>JBBGZY010000659.1:630000-1230000 GCA_037952925.1 Lithobates clamitans | reverse complement strand
AAGTTAGTGACACCTGGAAGCAGGAGATCTTTTCTATGATTTTAACAACCGCTGTCTCCCATGTTGCCTCGGGGGCAAAATCTAAAACTATTGGCTATGCTATTGACCATTGACTATTGGCTATTTAAGCGATATGCTTACAGGCACTGGGCTAGAGGGAGCAGTGTCTGTTGCCACTATACCAGAGAGGCTGAAGGGTAACTCACTGGGTGGTCAGCCTGGTAGGTAAACAGGATAGTACAGTTCAATGTAGTGGGGCTGAATCTTCCCTGAGGGGTCTTGGGGAATCCTAAGGATCGTAGAGAGCACAAACAAGTGCCCTCCCCTGTCCCTAATCTGCAGGAGGAAAGAGAGTATGCAGCCCAAATAACTGAAAGTGCAGAGAGAGTTATAAGGAGCACAGACTAGACCTTTCCTCTCCACGCACCCTCGCACAAATGATGGCCCATAACGAGATACATAACAAGATTCAAAGGGCCCCAGATGATTGCGTGTTACCTAGAAGAGGAATGCCGGAGGACTGTACAAAAGGGAATGGCCCTGGAATACGGGCTGGAATACCCCTACATGCCTAGAAAAATTCGAGAAATAGCAGAAAAGAGAGCAGGATGGTGTGTTGAAGAGATTTGGGAATACATGTACAGTATGTGCCCACTGCCCAGACCTCACAGAAATCCCAACTTTCTGACATACTAACAGAGATTCCTGGATATAAAGACCCAGTGGAGTTTAGGCTGGTTCATTTACAGAGACAGAGTAGTTATAAAGAAGGCCCAGCATCGGGATCATGTGTGGTCCGCCAATAGGTGTGGTCCTGAAGGAAAAATGGAGCAAGTGTCTGACCCAAATTTAAACAGATGAACTGGCTTGTGTTCATCTGTACATGTGCTACAGCCTGTTATACAGTTTGCTGATGCTTTTGCAGTGGGAAAGGCCTTCTTTTTGTTGGCTATCCGATCTAGAATGGCCTCCATGTTGGAGAATTGGCTGATACATATACCGTAACTGCCATGGCAGGCTTGAGATTTCCTAAGGACGAGTCCCAGGTTTTTTTCAAGAGGGAATCTATCCTTTTATCTATGGGGTCAGCTAGCACTCCCATTTCCTCAAAGGCCAAGTCCATTTTTCTGGACACCTGGGAGAAAGCTGCGTCCAGTATAGGAGATTTATTCCAGACTGCCGTGTCATCCTCCGCAAAGGGAAATCTGCGCTTCAAGGCCCTAGAAAAAAAGGACTTCCTTTCCGGGTTTTGCCATTCTTTTTTAATGGCTTCTACCAGGAATTCATGGACTGGAAAGACCCTCCTCTTCTGTTCCCCCAGACCCTCATACATTTGGTCATGGAGCGACAGCGACTTTTTCCATTCCTGGATCCCCAAGGTGGTATGGATGGCTCCCAGGAGATCCTCCACTTCCTCCAGGAAGAGCTTGTAACGAGAGGCTCTAGTGGATCCATCCACACCCTCTCCTTCTGACTCTCCTAGGGAGGCTGAGGACCCACTATCGGGATCTTTCTCTAGTACCTCTCTGGTGCCCCCTGGCAACCCTCCACTGGTGGAGGTAACTGCCGGCAGGCAAGGTTTAATGCTCTGCTGCACAGGCAGAGGATTAACCTGGTGTTGCGGAAGCTGGAAACTCGAAAACAGCGTCTTAACAGGTTTTTCCTCTGCCAGCACAGCAGAGCATTAAACCTTGTCCGCCGGCATTTGAACTTGAAAGGTGTTAGAAAGCTCCTTAACGGATGCTGTCAAGTCCGTACCATGCTCTGCTGAATGCTCCTTTACTAAGCCCTTAATGCACTCTTTACAAAGCACCTTAGTCCAGGAATCACCCACTGTGGAGTGGACCTGCATGAGGGACACTTTCTCTTGGAGCTGTGTGGGGGTGGAAACACCACCCCAGGGTTCCTCTTACCTTAGAGTGACTGGTGCTGCCATCACTAGGCGCAGATCGGGATGCCTCTGCCTCCGACATTTCATTTGAGAACAGTGGTCCACTACCTTGAGCCATTTTCTGCTGTCACTACAGCAATGCAGGGCCCGCACAAGCCATCACGTTGCTTGTTTTTATGTCCCGCTCCGGAACCGGAAGACGCGGGTCCGGAGGAAGTGCCCACCCCTGCCGGAAATTATGTCACCCATCATGCAGCCCAGCCTTGAGCTCCACGCTGGCCGCACAGAGCGAGGGGGACCTGGACACTTCCCACAGCAACCTCCCCAGTTAGTGGAAAGTGGGCCGACGTAGCTTCCACCTTCACCAAAAGGGACATTACGATGCACAGGTAATGGGCTACCCAGCCCAGCTGTAGTGGCACAAGAGACTTCTGCTTCTTCCCTCAGAAATACACCAGCCTCAGCCCCCCCCCAGCTACACTGGCCTCGGTCCCTTGCGGTGTCTTACCGCTGGAGGAAACACCAGAATTGAAGGGCTGGTAGGGCGTGTGGCTTAAAGCTCTATTGGAGGCGGTGTTTCCTGAGAAGGGCGAGCTGAGGTCTCTCAAAGGTTTATTATTTTTCTCAACAAGAACTATCTTTGTGCTTAGTATTCTCCACAACATTCTAATGTTTCTTAAAGTTAGGTAAATTGTTACCTGTGGTAGAGAATAACAATTCATCAGAAGATCGTATGTTCCTATCTGTAGGGGGTGGACCCCTATCTTCAGAATTTATATTCTGAAAACCTGTTCTTATACTAAACTGCTCATGTCGGAGGGGCAGCAGCCTAGGAGGAGTTTGTGTTCATGATCCAGCCGGAAATGGGCACCCGCCCACTGCAGGTATCATGTGATTATGCTGGTTCCGTCTTCCTGTTCTCTTGAACCGCACATGCGCAGTGCGGCCGAATAAAGCTGTCTATTTCTTGCTTCCTGGATAGCACGGCCGTAGTGCGCATGTGCGACCAGAGCTTGTAAATGAAACAGCTGCTGTAAATGTCATGCTGCCCTATCAGAGGTCAACATGGCTTGAGATGTTTACTATTTATTTGGGCGTGCTTGCATCATTGGCCACGCCTCTGATGATATCCACATAGAATGAAACATGTCAGGTTGGCCGATGCAAGTACGCTGTGAGCCGCGGAGTATTTTCTATATGTGATGATGTTCCTTTTTACCTGTAAGTAGACTACAATAAATACGTGTGTTTTACCCTTACGGGCTTCACTATTGTTGCTTTTTTCCTTACTGGGTTATATCCTGCTGGTGATCGCACAATTTATCCATCTCCTTGTGTGAGTCCTGATGTCTTTTTGATATTGATGAACCTGGATATTTCTATGACCTGCCTATCAAGTATGGAGTGTGCCATTTGGATCCACTATTAACCTCTTGCATCATATGAATACATTGCTTGTTTTCATATCTTTCTGGTAAGCAGATTGATAGCACGTGGGTGTGGTGTGCTTTTCCTTTGCACATGGAAGTTTGGTGGAGGCTCCACGTCATCTTTATCCTATATTGATCTTTCATGGACTATTACACATTTTTATAATTTGTTTCACTTAAGCGCTGCATTTTGCATTTTTATATTTGTGTTTGATGAATCAACAAACTATGGTGGCTGCTTTTCTCGTTCTCTTTTTTAGTTAGCGCAGATATTTGTTCACCCTGTTTTTCATAAAATGTACTAGAGATTTTAGTCGACTAAAACGTAGGACATTTTAGTCGACTAAAATAAACTGGAGATTTAGTCCACTAAATATGATTAAAACTAAAACAATTGCAGAAGACTAAAATGGGACTAAAACTAAAATGCCATTTTAGTCCTAAGACTAAATCGAAATTTGCTGCCAAAATTAACACTGCTGTCACACACCCAATTCTCTCTCTTCAGCATTCCTGAACAGTGTAGAAGCATAGGTCCAATAGATGTCTTACAATACTAAAGAGCTCTACACTTGTCTAGGGTAGGTAATTGATGTACTCAGTCAGAGGTCAAACCATGGGTGCAGTTAGAACAAGGGCCTTTTCCAGTTCCTCTGTTCTGTCTCCCTTGGCTTACATTCTGTCATACACCTCTCCTCAAGCCACCCATTCCCCACCATAGAATCTACACTTAAGGTTATAATGTTGACTTTACCCATGCAGGAGATTTCTTCACAACCATCACCCTTGATTCCTGTACTGGGTGACCCTGATTTATCACTGAGTACAGATAAATGACACCTTAAACACCTTATAGAGATGGGCAAATACTGTCTCTTGGACTTTTTTTACTTCAACAGGCTGGCTGTCACAAACAGACATGCAACAACTTCTGGACCCACCCCTGGAAGCGAGCCAGGATAGACTTCTAAGACCACCCACTTAATTTGATATTTTCTGTAGAGGGACCTCTTATGGATCACACTTACTCTCACAAATGATCAAGATCCTAATAACATCACTGGCACAATACATCCCACCTTACATCCACAAAAGGGAAAAGGAACTCCAAATAACATTCACTCCTTCACAAATAGAAAGAGCCATCCTGTTTGTGCAAACTGTACGTCATCTATTGCAAATTAAAACCAGGAACAAGGCTTTAAGCTTCCCCGCAAGTAGTGTGTTCTGACCCTCTATAATAAAATGTACCCACATACAGTATATCCAATCTGTGATGGAGATGTCTTTCTCATCCAGGCATGATCTTTCACATTTTTGGAAGCTACCTAAAAATGTGTTCCTTCTGGCGAGAAGTTTGGAAGTTGATATGACAACTCACGTCAGTGGATCTAGTTCAGTGTCCCATAGTTTTTTTTTTTACTACATATAACTAAATTCTTCTGACACACTGTAATGCACCTGATGGTGGAGCCAGGCAAAGACGAAATCCAAAGACAAGCCAGGGGCCGGTACATGCAGAGTCAACAGCAGATCAAGTCGGTAACAGGGAGTCAATACAGAAACAGGTAGCACTAGCAGATATTCAGGAAACATAATAGATCAAATGGCAAAGACCAAAGGCCATAGTGCAGCTTTGTTATGTATACAAAGACTTTAGTGTGTACTTGTATACAGACATCTCAAGTCTCCCGCGAGCCACGGGAGTCTCCCGCATTTGGCTGCGGGCTCCCGGACACCCGCAAGTGCAGGGAGATCTCCCGGATGTGCCTGTCACTCAGCCACCCGACAGAAAGAGCAGCCTGAATGGCCGAATAGAGTATGACCGCTCTGTCTGTGCCTGAGTCATAGGTGGTTGTAAGGCTTTTTCAGGTCGGTTGGCCAATTCAGCAGGGAAGGGAAGGAGGGGAGTGGGCGGAGGCAGATAGAAGACTGTGTGCGCCTGTGATCTGCAATTAAAGAAAAACTGCAGTACTCTGCAGTTCCTCTCACTTTGGCTGGCTCTTTTTGAACAGGTCAGTTCTGTAATGTAACTATCTTGTATCCAGCTATCCTAATGTCTCTCTCCCTCCCTCATCTTCCTCCCTCTCCTCAGCCACTATCTCATCTTGCTTTTGACACTCTCCCCACAGTCTCTCCTCTGGCCTCATACCCAGCTCCCCTGGCGTGCCTCATCCAGAACTCCACTGTGGTCCACTCACCGACCTTCTCCTGCCCCCAGTCCTTGATGGAGAGCTTTAACTGGACATACATTCAGCTTCTCCAGCCCCTCTGTTCCAGAACACTTCATCCATAACCGTGTAAAAATGAAGCTCCTCTCCCAGCTCTCCCGGGCTCCTTCGCTAGGCTTTGCACCCCCCAGATGGGGATGGGGCACCTGCTGCTGCCTAGTACTCCATTCTCCACATCTCCCGGCTGACAACGCCTCCCCAGTGGGCTGTTACCCCAGCATATATGGGAGGCCTGCCCCCTGCCAATTCGAGTTGGGGATTGGTGAGAGCTCCTCACATGAGCTGCCTGCCACTCCAGTCTTAGGCCCTGCCCCTCTGTTCCAGATCATTCTTCCTGGAAGCAGGGGAGGTGCCTCAGAACTAGAGCACAGGTGGTCACACCCACTGCTGCACTAACCACTCCCTGCCCCCAGATCAAAACAAACAGGCCTAGCCTGAAGCATAGGCCTGCCCAAATTTACCTGCACTGGCAGTTTCCCTTACAAAATCCTCACTCTAGCACCTACCTATGGTAGAGGTTGCTACATATATACACGCATATGTAACGCAATATGCATTAATAATCTTTTTGTGTCACCACACAGGCTCCCCCGATGGCTTTCTGTCCTGAGGATGTGGGTAGGGCTTTCTCCTCTTCTGTCTCTGGCGCGGAATGGGGAGGGAGGACTCTAGGGTCTGTCCCTCCCATCCCATCTCTGGCATCAGCTGGGGAATCTTCACCGTGTCCCGTGGCTGACTCCTGATGACGATGCCTGTCGTGCGCAGGTGCGCTGCACACTTCGGTGGCGGGGTGCATGCGTGTGACATCATGGCGCCGGACGGGTTTCCATGGAGTCAGCGGCTCCCAGAACACCGAGGAGGCCACACAGCTGGCCTTTGATTTATCATGGTCGGGGGGCTTGCAACAGAGGGTGGAGAGACAAGACACTGGTGCGCTGGCCAATACCCAGACCACACACATAGGTGAGGTAGGTCAGGGCAATCTGCAGACTTCCATATATACTTAATTCCTTACACTTCATTCCTATGCGGACACAACACAGTGGACAGTTGCAGGACAGGATTGAGTGGCGACTGATAGTCTTCATTGAGTAATCATTTACTAATTATCACTTCGTTTACACATATTGCAATATGGCTTGTTGACTCTTGGGCTTGAGACACATGTCCCAGGCTTATTGATCAACCAGTCTATGCACATACAGTATCTCACAAAAGTGAGTACACCCCTCACATTTTTTAAATATTTTATTATATCTTTTCATGTGACAACACTGATGAAATGACACTTTGCTACAATGTAAAGTAGTGAGTGTACAGCTTGTATAACAGTGTAAATTTGCTGTCCCCTCAAAATAACACAACACACAGCCATTAATGTCTAAACCGCTGGCAACAAATTTGGTGTTATTGCTCTCACTCTCTCATACTGCTCACTAGAAGTTCAACATGGCATCTCATGGCAAAGAACTCTCTGAGGATCTGAAAAAGACAATTGTTGCTCTACATAAAGATGGCCTAGGCTATAAGAAGATTTCCAAGACCCTGAAACTGAGCTGCAGCACGGTGGCCAAAACCATACAGCGGTTTAACAAGACAGGTTCCACTCAGAACAGGCCTCGCCATGGTCGACCAAAGAAATTGAGTTCATATCCAAAGGTTGTCTTGGGGAATAGACGTATGAGTGCTGCCAACATTGCTGCAGAGGTTGAAGGGGTGGGGGGTCAGCCAGCGCCGTCTTTAATATTGATTGGACCCTGGGCAAACCTTCCCTTTGCCCCCCCCCCCAGCTTTCAAGCCCCCCTGCTCTGAGACATACAATAAATAGCAGCTAGGCTCAAAATCAGGTCAGGCAGAGATTGCGATTGGTTGCCAGAGGTTATAGCATATCATTACTGCTCATTGCCTGGATGCTAGAGGTTACAGCACACATTACGACTCATTGATTAGTTGCTAGAGGTTACAGCACATAATTTCTGCTAGCAAATTGGTTGCTAGAGGTTACTGCACATTCTTACCGCTCACTGATTGGTTACTAGAGGCTACTTGCTTACCGCTCACTCATTGGTTGCTAGAGGTTACATGCTTACCGCTCACTGATTGGTTGCTAGAGGTTATTTGCTTACTGCTCACTGATTGTTTGCTAGAGGTTACATGCTTACTGCTCACTGATTGGTTGCCAGAGGTTACATGCTTACCACTCACTCATTGGTTGCTAGAAGCTACTGCACATTATTACCGCTCAGTGATTGGTTGCTAGAGGTTACTGTGCATCATTACCACTTATTTATTGTTCGCTAGACGTCACAGCACATCAATACAGCTCACCGATTGGTTGCTAAAGGTTACAGCACATTATCTCCTCACTGCCTGCACACCATGGACTGGGGAGGTGAGGGGACCCGCCAATAGACAGAAAACTCCTAGAATTTGCGATTAGCAATGAGCAGGGCACACACAGTTATGAAGGTTAACTGAGTGCAGCTAGGAACAGAGCCCAATAGGAACAGTATTCCTGAGGACAGGCTGCCAGAAATAAATTACTCGTTATGACACCTGCAGTAGAGCAGTGTTGAGGGGTGAACTACATACAGAGTGCAGGGTTGAGGGGTGTGCCATTTACAGAATGCAGGATTGAGGGGTGCACTTTGTATGGAGTGCAGGTTTAAGGGGTGCGCTATGTACAGAATACAGGGATTGAGGGGTGAGCTATGTACAGAGTACAGGATTGCGGGGTTAGCTATGTACGGAGTGCAGGGTTTAGGGGTGAGCTGTGTACGGAGTGCAGGATTGAGGGGTGAGCTGTGTACAAAGTGCAGGATTGAGGGGTGAGCTGTGTACGGAGTGCAGGGTTTAGGGGTGAGTTGTGTACGGAGTGCAGGATTTAGGAGTGAGCTGTGTACGGAGTGCAGGATTGAGGGGGGAGCTGTGTACGGACTGCAGGGTTGAGGGGTGAGCTGTGTATGGAGTGCAGGATTGAGGGGAGAGCTGTGTACGGAGTGCAGGATTGAGGGATGAGCTGTGTACGTAGTGCAGAATTTAGGGGAGAGTTGTGTACGGAGTGCAGGATTGAGGGGAGAGCTGTGTACGGAGTGCAGGGTTGAGGGGTGAGCTGTGTATGGAGTACAGGGTTGAGGGGTGAGCTGTGTATGGAGTGCAGGGTTTAGGGGTGAGCTGTGTATGGAGTGCAGGGTTTAGGGGTGAGCTGTGTACGGAGTACAGGGTTTAGGGGTGAGCTGTGTACAGAGTGCAGGATTGAGGGGAGAGCAGTGTACGGAGTGCAGGATTGAGGGGTGAGCTGTGTACAGAGTGCAGAATTGAGGGGTGAACTGTGTACCGAGTGCAGAGTTTAGGGGTGAGCTGTGTACAGAGTGCATGCAGGGTTTAGGGGTGAGCTGTGTATGGAGTGCAGGGTTTAGGGGTGAGCTGTGTACAGTGTGCGGGCTTTAGGAATGTGTTGTTTACATCCAAGTTGCCCCCCCTCCCAAGTACAGAGCTCTCCTCCCCCCAGATTACAGCTCACCCCCATCAATAGAAAGAATTCCTCTGGCATCAATCCCCACTACTCCCTCTTTCAATACTGAGCATTCCGAATCCTCACCACCTAAATAACCTCAGAGTGGGGCTGCAGAAGAGCAGCTTTAACTTCCTGCATGTCCATGGTGTAGAGCCTCCTTCCCCTCTGCTCTCTTATAGAGCCTGAGGATGTGTTTTGTCGAGCAGGGAGAGATGTGAACAGCCATCGGGAGCAGAGTGCTGTCACTTGTCAATACAGAAGCAGCGCTTCTGTATTGACAAGTGACAGTAGCGAGCAGCTCAGCAGCCGGAGGTGGCAAAACTCCGGCTGATAAAAAGCCAGTGGGCAGCGCAGGCTCCAGGGGCAGCTGCTTTGGGCCCCTCAACAATGGCAGGGCCCTGGGCAGATGCCCCTTTTGCGCTGCGTTAAAGACGGCCCTGAGGTCAGCCTGTCAGTGCTCAGACCATACGCCGCACACTGCATCAAAATGGTCTGCATGGCTGTCATCCCAGAAGGAAGCTTCTTCTAAAGATGATGCACAAGTAATCCCACAAACAGTTTGCTGAAAACAAGCAGACTAAGGACATGGATTACTGGAACCATGTCCTGTGGTCTGATGAGACCAAGATAAACTTATTTGGTTCAGATGGTGTCAAGCGTGTGTGGCGGCAACAAGATGAGGAGTACAAAGACAAGTGTGTCTTGCCTACAGTCAAGCATAATGGTGTGTCATGGTCTGGGGCTGCATGAGTGCTGCCGGCACTGGGAAGCTACAGTTCATTGAGGGAACCATGAATGCCAACATGTACTGTGACATACTAAAGCATGATCCCCTCCCTTCAGAGATTGGGCCACAGAGCAGTATTCAAACATGATAACGACCCCAAATACACCTCCAAGACGAAGGTGATGGACTGGCCAAGCATGTCTCCAGACCCTATTGAGCATCTGTGGGGCATCCTTAAATGGTAGGTGGAAGAGCACAAGGAAGAGCACAAGGTCTCTAACATCCATCAGCTCAGTGATGTCGTCATGGAGGAGTGAAAGAGGACTCCAGTGGCAACCTGTGAAGCTCTGGTGAACTCCATGCCCAAGAGGGTTAAGGCAGTGCTGGAAAGTAATGGCCCAATTTGGACATTTTCACTTAGGGGTGTACTCACTTTTGTTGCCAGCGGTTTAGACATTAATGGCTGTGTGTTGAGTTCTTTTGAGGGGACAGCAAATTTACACTGTTATACAAGCTGTACACTCACTACATTGTAGCAAAGTGTCATTTCTCCAGTGTTGTTACATGAAAAGATATAATAAAATATTTACAAAAATGTGAGGCGTGTACTCACTTTTGTGAGATACTGTATATGTCATTACAAATATAAATGTTTCTCTGAATGCAGCATCTGAGTGCTACAACATTGAGGAACCTGTGATACCATTAATCTTGTGATGAATATAAAACCTGCCAGTTACTCTGACATACTAGATAGAGAAATACATTCTATTTGGAACCTACATATAGCTAAATAAGGTAACTATGCCTATATAATGCAGCTCCTTTTATACATACTGTATATATGCTATAAATATCTTTGAGCTACAACACAGATACATGTACATACTTGGAGGAAATAATATATCCTTCAAGTGATAAATGGAATATAGGAGATACATCCTGTTGGTTAGAGTCTATATGACTTGCACCAATAAAATGGAAATTTTAAGATCAGGTGGACAATGCAATAGTAGCTGTAGGAAACCTATTTTTAGATATTATACATATTACATGCGTGCCCGTGTCCCCTCCCACCCTTGCATGTCTAACAAAATGTGACCTCTTGCAGGCAGCATTGGACTCCTTGCCCACTCCCCGGTTGGCTGACCATCGTGAGAACATCCTGGTTTAATGTTTTTGTATTTTTTGCTCTGGCCACTCATCGCTATTTTTAATAAAGGTAGGACTTCTTGATACTCTGAATACCTGTATATGCAGGCCTGTCCTTTCCTAAACGATGATGATGATATTATTAATATTTTGTGTTGATATGTTATAGGTGTCTATATCCCCCTGAAGAAGATTGAACACAAAATTATGATCAAAACGCGCTGGGGTATTTCTCAACAGTAGCATTCACAGACATACTGTTTGTGCATTGTTTTATGTATTTGTCATTCTGGACATCCATTATGTAAATTTCTATGTGCACCAGAGCTCTTGTTGTTGTTCCCTTTCTCATTTGTCCCTCCCCCCTTTTTTTGGAATTGCTGCTTTTAATGATGATTTTTTATACCCATTGGAAAATAAAAAAATATATTTTCATACACAAGTATATTTATTACTTGTAAGCTGTGTACAAGCCTTTGGGAGTCTCCTGTTCTTTTTTTATATAGTGAAGCTTAAATAGCCCGCCTGGCATTTGTGTGCACTTGTGCACCTGCTCGCTCACTCGTGTATGCACATGCGCACCTGCGAATTGGCCACGGACCAATCTTCTGCATACAGAAATGCGTCTTTCCTGACACACACTATTAGTCTCTATTGATTGTCCATTTCAGGGCCACTGACAGGCGGGTACCACCTGTAGGGGGACAGGGAGGGGGATCAGGTCGGTGGAGCGGGGGTTAATTACAGTAATGATGCCCTGTGTGGCTCTCTGAAGCAGCTGAAAGCTGTTTTTTCCCTCCTGCCAGCTTTCAGCTGCTGGAGGGAGAGACACATAGGGCATAGTTCTTATAACAGCCCCTCTCTGCTACACTGATCCCTATCCCTGTCCTGTCTACATCAGATTCCCTCCTTTGTGTCCCCCCTGTGTGCCCAGGCCCCCCCACAGCTCTGCCGGCTTCCCTGTCTCGCCAGTGGCTGCAGCTACACAGGAACATCTGTCAGGATGGAGAGCAGTAGAAGGGGCCAGTAAATATGTCATTTACTGACCCCTTCATTTAGTGAATGAATGGACATAGTGTGAGATTGGTATTGATCCCTCCTGTGTCCATTGATAACTGAGTGTACTAAACTGTGTTTACTATGCTTCAGTTTATGAATGAACAGGAGCCTCTATCTCCTGTTCATTCATCTGCAGTGCAGATGAAGCTGCAGAGAAAGGAATTAAATAATGTGTCCTCTATTCATTTTTCTATCTCAAAGGTGAGATGTCCGGGGTCTGTTTAGACCCCTGATATCTCACCAGTGATCCCCCCCCCCCAACAGCATTGTAAAATAAATGTAAAAAAAAAATTAAATTAAAAAAATTAATTGTAAATATTTTTTAAACATTGTTGAAAAAAAATGGTATAAAATAATTTTTTTAAATGTTTAAAAACATTTAAAAATGTAAAGCGGTAGTAAAGTGCTGGGCGTTAAAAAAAAAGACAATCCTGCAAGACAATGTCATAATGTGCTAGTATGCATCACATACTAGCACATTATGGGAAACCTACCTTAGAATGAAGCCCTTCAAATGCCACGATGTCACCGCTGAGACAGCTGACATCTTCCCCCAGTCTTTCCTCGGGGTTCGCGGTCTCTGGCTATATGAGTACAATGATGTCACTCACGCACATGCACACGGGAGCCGCTGTTTCCGGCACAGGCTCTGAAGGTTCAGTACTGTAAGCCTTTCGGCTTGATGTCATCGGCTGCATTCACTCTGGATATCTCTTAAACTGTGCAAGACTAGGAGATATTCACAGTACCTACAGGTAAGCCTTATTATAGGCTTACCTGTAGGTACAAGTGGTAGTACAGAGTTTACTATCACTTTAAGGGCTCACTCACACGGGTTCTCTGGACCATACAGTGTGAATGAACAGTTTGCTGGAGTCGCCTGTTACTCTGTAAGGATGCAGCATCTGTATCCCTATAGCATAACATAGGCTGCCCTGGAGGGGGAGATGGAACTAGAGGAGGAGGAGGACATGGGATGGAGAACATAATAAGTTGTAAGAGTATTAAAATAAAAGTGGGTGCACTGAAGGACTCGGTGGGTTGGCCAGTGGACGGATTTAGTGGGATGGCCAGTAGGCGCACCCTGGGGAATGTTGGTGGTCAGGCCCCTGGGGACCCAGGCCTAAAGCTTTGTAAGGGGCCCCAAAATTTTGGATGGCTGCCCTGATCCACTTACTCAATCCTGCCTGTGCCTTTATCCCAGCAATGTGGAAACAGACTACCCCTCCATTAATATCTAAGTGGTTTACAAAATCGTACAAGATCTGAAAGATGGATAATTTTGCTTCTAATCATCATAGAAATTTACAGATACGTGGTATCCATGGACTGTGTTCCATTACTCATCTGCATAACAGGATACGCAGTTCACTTCAGCCCCCGGTTATGGCTGTTACTCAGGGATGGCAATGGCGAGGGTTGTATCAGAAGTGAGTCAACAAGGAAAGAGTATCAGAAATGTTCTACGTATAATATCTGTAGTAATTAGGTTCCCAGTCAGGGGCCTATACATTGATATTCCTCTCCTTTGCCCTGAGACATGTTTTAGCTGTGAATGTACTTGTTTTACTGTTCTAAATACAGAAATTAAAAAAAAGTGGCAATATAATAAAACATGGAACAACCTGCCACCTTACCCTGAAGGATCTGGTATGGATTTTGAGGGGGGCCCCCATGCCATTTTTTTTTTAATTTTGGCGCAGGGTTCCCCTTAATATCCATACCAGACCTGAAGGGCCTGGTACGGAATTTGGGGGGACCCCCACCATTTTTTTTTTAAATTTTGGTTCGGGGTTCCTCTGTGGGGGAATCCCATGCCGTTTTTATCAATTAACTTTTATGTGTATTGCCGGGACCGACAATTCATTATAGCCGCAAGTACTTTTAAATGACTTTTTTCCTTTAGAAATGTCATTTTGCTCTCGGACTGTTCTAAACACGGGAAACATAAGCCACTTTACAGGCATGGTATAGACACTCCCCAGGTATGAAATTTAAAGGAATATTACACTTTTATTGTTTCACTTTAAGTATTATTAAAATCACTGCTTCCAAAAAAACGGCCGTTTTTAAAACTTTTTTTTGCATTGATACATGTCCCCTGGGGCACGACCCAGGTCCTCAAACACTTTTTATGACAATACCTTGCATATTAACCTTTAAAATTAGCACTTTTGATTTCTCCCATAGACTTTTAAAGGGTGTTTCGCGGCTTTCAAATTTGTTGCTAACACCCAAAATTGTTCACAATTCGGCTGAGTCTAACTCATGTTCAACCCGAACATAAATCCCATCCCTACTCTATATCATTTATGAATATGTTGAATAGAATTGGTTCCAAGACAGAACCTTGGGGTACCCCACTTGCCACTCCAAACCAGTCTGAGTACATGTTATTTATCACTACCCTTTGGACCCATCCCTAAAACAAGTTTTTTACCCAAGCACAAACCCTATGGTCCAAGCCTGTGGACCTCAGCTTGTAAAGCGCTTATGGGGGACTGTATCAAATGCTTTTGCAAAGTCCAGATACACCACATCCACAGGCCTCCCCCTATCTAGATTGCTGCTTACTTCCTCGTAGAATGTTAGCAGATTGGTCTGGCAGGAACGTCCTCCCATAAACCCATGCTGATTACCACTAATGATATTCTTCTTCTCAGTAAAACTTTCGATATAATCCCTAATCATTTCCTCCAATAATTTACCCAATATTGATGTTAGGCTGACTTGCCTATAATTCCTAGGAATATGTCTCTGCCCTTTTTTGAATATTGGCTTTTATTCAATCAGCTGGTACCAATCCTGTCAGTATGCTGTCCAGAAAGATTGGAAACAATGGCCTGTCTATAACTTGACTGAGTTCTCTGAGGACTCGCGGGTGTAAGCCATCTGGTCCTGGTGATTTATTTGTGTTAAGTTTATTAAGTCTTACGTTAACTCCTCTGTTAGCCACGGGAGTATATCGCGTGTTGTGTCATTAACACTGCAGTCACTGTCGGTAAACCCTTCTTTTTCCTGCATAAAAACTGTTTAAAAGAGGGCATTTAGTACAGTTGCCTTCTCTGTGTCATCTGTAACCATCTTCCCATCCTCACCTTTTAAGTGTGTAATTTGCTCCGATTTTGTCTTTTTACTATTAATATATCTAAAAAAAATAAATTGGGTTATTTTTTTTTCTTCTGCTATGTGCCTCTCGTGATCTTTTTTAGCCGCCCTGATGTGATTTTACATTTCTTGTTGCATTCTTTGTAGTGCAGGAATGCTGGTGATGACCCATTCCCTTTATATTTTTTAAAGGCCATACTTTTTTCCTTGATGAGGCTACTCACATTATGGTTTAACCACCCATGTTTCATTTTCGCTCTACTATATTTATTGCGCATTGGAAAGCACTATTTGAAACCTTTGTTTAATATGTCCCTAAAACATTCCCATTTCTCCTCCGTGTTCAATGACTCCAGAATTTGGTCCCAATTAATGTCATGTAGCAATGGCAAATTGGCTCGTTTGAAATTTTGTGTTTTTGTACTACCCATATGCCTCCTTTTCCTGTGATTTATGGTAAACGCGATCATCCTATGGTGGCTAGATCCCAAGTTATCGCATATCTCCACATCTGAGATCAGACTTGGATCGTTCGTAATTATTAGATCTAACAGGGCATTCTTTCTAGTTGGGGAATCCACCATTTGGGACATGAAGTTGTCCTGTAAAACATTCATGAAGTGACGGGCCTTTAGTGAGTGAGCTATTCCCTCTGCCCAGTCGATATCGGGATAATTGAAGTTCCCCATTATAATTACTTACCCCGTTTCCCTGCCATTTCTTTTTTTTTTTAAATCTTTTTAGTGTATTTTCGAACAAACAAAGAAAACAAAAGAAAAACAAACTAAAAAAAATCAAAAAAATTATCATACACAAACATCGACCATTGAGTGCTTAACAATTATCTGCATGGTTAACATGTTTTAAGACAGTTTATGACTCTAAGTATGCTTACTTGGTGTGCTGCTAGGTAACTAGAATTACTGATATCTCATTATATTTCCAGAGTCAGCTATTGCCTGTTCAGGCATACTTTCCTCGGTTTACATATTTTGGCATATATGAGTATATGTTGATATGTACTTATTCCGTATCCTCTTCTCTCGGCCTTCAAGCCATAGTGGGTTCAGCTAGCCATGCACGCCAAATTTTATCATATTTCAGGGGGCATCCTCTATTTATATATGTATCTTTGTATAGTGGAGGGCTCTCGCTCATGAGACGTTTCCATTGAGTCAAAGAAGGCTGGAAGCATTGGAGTGTCTCTGTTTCATGAACTAGACAAGTACTGTTGAGACATCCCATCTGAATATATAATGTCCATACATGCACACAATGTAAAGTGTTCCTTTTTTTTTTTTACTGCGGATCCCCACTTACCTGATTGTAACAGTTCACTATGTCTGTAGCCGCTATATGTTTTTCTAGACTTTGGATACTGTCCGACACAATGATTGTATGTTATTGATCTTTCAATAACAGCTTTTGTAATCAAAAAAGAAGGTACCGTCGGTTTTTTCCAATGCATAGCAATGTTTTTTTGGACATAAAAGAGCATTAACCCAAACAACGCTCTTTACACAACAGTTGGCACCATTGTCCCTATCAGGCCCAAGAGACACACCTCCATCTTCATCGGTATCGTGACCGAGGCAACCAGATTGATCATATCTACCACCTCAGTCCAATATCGCTGAATCTTAGGACAGGCCCAGAAAATATGTGTAAAGTCTCCCTGGGAGGTGTTGCACATCCAGCATTCTGCAGAGTGTTCGGGTTTCATTCTATGAAGTCTATATGGTGTGAAGTATGCTCTATGCACTAATTTGAATTGCACAAGTCTGTCTCTCAGTGAAACCAGGGAGCTAAAGGGGAAATCCCACACATCATCCCAGTCATTGTTGTCCAGTGTTGGAATGTCTCTTTGCCAGCAGGACCAGAGTTTATCCATGTGTGGGAGAGACACAAATATCAGATGTTCATAAATATAGGAGGTTGGTTTTTCTGCGCATCTGGAGCGAAGTTCCAACTCTGACTGGACCAGAGGATCGTGGGAATTGTGTGGTGAAGGCATGAGATAATTGCAGGTAGCGAAATACATAGTAATGTGGTAGATTATGTGCCTGTGAAAGTTGGGATTAGGGGATTAATGTGTTATTCAAAGTTATCTGTGATATAAGTTTGATACCATATTTGGTCCATGCATATGGATTTAGCATTTTGTAGAAGTGAGGGATATTAGGATTCAGCCAAATTGGAGCGTTAGGTGAGATTTCATTATGTCTATATTTTTCCACCGCCAGCCCTGCCCTCCATGCACGCAAGGTGGTATGCATCAAGGGGGTCAGGGGATGTGGGGCATGAGGTCCCCTGTAGATCAGTAATTAAAGTGCTTCTAATGATCCCATCACCGCTGCCTCCAGGACTGTAGCTGAATTAGATTTGTCTGGATCTAGCCACCATGTCGCCATTACCAACTGTGCGTCAAGATAGTATTTATAGCAGTCTGGGAATGCCTACCCCCTTGTGTTTTTAGTCTCATCAAGGTGCTCAGTTTATATCTTGGCGGGGAGGGGCCCCATAGGAAGGAAGAGAAGATCTGAATAAGCTTTTTTAAAGAAAGATTTGGGAATCCATTGCGGGGAATGTCTAAAAAGGTAAGTGAGTTTGGGGGTGACTTTCATTTTGAGAAGGTTAGCTCAGCCCCATAGTGACAATGGCAATTTTCCCCATGACTTGAGTTTGATCTTTATGTCTAATATAATTGGGTCTAAGTTATGAGAGATTAACTCTTTGGCTCTAGAGGAAACAATGACACCTAAGTATTTGAAAGTGTCTACCCACTGAAGGGGGATATCTGGAGGGGAGTTCGTCTTTGCGGCCTGGTCTATTGGGAATAACAGAAATTTGGACCAATTTACTTTTAATCCCATGACTTTGGCAAAGATATTCAGTACTGTCAGTGCACCCTGTAATGATGGACCTGCATCGACGATATAAAGTAACATTTCATCAGCATACAGGGGCACCCTCTCCTCTATCAGACCAACCATCTGTGGCTCTGCGGGGCATGAAATGTCTGATCAGGGTCTATTACAGAAAGTAACTGTGGTATACCACAGTTACTTTCTCCTTACCTAATGGCAAGGAGTTTTGTTTAAATTTTGAAATCATTGTTTAGTAATGCAATGGAGAGCCCGAAGGGATCAGACAGTTTACCCCCCAGGCGCACTGAGGAGGTAGGGCATTTGTATATCACCTGTAGCCAGTTAATGAAAAGCAAAGGGAACCCCATTCTACGCAATGCTCCCACAGGAAGGGCCACTCAACGGTGTCAAAAGCCTTTTCAATGTCTAAGGAGGCAATAGTTCGAGATCCGACATTGATGTGCTGGCATGGATATTTGTTAAGTGTCTACTACGGTTGACATCTGTGGCTCTGCGGGGCATGAAATATCTGATCAGGGTCTATTACAGAAAGTAACTGTGGTATACCACAGTTACTTTCTCCTTACCTAATGGCAAGGAGTTTTGTTTAAATTTTGAAATCATTGTTTAGTAATGCAATGGGTCTGTAAGATGCACAGAAAGTAGGATCTTTCTGAGGTTTATATATTATATAAGGTTAGATGAGCGTGGTACATAGATTCTGGTAATTTCCCCTCCGGAAGGCATTTCGTATAAAGTGATATTATAGAAATCAATTGGCAGCCCATCTGGGCCTGGTGCCTTTCCGGAAGGGAGGTATTGGATTGTGTTTAGTACCTCTAAAGCTGTAAAGGTTGCACCAATGTCTTTCGTTCTGTGTCAGACAGCCAGCCGAGAGCCAGCGGATCTAACAGATCTCGTAGCTCCTCGGGCCGAAAGTCAGAGGGCAGACCGGAGGCATAGAGAGTTTCATAGAAGTTATTAAATTCTTTTACTATGCCTGAGGGGGTTGTTACCGTCCCACCCCCCGGAGTGGTTATTGTAGAAATGAGTGTAAGTGGTTGGTCATGTTAAGCCTGCATGGCTAAAAGTGGGCCATTTCTGTCACCTTGTTCAAAGAATTGTTTATTTTTATACTTTTCTAGCTTAGGGATTTCTGCCAGGTGAAGGTTCAGTTCTCTCTGGGCAGCTGCCAGAAGATCAAAGTGGCTTGGGGTAGGGTATGAATTGTATGTGTTAGTATGATCTATTACCGACTGCTGCAAGGACTGAGTCTCTAATGTCTGTTTCCTTCTGATGGCTACAATGGAGGAAATATACTGTCCCCTAGTGTAGGCATTGAAGGCGTCCCAAGTGATATCTGTAGAGGAGGAACCCGTATTCCACTCACAGAACTCACTCAACAGCAGTGACAACTGTAAGGTCAGGACGGGGGATCCATTCCAAACCCAACTTCTACAAAGCCGCGCTATGGGAGGCAGGGGTGCGGAATGCTACAACCAGGGGGCTATGGTCCGACAACCCACTAGGCAGATACTTCGCCTCCAACACATCTGCCAGCAGTAGAGGATTGGCAAATGCAGGGTCTATCCGCGAGGCAGTCTTATGGGAAGCTGAGAAGCAGGAGTAGGATCGGGTAGTAGGGTGCTTCCATCTCCATATTTCATCTAAGTCTATTGCCTGAGCCCAGGTGGAGAGCTCTGTAGAATGATTTTTAGATGGAGTGGGTCTGTAGAGCTCGGATGACATGGTGGCGTTAAAATCTCCCATGATCAAAATTTTCCCAGGGCAAAAGGGGGTGATCCTCTCCAAAACTTTTGGGGTAGAAAGACGGAGGGACATACATATTCACCACAATATATCTTTGCGACCACAAGGTAAATACTACCAGAGCAAACCTACCCTGGGGGTCTGTGCATATTTCTTCAATTACACATGAGAAGTTCCTGTGTATCAGAACTGACACTCTCTTTGCGTAAGTGGAGTATGTTATTTCACCTGAGGCGGTTCTCAGTGTCTATGGCTCGCTCCTGGAGTGCTTTCACTTGGAGCTGCAGGGCCCTCACCTCTCTGGAATCCAAACAGACTGTATCCTCAACCGTGGAGACCCTCAGCGATGTGGGACTGGAATGTATCCATGTCTTGACGGATGAGACCGACATCTACGGTCAGGAAATCTTGGTAGTCAGGGTTTCTTTGCATGCCGTAATGGCCGCCAGGATCTCCGCTCCCGTGGGGGCTTCCGCAGCCCCCGACTCTGCAACCGTTTGCGTACTTACCGCCATCACAGCAGAGGGCTGCCTCCTGGACAAGGTGGCCGCCGACGGGGAGGTATGGGTAGCCTTCTGACCAGATTGCGCGTAGCGGGTCCTAGGGGGCCCATCCGAAGTGCACCCTGATATGGAGAAGTGTCTTGGGGAGCCCGTGGGCAGGCACCAGGGTCCAAGGAGCAAGATGGAAGGTGCGGTAAAGCTGGAATGTCTGCACAGGGTCGGGGGGACCAGTAAGGATGGTGGCACAGGGGAAGGAGTATGGGATAGCTGGATCACAGCACTCGAGCGTGGAGGATGCGTCTGGCTTTGTAGGAAGGTGCCCGGAATGGGCCTCTATGGATCTTCAGGCAGCCCTCCGGACACACACACAGCCGATTTACCTCCCCGGGGAAAGCCACCACAGGTGGGTGAGGATGGGCCACCGCTCGTCCCACGGATCGTGGCACCCGAGCCACGAGGATGTCGGAGGCTCCATAGGCCTCAAAATGGCGGCAGTTCTCGGCAGTGTGGAGCCGGCCGTGGCCGGCCAAAAACGAGCACCTTGTAAACAACACACTGTTTGGCAATCCGGGTCTTTCTGACAGATTGCCCTCTCTGTCCTCCTAATAATAGAGTCTCCCACTACCAGCACTTGTCTGGCCTTACCTGTATCATCGCTCCCTTCCTTACTTGAGCTGTCAATCCCCTCGCAGCTAGGGAAATGTGCCTGCTCCAGCTCTGCCACCCCTGAGCTTATATCCCCATCATCATGCAACTTGGCATATTTGTTGGGGTGTACCAGCTCAGGACGGGCCTCCCTAGCGCTCTTCTCTCTACTCCTCCTCCTTTCTGTCATCCAGAAACCTACCTCTGGTTCCATCTCTCCAACTACCTCCCGGCTGGCCCTCGCCAGCACCTGGTGGGTAATGTCCAAGCTCCTCTCCAGGTTGCTTCTCTGTGTTGCTACTTGATTCTCCCGATCCAGGACCTGGGCTTTCAAAGAAACTATTCACTCACATTTCGCACAGCAGTATGCGCCCTCGATTGGCTCATCAAGGAATGCATACATCAGGGATATGCAAATAGCGGACCGCCAGCTGTTGCAGAACTACAAGTCCCATGAGGCATAGCAAGACTCTGATAGCCACAAGCATGACACCCAGAGGCAGAGGCATGATGGGACTTTTGCAACAGCTGGAGGTCTGCTAATTGCATATCTCTGGCATACATAGTGCAGGATGTACTGAGTGGTATCACCAGTTCTGTTGGAGGTTTTACCCTATAAAACAGGGCTCGTCTGGGATTTGAACCCGGGACTTCTCCCAGCCAAAGCGAGAATCATACTCCTAATCATACTTGCCTCTGAAAGCAATATATTGCATAAAGCAGATAATTTATACATTAATAAGTGACACTCAATTATTTTTCTGGAGTTAAGGGAATAGTTGACAATTAAAAGATATAATTAAATATGACACTCTAATTGACTGTAACACAGTGGCAGCTATATAAATTGCCTTCCTTTCACACCTGCCAGGAGAAGGTCAGAGGATCACTGGGTACTACAAAATGTATGTCAGTAAGGTAAGGATAATGTTACCACAAAAATACAAAGACAGAAAGTGACAACCTATTAGATACATTTTAGGGAGGGATTTTCTGAAAAATGTAAAATAGCAAAAGTTAATGTAATAGCTTAAAATCTAATTTAAAGAGATCCTCCAATAAAAGCCATGCATTCAATTTCTTGGTAATCATACTATTTTTTTAAATACTCTACTCTCCACAAAATTACAATAATTTCAGTCTGTATCCTGTGCTTATGTAATTCTTTTTAGAAATATAAATAGACAGCAATTGAAATCTTAAAAAGTTCTAAAATGCTTTTTCACATCTGCACTATGCAAAGACGATGCTGATTTCTTAATGCTTTTATTAATTAAAAAAAAAGAAAAAAGGTTTAGATTAATTATGCATTCACTCAGTAAAAAAGGATACCGTAACATGTAATTACTATAACTGTATGAGATTAGAGACTTATAAAAATGCATTCATTGAAACTTTTTTTGTTACAGAAAAAAAAGCGATATTTTGAATGAAGATTAATATGGAATTTTGGCCACCTCTTATTGTATATATGTACAGTTATTTGAATTAAATACTTTTTTATTGTTATTATGTTTTTATTTTTATCAGTTTAAAATCTGATAAAATTACTTAAAGAAAATTGAGTCTAGCTTGGCAAGAAATACAGTCTCGTATTAAAGATTGCAAAAGCAAAGCATATAATACGTTGTTTAACATAATGCAGTGACTAAAATGGTGTATAGTAAATAAATCTAGAAGAAAACTAACAGATGCACTGATAGAGAACTGACTAATATTGCTAAGAGGTGATTATTCTCGAGATTATTTATAGAAACATAGCACATAAGAAATTCAGCATGGAAAATGCATGAACACGAACAGCATAAACTTGTAAGTCATAACTAAGCTCAGGAAATCAAGCTTTTAGCTTTTTATGTATGATTTTGAAATCAGTAAAGATGAATTTGTGTTATCTATAGTTACAACCATTTGATCCAATTTTAACACCATTTTCTTAATTTTTTCCCATACAGCTATTATCTGTTGCAATAAATGGTATGTTTCAGTGCCAGTAGGGGTTCCTCGGAATATTACTTTACTGATTTATATTTGGAAGCCGACAGTGACCAACCTACCTTCAATGCTTCCTGTGTTTATTGTGGCCTCCATGGTTATCTTGACTATGAGCACGGTAATGACAGTGTTTACCAACTCACTCATCATTGCTGTAAACCTCATAGACAAAGCTATGAGTAAGAACCTCAGCCCATCTGACCTCATTGTTGTTACTCTCTGTATATCTAACATTATATTTCAGCTTCTTATGTTGATTAATGATTATATAAGCTTCATGGAAACAACTCTATACTTCTCTTATGAAGTGTATGTAGTATTTACAGTTATGCTCATCCTTCCTATTTATTCTAACTTCTGGTTCACAGTGTGCCTCTCAGTGAACTATTACTTGCAGATTGTCATATTCTCTCATCCTTTTTTAATCCGTCTCAAGATAGGAGTTTCCAAGCTAGTTCCACAACTGCTAATATCCTCATTCTTAGTAGCAATGGTTACTGGAATCCCTGCAGCCTGGAACTTCATGCAAGGCCCTCAAGATATAAATATATCAACAAGTAATGAGAGCATGGAAATATCTGTTCCTAAACTGAACATTGCTTATCTACTACCCAGTAACCTTATCAGCTGCTCATTACCATTAGTCTTGGTTGGAGTTGCCAATGGATTGATCATTAAGTCACTTGTGACTCATAAACACAAGTTAGACAGAAATGCTAATGGAGAACTAAGTGCTCGAGCAGAAGGCCGGGTTAGAGCAGCCAAGACCATCAGTTGCCTTTTGTTCTTGTACTTGTCTTTTTATATATCAGAAATCTTAATGTTTATAGATGCTTTCCCTCCCAATAGTCCAGGATTCTGCACATGTTTGATGGTCATATATAGTTATTCTCCAGGACAGTCAATTGTTTTTATTTTTGGCAGCCCAAAACTTAAGCAAGTGTCTCTTCGTTTGTTTCACTCTAAAGCTGGTTTAAAGAAAAGAAAATCAAACACACCAAAGGTATTGTTCATTAAACTCAGTTAATCCCTTTTCGCTGGTGCCTCCCCTCCCTTTAAGGGATTTCAGATGCCAGGAGGCATGTGTTTGGGGAAAATGTCCTCGTACAGTGCAACTTTCCTTGCAAGATAAACTATCTATTTTCCTTTAGTAAATCAACCCCAAGAAGTGGGGACATCATTACTGTACTATGTAACAGCTATATATTGCTAGCTCCCAATCCAACAACAACCACTAAACTTAGGTGTAATTCACCTTGGTCAAATCTTTATCTATATATTTTAAAATCTTTCCATGCTGAATAAATGCAGGCTTAGAATTTCTAAAAAGTATTTATATATGTCTAAACACCAAACCAAGCACATTTATAATGATAAGTGGGATGTTCATCTTATTTTATGTAAAATGCTTAAACTGTACTGTTTAAACTTTTCATTATCTTAAAAGTTAAAAAGTAAATGTATTAGAGCAGTTGGTTGGTCCATGTAAGCTACATATAAGCAATATTAAAATAAAATAAAAAAGACATTAATACATTGATAAAACTGTATACACTTCAATTTAAGTGCATGTAAATTATATAAATAAATATAGCATTTTTGTATTTCCACATGCTTTGTATATATGTAGTAGGCTTCCCCCTAAGCCTCAGGATCAGTGGCCTACAGCTGTGTAAAGAAAACATTTTATTAATTTTGTATGTAGTGTCATTAAATTTGCAAGAACCATGTCTTTTTTTTTTTAAACAAACAATCAATTCAAAGCACATTTACATGTCTAGCACTGTAGATGGACATGTAGTGTTGCCAATTTAAGTATGCATCTTAAAAGTTCCTAACAAAACTATTTGATGATATTTTTGAATTATAGCTATGGGGATATGGGGCTGCTTATCATTCATCAGTTCACTCATTGTTAAGGTTACTTACATTTGGACCTATTTATAAAATCAATCTGTGGGGGACAGGCACGTGATATTGCTTTAAAGTGAACACAGCTTCACCTTATTTTAGCCAACATTTACATTTACATGCACGTTGCGAAGTATACTGCATGTATAAATGGGTAATCTGAATAATAAACCGCCCTTTATTCAAAATTACCCCCACTGCGCCACTAGATAGAGCGTGAATCAATAAGGAATGAGGTCCAGTGAATGGCCCACTCAATAGTGTAAAACTCTAAAACTAAAATAAAGTGAAAAGTATAAATGTATAAAGAGAGCTGCCCCTTTAAATGACTGTAAACCTGAATGTTATCTGATCTCATATATCTATTCACCCATAAGATCCTTCTCTTAGATATATAAGAGCAAATAAGAGGCGCTCATATCCCCAGTGTTAGAAATCACATGTGCTGTAATTCCACCAAATAACTAAACTTGGGTGCAAAAATTAATGCATACATTGAATGGTGTGCATACACCCTAATTACAACCCTGCATAGATTAATTTGCCCTATGTGAAAAGTGAAATTAAACTGTGCAACAAAATTAGTATAAAATTAATCATATAACATAAAATCACCAATTAATGTGGCATAAAAAAGTCCATGACTAAATGTGCAAAAGGGTAAAAAACATGAAAAATCAGTCCTTAAAAATCTTGTGACAAAGAATACGTGATTTGGTTTGTGACAGAAAAAATCAACACAAATCTTCTATAAGTGCAGTGATCTTGATGGTGTTTAACTCCACGTGTCTTTCACCTCACCAACGTGAAACGTGAATCCACTCCCAAAAGAACCTCACTCACCGATTAATTTTGCCAGCACTCTCATGCACGGCAAAAAACGCTTTTTAACCACACTCCAGGGTGATCTAATATGTAATTATTCCACAGTATTTGGATCAAACCACATGTAAAAGAATTTGAAGAACTCACATAGCATAAACCAGCACGGCACGTTTATTTAAAACCACTACAATCTTCAATGAAAACACTCACATTTTAAAAGATATAAACCAGCAGTAAAAGCAGTGTAGTTCACAGCAACTTCAAACTCAGTGGATAAACTCAAAGCAACAAATGGTCACGGCGGACCCGAGGTGTACTGATGCTTGGACTCATGGTCTCTTTCACCCCTCCTCTGTATCGCGCCATTCAATCAAACTCTCCTTTCTCTAGTGCGGCTCTCAGCGTTGCTCGTCACATCTCACAGCCACGCCCCCAACATGTTTCGTCATAGATTAGACTTATTCATGGGATTGGCTGAATAGGCTGCCCCTCATCCCTTATATCCCCTCCTCACTAGCTTCCCATAGGTTAGTGAGTCCGCATGTGCACATCTCGTGTCCCCGCTCCGATAATAGATCAGAGACTACGGAGCGCCGCTGTACAGGGATGCGGCTTGTCTCTACTTAGCTACGGACTGATTACAACATAGACCTCATATGGATGGCTCAACCTTAGTACAATTTACATAACACTGCAGGTGATCACATCATTGCCAATATACCCACATCTGAAATATAGCCTTATTTGTACGTTCAAGCCAATATCTCATAACAAATATACAAATCTGTAATTTCCTTTAATTTAAAGTTTGCACTCTGATTGCTGGATTAATTCACCGCTGGATATGCATTATAAATCGCAGAATCATGTTCCAAAAATACATATATCCAAGATGAATCACATATTTAATAAAACCCTTTCAAATATGAATTTACTAAAAATTTATTAAAAATTATAAAATAAATATCCAACGAATATCCCTTCATTCCCAGTTTACCTAGGGATTATTAACATGGCGAGAATCTATTTTATTAAATAAAACTTCATTAAAACTCCATATCATATAATAAACGGACTATTAAGCCACACCATCTCTATGATTAGATGTTTATATAAAGGTTTATGCCTATATAGAAATTTCTTTCTTATTCAACCAAGGGGGAGCAACAGCATATTATACTCCCATAAACCTCTCCCCTTCTACAAACCTATTGCTTAGTAATGTCACTCGAACATGGGTCTTTTCTCTCCCCTCTTCAGGACTACTTCCCAGATATACTCGTAATGATCAAGGTTAAAACCTATATACCAAAAACATTATTAGAAAATAAAAAAAAATAAAAATCATCTTGCCCCTTATCCCAGGGTTGCTACACTCTGGGTTGCCGAAATACCTGCCAAATAACCCAAAATCACATAACATACCTCTGAACCTACTACTAAGATATAATAATCCACCGAGAAACGACTCATCAAATCTTACTACCTTAAATTAAAAATTATTTATAAAACAGTTTAAGACCAACTCTATGTTTAACCCCCTAGGGGTTAAACTTTTCAATAAAAAGATCCAGCGAGTTTCCCTCTGTGATAGATCTCTAACCCTGTTGGAACCTCTCCACGATGGATGGACTACATCAATTCCACAAAACTGTAAGAGCGAGGGATCCTTCTGATGTTTTTCTTTAAAGAACAGGAAGTACTATTAATCCCTTACCTAACCCTGGGAATAACAAAAATAATAAAAAAACAGGGAATAAAGATAAAGGTATACATGGAGTCACTGGCCCCAGAGCAGATGATAGAGGGAGAGGCACAATGGATGCACATTATGGACAAGGCTATTACCAGTCCCTGAGGCCCACGTCGCGAGGAAGAGGTGGATACCCAGTAAGGTATCAGAATGAATACTCTTCCCCGAGGAGCTATGGGAAGGATGCTTCATATGGGTATGATACCCCGCAAGATTATAGGCAATGGCAACAATATCTCCCATATCATCGAGACATTGTGGGCAATAGTGATGTCCCATTGCACAACAGATATGCTCCATTGGAAAATGATGAGCAATCAGGATATGCACCTTACAATGTGTCTTTTTTAGGGCAGCGGGGGAGAGGGAGGGGAACTCCGAGGAGGAACCCCAGGGGTTCATACCAAAGAGGGGGAGGAAGATTCACGCCTACCCAGGGTTACAACAAGGATCACGTGCTCCACCGAAGAGAAGAAGGGGATGCAGGGCGAACTGAACAACCCAAGAAAGCGACAGAGGGATGCATGAACACAGGGATATTTAACCTAAGTAGTGTTGAGCTCAATCACAAAGAGCTCAACATATTGAACTTGGGTTTGAAATGTGCCCCAAAAAAAGAAATGAATACATTTGATGTCTACATAGACACGCACAAATTTATTAGGTCCATGAACATTAAAAAGTATTTTCTTAGTCATCCAGTGGAATCCACTATCAAATCGAGAGTACCTACCACTAAAATGGATACGGGACTCAAAAATAAATCCATTTTTAATCCCCAGAATCTGAGCAACCACTTTATAGAAGTGTTCAAGAGTTTGGTACTTAATGACATTGAGGAACTCACCCCACACAAGGGGGTCAACCCATACTATATCAGAGAAGGGATTAGATCTTTGGAAGAGAAGAAGGATCTGATAATACGACCCGCTGATAAAGGGGTAGGAGTGGTGCTGTTAGATAAATCGTTTTATCTTAACCAACTCTTGGAACTTGTTGGGGATAGATCTACCTATAAAAAATTGTCATCTGACCCCACGGAGGCATATAAAACCCAGTTGACAATTTTGGTAGAATGGGGCTATAGAATGGATGTTTTAAATTCAAAAGAGAAGAGATATCTAATTCCTAGTGCGTGTAGAATCCCAGTGATCTACACTCTGCCAAAAATACACAAAAGCACGCAATGTCCGCCGCCTCGCCCTATCCTCAATGGTATTGGGTCTGTTACAGCCAAAAAAAAACCCTTTTGCACATTTAGTCATGGACTTTTTTATGCCACATTAATTAGTGATTTTATTTTATATGATTAATTTGATACTAATTTTGTTTCACAGTTTAATTTCACTTTTCACATAGAGCAAATTAATCTATGCACGGTGATTTCTAACACTGGGGATATGAGCGCCTCTTATTTGCTCTTATATATCTAAGAGAAGGATCTTATGGGTGAATAGATATATGAGATCAGATAACATTAAAGTATACAGCATGTACTCCTTTAATCAATCTCATAATCTTCAAAGATTAGATAAATGTCTGTATCCTTACAGTATGTTACATTAGAATAAATGCTAAACCATTTTTGATGTCATGTAGAATATAATGCCACTGGTCCATGTTTAATTTTCATATGTTATTATACTAAAGTAAGTTAAAGTCTTAAAGTGTAGTTCCACCAAAAAAAGTGGAACTTTCGCTCATTGTACTCCTTCCCCCCTCCAGTGCCCCATTTGGCACCTTTCGGGGGCGGGGGTGACCAGGGGCGGATCCAGCGGGGGCAACGGGGCTATTGCCCCCTCCGAGAATGAGCCGGCGGGTAGATCTGCGGGTGAGAGAGCCGGCGGGTGGCTCCGCGGATGAGAGAGCCACCGGGCGGCTCCGTAGGTAAGAGAGCCAGCAGGTGGCTCCGCAGGAGAGAGACAGCGGGCTTGCCCGGCAGCTCAGTTGGTGAGAGCGCGGATGAGCAGCTGTGCGGCTCGATGTGTGAGTGCACTGCTGGCCAACCAGGGAGCCGGCGGGCGGGGGAGCAGAGAGTTAACATCATCTCTCACCGCCCGGCGCTGCATCCCTGCAGTTCCCCCCTCACTGTGCAGGCAGCGACGGCAGCAGAGAGATTACATCATCTCTCTGCTGCCTGACTGGTATTCTGCTGCCTGACTCTGGGACACAAGAGACCACCTTAGAAGGAAAGTGACAGAGCAAGTGACTGTCAATCCGCAATGTGTGGCAGGTGATGTGACAATCTGCATCTGGTGACAGGCGACGTGACAAGTGATGTGGCAAGTGACAATCCGCATTTGGTCGCAGAAGACGTGGCAAGTGACAATCCGCATTTGGTGGCAGGCGATGTGGCAAGTGACAATCCGCAACTTGTGGCAGGCGACGTGGCAAGTGACAATCTGCATCTGGTGACAGGCGACGTGGGAAGTGACAATCCGCATTTGGTGGCAGGCGATGTGGCAAGTGACAATCTGCATCTGGTGACAGGCGACGTGGCAAGTGACAATCCACATTTGGTGGCAGGTGATGTGGCAAGTGACAATCTGCATCTGGTGACAGGTGACGTGGCAAGTGACAATCCGCAACGTGTGGCAGGCGACATGGCAAGTGACAATCTGCATCTGGTGACAGGTGACGTGGCAAGTGACACACTCTGGGCTCCCACTGAGTCTGCATTATGGTGAGTTAAACTATTTAATTTTTTATAACATATGTAATATGTATGTAATAATAGTAATAATGCGCTTCAATCATCCTGACACCATAACAACTATGGTGCCGTGATGATTGAAGCGTCAACACCCGCCATTTCCCAGATAGATTTACCCCAACAAAAATATATTTTCTGGCAGTGCCCCTCCCGAGACTAGACTCTGGATCCGCCCCTGGGGGTGACAGGATACCTGTCTTTCACAGGTATCCTGTCCCCACTTCCGGGAGCCTCAGCCGTGGGTATTTACGTCATTGATGGGGCTCTTTCCTCCTCCCTCCTCCTTCTCCAGCCGCCAGGCCAGTAGTTTTTGAAATGTACCAATGGTGCTAAAAGATAACTCCAAGTAAAACACAGAATTCAATAATAAATATGTAAATTAAAATCAGTTTACTTTTGTTTACTTTTTGTTTAGTTACCACATAATTATAGCTATATTTATCATAGAGAAAGTCATATGGGTCAGATGTGTTTGACTATTAGTGTGAACCCACCTGAGCCATCCCATCAGGAAGCTTTCACTGTGACTGCCAATCATAAGTGTCTGAGGCATTTACCACCTCGCGGCCACAGGTATACAAGAGTTGTGTGTACACACAGCTGCAGGTGCAAGGAATGACTGGCAGCTCAGGTGGGTATGAACAAATATCTAAACACGCCTCAGCTCATCCATGGTCATAAAGTAAGTGAGTTTCTGGCCTTTTTTTCGCCACCTCTAGTTTTACACAAAAGCACCACCCTGATAGAGCAGCAACTACCTATGCCTGGTAGCATCTAGCTTGGCTGTGTTAAGCATATATGTGAGCAGCATATTGTCAGTTTTGACCACAAAGTCTGCACCATACAGGTAATCTTTCAGTTTATCCACCACTGTCTTCTTCAGGGCAAGGAACTCCAGCTTGTGAGTGGGACAGTCCTTCTAAATGGCGGTAGAACTTCTGCAACAGGCCACAGGTACCTATTGTGCTCTTGGAACAACACCCTGCCTAGCCCATCTTGACTGGCATTGACATGTAGTTCATAAGGTTTGGTTGGATTGTCATATGCCGTAAAAGAGGCATTCATTAAGATCAGTCCACCGGTCTTGGATTGACTCCCGAGACTTCCTGAGTCCACTTCGTTTGACTGATTTCAGTGAGTCTGGCTGGGTCATCATCCTCACCCTCATTGTTCAATAACTCATTGAGGTGCCGAGCCATTTTACTGAATCCCTCAACAAATCTTCAGAGTTAAGCTCGGTCACATTGGTAGGCCTTGGTCATGAGGTGACCATTACAGTTTCTTGTATTAATTACTGCACACTCCTTCTGAGTGTGCAGTAATTAACCCCTTCCCGCCGAGTGTACGCAGATGTGCGTACTCGGCTTTCCGGGGTTATACCGGGATGATGCCCGCAGCTGCAGTCATCATCCCAGTACCCTTGTTTAGAGCCGGCGATCGGCTATCCAGATATAACAACCGATGCGGCTAAAATCCGCTCGGCTGTTATACCGGAGCAGCGGGAGGGGACGTCGCCCCCTTCCGCCGCTCTTACCGGGCCTCCCGTGTCATCTGGAGGCCCGGTGACCAATCGGTTGCCTCCGGCTTGGGGCGGGCTGGAACGAAGCTGTGGGCAGCTTCGTTCCAGCCTTCTCATTGTAAACGCGGAAGCGACGTCATGACAATGGCGCCAGTTTTAAAACGATACACAGTATTCAGAATCGCCGTTTTCGACGATCTGAATACTGTGAAGTGCAATGGAGGGATCGGGGGTCTTTTAGACCCCCGATCCCTCCATAAAGAGTACCTGTCACCACCTATTACTGTCACAAGGGATGTTTACATTCCTTAGAACATTGGTTCTATTTAAAAGGGAAGGGGAGGGAGAAACAAATCCCCACCTGATAAAAAACAATCCCTTGGACATGTTATGATGCTGAGGACCAAAGGCTGTTTGAGGACGTTTAATCTGGGAACTGAGGGAGTGCTGACCATCAGTACAAGTATGTACAAGGACTCAAGGAACAGTGCAGGTCTCCATTGTAGGAACCATAGTAGTGTGGTTAGCAGTCCACAAAGAATTCTATGAAAAGATATAATGAATACAATTATATTGTAATGTGTGTTGTATATATATATATATATATATATATATATATGTGTGTGTGTGTCTGTAATATACTGTGGCATATAATGGGTGGCTGCTAATATAGGTCCCAAAAACCAGAAGAAGGAAAATAAAAATAAAAGAGAAGAAGATCCATAACCACAGTTCACTGATAGGACACATTAGTGGTAGGGCTATATAGTAAGAGTTGAATTGCTCATGTGCCATGATTTCACTACTGTAATGTATATATTTTATCATATGAAACATTATTTTAATGTACTACAATGTCCTACAATCTGCCATTGGGGCTATTAAATAAAGTATTCCTTTTTTTTTTGGTTCTTCTCATGGTTTATAAGATAGTATATTTGGTTTACCCTATCAATTATTAGATGCGCACCTCATTTAAAATCCCAACTCCTGCTTTTTTTCATAGAACAGGGATGGAGGCACTGGTTGTCTGTGCCTCAGTTAAAGTCCCCCCCCCCCAAAAAAACCTTTTCCTTTGTATTGATCTCAGTTGAGCTTGACTGAAGCTTGAAGACATGCTACGTCCCTTGGTTGCAGTATCTTCTAATCTCTGTCTAATCACCACAACTTCCCCACTCCTTCCACTAGAGTTTTCTGTTCTTGAAATAGTTGCTGATACACTTGCCATAGCATGGAGTGTACACTCTCTGTTGGGGTATCATGCTTTGAGACAAGAGTGAGTATACAGAAACATATTTGGGGGGCACACCCTACAATGCGTTTAAATTCAAGATGGTGCTGCTATAAGACCTACAAACAGTACAAAATATATTACAGCCCACACATTCAAGAATGACATTACCCGCAAGGCTAGTTAAAAACACCTGAACATATTCAAAAAATACGAGGGTTTGGTCACACTATATGGTCATATAGTGCTAAGCCCACTTACTGCGACAAAGTACCCCGAATTAGTGGGTCCTACTCTAGTAATAGAATGGAAGATCCTTTGTCTCAACCATGGGAGCTGAACTCCTCTATGTGGGAGAACTGAAGGGGATACATCCTATGCACTGGTGGCCAATAAATAAGAGTTAATGAGGAGGAGGGGTGCTCCAGCCCAAAAAACCTGGTCAAGGTCTATTACAATATACAAAAACATATTTGGGGGGCACACCCTACAATGCGTTTAAATTCAAGATGGTGCTGCTATAAGACCTAAAAAACAGTACAAAATATATTACAGCACACACATTCAAGGATCACATTTCCTGCAAGGCTAGTTAAAAACACCTGAACATATTCAAAAAATACGGGGGTTTGGTCACACTATATGGTCATATAGTGCTAAGCCCATTTACTGCGACAAAGTACCCTGAATTAGTGGGTCCTACTCTAGTAATAGAATGGAAGATCCTTTGTCTCAACCATGGGAACTGAACTCCTCTATGTGGGAGAACTGAAGGGGATACATCCTATGCACTGGTGGCCACTAAATAAGAGGTAATGAGGAGGGGTGCTCCAGCCCAAAAAACCTGGTCAAGGTCTATTACAATATACAAAAAACATATTTGGGGGGCACACCTATTACTAGAGTAGGACCCACTAATTCGGGGTACTTTGTCACAGTAAGTGGGCTTAGCACTATATGACCATATAGTGTGACCAAACCCCCGTATTTTTTGAATATGTTCAGGTGTTTTTAACTAGACTTGCAAGAGAAGTGGGTAGTTTCCTGACAAGGTTAGTGTTTGATCTTACTATTAAGGAACTATTGTTGCTTGGATGAGGGCGCCCAACTGCTAATGTATAAAATGTCTCTAATTGCCCAGCCATGGAGGGGTCAAAGGTCAACTTAAGGAAGAATCTATCCTAGTCATGTGACAAAGACGAACAACTTCTCCTCTTCACGCTGATATGTATGCTGAAAGAGTAATTCAGCTCTGCACAGCTCTGCACTATTCCATAAATGTCTCAGAGGGCTTCCAAACACTCTGCAGCCTAGTTTGTCTTGCTTTAAATTTCTGATCACGTCAGAAGCAGATGTGCATAGGCTCTCAACTACTTGCTGTCTCTTTATGGCGTCAGCTACTTCTCATTCCTCTATCACCTGTACAGCTTGATCTATCAAGGTTTCTAAGTCATCTTCCCCTGATGGTACAGGAGTCTTTCTGGAGAAGAACCGCAGCTTTTGGTACCTAGAGTTAGCAGGTGTGAATGCATTCTTCTTTGGTACATATGAATAGGGGTTGGTTATATATAAAAGAATATAAAAATGGATTTGAAAAATAAATAAAAATAAAAGTAATAAAAGTAATAATGATACAAGTGAAAGTCCAGTGAAAAATATTTTTCCAGTCAGTATTCAAATTATGAATCTTAACAAAATTTCCACTGACTTTTGTGCTTTCCAAAATAGTTTGTGCCCAAATTTAACCGCATTTGTGCAATAAATCAGGTGACATCCATGCTCCCCCTTCAGTTCCCCACTCACCAGATCCCGGCACCCCTGCAAGGGTAAACTGCACCTAGTGAGTGTTTAGGCAGCTCCCGGACCGATCACCTCCTCCTTGGCTCAGCAGACACTGTGGTATATCCCTACTGGTACATCAGCAAGATCCCTGAACCACAAACACAGCCTAACCTGACCTTCTTTTTAGCTAAAAAGGTCATGGTGGTCTGGTGAGTAGGTTTTTCACTCACATCCACCGGGTGATTTATATGAAGCTTGCCATTGGTGATGGTGTAAAGATTGAAGTTGCATTACAACAAATATATGGATTTTGCTTTGATGGAATAATTTACTTCACTGTTAATTTATTTTAAGCACATATGCTATGTTTATTATATCAATTATTCAGCACTATGCACTTTAATTAATTGATGCAGATAGACTGACACTATTGTATTTACGGCGCCCCCTATCACCACACACCCCAAACCAGATAAAGTCAACACTTTGCACTTTGAGGGGAGCAACGTACTAACATCACTAAAATTATCACTTAGTAAATATAGCCAATTTTTCATAGTGCGAGGTTCTTTTAACTTTATACTGTTCTGAGTGGAACCTGTCCTGTTAAACCGCTGTATGGTCTTGGCCACTGTGCTGCAGCTCAGTTTCAGGGTCTTGGCAATCTTTTTATAGCCTAGGTCATCTTTATGTAGAGCAAAAAAAATGTTTTGGTTCCTAAGAGAGTTCTTTGCCATGAGATGCCATGTTGAACTTCCAATGACCAGTATGAGAGAGTGAGAATGATAACACCAAATTTTAGACATGTGCATTCGTTTTCGTCCGAATGCATTTTCGTCCGAATTTTAGGTATTTTCGTTATCGTTTACGATAACGAAAGTGCAGAATCCGAAAAACGAAAGATCCGACATAAACAAATGCTTTATTTTCGTTTTCGTTGCTACAACAGTTCGATATAGATAGGAGATTCGACATGATGACAATCTGTGTCCATCAAACCTGTGGTCGAATGTGCCTAACCTTAACTCTATTAGTCCAAGATTATTATACATAGAGAGAAAAGATTCGACGTAGGGGAGAAAAGATTCGACGTAGGGGAGAAAAGATAAATAAAAATAATGATGATGATGAATGTTATTGGCTGATTGTAACCAAAGAGGAAGAGCAGTAAAATAGCTAGAACTCAGTACACACGTACTTTGACTTATGGTGTCTGTTGAAAGTTCTAAGAAGATTCGACGGAGCAGGTAAACTAAACGGCGTCGTACAATTTAGCTGCTCCGTCTGATCTTCTTTGAACATTCGACAGACACCATAAGCCTTCAATGACAGATTCGACCTCAATTTGGATTTTCGGACGAAGATAATTTTTAACGAAAAACAAAATAAATAAAAACGAATTTTGGGAGTAACTAAATAAATGTATTTTTCAGACAAAAACGAAATTCCGAAACGAAATATTTCAGTGTGCACATGTCTACCAAATTTATCACACCTGCTCCTCATTCACACCTGAAACCTTGCAACACTAACGAGTCACATGACACCGGGGAGGGAAAATGGCTAATTGAGCCCAATTCGGACATTTTCCCCTAGGGGTGTACTCACTTTTGTTGCCTGCGGTTTAGACATTAATGGCTGTGTGTTGGGTTATTTTGAGGGGACAGCAATTTTACACTGTTATACAAGCTGTACACTCATTACTTTACATTGTAACAAAATGTAATTTCTGCAGTGTTGTCACATGAAAAGATATAATAAAATATTTACAAAAATGTGAGATACTGTATGCTTCTATGCAGCAGGGTGACAATCCAATTCAAAGCTCACTTTTGTCTGCAAAAGAGGAACAGCACTTGATCCTGCCACAGTGATATGACCATTTTGAAGTGTGAGAGGGCAATTACTTTATACACTTTGTCTCTGTGATGACTAAGAAACATAGAGAAAGAGAAAAAAGATAGTCTAGCTAGGACTATTCTAGATAGCACTGGACAGAAGGGGAGAAACAGAGGGAGGTATCAAATGCAGAAATAAACAAGTTGTAGTGGCTATAAACCAACATTAGATGTCAGCATACATCTGAACATTAAAGAACATAATTTAGTTAAATGTAATCAACAGAAAAAACTTCATAGGTGGGACAGAACAAGTAGTAGGCAGAGTGTTCATTAACCAGTCTAAATTAGTTACCTTATATATTTTAGTGACTGTTTGCTATCTGTATACTGACTGTATACTTTCTATATTCCACATAATTCTTTCATTCATCCAATTGCCTTATCAAACCCAAATCTGTCCCTAGGTGCTATGAGCTTGTATAGTAAATTGAGGTTAATATATAAAGCTAAGAAGACATTACAATGCTAAGTCTGAATAAAGAGTTTGCTCATTGGGTGCTTTTTTAGTTATGCAATAACTTTTTGAACATTTTTGTTAACTGGTATATTTCCCGGGAATGATATTGCTTAAAAGTAATCACTTATAAAAGTTACAGAAAAATGGTCACCCACAGGATCTATAATTCAATTGAAAGAGATATGGGAATTAGATTAACATAAAGGATATAATTAGTGCAAATGACTATCACGCCTCTTAATTACAGTGACTACAAACCCATATAAAGGAAAACCTTTCGAAAATAGCAAGTGGTGATCCAATCATCATCACCAATAACTAAATTCACAGAAGGTGAGTATAACTAATGGAGGCTGCCTTAATCTGGCTTGTATCTTTTACTAGGTACAAGTAAAAGTGTTACAAATGGATACGCAGGTTTTTAAGAAAATGACTACTTAATTCTTTTTAATCACAGTTTTGGCAGTAAATGTATCTTCTGTTTCCATGCACTGCTTAGTTCTTCAAATGGGTCAAAATTTCAGATATTTAACAATGAGCATTTTATGTACGTAGGTACCCAATTCTTAACTGATAATTCAGCAGTCGTCTTTGATACAACAGTGACATATACTGTAACAATCTACATTTCACACCATGGAAATAGTCACAAAAGGGTGCAGAAATATTTAACTCAAAGTGATCCTCTTATCATACAACACATGCCAGCCTGGACATACAGTATATAGTTAAGATACGCACTCGCCCTTACAGACACATTACTGGATTGCTTACATTTTTATCATTCAGGGCTGGCACTAAGCAAGGCAGAAGGAAGTACATTCTCACATAAGGTTTCCTATGTACATGTGGGAGCGTTTTGAGGGCTGTGTAGGAGAGAAAGTCTTACTCATGGTTGGAGGTGGCTGAGAAGGGAAAATATGATCACTGGGATGTTTAAAGCGTTTGGTACCCGAACATTTTATGTTCCTGGTATATGCCTACTGTACCATGTGCTTGTATGAAAAGTATCCTGTTCTCTTGTATTGCTTCCTGTGTGTAAAATCCCTGGTGTTCCTGCCAGTCCCTCTGCTTTAATTTTAAAAACTGGCCACACTAAGCAGGAGAACACACCATGGTCAGTTCTCTAGCTATGCTGGGAACTCAGCCTGCTCTCCTCCAATTCTCAGACCTATCCTGGCACATTCCCCCTGCACAGCCATTAACTGGGAAGCGCAGTGTCCTACTGCTTCTCCTCCTCCCAGCTCTTATGCTGAGAACAGAGGGAGAAGAAGGGATGTGATCACTTATATAAAAAGGAAAGAAGGTATTTATATTTTTTTTAATCTATACACAAATGTTTTGCTTTTCATTTCTATTTCCAACTGAATGGGTTGTTTTACAAGGTGATTGTTTACAACCACTATAAGAAAGGATTGATACAACACAGGGAGCTTCGGTACGTGCTCAATGCCCACTTTACTGGTATGTGTACAGTGGTGACAGGGTCACTAATTAAAGATAGCAATACATGTAACCTTATGGGTCAATGCACTAAAACAAAAATTACAAATGTCTGTATATCCTAAAGATTTTCTTGCGCCTCATTCAGTAAAGTTTCCTCAAGTACCAATATGATGTGAAGCTGTATTTTCCACTACCATGGGCAAAATTTTCTCATGCAAATTGGACCCTGTGCATACACGTTTGCAAAAAAAAAAAAAAAAAACATATTCCAGGAGGGTGATTGCTGGTCTTTGATGCAGCTAGACAAGGCAGGTGTCAGGAGTTAAAGAAAGCAGGGTTATTACCTACCAAATAAAGCACAATAAAAAAGAGAACAAACACCAAGAAGACCCAAATAAAATTGGGAAAATCAAGGTTTTAAATTTGGCTTACAGAAAAATCTCAACAAATCTTTCTCAACTTTGTATACACATAAATACATATTTCTATATAGATAGATATGCAGAGATGGATGAACCGCTGGTTTGGTCCAAATACAGATTCAAACCAAACTTCCAAACATTGCTTCTTCAGGTGCTTGTCTGAATGCTAGATTTTCAGCCTGTTTGACAGGGCGAATATCATATTGTAGAGGTTTTTTCTTTCCTCCTTCCTGTCAATTTTTAATAGTTAAATCATGGGTTTCCCGCGACCGACACGTCCTTGGCAACCAGCGATGTCAAATGGCCATTCATTTACTGCCCAGGAATGGTGGCCATGTGAACGAAAGATCCATATCAGGCCCCTGAGGACTCCATGCAAAAAAAAAAAAGGTCCCCCCTGCAGCAGATGACAGCCGATTTAAACAAAGGGACTGGGCCTCTCGAGTAACGTCATTGGACAGAACCATATTTGGTCAATAACATGGGGTAACCCACTTACATCTACACTATATTACCAAAAGTATTGGGACACCTGCCTTTACATGCACATGAACTTTAATGGCATCCCAGTTTTTATCTGTAGGGTTCAGTATTGAGTTTGCCCACCCTTTGCAGCTATAACAGCTTCAACTCTTCTGGGAAGGCTGTCCACAAGGTTTAGGAGTGTGTCTATAGGAATATTTGACCATTCTTCCAGAAGCGCATTTGTGAGGTCAGGCACACAAAGGTGTTCTATCAGGTTAAGGTCATGACTCTGTGCAGGCCAGTCAAGTTCCTCCATCCCAAACTGGCTAATCCATGTCTTTTTGAACCTTGCTTTGTGCACTGGTCCAAATAATTTGGTGGAGGGGAGATTATGGTGCGGGGTTGTTTTCAAGGGATTGGGCTTGGCCCCTTAGTTCCAGTGAAGGGAACTCTTAAGGCATCAGCATACCAAGACATTTTGGACAATTTCATGCTCTCAACTTTGTGGGAACAGTTTAGGGATGGCCCCTTCCTCTTCCAACATGACTGCGCACTAGTGCACAAACAAGGTCCATAAATGGATGAGCGACATGGATCCGCAACCTCACAAACGTGCTTCTGGAAAAATGGATAAACATTTCCATAGACACACTCCTAAATTTTGTGGACAGCCTTCCCAAAAGAGTTGAATCTGTTATAGCTGCAAAGCAACTCAATATTGAACCCTACGGACTAAGACTGGAATGCCATTAAAGTTCATGTGCATGTAAAGGCAGGCGTGCCAATACTTTTGACAGTATAGTGCATATCAAGTCCTCTAGGATAAGGGTCTAGTATATATTAACGGAATCCCCAGTTGCTTTGTAAACAAAACATACCAAAGCAGCTGGGAGCTGTCATTTTGTGGGCCATTTAAGCACATTTTGTTTTGTAAATGTCAGTTTTGCTGTAGTAGGTTGTATACATCATACCAATGCATTGTACAGGGACATCTCACCAATGTTATTTAATGGAATTTTGCATTTTTTATATTTCACTTGAAGGCAGCATTATAAAGTCCACCAAACAGAATTTTTTTTTAAAAAGGCTAGAATATTACAGATGACAATATTCAGTGACACATTGTAATACTTTTGTTCTTGAAGAAAGGCAGATAACAGGTTTATAACACATATATATAACAGGTTTAGCAACATTCCTTATTTTTTCCATAGGCATATCACCTGTGGTTCTTGACTACCAAGCAATGAACTAAAGGGGGCAGACAAATAATTATTATAATATAATTATAATTATATATTATAATTATAATAACACTGACTATAGGAAAGATTTGAAAGGGTCATGCCCCGTACACACGGTCGGATTTTCCGATGGAAAATGTCCGATCGGAGCGTGTTGTCGGAAATTTTGACTGTGTGTGGGCTCCATCGGACATTTTTCCATCGGATTTTCCGACACACAAAGTTGGAGAGCAGGAGATAAAATTTTCCGACAACAAAATCCATTGTCGGAAATTCCGATCGTGTGTACACAAATCCGACGGACAAAGTGCCACGCATGCTCAGAATAAATAAAGAGATGAAAGCTATTGGCCACTGCCCCGTTTATAGTCCTGACGTACGTGTTTTACGTCACCGCGTTTAGAACGATCAGATTTTCCGACAACTTTGTGCGACCGTGTGTAGACAAAACAAGTTTGAGCCAACATCCGTTGTAAAAAATCCTAGGATTTTGTTGTCGGAATGTCCGAACAAAGTCCGACCGTGTGTACGCCCTAATAGTCTAACTCCTCACAGCCACTGGTGCAATAATAGGAAAATCTGGATAAATAGAGAGGGAATACCCCCTGGGGGAGTGTTGGATATTTATAAGGGGTAGAAAGAAATGGAATGTGAGGTTCAGGCTGAGTTCTTCTGCTAGGAAGTTGGGGCCCATTTATACTTCAGTTGAGTGGATGACAAGCCAAATCTCTTTGCAATAGATATTTATTTAAAGGTTTAACAAAGTTCTTAGAATACAAACAGTACCAGACAGATATGAAATGATTATTGCACCCTCAAAAAAATCAAGGGTCAAGGCATTTGATTCAGTGGAGTGGAGATACTTGTGGACCTGTCTGAGCAGTTTTGGTTTGGGACCTAAATTTATAAAATGGGTACAGCTCTTGTATGAAGCCCCGGTTGCGAAAGTGCTAGCTAATGGTTGGCCATCTGGACAGTTCCCCTTGTCCAGGGGTACGAGACAGGGATGTCCTCTGTCGCCGCTGCTCTACGCGCTGGCGGCAGAGCCACTCGCGATAGCTATTCGGGCACACCCTGGGATTAAGGGACTCGTAGAGGGGAAGTGATGGAAAAGATCAGCATGTACGCGGATGACACGCTTTTATATCTAGATGACTCAGACAATTCCCTACCGTTAGCCTTAGACCTAAATAAACAATTTGGCACGTTTTCCGGCCTTCGCATAAACTGGGACAAATCACAGATACTCCCTTTGGTTAGTTTTCCACCACCCAGGAATAGGGCCCTGTTATCTTTACAGAGGGTAGATACCATTAAGTACCTGGAAGTGAGGCTAACTAGAGACCCGGCAGACTATGTAACATTAAATATAATCCCACTATATGAAATGCTTAGACAGAAGACCCAGATTTGGGCTCGTCTCCCTTTGGGAGTAATGGGCCGTATAAACCTAACAAAAATGGTTCTTCTACCCAAAAGTTTATACATGGTATGGCACTCACCAGTATATTTAATTCTCAGACATTTTAAACTAATGGAAGCTATCCTAAAGCCATTTATATGGGGCAATAACAGGCACAAACTTTCCTGGCATAAATTGAAAAACCCCACTGATTTAGCTGGCATGGCCCTCCCGGATTTCAACATGTACTATATGGCAGCCCAACTGGCACAAATTTTTCATGTTGACAAGGTGGATAGAGAGAGATTCCTTAGTTTTCTCTGTCCATAATGGTCTCGGAAGACCCAGGATTCACTGGTAATGATAACAGGGGAAGTGAGAGGGGTGGCAAGGATAGACAACCGCAGATCACTTTTGTACCAGTACAAGAGGATCTGGAAACTAGCTTCTGACAAGTTAAACATACCACCAATACATGATTTTACCACTCTGTGGCACAATCTAGATCTGCCTGAGTTCTCTATGATCCCGGACAGTGAGGTGTGGAGTTCTAGGGGAATATTTTACTTGTCCCATATTACCTGTAATGGAAAACTGAAGAGCTTTGACAGATTGAAATCTGAGTTTATGCTCCCAAACCAGCTATTCTTCAGATACCTACAACTTCACCACGCCTTTCATTCGCAATTTCCCTTAGACGATTTCGTCTCAGCCAATAATCCTCTCATGGAATCAATAAAATACCCAGACCCCAAAAAATTGATCTCTCAATTCTACCTTATGCTGACGACACCGTCAGCAACCAGAATAGCATAGGCAAAGAAATCTAGGTGGGAGAGGGAGGTGGAGGTGGGCAATATGGAAGATGATGAATGGAGTGATGCTCTAGATGCTTATAAAATGGTATCCCCTAAACTATCGGATCGGTTAACTCAGATTTTTATACTGCGTAGATCCTACCTCACACCGTTCAGAATATCTAGATATAAACATAATCAGTCGGCAACATGTCCGATGTGCAATCAAGCAGTAGGCACTTTTTTTCACTTAATGTGGCAATGCCCGCAGATATAGGCTTTCTGGACCCAGGTGGTAAGATTCCTGCATGACACAATGGGCTCTCCTGTCACATTACAGCCCAAAATGTGCATTTTAGGAATTTTCCCAGATACAGAGATTATTAAATTCCAAAAGATATTTCTCCATGGAATGTTTTTTTTTGAATGTCACTGGTATTACAAAAGATAACGTATGTTAATACTTATAATCTGGGGGAAGACATAGCGAATTGCCTGTTATTATACATTGTATTACTTGAAGTTTTTGATACAAGAAATGTATGGATGTATATGTGTTTAATACATTTTCAATAAAAAACATGTTTAATGGAAAAAAAAAAAAATCAAGGGTTAGATCATTATAAACATACAAAAACCAAGTTTAAAGATACATCCTACTGAATTAGGCTACTGCTTGCCCAGGGCTTCAGCAAGATATATATAGTTGAAGACATTACTTAAAAAAATCCATACTGCAACATATAATCAAGTGTTAACGCAGTAGCATGAAAAAATATGGGAGCACTACTAGCCAGAGTTAATCTAGCACACCGAAACCCAATACCTTGCTATATTGACCTTGAAATGTGAGAGGCTCAAAGAACTCTCCATTTGCATCCATATATATACTGTAGTAGCAAATCATAAGAAAAGAGAAATTAAGAATAAAGAAAAGAAGAGGATAAAAGAAAGAAAAGAAAGAATCATTTCCCTCAATCCAGGTCCCTGTCCCAAACACTTCCCAGAACTATGGGGCTTGAAGGATTTAATCCATGGGGTCCACACTTTCTCAAATCTGGCTTGTTTGTCTCTGAGGATGCTGGTCAGCTTTTCATTGACCAAGATCCAGGTGAGTTTATGTTTTACTAAAGCAATGTTAAGCACTGGAGATTTCTATGCTCGTGCTATAGTAATTTTTGCTGCTAAGATTTTTTTTTTTTAAATTATGTTTCGAAGATGTCTGGGGATTTCATCCAGAAGGTCTGCGAACAGTGCAGTTTTAGGATTTTTAGGAATGATAAACCAAATCTGAAGGCAGAGAGGGTAAAGAAGCCAGGTCTTCTTAGCTGAGCTAGGTGTATAGGTGTCTGCTAGCAGTGTCGTTATACAACAGAACAAACAAAATGCTGGGCGGCTGCCCTCTCACCTTTCCTGATCAGGAGCAGTTCTCCAGTGCTGTAAGTGGTGCATTTGATGAGCCCTGGACCCACAGTGGCATGAAATGGCGGTGATGCAGCGACTGCTGGTATACTGGTAGGCACTGCGTACAGCAGTGATGAAGCGGCTAGGAGCATCTCTGGGTCCCTGGGCCTTTACAAGTGCTGCAAGTACACAGAGGAAGATGTGCAGTGTTGCTGAGCCTTGTATGTTAGTGCAGATGAGTCGGCGATATGTCTGGCTGAACCACAGTTCTCTTTTTTACAGCTGTAAACAGAGCGACAGTGTCAGAGTCAGACCTCTTAGGTGTTTCTGGGCCGAGAGAGCAAGCCCGCTAATTGCAGTCAAATGTATAGATTCCCCCTGATTCCCTTGTCAATTCAGCTCACTGGAATTTGTAGTTCCAAATGTGTTTTAAGCTTCAGTGGATATTAGGTGTGAGACTACAGGCTTCAGGATCCTCTGCTTTTACAGGGAAGAACCCCCCCCCCCCCCTTACAGGCAGGTGATGATGCAACAGCCGTGTTCTTTGGTACAAGGGAGAGAATGAACAGTATATTGGGAATAAATGAATAATAGACAGCGCCTGCTCCACCTATAAAATATACTAGATCCCAATGTGATACTCCATGTCAGTGACTTTACCTTATCTGTATCATATAGATATCTGTATCCTATAATGACTTCTAATGGATATAACAAATAAATAATACAACAGTGAAATTTCTAAAGTGCATATATAGATAACCAGGGCTTTTATTCTCATAAAATAGGTACAGGAACTCAACCACAACCCCCCCCCCCAAGACGCCCTTTCCCCCAACCACATACCCTCTAAACTGCATCAAATAGTTGGTGCCGTCAAATTTAAATAACAGTGGGAGGGTCTTAAAGGGGCATTAAATACCAGGAGTGCATTACATACAGAGAGCAGAGTTTTGGGGGATTACACTCAGAGTGCAGAATTTGGGTGTCTATGTACATGCAGAGTGCAGAGTTCTGGGTGTGTAGAGATCAGCCTTCTTCTACAGCTGCTTACCTCTGCACCCCCCATCCACAACTCACTTTTACCCCTCTTCAGCTCTGACTTCTGCATGAAAACCCCCCCTCCACTGCCTACATCTTCTTCTCACATACTTGAAAGCTCCACCATCTTCCACCTGTCTTACTTTTGTTGCTGTATTAGGCTGAAGCACCCAGTCGGCTCTAGTACCTCTCTGCACACTGTATTTGGCTCTGCCTCTCTGACTTGCCGGGAGATCATCCAGTAGAGGTGGTGGCATCTGCACTGGAGATCAGATCTGTGAGAGCTGTTGGGAGACAAGCTGTCACTTGTAAATGCAGAAGTTGGATTTTTGTGTTTACAAGTGATAGTGGTGAGCAGGGGTTAGAGGGCCTGAGCCAGAGGTGGTGGAACTGAGTTCCACCAAGTTCCAGCTGAAAAAAAGCCCTGTAGATAACTGTGTGAACCAAAGTCCAATGTGAAAAATGTCATCAGATAATTCAATAGAAACATATAAACCTTTTATGGTCACAATTTAAAAGACATATGGTGATGGCTGTGCAAAGTCCTTTCCTTGTGAAAAAGTGCTGTAGTGCTCCGTGTCCTATCGGTGTCAATGCATCCACCTCATGGGGGCTGAAAAAAATTCGCACTCACCAGATATGTTGGACTCCCTTGCCTTATAGCAGGAGGAGTCTACTATTCTTGTAGGTCATTAATGGGGAGCAATCCCAATACGATATTCTCTAGTTGCTCCCTCTGAGGTGGATTACCTCCGATGATGACTCTGGGGCTCCAGGGATTAAAATGTGCAATGTGCGTTATATAGAAAAGAAACTCCTCATAGAGTAAAATCCTCTGAAGATTTATTGGAAAACAGCAGCATACATAATAAAAAATCCATAAAGGGTATTGCTAAAACTGTCAATATGACAGAACTGGACGTTACAATAAACAAAACATCAGCCCTGCTCGTGTGTGAGACATGGTCACTGCTTACAACATAGCGTGCGTTCCACTCTCTGGGCCAACAGTAACGAATGGGAGAGTTATCTTGACGCGTTTCGTCATCTATGTGTGACGTTATCAAAAGCAGGAAGCTCCCTTGTGTTACAATCTCTTAAATAGGCTCATCATGATAAATAGCACTCCTCCCCCTTCAATCATTCAATGAATTCAGAGTAGAGCACCAGGGAGTACATCCCACTGGATGAATGTGCCTTTTTTTTTATGTTATCCCCACCTGTGCTGATGATATTGTTACAGACGGCCTGAATGGGGACATCTTGTGTCTAAACTTACTAATTACACCCTTCATATATTTATGTGATCTTTTCTAGATTGTGCTAACTAATGAAGGGTGTATTTAGTAAGTACACATATGAGATAAAATTGCTACATGTTCTATTTTTTACAATACAAATTTCCAAGCTGCATTGCATACATATGAATTACCCACACATGATTGAATAAGGTGTCTACTTGTAGGTGGGTCCTAAGAAAATGTGAAGCATTAATGAAAGGATTGATTGAAACTAGCATCAATCAATGAATAAATGACAGTTAATACATGTTCTCTCTGTAACTTTGATGAATGATAATAATTCCATATCACTGCAGAAGAGTAGATCAATTCACCACTGCATTGTGTCAGATGATAGCACTGAGCAGCACTAAAAGGAGTTATCCACAGAGGCTACGCTTTGAAAACACAACCCCTCCTGGTTGCCTATGAGGAAGAATAGGAAGACACAAGAGAGCTTGATATATAGGATATGAGAAACCTGGCAAATATCTTCAGTGACTGGATCAAACCATCGAAAAATTGCAGATACTTAAAATAATATGTTTTCTATACATTATTTGCATTGATATTTTTCAGTATATGGGTTCCTTTTTTTATTATTTCACAGGCCTTTATTCATCTTTTTCTCCACAATTTACATACAGACCAAGCTGTCCAACAAACATGACAGAAACAGGCAATGAGACAAACCATATATCACTCGCACGGTTTCCAGAAAAAAAAAAAAACTGTTGCTGTAGCATTTTAAAAACGTTACCTGTTAGATGGAGTAATGCTTAAATTTTTCACTTACCGTACTTTAAATCCATGTAAAACTACATGTTCATGTAAGGCTACCCCATCCACATTAAGGCAATGCTGCTGCATGATTTCACTGCAGAATGAGCAGCGCTGTCATCCTGCAAGTCAACTTATCTTTTGGCAGAAATAACAGGCAATACAATTATATACAGGTGGACTAGGAAAAAAGGAAATGTATTTTTGTACTTACTGTAAAATCTTTTTCTTGAATTCTATTGAGGGACACAGGAATTTAGTAATCCTCAGAACTCTGCAATGGCAGCGTGACGTCACGGGCTCGGCTCCTCCCTCCTAGCCGCGTAGAGCCCTGTCATTGGGCTTTCTCAGTAGCAAAGGGTGCCATGCATCTAGGAGGGAGGAGCTGAGCCCATAACATCATGATGCTACCACAGTCGGATCGGAGTGGTGAGCTAGCTGACGAGTAAATGGGCGCTTTTGTTTGTACTTTTTTGTAAGTGGATTTTTGTCAGGGGGCTTTTTTAAATAAAATTGTTGAAACGGAGAGCACTATGCAATTGCCTTTTTGTCACATGTGGTTCGTCTGAGAAAGATTGATATAGAGTGCCAAATCCCAGGAGGGAAGAAAGGTGACCAGCCCAGGGGAATCGCAGGAGTTGTAAAGAGAAGCCTGTATATTCGGCTGTGAGGTGAGCGGGTTTTTCACCTGGTTTTGGCGTGCACTCTAAATTAACAGGAGGATTATGGCTTGAAAACCACAATGGTGGGAGAGCGAATGCGCGGAGTCTGACAGAGCAGTTATGCACTGCTAGAGCTCCGCTCCGTGACAGAGGAAAAGCTGAATATTTAAGCATACCAGCTGACATAAAGCACTCCAGATTACTCTACTTCCACCAGTGAACCCGGAGCTCAGTTGGAGACCTTCAATATGGTTCTAGGAGGTAACCGTAATAAATATAGAACCTCCACAAAGGAGTCACAAGTGGAAATGGGACGAGGACCTTGGGCACACAATAAATACTACAAAGTGATCAGATATCTGGTTGGCTACCAAAACATCCTCCCCTAACGTGTTAGCGGTTGAAACCAACTATAAAGTCTTGACCCGGTGGTACCTCGTACCTTCCAGAGTTGCTAAATACTCTCCATCCTGCTCAGCCCTTTGCTTTCGTGGCTGTTCGGACTTGGGCACACAAATCCACATCTGGTGGGCCTGTCCTATAGCTCAAACCTTCTGGAAGGAAATATTTTTAATTGCCTCCAAATTATTTAAAATATCAATGCAACCAGATCCTACTACGGCATTACTTAATCTTAAACCTGTATGCTTGACGCATATGCAGTTCAAGCTTTTTGTCCAGCTCCTCACAGCTGCTAAGCAAACTCTTGCGAAAGCATGGAAATCCCCTTCTTTAGTGATAGCTGAGTCAAAACATAGAATGAATAACTTTATGATCCACTCTAAAATGGCTGCCATAGAACACAATCAAATTCCAAAATTTGAAAAAATGTGGCACCCATGGGTTCTCAAACCTTACTAAACCCCACACTGGCTCTCGGATCAATCAGTAAATCTCTTCTCTCCACTCTTCTCCTCTTCTTCCTTTTCTTTCTCTATTCCCTTTCCTTCCTCTCCTATCCCCCTCATTAATTCTTGAAGCTCATTGTTACTAATGTTGTATCTCATTCACATTATTTTGGAAACTAACATTGTAGGAATAGATAGATACCTTTTGATAAAATGTATCAGGTTGAAAATCTCTATTCCGAACATCCTTATTTATTTATTATATTTCATTATGTGTTTTATATTCTTACCTACTTCTGTAAATATTGAGCTTCATTCCTTATGTTAACATGTATCCATAAACATGTATGTTAAGCTTATTACTATGAACTTAATAAAAATCTTTTGACAAGGAAAAGCACAATGGTGGATTAACACATATATGTATAGATTTATTTTCTATTATGTGAATTTTGATTTACATCTAAAGGACTTGACTATTATTACACAACCAGGGGATTATTAAGAGGAAAATATTGTATAGCAGTGCTGCTCTATATTGGTTATTTAAACAGTATAAACAGTTTGTGTTAAAGTGGAACTTTGGGAAAAATTAAAGATTATTTATAGAACTTAGTCTGTCAATAGCATCAACACAGCCGTTTTCTTTAGCTTCCCTTGAGGGACTTGGGAATTTAGTACTAGTTATACTGCTGCCTACAGGAGATTGAATTTTGGTTTACATCTAAAGGACTTGACTATTATTACACAATCAGGGGATTATTAAGAGGAAAATATTGTACAGTAGCGCTGCACTATATTGGTTATTTAGATTTTATTTTAGTGTGGTGGAATCTTTAAAGAGTGTACAGCTGCAACTGAGTATTAAGCACTAGTGTATATTCACTATAACGTTTTGAATTTATTTTTCACAAACTACTAACAGTGTAGATTGCGCTGATTGTATCTAATACATAATTTGTTTATACTGTTTAAAGATATATCATCACCATGAAAATAGTTTACATTTTTTTTTCTTTATCTTTCATGTACAGAACTAGTTTAGAAGGTTTCTGTTCTTCAGATCTTTGTGGATGCTTCCTATATTTCTTTTGGCTTCTATGACTGTATTAAGCATCAGCACATTGACGGGATCAATAACCAATTCAATTATCATTGCTGTAAATGTCGTAGACAAAGTGAAGGGTAAGAGTCTTAGTCCCTCAGACATCATCTTAGTAACAATGAGCCTATCTAATGTGTTTTTTCAGTTCATAATGCTAGCAAATGACTTTGTAAGCTTCCTTGAGAGTGATCTTTACTACTCTGAAGGTGTATATATTCTATTTACGATAGCACTTAACCTACCTATCTACATTAGCTTCTGGTTTACAGCATGCCTGTCCATCAACTACTATTTCCAGATTGTCATTTTTACTCATCCATTTCTCATCCGACTAAAGCATGTAGTGTCCAGACTTATTCCACAGCTGCTAGTGGTCTCTGTGATGGTATCAATGGCCACATGCTTACCTGTAATGTGGTACATTAACATGAACAAACAAGACTTTAACATGACCAGCAATCAGACTGTGGAGCCAACTTTTCCAGAACTTAATTTAACTTACCTCATCATCAGTAATGTGGTCAGCTGTTCTCTACCATTAGTCCTTGCTGGAATTGCCAATGGACTGATCATCAAGTCTCTCATAGATAAGACACACAAGTCAGACAGAAATGCTAAAGGAGATCTCAACCCTCGGACAGAAGGACGTATTAGAGCAGCCAGAACAATAAGCTGTTTACTCTTTATTTACATCTCATTTTACATATCAGAAGTGCTAATGTTTACAGAAGTTTTACCTCCAAGCAGTCCGGGATTCTGTGCCTGTTTGATGGTGATATACAGTTATGCACCTGTACAATCTGTTGTTCTTATTTTTGGTAGCCCCAAACTGAAACATGTTGCTCTTAGCATAATTCGCTGTTTACGAGGTATTCATAAAGAAAAGTCAAAAAATTCAACTTTCTCTTTTATTGATGTTAATAATAAGAAGGTATCACAATTCTCAGAAGGTTGAACTTGGCAGCATCCTGGAATTGTAACCACTGTCAGCAACTTCTAAGTCCTGAATGCCATCATACTTCTGGATTGTGTCTCCATCTCACACAAATGTTGGCATTATCATCAGCACAAGCTGCTGTTTTTTTTTAATAGGGTTACTTATTTAAATGTATTTTGAAATAAAAAATGTAGTTTGCATTACCGGATGAACTCTTTAAATAGTTAATTGCAAGTGTTGTGCCATGTTGAAGCTGATTTATTCACTTGACTCTATTGCCATATTTGTAACTCAAGAATACACACACTAAAACTTGGAAGAATAGAAAATGTATTTGGAAAATACATTTTTTGTTTAAATATTTTGCATAAATAATAAAGAATGATAAAAAAAGATAATTAAAAAAAATCTTTCGAAAATCGTCTTAAAATAAAATAAATTGACCACTTCTACCCTTGTATGTTTTGATTGTACCTTGAGTTATATCCTTTGTTAGAGAGAGAAATTCGGCATGGACTGCCCATAGAGTCCTGCTTCTCATAAGTACACTACAAATTGTCCTGGATGTATGTATTTCCTTTTGAGGCCTACAGTAAATATCAAACCTGTGTGTAGATAGGTGTTTTTACTAGCCCTCAATTTCTATTTCACACACCACCACATTGATTATATAGTGGAGAGCTGGAAAGGCAAATTTAACAAATACATATTACAGAGTTAGCCAAACAGCTGTGACCAGAAGGGCAAGCTGGTAGTGTGCAGACAAAAAAAACAAAAACAGACAGAAGTAGTAGTACAAGAACTGTATTCTGAATAATTAAGCTCTCTAAAGATCAAAAGTTTTAAGATTTTTGAGTAGGGAACTTGCTTTTTTTGATCCCTTTGTGTGCTGGCCACTGGACAGAATGATGATAAAGGAAACTATTCTATGGGGCAGTACCCCACATAGGTTCTGCTTAACCTATATGCCATTAAATTGGTAACCCTTACTTCAAAAAAAGCTCTTAAAGAAAGCAGGATCAATTGGCATTGTAGTAAACATGTGATGCAGTCAGCAGCGTTCTTGGGCTCCAAGCATTTTGACGTTAAGTAGAGTCCTTGTCCTGCTTTCTAATTGCCTGTAAACTCTGGAACAAAAAGGTCAACGATTGGTTGGTATAGTATTTCTAAAGGTAACAAAATGTGCCTCACAGAGCGCAACACAGCAAAATATTGCATAGTAAAGAATACGTTGGCGTGGAATAAGGAATGCACAATGAGGAGTACAGAATAAGGAGGTGTAGAAAAGGAAATTTGCAGCACAGTGTTCAAGGAAATTGCCTCTTATTAGTAAAATACAATAGCCAGTCTGCATATAGGATTCTATTGTAGTGTGGCAGCTGTTCTCACATCTAATTGTACCACTTTGGAGAGTGTGTTTTGAGGTATGTTTGTGGTGTAGGGCTTTCTTTAAGAAATTCACTATTGGTTATGCAATAGTCATGTTTATTTAGCCAGCAATATATTATAGTACGCATGTATTTACTAATCCTTTATAAAAGTGATTGTAAAGTCTTGGGTTTTTTTTTGTAAAAATAACAAACATGGTATACTTACCTGCTTTGTACAGTGGATTTGCACAGAGCAGCTTGGATCCTCCTCTTCGGTACTCCTGGCCCCTCCCTCCTGTTGAGTGCCCCCACAGCAAGCATCTTGCTATGGGGGGCACCCGAGCCGAGCCACAGCTCCCTGTGTCTATTCGGACAAGGAGCAGTGACCCGCCGCCTCCCCATTTTCTCTCCTCATTGGGTGATTGACTTTGATTGACAGCAGCAGGAGCCAATGGCGCTGTGCTGCTGTCTCAGTCTATGAGGAGGGGAGTCCTGGGCAGCCGAGACACTCCTACAACATCAATGGAACTAGAGGAACCTCAGGTGAGTATTAGGAGGGCTGAGGGGGGCTGCTGCACACAGAAGGCTTTTTATCTTTCTTATTGCCCGATTCATGAAATTTGACCTGGGCACATATATCTGTAGTGTTTACTTATCTCTCTCCAAAGCCCTAAGTCCAATGTCTTTCTGCTGCTTCATTATCTGTTATCAGCATGATAACTTCTGGCTAGGGATGAGCTTTGAGTTCGAGTCGAACTCATGTTCGACTCGAACATCGGCTGTTCGCCAGTTCGCTGAACAGCGAACAATTTGGGGTGTTCGCAGCAAATTTGTAAGCTATGGAACACCTTTTAAAAGTCTATGGGAGAAATCAAAAGTGCTAATTTTAAAGGCTTATATGCATGGTATTGTCATAAAAGGTGTTTGGGGACCTGGGTCCTGCCCCAGGGGACATGAATCAATGCAAAAAGAAGTTTTAAAAACGGCCGTTTTTTCGGGAGCAGTGATTTTAATAATGCTTAAAGTGAAACAATAAAAGTGTAATATTCCTTTAAATTTCATACCTGGGGGGTGTCTATAGTATGCCTGTAAAAGGGCGCATGTTTCCCTTATTTAGAACAGTCTGACAGCAAAATTACATTTCAAAGGAAAAAAGGTCATTTAAAACTACTCACGGGTATTAATGAATTGTAGGTCTGACAATATACATAAAAGTTAATTGATAAAAACGGCATGGGATTTCCCCACAGGGGAACCCCAGACCAAAATTTTTTTTTAAATGGCGTGGGGGCCCCCCTAAATTCCATACCAGGCCCTTCACGTCTGGTATGGATAGTAAGGGGAACCCCGTGCCAAAATTTGTAAAAAATGGCGTGGGGTTCCCCCAAAAATCCATACAAGACCCTTATCCGAGCACGCAACCTGGCAGGCTGCAGGAAAAGAGGGGGGGCGATAGTGGCCCCCCTCCTGAACTGTACCAGGCCACATGCCCTCAACATTGGGAGGGTTCTTTGAGGTAGCCCCTATTAAGGATATTAGGTTTATGTTTATGACTGTTGGTAGACGTTGGGAGACGTAGCTTTAAATTGAGAGCTCCTAATAATGCTAATCCACTTGCCAGGTAGGTAAACTTTCTGCCAATGTTAATTCATTAAATGGTGCAGCAAAACACACGGGGGATGTATTATTGATTGTGCAGGCCAAATGTTGCTGCACAAGTGAATTTGATAGACATGTATGCAAATATATATAGTATAGTATACTATATATACACTGTATAGCATTTGGAGGGCAGTAGGGAGATTACCATTACTGGATTAGATGCTGTCTTAACCACCTCAATACTAGTATGTGCCACCCATTTCCTTTTCAGGCCTTGTTTTAATTTTTATTGTATCCAAATTAATTTTATATGTTTTTGAGACAGATAAAGCTTATTATTAACCACTGTTTTATTTATTTACTTTTACTATATAACGATTTCCCTTACATTTTTGTAAAAATAAAAATGGCAGGATTATCCAAAATCCCTAAAAAATTAGCCCTTTTTTCTAAAGTAGACACCTCAAGGTGATCTAATGTTTTGTCACAGTTTTTTTTTTTAAACAAAAAACATACTGGTATTGAATTGGATAAAATTGTGTGATATACAGTCTATTCAAAAAATTCTGTGCTGAAACATCACAAATAATATATAATTCCACTTTAAAGCTGCTGTTATGGAAGACGATTTAAGTGAGGCTACAATAGACTTTATTTGTACCATAGAAACGCTTGGGGTACAGAATTGAATATAAAAAGTTGCATTTTATTTAATTTACAACAACATATATTAAAACATATACATCATTTAAAATAGGCTCTGTATATTCAAAAACCATCTAGGGTGTGATTGAAAAGAAATGATATTACCAGTTCACCCTATAACAACTATACATTGGCATACTCGACATGTTTCATGGAAATGTTTACCGCTTCTTCAGGAGATTTTTGCATACATATGATGTTTACAGAACAGAGATTATATGTCATAGTACAAGGAGAAAGAAAAACACCATTAATCATAATAATATCATAAAAACAAAATAGGAAAATACATGATAACAATTGCAATGCTTATCACATTCATGGTGCCCCCCCCCCCCCCCCCCACAAGCCACCTCACCCAGAGCAAGATCATGTGCAGAAGTCCAACAAGGGGATAGATCCGCCCCGCAACTCCATTTTATTAAAGCTGCCATTAGATATTTAAATCAAACATACCAGCTCTGTTTTTAGTGTGTATGATATTACAGTTTAATGCATATAAACAGTCACTCCACCTTAGACCAATATTTTTCTTACCTACCTGGGTTCTATGCTTTGCCCTCCTGCCACAGAGTCTCACATCCACATCTGTATTTCTCATTACATCAATCATAGTGACAGCAGATGGGCGGAGCTGGTAAACTGGCACAAATTTCACCGTTAGCAGGGGAGATTCCTGCATCCATGCTGACAGGCCTTTGTCCAGGGATTGAGCAGCAAGACTACATTTTTAATCAAGCGCAGGTTTAATGGCCAGCAGTTTTTTTAAGCACTTCTGATTAGGGCAGGAGTATACTGTACAGACATAAGCTGCAGTGCTGAATATCAACCGCTAGATAGCAGGTGTTCAAGGCTGATCATTACAACTGAAAACAGACTGAAAAGCATTTCTTCCTAAACTGATGGCTCTTTGTTACCCAATGTCCACATATCCTGTTATCCAATCCTCTCACACTTGAAGGCCAGTAAGGCTCAGACAGGACATCTGGTACCTATAACATATGATCCTATCTAAATGGTAAGCATCAATTAAGACAATCCAAAGCCAAGAATTTTTTACCTTTGAGTCTGCGAACAGGGAGAATGGGTGTCATTAGGATAGGTCAACACAGATAGCAATGAAAACCATACCTCAATTTACTATAATATGTCTTTTACTGTTGTCTCTGTCCTCATTGTAGAGATTTCCCATCACTTCCTATTTATGTGACATGTTGTCACCAGAACATGAAGTGAGGGGGAATCTCCCCAGTACGAATAAAAACAAAAATACAAACCTGGTAGCAGTTTTTAACCTTTCCCACCCTATTTAAAGCCAAAACAAACTTGTTGATAGAATACACTTAGATCCAAAAGTGTTTTAGAGATTGATTGTGTGGCTAGCTAAAATGATTGTTTGTAAATACTATAAAAATGTGACCCACAAAAGGTATAGCTCTTGACCTGTGACAAAGGAAAATTGGACAACACTACAGTATTTCACTTCCTGGAAATGTTCGTCTTTGCTCAGATTACTGTTAATGCCGTGTACACACGGTCGGACTTTTCAGCTACAAAAGTCCGACAGCCCGTCCGACAGACTTTCGACGGACTTATGGCGGACTTGCGGCGGACTTGCGGCAGACTTTCTAACAAACGGACTTGCCTGCATACGATCACACAAAAGTCCGACGGATTCGTATGTGATGATGTACACCGGACTAAAATAAGGAAGTTGATAGCCAGTAGCCAATAGCTGCCCTAGCGTGGGTTTTTGTTCATCGGACTAGCATACAGACGAGCGGATTTCTGGGTCCGGCGTAGTTACAACGTAAAGATTTGAAGCATGTTTCAAATCTAAAGTCCGTCAGATTTGCGGCTGGAAAAGTCCGCTGAAAGTCCGGGGAAGCCCACACACGATCGGATTATCAGCCGGCTTTGGTCCGTCGGCGTCCGTCGGACTTTTGTAGACGAAAAGTCCGACCGTGTGTACGCCCCATTAAGAGTCTTCTGACAACATAAATCATGTAAAAATAACCTTTGGAAATTCATGAAATACTGTTTTTTTCAGTAATTGGTTAAGTTGATTTTTTTTAGTGTGCAGAGATTGCATCGACTGACTTTTTTGACAACCATCAGCAGCAATTAATGACATTAAATGATTGTCTTGCTTTTAGTTGTACCTACTGCCAACAAACTGCCAACTGCCAACAAACTGACCATGTTTAAAGTAAAACATTTTTTAGGCAATTCATATTTTAACTGTATATAACATCATTGTTTGCTATAATACATTTGTTTCAGGGGCGTAACTACCACCATAGCGACCCATGCGGGCGCTATGGGGCCCGCAGCCAAGTGGGGCCCAGTAAGCATGAGAGCACCGCCAGCACAGTCTCCCAGCCAGGGGAAGAGAGAGGAGAGGAAGAGGCAAGCTGTGACCTGTGCCCAATGCAGCGTGACCTGTGCCCAATACAGCGTTGCCTGTGCCCAATACAGCCTGGTCTGCCTGTGCCCCATATAGCCTCACCTGTGCAGAGGAAGAGGCAAGCCACCCGGATCAGCAGAGAGCTGAATTGCCCGATGTAATAGCTTTTATTAGAACTTCCAGTGTTCCCGGGGCTCACGTCACACCACTTGGCCCGGCACCTTTGATAGACAGAACACCAATCCAATGCGGGACGTGTGACGTCATCAAAGGCGTCAGGCCCAGAGGTGGGGCTATGTGACGATGAGCCCCGGGAAGACTGGAAATTCAAATGAAAGCTATTACAGCGGGCAATCCCGCTCTCTGCTGATCCGGGTGGCTTGCCTCTTCCTCTGCACAGGTTAGGCTGTATGGGGTACAGGCAGACCAGGCTGTATTGGGCACAGGCAATGCTGTATTGGGCACAGGTCACGCTGTATGGGGGCACAGGTCACGCTGTATGGGGCACAGGTCATGCTGCATTGAGCACAGGTCATGCTGCATTGGGCACAGGTCACGTTGTATGGGGTACAGGTCACGCTGTATGGGGCACAGGTCACGCTGCATTGGGCACAGGTCATGCTGCATTGGGCACAGGTCATGCTGCATTGGGCACAGGTCATGCTGCATTAGGCACAGTTCACGCTGCATTGGGCACAGGTCACGGTGCATTGTGCACAGGTCACGCTATATGTGGCACAGGTCACGCTGCATTGACACTAGGGCAGCTGTGGGGGGGGGGGCTGTTTGCAGGGGGGCCCCATACAACATTTTGCTATGGGGCCCTGCTATTTCTAGTTACGCCCCTGATTTGTTTGCAAACATTCAGTTTGGTTCTAAGACAGTAGGAGTTAATTATGATTGTATGAGACATAGCATTGTCCCCCAGAATTAATGAATGAACCGTTTATAAGCCAGGGAGTTATGTAAAGAGTTGTAGAGATCTGGATACTTTCACCGGCATGGTCAGGATTGTGACCTTTAATAAGCCTTGCAGATAGGGCCGGCACCAGCATAAAGCAGCCAGGAAGGCCGCCTGAGGGCGCCGGGAGAGGGGGGTGCCAAACCCAGGGGCTCAGCCCCCAAGAGATGCTTATTCTAGTGCCGGCGGCTGGCCCCTTTCTCGCACCTGTACCCAACACACTGTCAAGCGGCGCACCACAGCCCCAGCTGGGCGCTGTTAATGTCAGCCGCTCGTGTCCCAGCTCTGCCTCCTGCACTCCTCCTCCTTTGTTAGATGCAGGGCCCTCGGGGAAAAAAATCCCTCCTCCCACCAGGGCAGTAGCAGAGAGAGAGTCATGAACACCCCCAGTTCAGCAGCACACAGAGACTATCGCTGCTAAATTAGAGGGTGTGTGAAATTAAGGGAGCCTGGGGAGGAGCCTAGAGCCGAGGAGACAAGGGAGAGGAGCCTAGACCCGAGGAGACAAGGGGGAGAAGCCTGGAGCCAAGGAGACCAAGGGAAGGAGCCTGGAGCCGAGGAGACAAGGGGGAGAAGCCTGGAGCCAAGGAGACCAAGGTGAGGAGCCTGGAGCCGAGGAGACAAGGGGGAGAAGCCTGGAGCCAAGGAGACCAAGGGGAGGAGCCTGGAGCCGAGGAGACAAGGGGAAGGAGCCTGGAGCCAAGGAGACCAAGGGGAGGAGCCTGGAGCCGAGGAGACAAGGGGGAGGGGCCTGGAGCTGAGGAGACCAAGGGGAGGGTCCAATGCCAGCACAAGGTCCCGGAGGATTGCAAGTGGCACTGGTACCCGCACAGATGAAGATTTCTCTCTCCTATCTCTTTGGAAGGTAGGGCTTCTAGCATGATGGATCAGAGTCTAGTTGGCTGTGTATGTTATTGTATCAGCCCTCGCCCTGTGCCATACCCGCAGTCTGACCATTCTGCAGTCTCTGTGGACTGTGATGTTGGGGGAATCTCTACAGACTCTTGTGTAAGGAGGGGGCTGTGATGACCAGAGACTCCCTTACATCAGAGGTTCACTTTACACCAGAGTCCGCAGCATCACCTCTTATATCAGAGTCCTCAGAGTTCCCCTTACATCAGAGTGCTCCACGTTCTCCTTATGTCAGGGTCCCGCGTATGCTGTAATATGTTTTTTGCTTTTTGTTATAATTTAAACACATTGCCAAATCGCACTAGTTACATGTGCGATTAGCACAATATATAGCTTAAATATTGATAATTGCACTGTTTTGCACTAAAATTGGCCATTTTATGTACCTTTTGAAGTGTGCGTAAAAAAATGTGGTTCTGCCAGTAAATTTCATGGGTTTTTGTCAGTAAAAAAATTGGTGCTGTTTGTAAATTTTGGGCACCCTTTCAGTAAATTTCACTTCAGGGAGTTGGCAACACTGCACAGCAGTAAAGTGCCCCCCCTCCCCGCGCTATGTATGCTGAGCGCCACTTGTCCATCTCCGGCGTCCAGGACCGACATAACAGGTGCCACAGGTAAAGGGAAGGCTCTCCTTCCCTTCTTCTTCCTGACCGGGAGCAACCTTGACAGTTTCCCCATAATGCAATGCAATCTACACTGCATTACAGTTATGACTGAATGCATGGTAACAATGATTATGTAACATCAGCAGGCAAATGAAGTATATGCCATTTGGGGTGGGGGTTTGCATTTTGGAGGGGAGGGGGGCATCAGGCCGACGGTTGGTGGGGGGGGGGCACCAAATGCACCTTTGCTAAGTAGATGAAAATCCTTGCACCGGCCCTGCTTGCAGATATGTGCTCAGGTTTCTTTGTTTTGTTTCAGACAAAAGAATTAATCTCAAACAACCCATCTCTGGTTGCATTCTATTACAGTTCTAATGTTTCACACAAGCTCATATGGAGGAGGGCTATTGTGCATATATCCTTTTTATAAATATAAAGCTACATTTCTTATGCCGCGTACACCCGGTCGGACTTTTCGTCTACAAAAGTCTGACAGGCGCCAACGGACTAAAGCCGGCTGACAATCCGATCGTGTGTGGGCTTCCCCGGACTTTCAGCTGACTTTTCCAGCCGCAAATCTGACGGACTTTAGATTTGAAGCATGCTTCAAATCTTTACGTCGTAACTACGCCGGGCCCAGAAATCCGTTCGTCTGTATGCTAGTCCGACGGACAAAAACCCACGCTAGGGCAGCTATTGGCTACTGGCTATCAACTTCCTTATTTTAGTCCGGTCGTACGTCATCACGTACGAATCCGTCGGACTTTTGTGTGATCGTATGTAGGCAAGTCCGTTCGTTAGAAAGTCTGCCGCAAGTCTGCCAAAAGTCCGCCAAATGTCCGCCAAAGGTCCGTTGAAAGTCTGTCGGACGGACTGTCGGACTTTTGTAGCCGAAAAGTCCGACCGTGTGTACACGGCATTAGAACTGCTTGTTTGCAGATCTGAAAACACAATCACATATGAAAGAGCTTCACAATCATGGTTTAGTATTAGCAGGACTAAAATGGAGCAGATAGGAGAAGCTCAGTGTTAGGGTTTATATACACTGTAAGGTTACCAGAAAATTCAGAGTCCATGAGTTGTCACAAACCTTTTTTCTTATATAAAGATTCATATTTGTATTTGTTTTGATGTACAAAAACTACAACAGACTTAAAATAATGAGTAATACTGTAGGTAACACACAGAAACTACTTTTTCAGTTGATATATGTTTTTAACAATCCAGCTTTGGCCTCCAATATTATAGTACAGTAGTCCAACAGTGGGAGGGTTGGGCATAGCAAGATATGCAGTATATGACAAATAAAGTCTCTGAAAAAAATACAATAAAATGAAACAAAATAGAGAGAGAACGGGGTAGGGAAAATAAATCATGGGTATCCAGTAAGGACGAGCAAATCTTTCTGGATTTTGATTCACAGGGGGGGTTTGCCGATATCCTGGTTGAAATCCACAAAACTCAAACTTAGTAGCTAACCCAATGAAGTCTAGGGGTGAAATATCGATACTAAATTTTGCCATTTTTCAATCTAAAGGTCATCATGTAGTGGAAGCAGCTGCCTGGTTGGATACAGATTGATTGGATAGTTTAGGTCGGTCCTCGTATTGCACAGTTTTTTGTAAATGTAAATTGTATGGTCAGATTGTAACACGTATAATAGAGCTGCACGATTAATTGTTAAAAAAAAAAAAAAAGGCAGCCGGCAAAGTTTATCACAACATTGCTCAGTGCTGAGAGATAAAAAAAAAACAATGTATCATTTGGTTCTTTAAGATCAAGGGGATGAACTTCGGTCTGCAAATTAGGGCAGTTTAACCACTTAAAGACTAATGCCCTTTACACACGATCGGACATTCCGACAACAAAATCCATGGATGTTGGCTCAAACTTGTCTTGCATACACACAGTCACACAAATCTTGTCGGAAATTCCGAACGTCAAGAACGCTGTGACATACAACACGTACGACGATCCCAGAAAAATGAAGTTCGATAGCCGTTGAGGCTCTTCTGTTTGATTCCGAGCATGCGTGGAACTTTGTGCGGCAGAATTGTGTACACACGATCGGAATTTACGACAACGGATTTTGTTGTCGGAAAATTTGAAATCCAGATCTCAAATTTTGTGTGACGGAAATTCCGATGGAAAATGTCCGATGGAGCCTACACACGGTCGGAATTTCTGACAACAAGCTCATATCGAACATTTTCCGTCAGAAAGTCCGACCGTGTGTACGGGGTATAAGCCTTTTTCTGACACTTGTTGCTTACAAGTTAACATCAATATTTTTTGCTAGAAAATTACGGTACTTAGAACCTCCAATTATTATATATATTTTTTAGTGGAGACCCCAGAGAATAAAATAGCGGTTGTTGCAATATTTTATGTCACACTGTACTTGCGCAGCGGGCTTGCAAACGCAATTTTTGGGGAAAAAATACACTTCAATGAATTAAAAAAAAACCTAAATAGTAAAGTTAGCCCATGTTTTTTTGTATAATGTAAAAGATGATATTACACCGAGAATCGTGATCTTCATCCTAAGTCAAAAAATTGTGATTCTCATTTTATCTAGAATCGTGCAGCTCTAACTTATAATGACCCTAATAAGCAAGATATTCACAAAAAGCGTATGTGAAGTTGGACATTACCTTGAGGGCATTTAACAAAGCAAGAAAATATTTTTTTTTTTTAATACAGTATAGCAGACAAAGAGTCCTTTTAATGTGACTTCAAAGGTGACAAAAAAATAATCCTTTAAATTACTTGCTGGGTGATGCCTGTAAGCTATATGTGGTGTTACAGAACAGTACTTTTTTGAGGTGTAATAGATTTTTTGACTTTTAAATTTTGCTTTTGCGCTTTGCAGCAAGCAGAAGCACTCAAATCTTATTTATTTCAATGTTTAAAAAAAAAAGAAAAGGTTAGGGTTTTTAGGTAGTCCTGGCTATGACACATGATTTTTTCGTCTACCAGTAATAGTTCTAAATTGAATGGTGAAAGCAGCAGCCACAAAAGATCTAAAAGCTATCGGAAAGTTTATTTTTTTAAAAACCCTCAACTTCATACATATGGGACAGCGGAAAAACAGTATAATAGTAAAGTTTGTGAGCTTCTAGTTTCATACAACCACACTGCATTGTCTTAAAAATGTAACAAATTTAGCAAAAATATAATATCTCAAAATAGAATGCAAAAAAGCAATAAAGGAACTACAACAACATCATATTCCCAAAATTCCCTTCCATACCTGTATACTCAAATTATTCCCAAATATTACAAATAAATATTTCAGGTATGTGTTTGGCAGAAATTGTCTAACTTCAGAACACAAAATTAGTGCTGAAATAGGCAGCAAATAGCGGGAGAAGAGGCAGGTTTTATCTTGCAAAAAAATGATTGTTTATTATCTGAGAGACAGTAGGCACAAATATTGTTAAGTGGCTGGACAGTATGGAGGCAGCTTGGTTAGGCTGCAATAAAAGAGGGGTTATGAGAGAGGTTATATCTTGAAATAGAAATTAGAGTGCATTTTTTGAGAGGCAATAGACACAAATATTGTACAATGGCTGTACAGTGCATCTCAAGATGGCAGATGGCATCCACTTCCACCTGTAGCTGCAAAAAAGACTACACTATAACCGTCCTGCCTTCTGGGCTCCAAGCTCTTTATGCTGCAATCCCTCCCCTACATAATTAAAATATCCTGGCCTGATTTGCAGATTCTCACCAGAATTTTTTTTCTTTTTTTTTTGTTTATTCTATTGAAACCATGTAAATATGTACTGTCGGAATCACACAGATGGGCAACAAAATCCCTGAAATTACAAACAACCAAAAATCCACTATGTATGAGACTTTGAGGGTGCTCAGATATGTATACAATATGCACCACTGTTAACATATTTATACCTTTATTCAAATGTTTCTAAGACATTAAAAGTGCATCACAATCTAAACAAACAGCCACAAAATATTCCACAACGTTTCATAAAACGCTATTTGTTTCACAGTATATTATTTCTCAGCTTGTATCTTTTATTATATTCATGCCAGATGATTTCCAAAAATTTGAAATGCAATAGCAAGAGGGATCTCAACAGTCATTACATGACTCGCTTTGTGGGTTCCGAATATACCACTTCTTCAGACTCTGTGAAACGGCAATAATAAAAACACCATATGTTCAGATTCAATAAATTATTTATATAACAGCAATTCATGTGATTTACCATATATACAGCACAAAATATATATTTTATTTTAAAGTGGTGTTCCGGCCGAAATTATACTTTTTAAATAAAAATACCCCTATAATACACAAGCTTAATGTATTCTAGTAAAGTTAGTCTGTAAACTAAGGTCCGTTTTGTTAGTTTATAGCAGTAGTTTGTTATTTTATAAACTTACACCAGGCCGTGGCCATCTTAAGTGTGGGCATCTGAAGCCAGATTGTATTTCTTCCTGGATCTCATCCTTGCAGATCTCGCACATGCTCAGTGCAGCACAAGCAGTGTAATAGGTTTCAGGTCAGGTTTCCATAGCAACGGCAGTTTCAGAGGAAGTTGCCGCCCCACATGCTCAGTTCAGCACAAGCAGTGTACTAGGTTTCAGGTCAGGATTCCATAGCAATGGCAGTTTCAGAGGAAGTTGACGCCCCTTCCCAGAAGGCATTGCAAACAGGAAATGATGTGATGGGCCGCGGCCAGGGAGGAGGAAGTGAAAATTGAATACAGCAGATATACAGTAGGTGCTGAGAAAAAAAATAAAAAAATATCCAATTTGTTTACAGTGCACAGTTTAGTGAGGGATGCTGAAGAGTTGTAAAAGTGGGTGGAACTCCACTTTAATTGCTAGTTTTGATGAAAAAAACAGCTGGTACTACTGATGTAAAGGTCCTTGTTTGGGCACTTTATGTTATGGGGGGTTGACAACGCTCTGTCTCCTAAAATCCCTTGTCTACATATTACCCTGTCACATTATTCTCTGACAAACATATAGGCCTTTTGGTTGATGCATATTAAACTGTTGTCAACATTTAAAATACACCTTACATGAAAGTAAAAATTATTTGACTTTGGAGGGTGAGGAGCTTTCAATAGAAAAGAACGTCAATTTTCTTGGAAGGTCATTAAAAACAAATAGTGAAAAAAACAATTGCAGCTAGCATCAATGAGAAAATAGGCCCTGTTAAAAATGCATGCTGTGTTACCACTGTAGAGCACATTGTTGTAAAGTGGCTGCAGGACAATAGCAGAACTGAGATGTAAGCATAAGGAAAAAAAAAAAACATATCCCTTCCCAAATTCTCCAGCATACATTTAGTTTAGCAATGCAGTACTTTACCTGGCAGTGCCTACAAGCCCTACACTAATCTTTCGATATGCAGTTTGTCAGTAACACTCCCTATGGTTTCCCTATCACAGCTAATACACATTGGGGTTGATTTAATGGAGAGTGCAAAATATGGTGCAGCTGTACATGGTAGCCAATCAGCTTCTAACTTCAGCTTGTTCAATTAAGCTTTGAGAAAAAACATGGAAGCTGATTGGTTTCTCTGTAGAGCTACACCAGATTTTGCACTCTCCAGTTTTAGTAAATCAACCCCAGTGTCAATATAGAAGCTGGGAACCAGCCCTTTCAAAGTGAGGGGGTTGGCTTATCCAAAAGCCCCATATTGGCCCCTCTAAGCCAGCTGACCTTTGTTAAAAGTCCAGGCAATGTATTGTTATTACTATGGAGAATTAGTTGCACGCCTGAAGCTCATCATCCCTTGTATTCAGGAAGACCCAGAGATCTAGGAGATTGTAAATAAAGAAGGGGCCAATCCTAGTCCCAAAAGTGACCAATAGCTTTTATGTCCTTAATATGAAAGCTCTTGTTTTAAGCTATTATTCTCATATTTCTTTTTGTTAATATTTTAAACTCAGTTTTTATATCTGTTTTTTTGTATTTACAATATCTGCTTTATAAATGTAAATTTAACACAGAACAAAGGATTTCTAGAGCATTATGTGTTATTTAAGGCTGGGTTCACACCTATTCGAATTGGATGCGGGTTTCGCAATAAGCGTATATTGATTGGTTTGCGCAAAAGTTAAAGCGTCTACAAAATAGGGGATAGCTTTATAGCATTTTTATTTATTTATTTATTTTTTTACTAGTAATGGCGGCGATCTGGGATTTTTATCGGGATTGCGACATTATGGCGGACACATCAGACACGTTTGACACATTTTTGGGACAATTGGCATTTATAAAGTGATCAGTGCTATAAAAGTGCACTGATTACTGTAAAAATGTCACTGGCAGGGAAGGGGTTAACACTAGGGGGTGATCAAGGGGTTAATTGTGTTCCCTGTGTGTGTTTATAACTGTAGGGGGAGGGGACTGACCTAGAGGAAATGAAAGATCGTGGTTCCTAGCTATTAGAAATTCACAATCTGTCTCTCCTCACAGAACAGTGTTTACACACACACGCGCCCCTGTTCTGCCTCTCGTGCCCGTGATCCCTCATGGCCGGCGGTCATCGCGACCGTCGGCCATGAGCATCGGCACCCACGCAGTGCAGCGGGCGAGTATGTGCCTGCTATCCCGCTTAAAGGAGCTGACGTATTGCTACGACGGCTCGTGGGATCGTGCCGACCTGCCGCAGTATAATGATGGAGGCTGGTCGGCAAGCGGTTAATGCATGCCAATAGTCTGTTTGCTTTGTTAGCAGCAGCTTGGCATTGCATGCCATTGCTGAGCCTATAATCTACTAGGACCCCCAGGTCCTTTTCCATCCTAGATTCCCCCAGAGGTTCACCCCCTAGTGAGTAGATTGCATTCATATTTTTGCAACCCAAATGCATTATTTTACATTTTTCTACATTAAAGCTCATTTGCCATGTAGTTGCCCACCCCATTAATTTGTTGAGATTTTCTTGCAAGGTTTCCACATCCTGCAGAGAAGTTACTGCCCTGCTTAGCTTAGTGTCGTCCGCAAATACAGAGATTGAGCTGCTTACCCCATCCTCCAGGTCATTTATGAACAAATTAATAAGACTGGTCCCAGCACAGAACCCCAGGGGACCCCACATCCCACCTCTGACCATTCCAAGTATTCCCTATTTATCACCACCCTCTGAACTCACCCTTGTAGCTAGTTTTCAATCCATGTACTCACCCTATGGTCCATGCCAACGGTCCGTACTTTGTACAGTAAACATTTATGGGGAACTGTGTCAAATGCTTTTGCAAAATCCAGATACACCACATCTACGGGCCTTTCTTTATCTAGATGGCAGCTCACCTCCTCATAGAAGGTTAATAGATTGGTTTGGCAAGAACGATTTTTCATGAATCCATGCTGATTACTGCTAATGATACAGTTTTCATTACTAAAATTATGTATATAGTCCCTTATCATCCCCTCCAAGAGCTTGCATACTATTGATGTTAGGCTAACTGGTCTGTAATTCCCAGGCATGCATTTTGGCCCTTTTTAAAATATTGGTGCTACATTGGATTTTCTCCAATCAGCTGGTACCATTCCAGTCAGCAGACTGTCAGTAAAAATTAGGAATAATGGTCTGGCAATTACTTGACTGAGTTCCCTAAGTACCCTTGGGTGCAAGCCATTTGGTCCCGGTGATTTATTAATTGTTGTGAAATATATAATATGAACCTTCTACTTCATTATGTTTTAGTCCTAAAGTATGAATACCACTACATATTCCCTTAAGAATGTATAATTAAGATTATCAGTATATGGTTATTAGGAATTGAGAGAGATTAATCCATTCTCGCCATATCTGTATCTTCTTCATAAAGGATTCCACAGTACACCAAACAATAAGAAAAAAGGGTATACTTATGATATGTGTATAGTCATCACCAACACATAGATAAAAGTTTCTTCGTGCTTTTTTTTTTTTTACATGTAACACAAGTTTTAAAACATCTATAGATTCTTGCAATTAAAGCCATATAGAAAGGACCATTACAATCTCATGTTTACATGCCACCCATTATCCTACATATGATGGTTTTCATGCAACAGGTTTCGTGGAACAAAGTCCACTTTTTTCAAGGAAGCATATACAAATCAGATTGTATATGCATATAGTATATGTGATTACTACATATACTATATGCATATATATATATATATATATATATATATATATATATATATATATATATATATATATATATATATATATCTATAGATAGATAGATAGATAGATAGATAGATAGATAGATAGATAGATAGATAGATAGATAGATAGATAGATAGATAGATACATATGGAATACTTGCACATTTTATACTGTGTTATGAAACCCTTCAAAACCTAAAATAATGGGTCATTACTAAGCAATAAAGCAGTACATTTCTAACCAATGACAAAATATGAGCAAAATTGCTCCTGAGGCGGTGCCTGGAATGGGGAACTTCTACAACGAAGAGTTAAAATAGGATGACAATAAAATGGGTGGATTTCAAAAGTTTGTAAACCAAAGAGATAGAAACTCCACAGTGGTTACAAGGATCCCATCTACGTGCCTTATGTGAAGAAGACATCCTCAGGATAAGGTAGGTCCATCTGTAGGGAACGCCCAAACTGAGGCCAGTCACCATCTGCTAGGAAGAGAGAGAGTGCATATCCACACCTCTCTTTCCTTTTAACCCCGCCAACTAGTCAGGTGACATTTATCAGCATGATCATGTTGATGCTGCGGTGTCATGATGTTGCAAGGCATTTTCACTGATGGTAATGCCAGTGATTTTAGTTTTTTGCCTCTAGAAAATGAAAAGAGAAGTATGGACTTCCAAAAAACCAAACATTTATTCTCACCTAGGTGGATGCAGCATCTATCTGATGCTGCATCTGTCCCCCACCAGCTCTGCAATGAGAACTGGGCGATCAAACACTGATGATCGCTCAGTTGTTCCCCTCCGCTCTGAGCAGAGAGCCGTGACTGTCAGTCTGGGCTGTGAAGGGGGCAAGAGCGGCTGGCTCAGGCTTAGCCAGGTGCTGGTCCAGGCATCTGGGTAGATCCTGACCATATGGTTAGATCTTTTTAGAGCTTGTTCTGGCTGAGTGATGTCAGCCTGTTGTTGGCTAAAAATGGGTCACAGTAGTGCAGAACAAACTGTACTCCTGTGACCTACAGGAGAAGTATAGCCAAAAGAGCTTTAGCTATACTTCTCCTTTAAGGAAAGTCCATCTCTATGGCTTCAGGAATGGAGGACTAAGTTTAGGAGTTTATTGGCAGCTTCAATGTGCCATCCTCTTTAAAACATTTAGGAACATTTGTGGGGACATATTTTATAGGCACTTGACCACAACTACACATGTATGCATTTTCTTTACAAATGTTTTGCAATATAAGAACACCATAGATCATTTAACTTTATATGCTACAGTGCATTTTCTAGGTCTTATTTCCATCTGGACTTGTATGATAGCTAGGGGTTTATATCAATTAATTTAGGACATTAGCCTCTATGTTTCCAAAAAATTCAATTTTCATGTATTTTGAATAAAACATTGCAGGCATCCTATCTGGAACCAAGAAATCATACGCTAATGCATTTTGCAATGACATATCTGTGACATTTTGCCTGACTGCTCAGAGGACTGAATCTGGATGTTCATCTCTAATGTTTCCAGTCTTTATTCTAGTCTCCATGACTATACTGGGTGTCAGCACCATAATGGGTGTCTTCACCAACTTACTCATCATCGCTGTGAACATCTTTGACAAAATGATGGGAAAGGCCCTAAGTCCCTCCGATCTTATTTTGGTCACAATGGGTGCAACTAATGTTCTGTTTCAGTTCCTAATGCTGGCAAATGATTTCCTAAGCTTTCTCAACAGTGATCTTTACTTTTCGGATCAGATTTACACTTTGTTCACAATCATGCTGAACATTCCAATTTACTCCAATTTCTGGTTCACAGTTTGTCTATCTGTCAATTATTGTCTGCAGATTGTTATCTTCACCAATCCACTTCTCATTCGGATTAAGTTAGCAGTTTCCCGACTAATACCCCATCTTCTCCTGGCCTCTCTTCTTATGGCAATGGCGACTGGCATCCCTGCAGCGTGGAACTTGAACAAAGATACTCCAAATTTAAACACCTCAAGCAATGAGACTGAGGAAATAAGTGGCGCTAAACTGAATATTTATTACTTCATCACCTGCAATCTTATAAGCTGCTCTCTTCCTCTAATTTTAGTCGCTGTTGCCAATGGACTGATTATCAAGTCACTGTTAAATAACAATTCTGACAGAAATGTAAATGGAGAGCTGAGTACACGAGCTCAAGGTCGGATTCGAGCAGCAAGGACGATAAGCTGCCTTCTGTTGTTATATATTTTCTTCTATATATCAGAAATTCTAATGTTTATAGATGCCTTTCCTCCCAGCAGCCCAGGATTCTGCATCTGTTTGATAGTTATCTATAGTTATTCTCCTTCACAATCTATTGTTCTAATTTTTGGAAGTCCCCGGCTGAAACAAGTGGCCTTAGAGTTACTTAGTTCTGTACATTCATTGAAAAAAGGAAAGACAAAGAAGCCAACTATTGCTTTTATTAAACTTAAAACTACAAAAATAAATTTCCCACCCACAAAAATTTGTTTGTGGTATTTGTCCATTCATTAAGGTATGACTAGCGTATTTCTAAACAGAATGTAGTGTTTTGCATATATTATCAATATAATTTAGGTCTAACCTCGGGATTTGTGTTAGATTGTTTCTAGTTATTACCTTTTCTAATTGAATCCAATTTATAAGCCATATATTTTAATTGTATATCAGGTGGACCCAATCCCTCTTTGCACTAATGAGAATGAAGGTGACTAAGCTTGGTTGTGTCTTCTTCAAAATAAAATTATTGAATGTTTTTAACCACTTCAATACCAGGCACTTTCACCCCTTCCTGCCCAGGACAATTTTCAGTTTTCAGGGCTGTCGCAATTTGAATGACAATTGCGCGGTCATGCAACACTGTACCCAAACTAAATTTATATCTTTTTCTTCCCACAAATAGAGCTTTATTTTGGTGGTATTTGATCACCTCTGGGGTTTTTATTTTTTGCTAAACAAACTAAAAAAGACCGACATTTTTGAAAAAAAAAAGTTTTCTGTCATAAAATTTTGTTTTCTCCATCGGGCGGCACTGATGGGCACTGATGAGGCGACACTGATGAGCACTGATGAGGAGGCACTGACATGTAGAATTGATGGGCACTGATAGGACCCCCTGAGCGGACTTTAGAGGCACAACAAACCTGAGAAAGCATGATCAAAATAACAATATAATCAATTTTATTAAATATAAATACATACAATACAAAGACTTTGACAAAAGGTAATAAAAAATCATCTATATAGAAATATACATGATACAAGCCCCAATGTGTCTACGCGTTTTGTATAGAACTTCTTCAGGACACATTCAGGTTTCAGTTAATACACAAGAGGGTTTCACTAAAATGAAAAAAGATTTTATAAAAAAGTGAACACATAAACATATAATATCGTACAACAATGGATGAAAGATGGTAGCCCATGCCCAGAGATCAGACACTATATTAGTCCACTATATTACCTTGTAAAGTGGCTTTAACAAGTTCAGAAACGGTACTTCAAATTTATTCAAATATAGACGTCAAGGTCTTAGCAATAGAGGTGGATAACCATCAACTAGGGAAGGAAGAAAAAAAATGCATAAGAAAGACAGGAAAAAATATATGTGTATACAAAGGTCATAATATAGGAAAACAAGATGATGTATACCTGTTTCCATTTACAACCAATCTCGGGGTTCATTACCAACGAGGAAAAAAACAATAAATAGCCAATAATAAATAGTAGTACTGCAGCAACCATAGGAGGGCATCAAAGAGCCCATAGACCATATCTGCTCAATAGTCCTTGTGGAACCATGCAAATGCCCTGGGAGAGCCTATGATAAAACATAACAGGGAGAAAAAAAAAACCCAGAGTAAGTTTTGGGTCCATTTATGCTTCAATAAAAACGAATATAGTAACATCGCAGCAGAGGATAAAGTACTCACTTAAGGTAGAATTGGATGTAAATCCCCAGGAGGATTCAGAGATGTTCCTGGGTTGAAAGAGAGTGAGCAACTGCTATATAGTGTATTTTGGCGCCAAAAGGGGAGGGGGTGTGGCACACCATATTGGCGCCAAAAATTAACCAGTAAGGCACAGAGGGAACATCCTAAAGTATAACAAAACAAGAAGGCGGAGAAAACCACAATATGTGGCTAAAACACACATTTACACAGGAAGTGAGGTCTCTGTGCCAGGAACCAGATTACATCCTGTATGGAACAGGAAGTAGCGGCTACTGGAGGACCGGAAAAAAAAAAAAGAAACCTGGGAAGATGGATACAAACAAACATAATCTGGCATAAGCATTGAAGTACGATAAAATGAAATAATATAAAAACAATATAGTATGCATTGGAATAATTAGTAAATACAAAGAAACAAATATAATTGTAGTAACAGATTTGCTCAAGGGTATAATAGAGTACTTCTATATAAAATATTATAGTTCTAATTATCCTGTTAATTGCATATTATACATAGATTAGTGGTAATAATAATAATTAGTGGTATAATATGCATATAAGAGGATCATTAAAACTATAATATTTTATTTAGAAGTACTCTATTATACCCTTAAGCAAATCTGTTACTACAATTATATTTGTTTCTTTGTATTTACTAATTATTCCAATACATACTATATTGTTTTTATATAATTTCATTTTATCGTACTTCAATGTGTTGACATGTGGCCTATGACAGAGTATGTTTGTTTGTATCCATTTTTCTAGGTTTCTTTTTTTTTTTCTATTTCCGGTCCTCCAGTGGCCGCTACTTCCTGTTCTATACAGCATGTACTCTGGTTCCTGGCACAGAGACTTCACTTCATGTGTAAATGTGTGTTTTAGCCACATATTGTGGTTTTCTCCGCCTTCTTGTTTCGTTATACTTTAGGATGTTCCCTCTGTGCCTTACTTGTCAATTTTTGGCGCCAATATGGTCTGCCACACCCCCACCCCTCTCCTTTTGGCGCCAAAACACACTATATAGCAGTTGCTCACTCTCTTTCAACCCAGGAACATCTCTGTATCCTCCTGGGGATTTACATCCAATTCTACCTTAAGTGAGTACTTTATCCTCTGCTGCGATGTTACTATATTCTTTTTTATTGAAGCATAAATAGACCCCAAACTTACTGTGGTTTTTTTTTTATCTCTCCCTGTTATGTTTTACCATAGGCTCTCCCAATGCATTTGCATAGTTCCACATGAACCATTGAGCAGATACTGTCTATGGGCTCTTTGATGCCCTCCTATGGTTGCTGCAGTACTACTATTTATTATTGCCTATTTATTGGCTTTTTCCTCATTGGAACTGAACCCCGAGATTGGTTGTAAATGGAAACAGGTATACATCATCTTGTTTTCCTATATTATGACCTTTGTATACACATATATTTTTTTCCTGTCTTTCTTATGTATTTTTTTTTTTCTTCCTTCCCTAGTTGATGTTCATCCACCTCTATTGCTAAAACCTTGACGTCTAAATTTGAATAAATTTGAAGTACCGTTTTTGAACTTGTTAATGCCACTTTACAAGGTAATATAGTGAACTAATATAGTGTCTGATCTCTGGGCATGGGCTACTATCTTTCATCCATTGTTGTACAATATTATATGTTTATGTGTTCACTTTTTTATAAAATCTTTTCTCATTTTAGTGAATCCCTCTTGTGTATTAACTGAAACCTGAATGTGTCCTGAAGAATTTCTATACAAAACGCGTAGACACATTGGGGCTTGTATCATGTATATTTCTATATAGATGATTTTTTATTACCTTTGGTCAATGTCTTTGTATTGTATGTATTTATATTTAATAAAATTGATTGTATTTATTTATTAAATTTATTTTGATCATGCTTTCTTAGGTTTGTTGTGCCTCTAAAGTCCGCTCAGGGGGTCCTTGTTGAACCCACGTTTTTCTTTTCTATGACATACAATTTATACGGATGTGGCCATAGGAGTGTCCTTTTTTTCTATTTTTTTTTTGACGTGGCACTGATGGACACTAATAAATAGCACTGATGGGCAGGACTGATGATGAGGTACTGACAAATGTTACTGCTGGGCACTGATTGGCACTGTGATGGGCACTGATTGGCACTGTGGTGGGCTCTGATTGGCACTGTGGTGGGCACTGAGGGACTTTATTTAGGGGCACTGACTGGCAGCTATTGGGCATTGATTGGCACATCTGATAGGGGCTGTGCTGATAATCAATGTGCTGATTATCAGCACAGACCCCCACTCTGACAGGGAGAGCCACCGATCGTCTCTCTCTGTCGGTGCGAACTGAGGAATGCTGTTTACTGGCACTTCCTAGTTCACGCAGTGATCAGCTGTGATTGGTCACAGCTGATCACGTGGTAAGAAGCCTGTCTTAGAGGCTCCTTACCATGATCAGAGATGTGGCGCGTCAGACTAACACGCTGCACTCGCGATCGCCTCCCCCGCAGGCATGCGCCGGCATGTTATCCTGCTGGACGTCATATGACTCCCAGTCAGGATAACAGAACCACTTCCCGGCCGTCAATCTACTATAGGCTGGGTGGGAAGTGGTTAAAGAAGCCTGGTAGTTGAAGAAGGGAGAGGTGTAGAAGAGAAGACACTGATTTTAGCTAACCATGCCTAACCATATGAAAATTGTCTTAATCCAAGACTAAGGCTGTGTTCACACTATTGCAAATTGGATGCGGGTTTCTGCATCCAATTCGCAATAGCAGGAGATTTTGACCGGCTCTCTATGGAGCAAGTTCACAAATCTCCGCTACGGCTCTGATGCGAATTTGCACAGGAGCTTGCATCTTTTGGTCCGTTTCAGGTCCGAATTCAGCCAAAAATTTGGGCTGAAATTGGACCTGAAACAGTGAACCGGGATGCACTGGACCCCTGCTGGAAGCCGCATGTGGCGATGGTGTGAACCCAGCCTAAAGAGAATAGGAAATGGAGGTTGGCAGGGAGCTGTAAAAGAAACCCATGTGAATACAAATACAGGGCCTGCCATTACACAATTCTTTCTGAGGTAAATCTTTCTGAGACACAGATTTGGAACGAGCATTACACCAGTAAATTCAGTTAGAGGTTAGAACTTTCAATCAAGTTTTTTGTTTTTTTTTAAACATTTTTTATTGATAGAAGCAAATTTCACTAAGGTATGCATTGGCCAGAATACAGGATTATTTTAATATGTGTTTAGAATCACATGTGCTTTCAAAGCAGATGAATCTGATTGGCGTCACTTCTCTCAGATTTATCTGCTTTAGATGCACATATAATTATAAGTACATTCCGTAATAAATGGTGTCTACGTAAAAGAGGGTTTGGATCCCACCATTATCCACTGGGAATCATGGTTGGTCCAGGTACTAGAACAATGGATATGGGGAGAGGCAGATAAATATTGTTATTCTTGGGGACATCAATACCAGTTGTTGTGCAAGCTTCAGCTAAAGATGTAAATTTAATGTGGTTATAAAAAATGTGGGTTTTTAGCAAAGGAACAAAGTAAGAAAATGAGTTAACAATCTCAGCTTTCAACGTCAAACATTTGAGCATAGCTGTTTTAAAGGATAATAATAAACACTGGTGATATTTAATGATTTATAAAGGTTAAATAATACTTTCTAAAATGGCATGTTTGTTTAAATATTTTCAGCAAAGAAGTTGAAAGTGAATACATGTTGCAGAAAGCATACTACTGTCACCAAAAATTCACCTGCTTTGGATGTATAAATATGATTGGTAAAATTGCAAGCAGGGCTAGCGCTTCCACTAGGCAAACTAGGCGGCCGCCTAGGGCGCTTTGCTGCCTAGGGTGCCCAGCTGCTGGTTTCCCTACTCTCTGTCTCCATAAGTTTTTGGTGCTGTATTATAAATACCTCTGTAATAAATGTTATAACCTCTATTAAGAGCTGCTGGGATAAAGCGTGCACATCTAGGGGGATGCAGGCAGCTGCTCTCTAGTGTCATTATAGAGGTGCAGCACTGGAGGAATGAAAGCAAACATTCCCTGCGCGCCTCTATGATCAGTGCTCTATACTGCAGCCGCATGCTTCCTCTAGCACTGGCTTCTGTCACACTGATGCTCAGGCAAAGGGGGTAGATTCAGGGGCGGAGCCAATGGGGGGCGTCAAAATGAGGTTTCGCATGTGGTGTCAAAAGTCCTTGCACCAGCCCTGATTGCAAGCTATGTGTACATGAAGGTATACAGTACTGGCTTTAAAACCCTTGGGTTTTTATTTGGGGCAGACTGACAGCTTCTCTTAACATCAACCCTTCTGCAGATACTTGCCTTTTCACTTTTCCCTGATCTGTTGGAACCCCTGCAAATACCTGGTACTTGCAAGTATTGGGGACCATGTAGCATTCCCTTCACCATACAATGCACTGCCCATCCTTCATTAAGCAATCTGGCAGGTTCCTTATGTAGTGGTGTGTTGCCACTAGTTACTAACATCCACGCAAATTCACCCTTCTGCCAGACATCATAAAGTCACACTTGTAGACAATGAAAAGTCTTTTGCTTTGTTTTGTTTTTGTTTATTGGGGGGATATAACTTGATTGGGGGAAAGGAGATATGGGATGCCCATAGAACAATTATTTTGCCATCATATTTATGAATTAAACTTCGTTTGAGCCTTGAAGAAATGATGCACATGTATAACATCTACAGTCTCTTCCTTGCATCACCATGCAGATTTTTGCTCCTCCTCTGCGTAACTCCTGCAGACTATTACTCTCAGGAATCCTTCCCTCCTGCACAAACTTATTCTGTAGCACATTATGTTTCTTGTCACATCCTCTTCTATATGCAAAAGATCCCACTCTGAATAGTCTCTAATGCTGACTCTGATTAGTTGCTGCTATTAGGCCAGAGGTCTGCAGTACCTCTCCCCGGAGGCCTAGTAGTTTAATAGCATGTTCTGAATGGTGGACTACTGTTCCCAGCTAGTCCAGCTTGAAAATCCTGCACCCTCGGGCCGCATCGATTTTGAAACCTCTAGCAATTCCTAAATAGCAGAGCTCAGAACTTGGAAGGGAGAAGCAGCATAAGATGCCAGTCACTTGTGCTGCAGTACTCATCTGCTAACAAAACATAAACTGGCAGAAGAATAAAGAAAAGTAACCAAGTGATTAGTTTAACAGTGTGCTGCTTCTTCTTTCACAAGCTGGGGGAGGAACAAGGCCTTTAAGATTTGCATAAGCAGAGATAAAATAGTCTCTCACCCTACCAGAACAAAAGCGTACAGCCATTAACTTCTTTGGCTGACAGCATGCCCCACCTGCAACTCCCCAACTTACGGAAAACAACATTCAAAAGTCAACATTCAAAGTTGACCTGGTTGTTCTGGAGGGCAACCCTTTAGCCTAGAATCAAATCAACCGCCACTTCTATTTAGGGAAAACAACTGCCCCTGCAGCACTTTGTTGAGAGAAAATAGCAGCACCCAGTCACACAAAACAGAAGATGCCCTAATAAGGAGACAAAACGAACAGGGTTGTGGGATCAGAAAGATGATGAAAAAAAAATGACTTTATAAAGACAAGTATCTTGCTAATAATATTATGTGCTTAATGGCTGGAATTCAACTTTAAAGCAGTATTAAACCCAAAAATATATTGCAGCTTACCAATCACTAGATGCAGTGGCTACATTATTTGTTTTTTTTCCTGTTTTCACCTGGTAATCTGGCCAGTAACACACCTCTTGCATTAGAATGCCTACACTCGACAGGCAGGGAAACTCACAGCCTTTATTTTCCCGGCAGCTAGGATAGCAATAGCTAGGTCCTGGAGGACCCCTACGATCCCTTTCAACTTGGTGAAAAACAAGTTGTCATGGTCATTGAATACCTCTCGGCAATCTTACTAGCAGTGGCAACCCGTGCATTGTGGGCGTCGCCCCCCACAACACCACCGCCGCCCTCCCTATCCATGTGCCCAGCCCCTTTCAGGACACTGAATACATAAATTACTATGGCGGGGATAAGCAGGGAGTATTTTGAAGAACGTGATTAGAGCCAGAGTTTATAATAGACTTCAAAATAGGGTGGGTTGGGGGCACAGAGCACTGCATCCTGATCCCACCCTGTTGTGTGACGGTAGTGAATTAATTTTCACTATTTTCAGACTAACTTTCCTCCCCGCCAATCAGGAGGCAGGTCAGTGAGACCTGTCTCCTGAATGGCCAAAGCATCAGCTTTGGAAGAACAGGAAGAAGACACACGGCTGCAGGAGTAGCAGACACCGGAGCCACTGTCCGCATCCCATCCCGGGAGAGGAGGAGAGGACACCGCAGCATGCCATCCCTAGGTTGGGTAGGTGCCGCGATGGCATCCTCCCCAGGAGGGGGGGTTGATGTCAGTGTCACACCACAGTCCGCGGTGGGGGATGGGTGTGGCTAGTGTGTCACGCCGCAGTCTTCCCGGGGGGAATGCTGCTGTCAGTGCCACCCCCCCAAAAGAAAAATCCACCATCCGCCACTGCTTACTAGACAAACGAGCTATGTTTGATAAAGCCTGAGAACCCTGGATCAAATACCTGTCTGACCCCTCATGATTTGTCAGAGTCAAAGATCAGACAGGTTCATATTATGGAGTGAACTTTCTTCTTCTTGATACTCTTTCCTCTTTTTTCTTTTTCTCCTCTCTTTCTCTGGATTACCCCTTTCCCTATACTCTCCCTGTAGTGCTAGGGAGATAGATGTTATAAAATCTACAGTAATGAGTGAAGCATTGAAGGGGACGCTATACCACCCTGTTCAAAGGCTGAATTTATGGTCTGTATTTCTAGATCACATCAATTCCATAATGAATGGGAAAGAGGATACTGGCCTCACGGTTATGCAAACATGGTTTCCCCCGACCCCCCCCCCCCCATATAGTTCATGGAGGAGTGATGGGGAAACCAAAAAGATAGTTATTATTTCTAGGTTATAGGAATGTTACTGTGTTTTTTTTTTTTTTTTTTTGTGGCTCGTCAAGTAAAGAGCTGTAACAGATGTGCAGGGTAGAAGATGCCAAAATACTCTTCCCGAAATGTTTACTGTAATGTGATACAGAATTATGGTATGTTGTTAAATCTCTTAAATGTTTATTTGTCTTGAAAATTTCAATAAAAACCATTGAAACAGAATGCCCACACTCTGAAGGGCACCTTTGGACAGCAACATTGTCAGTCTGGGGGGAGGAAAGTGTTAGATGGACTAGCAGATTTAAATACACTAACAAAGAAAAGGAAATCCTTAAAAAAGAAAATTAATGCAGCTATCACATCAAAGAATTGTTAGGTTGCAATATCATAAATGTTTGCTTTTGGGTAAATATTTCTTTAAATCCTGTAAAAATGATATCCACCCACCTCCTGTCTCAGGAATTGAATGGAAGTCCCTCCAACAGGAACACAGACATCAGAAAAGATCTAACAGAGGTAATTCCCTTTATCTACTTAAAAAAAAAACATACATCCTAGACTACCACAAGAACTGATTACAATTTATTGACCAAGAACAAGTATTATTTCCTCTACGCAGCACAAACCATGCAACTGCATTACTATTATTATATTATATCTATTTCCAGCACATATTTCACAGGTGGAGAAATATCGCTCCAAATCTCAAATTGAATTTCCCTAAAGAAAGCTGTCTAGGGTGGTGCCAAGCTGTCATGTCTATGGGATTCTAATTTGCATGAAACATACAATTAGCCCTTGAGCAACGATGCTCCCTAATTAAAAGGAGGCAGGCTGGTATATAAATGAGATTCTTCATTAAAATCTTAACCATTGATACATCACTAAAGGTAACTAGAATTTTGCCAATGCAAGCCAAATTCAGAGGCTTGGAAATGTACATGAAATTAGTAATAAGGTATGTAGAATTGATGCCACAGAACTTTTATAAATACTTTCGGGACATTTAGATGTGTCAGTATGTAGAGCAGCCTTTCTCAACCTTTTCAACACAGAAGAACCCTTGAAATAACTTTCCAATCTCAGGGAACCACTGCTAAAAAAATATTATATCTACAATTCATAAAACATTAGTGTGATGGTCTGTGGGAACAATGTTCCTTACACGTGTGGTCATTGGGAAGAATTTCCCCATTACAGATAGCGAAAAGGATCAACAGATTCAGTGCAAACTTATCTGACAGGGAAAAAGTTCTCATGGAACCCCTAGCCCCTAGAACCTCTGGAGGAACCCTAGCTGAGAAACCCTGATGTAGATGTTGGTTGCCTTGCATATGACCCTGCAATAAACACAGTTCTGGAACAGAAATCATTTAGTAAATATTAAAACGCCAATCTAACAATCAGGCATGACACACTCATGAACAAAGTCAGGTGCCAGCTGTCTAAGACAATCATTTAAAGCAAAACAGACATTGTATGAAGAGAGACTACTGCAAGTATTCTCAAATTTACAAAAGAAATGAACTGAAAATAGTTATTATCTAAATATCTGTAATTAATCATGTTAAATAATGTCAATTAATGTCTATTGCTGGAAATGACTTCGTGACTTCTGATAATATCTGAAAAACGGCATAGTTTACTAATTTGAATATTATTCAGGTAATGTATAAAATATGAAGAAATCATGTTCCTGTTGTATGTGTGTGGAAAAATATGTTCATAAATTCCTTGGTGACAGCAGTATGGTTTCTGAAACATTTATTTGATTTTAACGTTTTCTCTGATAATATTTAAATAAATACTCTGTTTTAGTAAGTATGCTTCAACCTTTTTCTTAAGATATCTTAAGCGCTTAAGTGCTGCGTAAACTGTTGGCGCTATATAAATCACCTATAATGATAACATAATATCTCTAGTGTCTATTTGGATCCTCTAGAAACAGGTCTGCTCACACACATGGGGTGAACAGCTGAGACAGATAGCTAAATTTACTCACTTTATTCCTTTTGAACTTACAGCTAAAATCACACCTGTAGCTGAAGCTTGCACAAAGACTGGTCGTTACGTCCCCAAGAATAAAAATAAAAATATATATCATATAAAAATATATATGCCTGTCCCCAGAACTTTTGTTCCAGTACCTAGATCAACCATGATTCCCAGTAGAGAATGGTTTGGTCCCAACCCTCTTTTACATAAACATGGACCTACTCACAAAAACATTTCCCAACACAGTGAAAAATCTGAGCTTCTTGGGTAATAGTCCAAGAACCTCCTGGATAATGGTCCAACACATTGGCACAAGGCTAGCATGATAAAGACATTCATGTCAAATTAAATTGTGGAAACCAACATTTCAAGGGGATTTTTTACATTCAGTGAAAAACTTTTTGTGTCCCATTACAGCGGTGTTGTGACAGTCCAAACTCTCAAACCACAATTGCTATGGCAATTTAGCTTTGACCCTAGAACCTCTTTTACGGGTTTTGAAGCTGCAATGTCCTGTTTGGTCTTCCTGTAGTAACTAAACTAACACTAGTAAACATTATGGAAAAGTCATTAACTAGGAATCAAACCATTCTCTCAATGTTTTATAACTCTGAAAAAATTACTGCAATATATGTTTTCAGATTCTGCAAGCTATGTGAATATACATTCTGTTTTTTTTTTTTACTTAAAGCGTATCTATGGTCAAAATGTAAACCATATATTAATTTCCACATTGATCTTCAATTATTTCTAGTCTATTCCTATTACTCTGAACAATCTTGAAGTTTGTAATCTTACTTTTTGGAGCTCAGTCTCTACACATGTCTTTCTTGGAATTATTTCAAGCACAAAATTTTCTATATACACACATTCAATAAACTGGCTACTAAGTCTGGGTGCTGTAATGACCATAGGCTGGAAACCGTTGACGATCAAAGTGAAGAAAATGTCATCAGCACACCAAGGATTCCTCGAAAAGGGATTTATTTCTGTGGTCACATGATAAACATAGAGCTGCATGTTTATCATGTGACCATGAAAATAAATCCTTTTGAGAAATCCTTGGTGTGCTGATGACATTTATTCTCTCGGAATCCTTTTTACTGTGCCCTGTTGATTTTCAGTGCTGTGTCACAGAATTCACAGAGCCTGCATTCTGAACTGCGTTTGTGCTGGGAGGAAGGGTTTAAGGAGGCAGAACCAGTATAGGAATCCATGCCTTCAGGCAGCAAGGTATTATGGGATATAGAGTCCTTAGAAATTAAAAGTAACTAGTAGAAGATAAGCTGTAAAGCATGCAGGGGATCCAAGAAATTATGAGAAGAGATGGCCAGCAGACAGGCAGTACTCACATGAAAGGAGATTTTATTGCTTATATTGGATTGTGAAAATAACTATTTTTGTATTGTTATTGCAATGTTGAAAGTGTATGCTGTGACCATAGAATTCTTTTAATTTGTGATTTTTTGGCTTTGACAGGTGAGCATATTGCTTCTAAGGGGTATATTAATAAATGGATCAGAGATACAAGACAGATGCCATTACTTGCAAAGTCCACTGTGGCATATTTGCAATTGTTAAAATCAAACAATCTTACATGAATAATCAATGCCGCCTACATTTATTTTGGTTTCAATGATAATATTGGGTATAAGCACCATCATGGGAGTGTTCACCAACTCACTAATTGTGCTTGTCAATTTTGTAGACAAAGTGAAAGGTAAAAAGCTCAACCCATCTGACCTAATTTTGGTGACCCTAGGTTCCTCTAACATTGTTTTCCAATTCATAATGCTGATCAATGATTATTTGAGCTTCCTGGACCGAGACCTCTACATCTCTGATCAGATCTACACTTTATTTACGGTCCTATTGGTCCTTCCTATATTTTCAAGCTTTTGGTTCACGGTTTGTCTCTCTATCTACTACTACTTGCAGATTGTCATATTTACTCATCCCTTTCTAATTCGGTTAAAGTTGGGGGTCTCACGGTTAATACCAAAGTTACTGATGGCCTCAGTTTTTACATCTGTAGCTAATGGCCTACCTGCTGCATTGAACCGGCACAAGGATCATCTCTATTTAAACGTGTCAACAAATCAGAGTTTGGAAGTCGCTGTTCCTAAAGTGAATGCTGTGTACATGCTACCCAGTACTGTCATTAGCTGTTCCCTTCCATTAGCTCTCATTGGTATTGCTAATGGTATGATCATCAAGTTATTAATTACACACAGTCACAAGGAGGATAGAAATGCCCAAGGGGACCTCAGTCCAAGAGCTGAAGCTCGCAGATCTGCAGCCAGGACAATTGCCTGCCTCCTTCTTCTTTATATTTCATTCTATATGTCTGAGGTCCTTCTCTTTATAGATACCTTCCCCAGGAACAGCTCCGGATTCTGTGCCTGCTTGATTGTAATATACAGCTATCCTCCTGCTCAGTCAATAGTTCTTATTCTTGGATGTCCCAAACTAAAACAAGTGTCTTTGGCTTTGCTGCAATCTCTATTCAGGAAAGGACATTCTAAATCACCGAAGATCCTCTGCATAAATCTCCATCCACATCAGACATTTCACATCATCGCACAGTGATAATAATAAAATATTACATATTACTATATATAAGATATCCTGTGATCATTCTTTTTAAAAACGTACTTTCAACAAAGAAAGAAGAGAATCAGAAAAACATGTTTAGTAAAAGACAAAAAATCCATGCTAAATGTTTTTTTGTAGATTGTATTTTTATTAAATTAAAATATTATTAACTTGCAGACAATACATTACAGATATTGGAGATGTTTATAACAAAATATAAAGAAACTTTAAATACAATATCAAACCAATATAAAACACATTATCAAACCACAATAAAGAAGATTAAGTAAGAAGGGGCTTTATGCAACCTACTCTATTTCTATTAAAATTCCGTTGATAAATAGGACAGAAATAAACATTTACTGTATAGTAAGTCACATTTATAAACAATATCGGCTTTTTAAATTGTTCCAGAAATGGAATGTAAGAGAGCAGCATATTACTTACTAATCAATACTGTCTTTACCTTGAACGTGGTCAAACCAAGATTTTCATTGTACCATAAAATGGTTAGGTTTTTTTCTTGTATGTTATAGTGTTTTACTTGTATCATTCTTTAACTGTGATATTTGTTACAAATTTCCAATGTTTGGTTGCTAATGATTTTGATCAAAAATAGAACTTGGCCGATGCGCGACCTGTTCGCAGTTTGGAGAACGGCCAAACAAACTAGCAAAAAGTTAGATATTGCCAGCACAAATTCCTAGTTGATGTTCATAAAAAAAAGCTGGTCAGGGATTTATCAGAAGCTGGCAAGAAATCTGTCATTAAGTGGCAGTAGAGGTGGCAATGTATTAACATACAGTAGACTAATTCAGGACACAAAACAGATCAGTTAAGCCATCAACACAATGATGTAAGGCTGAAGCCAAATGTTCTACAGCTAAAGGATCAGTAATGACTGTAGCTAGATTATTTGAAACAACCCTTTAGGATTTGATAGACTTACATTCTGGCTATGGTGGGTTGCAAAGCAGGGCTTTAAAAAGAGCATCCCAACACTTGTCAGTGGGATCCCTAAAAACCAGAGCATCCTCAATAGATATAGTAAGTGTTTTTTTTTTGTTTTGTTTTTTAGGGGGGGTGTAATATTGATGGATCCACAATGGGAGTCGCCCATTTTTTAAGAAAATCTTCATCCAACAGATATTGTCTGACAAAATTTTTGGGAGGAATAAATAATTTATCTGGAGTTTAAAAGTTTGTGTAGAACATGTGGAAGTAAGAAGTGTACTGGAAAAGTTTGATAGTCTTGGGGCCTTTCAAGGATCTCAGGCTGGTAAGAGCACTGGTAAAAACAGGCTGTTAAAAGGTGGCTCTCACAGCAGCAGTAAGTTGTACAGTTTGTAATCTTTAAGCCTTGCAGCTAAATCAACTGAATGAGGTACAAATTAATCCATTCAGGATTTTTGAGACTCTTTGTCAGACAGTACCTCCACAGCAGAAGGCTCAGGGACTGCTACAGCTGCATTAATATCTGTCTGAAAAACTTCATGAATTGGGAAGGTTTATAAGTATACTTACAGCTTCTGTGCTCAGAGTCAGCAATCATAATTGCAATTTGGTCCATACAATCAGGCATAGCTGCAGAGTACTCCTTGTTGGATAAGGCAGAAGAGTGGGCTACACCTGACAAATATAAGGAACAATCTCAGCTGTTGGCATCAGGTCCCTTACTAGGGTTAATGCATGCCTCCCTGTAACTATTAGCAGATTGTGAGCTGGGGAGACCCAATGCAGTGGGACTGTTTCCCTTACACTTGGAATGTGACATGTTGTACTTCAGGAACAACCTACTAAAGAACACCAGGTAAAAACCTTGAGCACACAGCTGCTTAATGCAGGAGAGCTTCAATGACCAGAGGTGACCACATCACTGTAGGTGGCAGCAAAGACTAAATGTGGTATAAAGCCTTGTTTCTACTGTGAATAGGAGTAATGGTGAGAGGAACCTACCTCACTTTGAAAAGGCAGGAACAGAGTGCATAGTGTGTGCACGACACTGGCTAGTGATGCATAACGTCCTCCTTTTCTACAGAAACCAGCTGGAAGGGGGAGTAATACTATTGTTACCAATAAAAATTCTTAAAACTCTTGGTCACAGCAGAGAAATGATATACAGCATTTTTGGCTAGCTAGTAACCCCAATGTCAATGATTTCTCATTTTAATCAGGCATTTTTATTTATAGCTCTTGACTATGCAATGAATGCAGGTATAGGATTGATCAAAGTCTCTGACTATACTCATATTAACATTACAGTTAAAAAGACATATGTTATACTTACCTTCTCTCTTCAATAGTATCGCACAGAGCGGCCCGATTCTGTTCTTTTTGTTCCCCTGCCAGCGCGCTAGTCTCCTTTTCATCATGTGCCACCATAGGAAGTGACTTCCTAAGAGTGGAGCACCTGCGGGCATCTATAGACATGCACATAAAGATAAAAGGAAAAGAAAAAAAATAAGTGTGAGGAAAATATAATCTAGAACAATATAATCTAAGTCGATGTTAAAGTATCCACACACAATTCAATTTGTAGATAAATGGTGGATAGTTAATCCACCTCAGAGATAGTTCTGAGACTAAGACAGCATGACATCTGTGCTTTAGTTGCAAGGTCCGCACCAGTGGCGGCCCGTCCATTAGGAGCAAACGGGCGTAGCCCCCCTATCCATGCGCCTGGCCCCCTGATCTACATACAGGGCACAAAACTATGAATTGCAATGAGGGGATGGGGGGCAGGGGCGTAACTACCACCATAGCGACCCATGCGGGCGCTATGGGGCCCACAGCCAAGTGGGGCCCAGTGAGGATGAGAGCACCGCCGGCACAGTCTCCCAGCCAGAGGAAAAGAGAGGAGAGGAAGAGGCAAGCTGTGACCCGTGCCCAATGCAGCTTGACCTGTGCCCAATACAGCGTTGCCTGTGCCCAATACAGCCTGGTCTGCCTATGCCCTATACAGCCTCACCTGTGCAGAGGAAGAGGCAAGCCACCCGGATCAGCAGAGAGCTGAATTGCCCGATGTAATAGCTTTCATTTGAACTTCCAGTGTTCCCGGGGCTCACGTCACATAGCTCCATCTCTTAGCCTGGCGCCTTTGATAGACAGAACGCCAATCCAATGCGGGACATGTGACGTTATCAAAGGCGTCAGGCCAAGAGGTGGGGCTATGTGACGATAAGCCCTGGGAAGACGGGAAATTCAAATGAAAGCTATTACAGCGGGCAATCCCGCTCTCTGCTGATCCGGGTGGCTTGCCTCTTCCTCTGCACAGGTGAGGCTGTATGGGGCACAGGCAGACCAGGCTGTATTGGGCACAGGCAATGTTGTATTGGGCACAGGTCATGCTGCATTGAGCACAGGTCACGCTGTATGGGGCACAGGTCACGCTGTATGGGGCACAGGTCACGCTGCATTGGGCACAGGTCACCCTGCATTGGGCACAGGTAACGCTACATTGGGCACAGGTCACGTTGTATGGGGCACGGGTCATGTTGCATTGGGCACAGGTCACTCTGTATGGTGCACAGGTCACGCTGTATGGGGCACAGGTCACGTTGTATGGGGCACAGGTCATGCTGTATGGGGCACAGGTCATGCTGTATGGGGCACAGGTCACGCTGCATTGGGCACAGGTCACGCTGCATTGGGCACAGGTCACGCTGCATTGGGCACAGGACACGCTGCATGGGGCACAGGTCACGCTGCATGGGGCACAGGTCATGCTGTATGGGGCACAGGTTACGCTGCATTGGGCACAGGTCACGCTGCATTGGGCCAAGGTCACGCTGCATGGGGCACAGGTCACGCTGTATGGGGCACAGGTCACGCTGTATGGGGCACAGGTCACGCTGCATTGGGCACAGGTCATGCTGCATGGGGCACAGGTCACGCTGCATTGTGCACAGGTCACGCTGAATTGTGCACAGGTCACGCTGAAATGTGCACAGGTCACGCTGCATTGTGCACAGGTCACGCTGCATTGTGCACAGGTCACGCTATATGTGGCACAGGTCACGCTGCATTGACACTAGGGCAGCTGTGGGGGGGGGGCTGTTTGCAGGGGGGCCCCATACAACATTTTGCTATGGGGCCCTGCTATTTCTAGTTACGCCCCTGAAGCAAGGGTGTTTTTTTGAAGCACGTGATTAGAGTCTGAGTTTCTAATAGGCTTCAAAAAAGGGTGGGCTTGGGGCGCAGAGCAGTGCACCCTGATTCCACCCAGTTGTGTGCCAATAGAGGAGGCGGGGAGGAGATTTAGTGTGAAAATATTAAATTCGCCAAACAGAATACGAGATTAATAAAGTATTCTGTATAGCAAATGGATATTCACTATTTTCACACTAAGTCTCCTCTCCGCCAATCAGGAAGCGGGTCATGAGACCCGTTTCCCGATTGGCCAAATTGTCAGGTGATCCTATTGGACGCCAAGCGCCTAGGATGAGAAGAGAGGAGACAGAGGACACCGGGGCCGCTGACTGCCACCCATGCTGGAGGACACCGGAACTGCAGGAGGAGAGAAGGAGAGAGGAGATAGACAGGAGATCTAGAGGAGATGGAGCCTGCCACCGTCCGCTGTGCTGGAGGACACCGGATCCACAGGAGGAGAGGAGGTGATGGAGAGGAGCCACATTCCGCCACCCGTCACCATGCTGGAGGACACCAGAGCCGCAGGAGGAGAGGAGGAGACGAAGAGGAGCCACAGCCTGCCACCCGCCACAGTGCTGGAGGACACCGGAGCCAAAGGAGAAGAGGAGGAGAGAGGAGACGGAGAGGTTCCGCAGCCCGCCACCGTCCGCCGTGCTGGAGGACACTGGAACCACAGGAGGAGAGGAGGAGACAGTGAGGAGCCGCAGCCAGCCACCGTACTAGAGGACACCAGAGCCACAGGAGAAGAGGAGGAGAAAGGAGACGGAGAGGTTCCGCGGTCCGCCACCACCTGCCATGCTGGAGGACACTGGAGCTTCAGGAGGAGAGGAGGAGATGGAGAAGAGCCGCAGCCCGCCACCAGCCGCTGTGCTGGAGGACACCGGAGCCACAGGAGGAGAGGAGGACAGAGGAGACAGAGAGGACACTGGAGCCGCAGCCCGCCACTCGGATGGTGTAAGTGTCAGACCGACCAGCAGATGAAGGGGGGTTAATGGCGTCGGCCGCCCGGGGGGGTGGTTGTTTGCTGCCCCCCCCTTAAAAAAAAAAAAAAAAACAGCCGCCACTGGTCGGCACACCTGCAGCAGCTGTTATTATTTGACTCTCTTTATTTAGTTCATACTATAGGGGAAGTAAGAACACCCCAAGGTGAGAAGAAATACTCCATGGTAGGTTGTATATGTGCAATATATGGTGGGAGACCCTGTCATCATGTGTAGCAGGTTACTCAGTCCACCAGTCCACCCATACCTAAAATATCTTTACCCCTATTAATCTGAGTCAGTTGATAATACAAATCAGAAAGAGCTGTCTGACTTGAAAATGAGGAGTCTCTTGTCATCCTGCCACCTTGGGGTTGGGAAATAAAATGTTCAATTAGCCTGATAAATGTCCCCCTTTCTTGGTATACCAAATGTATATTATATGAAATGTAAAAATCTTTTTTCTCAATGTTTTGTTTGATGTTAATTTCTATGTTTTTGATGGCGTGAAGAACAGTTATGTAGCCAGGTGCTGGGCTACAGTAATATGGATGTAGCAATAACTCACGGTGGACAGGGCCGGATTAACATAGGGGCTGGTGGAGCTGCAGCTCCAGGCCCCTCCCTCAATATAGGCCCATGGCAGTGGCTTATCAATATCTATGTGCCCTACTGAAGGAAGAGGAGCCCTCCGTGCACTGCACACATGGAGGAGACAAGTGTTAGTCACTGCAGCCGAGTCCTGTCTCTGCCGATGCCTGACTCCTATCACAGGATCTGTTACACTCGCACAGATCCTCAGTGTCTGGGAGCTGTCTGGGGGAGGGGCGCTGATGTTCTCCTAACCAGCAGGAGCCCGGGAGGAAGGACATCTTACATGCTGTTATGATAAGGTTAGTACATTTGTTAGGGAGATGTTGTGTAATTATTGTGCTAGGGGACAGACTGCTGCTCCCCCCCCATGTAATGTGCTCTCTTGTGCCCACCATGTCATGTGCTGTACATTGCAGTGCCCCCCATGTAATGTGCTGTGTCCAGTAAGTAATATGCTGTACATTGCAGTGCCCTCCATGTAATGTGCAGTGCCCACCATGTCATGTGCTGTGCATTGCATTGCCCTTCATGTGATGTGCAGTGCCCCCTATGTCATGCTGTGCCTTGCAGTGCCCACCATGTCATATGATGTGCCATCCAGTGCCCACCATGTCATGCACTGTGCCCGCCATGTAATGTGCAGTGCTCACCATGTCATGTGATGTACCATCCAGTGCTCACCATGTCATGTGATGTGCCATCCAGTGCTCACCATGTCATGTGATGTGCCATCCAGTGCCCACCATGTCATGGGCTGTGCCATTCAGTGCCCCCCATGTAATGTGCAGTGCCCACCATGTCATGTGCTGTGCCTTGCAGTGATCCCACCATGTAATGTGCAGTGCCCACCATGTAATGCGCTGTGCCATGCAGTGCCCACCATGTCATGTGCAGTTCCCACCATGTCATGTGCTGTGCCCACCCTGCCATGTGTTGTGCCCAGCATGTAGTGTGTTGTGCCCACTGTGTAATGTACTGTGCTGTTCAGCAGTGCCCACTATGTCATGTGCAGTTCCTAACATGTAATGTGCAGTTGCATTGCCCACCATGAAATCTGCTATGCCATGCAGTGTCCACCATGTAATGTGTTGTTCCCACCATGTAATGCGCTGTGCCCACCACGTCATGTGCTGTGCCATGCAGTGTCCACCATGTAATGCGCTGTACCCACCATGTAATGTACTGTGCCATGCAGTGCCCACCATGTAATGCGCTGTACCCACCATGTAATGTGCTGTGCCATGCAGTGCCCACCATGTCATGTGCAGTGCCCACCATGTAAATTGCTGTGCAGTGCCCACCATGTCATGTGCTGTGCCCACCATGTCATGTGCTGTGTTGTGCCCACCATGTCATGTGCTATGTTATGCCCACCATGTCATGTGCTGCACCATGCAGTGCCTACCATCTAATGTGCTGTACTCACCATGTAATGTGCTGTACATTGTCCACCATGGCATGTGCTGTGCAGTACCCACAATGGAATGGGCTGTGTGGGGCTCACCATGTCATGTGCTGTGTCCACCATTTAATGGGCTGTGATCACAATGTAATGTGCTGTGTCGAGCAGTGCCCACCAATGTGCCCAATGGAATGTGGTGTGCAGGGCTCACCATGTCATGTGTGGTGTCCACCATTTAATGTGCTGTGCTCCCAATGTAATGTGCTGTGTCGTGCAGTGCCCACCATGTCATGTGGTGTCATGCAGTACCCACCTCGTCATGTGCTGTGCAGTGCCCACCATGCCATGTGCAGTGCCCACCATATAATATGCTGTGCCCACCATATAATATGCTGTTCAGTGCCCACTTGTATTGTGCAGTGCCCACCAAGTAATGTGCTCAGTTGTGCCCGCGATGTCATGTGCTGTGCCCATCATATAAGGTCCTGTGCCCACCGTGTGCATGTGCTGTGTTGTGCCCACCATGCAATGTGCTGTATTGTGCAGTACCAACCATGTCATGTGCTGTGCCCACCATATAATGAACTGTGCCTACCTTGTAATGTGCTGTATTGTACAGTGCCAACCGTGTAATGTGCAGTGCCCACCATATAATATGCTGTGCCCACCATATAATGTGCTGTTCAGTGCCCACTTGTAATGTGCAGTGCCCACCATGTAATGTGCTCAGCTGTGCCCGTGATGTCATGTGCTGTGCCCATCATATAAGGTCCTGTGCCCACCGTGTGCATGTCCTGTGTTGTGCCCACCATGCAATGTGCTGTGTTGTGCAGTACCAATCATGTCATGTGCTGTGCCCAAAATATAATGAACTGTGCCTACCTTGTAACGTGCTGTATTAGGCAGTGCCAACTGTGTAATGTGCTGTGCCCACCATGTAATGTACTGTGCTTTGCTTACCATTAAATGTGCTGTATCCATGTATCCACCATGTAATGTGTTGTGCCAACCATGTAATGTACTGTGCTATCCCCCCCCCCCGTGTTATGTACTATGCTGTGCCTCCCACAGACTCACCCCCTCACTCCCACCCCCCTCTCTCTTTCACCCCCCCTCACCCCCTCTCTCTCTCATCCCCTCTCTTTCACCCTGTTCTCTCTCTCACCCCCTTCACCCCTTACCACCCTCTCTCTCTTTCACCCTCTCTCTATTCCCCTTTTTCTCACCCCCTCTCTCTCGTCCCCTCTCTCTCACCCCCTCTCTCTCATTCACCCCCTTTCTCTCTCTTTCCCCCTCCCTCTCATCCCCTCTCTTTCAACCCCCCATCTCGCTATCACCCCCCTTTCTCTCTCTTAACCACTCTCTCACACCCCTCTCTCTCTTTAATTTAAATTTAACAAAAATTGTTTGCGTTTTCATTTTATTTATTTCCATAAAAAGGCCCACCAAAATCCTTAGCACCAGGCCCATGTTGCTCTTAATCTGGCCCTGACGGTGGAGCTGCTGGTTTAAAGCGGGCTGTTACCATCACCTTCGTTACCTCTATTTCACCAGAACCAGGTGTAGGGTCCCGTTGAGTTTAATACCAGACAATGTAGGCACCGGACACTTGAGTATCTTTTCCAATGCTTTAATAAACGTAACTGTAGGAAGTAGCAGGAAAGAGGTAGAAGAAGAGTTGCAGGGAAGTTCAAATACCTTTTCTTAGTGTATTATTAGGAATTGAAATCTTGTAGGTGAATGTACTTTCCTCTTAGAGTTGAATCTTTGCCCGCCTGGATAGGTTTCTCTCACTAACCTAGCAGCCAGTACGCAGCATGAACAAATGTCTCTGCCACAGACTTGATTGGAACAAAACCCGTACGATCCTCTGCCACAGGATGTAATGGTTTACAATGGATAGCAAACACAGCACTAGAACCTTTAAGCCGACCCGGCAGTACTATGCGGTAAGATAACTTTAGGATACGTCCCCCAACTGAGTCACCAGGCCCCTCTCCAGACCAGCACTCTGCATGGCATGATCCTTCCATTACGGGTCCTCCCCTGGGATCTTCTCAGTTGTCCAGCTTCTTCCCGTAGGACAGACAGCCCAGGACCATTCCCCTGACGCTGTAGTAGGCCCCAGACAGGCTTCTGGGCCCACCCACACGCTGCAGCAACGTGGGCCTCTCGATCGGAGGACCACGCGGTAGTACTCCTAGCACATGCCTGTCGGCCAGGAGGGCCAGCAGGTGGAATGAAAGACGAACCCTAAAACATGGCGTCTTCCCATAAATACCCTCTCCCAGAATGCAACTCGGAGGACCACCTCCACGAGTTATCTCCGGAACAGAGGAGCACTCATACACTTCAACGTGTTGCCTTTCCAACACCGACCTATGGTGACAATGACACCCACAGGCACAGTGTGAAACTACACGCAACTCAGTCAAGTTGGAACAGAGGCAAATCTGACTATGTATGAATGGATAACCCACTAAATTTACCTATAAGAAGTAGATTGAATGGAGATGGGGACATTGCCTTTTATTCCCCTCTCCCTCCACTGAGCTACTGATATGCTGCACCAGCCTTCTCCGGCCAGCAAGGGGAGAGCTAAAGCCAAACAATCCCATAGACTTCTATGCAGAGTGCTGAGAGTCCTGAGAGTTACAGACAGCAGCCATATAATGGCTGCACTATAATGGTTATAGATTCCAATAGACACTGTGCAACAGGAGGAGAGATGTTTTTTTTATTAAACTGCCTGGGAAAGTTCTTACACTTGGCACTGAGAGAGTTAGAGAGACAGCACCCCTGTCTGAATATTCACCTGCCAGCTAGAGACCATACCAGCGGAGATCAATTCAAGCCTCAGACTGGGAGTAAAGACACCCAGGGGCAGAGCAGTATTGCCCACATCACAGCACTTGCACTGCTGCCACAGGGAGACTGGAGTGTCCATTCACCCCCCTGCTTCCCACTGCTGATCTCCGATGGCTTTCGGGGAGAGACTGAGTGAGCCCCCCTTCTACAGCGAAAGGTCATTGCAGCATCCCAGGGACTGATGAGAGAGCCATTTCCTATTGCTGATACTTCTAGCAGGGACTGATCCACTCAGAGCAGAACACCAGATGTACCCAATCCATACCAAACCCATACTGCACTCTATAACTCACTTATTCTAAACCTAGACTGCACCCCCTTATACCAAACCTTCACTGCATCTTAACTATATTGCACCTGTGCCAAGATTATGCCATACCTATACCGTAAAAATAAAAATAAATAAAAATAATGATTGGATGGTTGACCAACATCTTACAGATGAATGGTTAGAGTTTTTCAATCAATGTGAGAAAAAAGTTGCTGGGGTTAATTATACACAGGAGAAAATGCAAATTGAAAAATATTGAACAAAAAATTGCAGACTTAAAGGGACATATGTCACCCATTATAAATACGGAAGAATACCAGGAAACAAACTAAACTAAGCAGTGCAAAAAATAGAAAATGACACTAAAATGAAGAAACTGAAAAAGTATGCAAGTGATAAAAAGGATTATGCCAATAAAAAAATATAGTGGCAAGGAAATCCAATAACTAGCGCTGAAGGCAACTCAGTAGAGACTAGACATGTCCAAGTCATACAAGACAGTTTCTCCAGATCCCAAGCAACAAACACATATACCCCACAAGTACAATTTAAAACTCCTATGGCAGGGATATGCAATTAGTGGACCTCCAGCTGTTGCAGAACTACAATTCCCATGAGGCATGATGGGACTTGTAGTTTTGCAATAGCTGGAGGTCCGCTAATTGCATATCCCTGTCCTATGGGAAAAGTAGATTCACTACATCACCCCATCTCCACTCATAACAGATATGAACCATTACAGAATGCTCAATATCAATCACCCAGCTTCTACAAAGGCCCACCAGCCTACTCAAGACCATGGAGAGGCAGAGGCAGGGGTAGGGCTAGGGGTAGAAAAATAACCAATACCATTATACAAGAGATCCACAATAGGAAAAAGGGGGGTGGAGGGAATAGAGAGAGCCATACAAACCCTACCCCAATATCCCCAATCCTCCGCCTCAATGGGAACACACGATTCAAAGCATACCACATGACGTAAACGGGGGATGTGGAGAAGGACTATCACGGAAGAAAGGAAAAGAGAAAATTAGGAGATGGCATTTTTAATTTAATAGACATTGTATTATCAGACCAAGAGCTACTTGTACTGGAACAGGGACTAAAATTTGCACCTACCAAAAATATAGATAAGTTTGAGGCATTCATAGACTTGCAAAAGTTTTGAAGGAAATTGGGTATAAAAAGACATTTTGCCACCAAATAAGGTAGAACCAGTACAGCACCACCAACTAAATACACACATAGTGGCTTACGCAACAAATCCACTTTTAATCCAAAGACATCAGCACATCAATATATAGATGTTTTTAAAAAGATGGTAGAAGCAGATATAAGAGAAATCCCAGTACAGAGAGACTTTAAAGATAAACAAATTTGGGAAGGAATCAGAGCTATTGAACAGAGGAAGAATATTTAAAGATAAACAAATTTGGGAAGGAATCAGAGCTATTGAACAGAGGAAGAATATTGTGATCCATCCTGCGGACAAAGGGGTGGGTATTGTGATTCTAAATAAAACAGATTATGAGATAGAAATGGAACGTATTCTCAGTGATGAGAGCACTTATCAAAAGATTCACTACAATCCTACTAAGGATCTGAAAATACAGTTACCAAACCTAGTAGATCGAGCAGGGGCCAATAATATTCTTAATAAGAAAGAACAATGATATCTAGTTCCAAGTGCTCCCATTATGCCGGTAATCAAGTGCAAAAAAATACACAAAAATGTGGACCAACCACCAGGTAGGCCAATTTTTAGTGGCATTAACTCATTTTCTAGATTGGAAGAATACATTGACATTTTTCTTCAGCCCCTAGTGGCCAAGAGTCCATCTTATCTTAAAGACAGCAAAGATGTCCTTAACCACCTAAAACATGTAAAAATCAATGCCCATAGAATATTAGTTACAGAAAAGTGGAATTTCTGCATACTAATATTTGCCAAAAAGATACCATGAGTGCAGTAAAGTGGGCATTAAATAAGTACACTGCTTTAATATATAAGCAAAAACTATTTATTCTACATGGCCTAAAACTTGCCATGACTAATTTTTTTTTTGTATGGTGATCAACACTACAATCAAATTAAAGGTGTTTCTATGGGGGCCAAATACGCTCCCAGTTTGGCAAATATCTTCCTTAATAAATGGGAGGACAAAGTCATATTGTCACGATCAGGGGTCAGGCTCGAAGACCAATAGCTATAGCAGTTGCAGGACTACCACTGACCAGCAGGATAGGTACACAGGCAGTCACCCTGATGATGCAGTTATCAAGAGGCCACTCTTTCTAAAACATGCAGCCCAGGGACCGTGGCTCACCGGGGAAACGCCCATTGTGCCCTATGGCCAGTCCGGGCCTGACCGCAGGTATATAGATGACATTTTGTTGATATGGAAGGGGACAGAGACCACCCTACAAGAACTCATCAATCATATCAACAATAATGTCTATGTGTCAGGTACTCACCAAGGCCGAGTTGCTGAGAGAGGCTCCCCTTGCAGCTGGGCGCACGATACCCTCTGGAAGTGGCACAGCGGGTATTGGGCACGAAGAAGCACGGGTCGCCAGCAGGTAGTAGAGGAGCTGGGCGATTCTTCAGGCAGGGAAGAGATCCGTGCTGGGTAGCTGAACCGGGTACTGAGGGTCAACCACAAGGCAGACGTCTGGAAGTAGGCCGAGGGTCAAACACCGGTATGCAAGTAGGCAAAAGTCCAACACTGGGTAAGGTTGAGACAAAGTCCAAGAACCGGCCGGGGGTCAAACACAGGTGGCCAGGCAGGCAGATAATCCACAGTAGGGTGAGGCAGAAGCAAGTCCAGGAGCAGGCCGAGGGTCAAACACAGGTAATCAGGCAGGCAGATAATCCACAGTAGGGTAAGGCAGAAGCAAGTCCAGGAGCAGGCCGAGGGTCAAACACAGGTAATCAGGCAGGTAGCGAAGTCCAGAAGGCAGCCGAGGGTCAAGCACAAGAGAGGTTCAAGCAGAGTCGGGGTTGGTCCGGGTCACAACGGGTAGGCACAGGTACACGGATTCAGGAGCAGGTTACAGGAGCTGAAAAGACAAACCAGCAACAAAACACAGGCCATAGCCGTCTTTATATAGGCCCGCCAGGGGAACGTCCCGATGTGCGTGCACGCGTTCGTAACGATGCGCTGCATCGTGCACCCACGTGAGCGGATCCGTTCGGAACACGCGCTCGTACCCGCTGACTGTGAAATGGTACGTGCCGATGTGCAATTCTACAACGCAGGCGCATGGGGAAATGCCTATATTGACAGGCCCTGATTCTGGCATTTCCCTGACACTATGGCATGAAATTCATTGAAAACATCCACAAGCAACATATAGACTTCCTAAATCTACATATATTCAAAAGTGATGACATGTTGAACACCAAAACCTACTTCAAAAATACAGACCGGAATGGTTATATTCCAACCTGGAACTGCCATCACCCAAAGTGGAAGATGGCTATTCCAAAGGGCCAGTTTACGTGCATAAAAAGGGACTGTACGATACATCAGGACTACATAGAACAAACCGATGTACTGATACAAAGGTTCAAAGATAAAGGTTACCCTTATGACCACCTGCTAGAAGTGAGAAACCTAGTGGGAAATGTAAATAGATATACCCTTCTGGCTACAAAAATGAAGAACGAAGATGCCTATGATGTTACATTCATCATAGGTTTCAACAAACAGTTCAAACATCTGGAACAAACCATCAAGAAATATTGGCAGATTTTACAAAAAGATCCTATTTTGAATCAAATACTACCAAGTAGGCCTAAGTTCATTTATCGCAGAGCCCCTGGACTGAGAACAAGGTGAAAAACATACCAGACCTTCCCCCAAAAAATAATTACCATGTTCAACTTAGAAGGCTTTTATAGATGTGGAAAATGTGGCCCCTGTAGAAGCACTAACATAGCGTATCCAACCATTTAAAGATCTAGCCACATTATCTTTTTATGCTATTGATACCATTAACAGACACTGGAGAGGGGTCAATATGATAAAACAAATATTACAAAATGAAACTAAATGAATATTTGAACTCCAAACTTTTGTTTCCTAACAGATTATTAGTTACCCATTTCCAACCTAATAGATCATTTTAGGTCAATGCCAACCTTTAACGTCCATTAGTCGATATACACTCTAATCACTAACTAATAATTCACTTATTAGCACTTTAAAATTATTCACTTTATTAAGGATAATATTTAGGTAATAAACAGTCATTTTAATACAATTACCTTTTTTGACCACTAGAAGGCCATCTATCACTTAAATCATTTAATCACCCTTGTTCACTAGATGTCCATCCTTTATGGAACCTTTACACACAAATCTAATTACTACCACTAGAGGTCCTCTTATAGTTTAAATGCACTTTACACGCATTATAAAACTATTTTCTCTTCAAATTAACTTTATTAAAGTACTATTGTTATATATGGTTGTATGATTGTAATTATTAGATTGTACACACTGCCAAGGTACTAAAAGGTGATCGCAATATTTAAATTACGTAATTCCGTGTAAGGGTATAAATGCCCTTACTCAAAATGGCGGACTTAGAGCTTCCTGATGATGGCCCGCTGATTGGCTAAAACGCGTCGTGGCAACTTACTTCTGCCCCAGCGAATACAGTGAATCGAGCAGCACCGCGTTCAGCAGTGAGCGATCACCTGTTACATATGCCGGGTGCCAGGATGTTTAGGCACCCTAACATGTAAGCAATATTTTTTACTTTTAACTGTTTTTAATACATTTTTGGAATGATATTCTACACAATGAGGATTTCTTTAGTTTGTCTATCTGTATGAGGCACTGCACTGCATGAGACGCCAGCAACGGATCTCTACAGGGGTATCCCCACATGTGCAAAAGACCATACTAGCAATAGTTGGTGAACTGTAGGGGGTGAGTTTACATCTATCTGGGGCATACAAGTCTGAGCACATTGGAGCCCAGATACATCAACTTTGAGCATGAGCACTTTATATCACTATATACTGGGACTGTTTCATATTTGTGTATATAATCTGTACCAAACCTAGCGCGGTGGATTGCTTTATACATACCTATACTGTATCTATACTGTATGCAGGTTAACTGGGATTGTTGTTAAGTGCACCAGCACTCTTAAAGGGCCCCAATGATAGCCGGCAGAAGAACATCTCAAAGGACTACTCCTTCTGTAATAATTATTCCGCAAGCCCCTTTGTTGCCCTGCCCCTTTGCTACCATCCTCCTTTTCTTTTTGACAGTGCATACCCAATCTGTCTAGGCCATCAATATGTTCTGGCAGCAAAGTTCCTGCACTCAGTAGATTCAACTTTACTACTGCTCACTGCTGCACTTGAGGTGGCCTGGCTACTGTTTATGCCGATCTGGAAGCCGAATGTCATCTCATGTCTAGTCCTTACTGTTAATCACTTTGTATGCTAAATTGTGTTTTCACCATTGTTAATTTATTTTATGATTGCCTAGTTACCATTCAGGGTGAAAATATAATAAATTTGCCTTTACTGCCTGGTTTGGTGCCTGTTTTATTTGATAAGGCACTACTATTGGATACTAAGTATTACTTTCAGTGATTCCCTGTGATATTGTATGTTTGTACACTCACATTATTGTATCAGAGAGGCTATGGCTCTTGAGAAGGTCGATGAAAAGAACAGAGGGCCCATCATATCCAGTGGCTCTTATGGGGGGTAGCACTACAGTTAGAACCCCTCTATAGTTTTGGTGCTCGTCATTCCTGTATAGAGAATATAGGGAATCCATACCACTGGCTATAGCTGAATGGCTGAACAAACTTCCAGCTGCAGTGTGAAGCAGAAAACATTTAGCAGTGGTATTATTACTGCCAGGGCTGCTGTTAGAAATCATGGGGCCCCCTACAGCCTTCCTGATGGGGCACCCCCCACCCCAGAGGTGCAGCAGGACAGCGCCATTGACTTTATCTTTCCTCCACCTCCTGGGCCCCACTGTTGATGTGATGGGGTCCAGGGAAATGTAATTTAAGCAGGGGGTGTGGTCTAGTAAAATCAATTTATTAATTTAGGCAGAAATTAACAATAAAGCAACAATAACAATTGTTAACAATTAACAATAAATCTGCCCTTGCCCCCCCCCTCCCCCCAGTTTAGCTGTTGAGGCCTGGGGCCAGTACAACAGGAACTGTTGTTCTGCCTTATCAGCCATGATTCCTGACTGACAGGTGAGTGCAAACAAACAGTGGGGACAACTTGAGATCCCCAACATAAATGATATCAGGCCATTTAGATCAGATATGGATTTAGGGGGACCCATGAAAAAAAAAAGCATTGCATCCAACCCAAATGCTATACCAGACCTTGCGAATGGGACCCCCTGGCAAAGCATCATGTTCCCATATTGATGAGGACTAGTGCCTCTTTCCCACACTATCCCCACTGTTTGTCTACATTCACCTGTCAGTTGGGAATCCCCCAGCTGACAGCTGAATATGCCGGGCAGGGATCAGTCACTTGTGTTTGGATGCTGGCGGCTGCTGACTCTCTAACAACCAGGTGAAAGCATTTACACTTTGGCTGGAGGTTCATTCAGCACAGGATTCTCCATAGATTGTACGCTGTGCAGAAATCTCCCTCATATTATTTTCCCCACTGAGCACCAAGACCCCTCCATCTCTCTCCAATAAACAGAATCCCCCCCCCATCTTCCCCCACTAAGCACCAGGACCTCCATCTCCTCCCACTAAGCATCAGAACCCCCCATCTCTCTCCACTAAGCACTGGGACCCCCATCTCCCCCCCACCAAGCACCAAGACCCCCAATCTCTCGCCACTAGGCATAAGGACCCCCATCTTCCCTGACTGATCACCCATGCTCCCTTTTGTCCCCCTTAAAGACAAAGCTGCATTCTTGTAGGTTGGTATATGGGGTCGGGGGGTTGGGGCCCCATCATGTAGGCTGTAGAGGGCCCCATGATTACTAGCAGTGGCCCTGTTGTAACTGCCCCCCACCACTGCACTGATCCCCCCCGACTGTCCCCCTTTGTCCTCTGGCCCCTCTGTGTCCACCTGTGTCCTCCTCTGGCCCATCTGTGTCATCCTCCGGCTCCTGTGTCTTTCTCTTATGACACTGTGCATTGCTCTATTGACACAGTCCACTGCCCTATTGACACCATTCACTAGGCCCCAAAAAGCATTTTGAAAAAATGAAAAAAAAAAACTGAAAAATTGTATTGTAAAAATTTAATTAAATAATAATAAAGAACTATTGACACCATCCACTTCCCTACTGACACCATCCTACACATACTACCCACTGCCGTACACACCTCATTTGCACATACTACCCACCGCCATACACTCTGTACTATTCACCTGCACATACTACCCACCACGGTATACTCCAGACTCCTCTCCTGCACATAATACCCATCGCCATACACTCCACACCCCTCTCCCTGCACATACTACCCACCGCACTGCTCTCCTGCAAATACTACTCACCTACATACACTCCGCACTCCTCTCTTGAACATACTACCCACTGCTATACACTCCACACTGCTCTCCCTGCACATACTACCCACTGCCGTACACTCCGCACTCCTCTCCTGCACATACTACTCACTGCCATACACTTCGCACTCATCTCCTAGAACATACTACCCACCACCAGTGGCGGCCCGTCCATACGGGCGTAGGGGCACCGCCCCCTAATCCATGCGCCCGACCCCCTAACCTACATGCAGGGTGCTGGACGCATGGATTTCAATGGGGGTTTTATTTTTTTTTAAGCACGTGATTAGAGCCAGATGCTCTAATTGGCTTCAAAAAAGCATGGGTTCGGGATGCTGAGCACAGCGCCCTGAGTCCACCCAGTTGTGTGACAATAGTGAATTGATATTTGCTATTGTCTTCCTGATTCTCCTCCTGGCCAATCAGGAAGCGGGTCCTGAGACCTGATTGACCATTCCAATCGGGTCTCTCGGTTCTCAGGACCCACTTCCTGTTCAGCCCGGAATAGAAGCAACGGCCCGGGAGCGAGGAGCAAGATCCCTGTCATCTGCCTCCTAAGGTAAGGAGCCCTTGGTCCGTCCGTCTCAGGCGAGGGGGTTGATCGCCAACTTCATGTTTGTCTCCCACGTGGGGGGGATCGCAGCCTTCCTGTCTGTCTCCCATGGGGGGTGGCGTTGGTTTGCTGCCCCCCCTCCCAAAATATTAAGCACCAGCCGCCACTGTCCACCCCTGTACACTCAACACCCCTCTCCTTCACATGCTACCCACTTCCGTACACTCCACACTATATGTACATTCCCTATTTAACATTACCACATTCTGCACTAAGTCATCTCAGACTCTGTTTAACCACACCCCCTTTAAGCCTGGCCCAATATTTAGCGCAATTTAAACCACACCACTTTTTCATTTATTTATCAATGCCTGGGGCCCACTTTTGATCCTGCACAAAGGCCCACTCATGTCATGATACACCACTGCAACAGGAAAAAATATTACACACAATATGAGCATTATTCATGCCCCCACCCTATAACCTGCCCTTAAATAATTGGTCACAGACTTTTGGAACAAGAGGCAGACAATCAAGGTATAGACAAAATAATTAGATTTAAAAAAGAGGCACTGATGCATGCATAGGTAGGAGGGACACCTTGAAAGTATAAAGAAGAAAAAAAAATTCTGTTAACCTTTGGGAAAGTCAGACCCCAGACATCAAAGAATTTAGCGTATAAAGATTCACAGTCAGTTTTTTTATTCATTTAGAAAAATGCATTTCATCCATCAACTCACATATGGAGACTGATGTTGTGGATTTCCAGGATCCAAGAAATATTTTATTCTTATTTACCGTATATACTCGAGTATAAGTCGTTCCGAGTATAAGTCGAGACCCTAATTTACCACAAAAAAATGGGAAAAACTTATTGACCCGAGTATAAGACGAGGGTGAGAAATGCACAGCTACTGTAAGTGGAAAAAGAGGGTCAACAATGCCCATCTGCAGCTGTATACCTCCCTGTGTCCTGTGCATATGTGTCATGTGTCCTGTGCATATGTGTCATGTGTCCTGTGCATATGTGTCATGTGTCATGTGCATATGTGTCATGTGTATATGTACCTGTGTCCTGTGTATATGTGCATGTACCTGTGTCCTGTGTATCTGTCATGTGTATATGTACCTGTGTGCATGTGTCTGTGTGTCTGTGTGTGTGTATATCCTACCTGTGTCCTGTGTATCTGTCATGTGTATATGTACCTGTGTGCATGTGTCTGTGTGTCTGTGTGTGTGTATATCCTACCTGTGTCCTGTGCATCCTCCGTGCGCCGCTCTGCACCGATCACCGTGTAGTATTCGGGGGCCGGTTCAAAAGCCGCGCCGCCTCCTCGTCCAAAAAACTCAATTTCCCAGCAGTCAGCGGTCAGCCAATCACGGACATTCTCTCATCCTCATACCACGGACGAGGATGAGAGAATGTCCGTGATAGGCTGTACACTGACTGCCTATCACAGACAAGGAGGCGCGGCTTTTAAACTGTGAGAGCCGCTGCCGAGTGCTATGTAGCACACGCTGGCCGCCGTCTGCCTGCATGACACGCTGATCATGTAGGCAGACGGCGGTGACTCGTGTATAAGTCGAAGGGGGCACTTTCAGCCCCAAAAAAGGGGCTGAAAAATTCGACTTATACACGAGTATATACGGTATTTATTTTTTATAAAATTGTCGGTCTTTTTTTGTTTATAGCACAAAAAATAAAAATCGCAGAGGTGATCAAATACCACCAAAAGAAAGCCCTATTTGTGGGGAAAAAAGGACATCAATTTTGTTTGGGTAGAGTGTTGCATGACCACGCAATTGTCAGTTAAAATAACGCAGTGCCATATCGCAAAAAATGGCCTGGTCAGAATGGGGTAAATCCCTCCAGGGCTGAAGTGGAGTACGTGGGATGTTTACCCATCATTTGAAGTGTATAGAGACAATGATCTTTTCAGCCCTACTTGTAGCATTCATAGAGCTGTCAAGGGAAAGAATCAGATAAGAAAGGGGATATAATTCTACTAGGATCTTACATTTATCCTTAAGGAGCAAGGGAGCAAGGGATGGTGTTTGTCATAATTTAAATCTACAATTTGGAAATGTTGAGGGAATGACATGGGAATTAACATATACAATTAACACTAGGAGACAGACACACCTCTCAGTGACTATACAGTATTTATATGTAGGTTCATGTGTGTTAATATAGAGCATCATCATGGAGATCACACACAGACTGTTACAGGAACACCAAACAGAGGTGAGGAGCTACTATATGTCTCTATTACAACCAAAATAAAATCAGCATTTACAGTCACACTAACATATACTAAAACCAATGCGGTACCAACATTTTTGGTGTGAGTTTATGTTTACTCATGGTTTCATTTTCCCCTTAAGACTCAAAATTTCTTTTAAATCTTGTTTTGAATTTGACAAATCAATGAAAAGTGCAGAGAAGCAAGTCAGTAGAAAGTTAGGAGCAGCTCATAAGAAACTCAAAAGTGTTTCAAACGTAAGCTTTTTTAAATTATTTGTAAAGAGAAACAACAGATAACTTTAGACACAGATAGAAATTCCTTCTTTAGTGGTAATGTCATGCTGTAATTAATCAGCAGCTATAATTATTTGAGGTATTAATTGAATAGTTCAATCAATGTTGTGCCATACCTGTAATACAATTAGGACATAGCAGGCACAGTGTGTTTGATTTGCATATATTTTAAAAAGAAAACGATCCTGCTTAATTGTTTTTGTTTATTTTCTTTGTTAATTGTTTTTGTGCTGAAAAAAACTGAAACAAAGGGACCTGGATCGATAAGAAATGTTTTAAATGTACCTCTGAGGATAGAAATAAAGAACTTGGCATTGTCAACTTGTTCTTAAAGTTGCTGGTTGGTTATAGTTGCTGAGGCTGACATCCTTCCTTTGGTTTTACAACACCACTTAGTACATGCCTTTCGTACCTAAATAACTTTTCAGTGAACCCAGGGTTAGGATGACAGCTCTTGAGCATAAGGTATAGCCAGTTTTTTTTTTTTTTTTTTTTTAGGTTTTGAAAGAGTAATGCCTAGTACACACGATGAGAAAATCGGATGAAAGTCTGATAATCTGATCATTAGTACACAGCTTTCGAGAGCCGATCATCACAGTTTATGTAAAAATATCCAAAGGGACAAGCACGAAAATTTCTCTCATAAGATGAAAGAACAAATGATTTTCATGTGATATTTGTACAAAAAAAAACATGTGACCAAGACCACACATGCTCGGAAATGTAAGAATATATTACAATACAATACAACACATTACATCACTTTGTATTCTGTCGTATGAGAATTTTTGTAAGTTTCGTAACCTATTGGTTGAGACTAGCATGCAATGAAAAACAGACAATCAATTGTCCAATATTCTTATAGTGTGTACAAGGCAATAGGAAGGGTTAAAAACCCTATCAGGCAGGGCCAGTTCTAAGGGTCTGATCTGATTGTTCAGTAAAAGGATCAGGAGGGCATACAGTATAAACATACCCATAAAAGTTATGTGCCCTACTTTGCAACTAAAAAGTCAAAACACTGTGACAAAATGTGATTATGACTAGGTTAATGAAAAACCAGGGGCACCCTGGGACAGAAGAGAGGAAGTTCTGCAGCATACATAGCACGCCAGAGTCGGTGATAGATGTGACAAGATGGTGGCAGTGGATAAGATAAAATTGCGCAACCAAATACAATGAAATATATAAAAAATTATTGTGTTTTAAAAACAATTTAAATTGTGTATATATTAAAGTCCATACAGTTCTCCAATGAATAAACCGTGATGTAGAACACTTAGATAAGGCTTGGTACTTCTGTTCGGATAATGTAATAAACAGTAGGCATGTGCAATTTGTTTCGTTCCGAATTCGTTTTTTAACTAATTTCGACAAATTCGTTAATTCGGGAATATCCGAATTAACGTAAACTTGTTTAACGTATTTTTTCAGAATATTCGTAAATTCGATAAAATTGGACTTTCATAAATTTGGGCATTCGTACATTCGCAATTTACGAATGTACATTCGTACATTAGTAAATTCGTGAATTCGTAAATTTGTAAATTCGAAAATTCAGAAATCTGAAATAATAGTTAACTAATAATAACTTAACTATTAGTAATTACTAGTAACTTTTAAATTATTGTTATTGTAATTTCCTTTAAAATTTGACTGTTAGTGAACGTAACACATACAAATTTATCCGAAGTTATGAATGATCCGAAAAAATGGAATGGAACGTAATGAATTAATAATAATAAATAACAATAATAATAATACCAACGTTTTATTATTATTATTTATTATTAATTTGTTCCGTTCCATTCGTTTAGATGCAGCATTCGTTTTGGATAATTTGTAACTTCGGATAAATTTGTATTTGTTACGTTCACTGACAGTCAAATTTGAAAGGAAATTACAATACCTATAATTAAATAGTTAGTTACTATTTCAGAATTTTGAATTTTCGGGTTTTTGGATTTTCAAACTTCGAATTTACAAATTTCCGAATTTTCTAATTTACAAATGTACGATTTTACGAATTTACGAATGTACGAATTTACAAATGAACAAATGTAAAAATGTACGAATGTACGAATGAACGAATGTATGAATTAACGAATGTTCGAATTTACGAATGTACGAATGAACGCATTTACGAATTTACGAATGAACGAATTTACGAATTGCGATCATAACGAATGACCCGAAAAACTAAAAAAAAAATAAACTAATGAAACGAAAACGAAAATGAACACATTTTTTGGCTCTGCACATGTCTAATAAACAGCGCAGCTTACCAGATAGGGTGGATCTCAAATTATAGAGATTAAATTTGCTCATCCAGGGATCACTCAGCTTTGGAATGACTCCTCCAATGCAGGTATCCTGTCAATGCAGTATGTTCTTACATTGATGTAATGTTCCTCACGTATGCGGTGATAACTCTTTCCCAGTAATCTCAAACAGTGGGACATATCACAAGGTAGAAAGAAGAGTATTCATGGTGCAGTACTCCAGTTTAAAAGATTAATTTAAAAACTTCACAGGCACTGACATCCAAAAGCAATGAAAAACGATGGTGGAAGTGTCTTACAGGGTGATGATCAAACAGAACCTGTGCCTATTCACTGTAAACACTGCACACATACAGAATGCCAGAACCCTTGAACCTACAAAATACCGCTAACATTGAGGAAGAATTGCCCTGATGCGAAGAACGTCCCTGTGTTGATGTGAGTTGTCAATGTCATAATAATTTTAGAAATTTGTCATAGGAAGAAACATTTGTCCCCCTGGATTATTTACTCTCATCTCTTGTTCTGATGAAAACTCTAAAACTTTTGATTACTTCTCACTTATCTAAATGACAGTGGTCACCAGGACAAGCAGAGGGGTGAAACTCTCCAGCGGTGAATTAGACAGTGATAAAAATGTGACAGTGAATCCAACACTTACCCATTCTATCCAAAACTAAAACAAAAAGTTTGTAGCTATCAAAGAGTAGCCATAATTAGGAGGGTTCGTATACTATTTTATTATCTCATCATAGTTCAGTCACTGCTGATGATCACTGCTATGAAGCTACCAGTTTTACATGCTTCAATACCAGAGCACCAGCAGCCAGGATGTTACTATGAATGTAAAAGACCCAGGGCACACATAAGAACAGGGTATAGAAAAAATTTAATGTTTGCATAGTTCTTTGTGTAAAACAGTAGATGTGGCCACATTTCAATGGAGTGTAGTATAAAAGAAACATGTGTTAATTAAGCATTGGTCTCGCTGTATACACTACATACTATATATATGTCACAGTCTTTGTACCAAAAAACACATTCATGGCACAAAGAAGAGTTATGCAGACAGGCATAAACCTCAGAACAAAGGATCATTAAAAAAAAAAACCCTTTCATTACATATGATTTTCTGAACACAGAATACAAAGTTAACATTTTGTCTGAGCCTACCTTAAAGATGAACTTTATCAAAATAATTAGGGACTACTTATCAACCAGCAACTACGGAGACTATAAACTCTTTGATCCGGAGTATGTAATGTACAGTGCACCTTACTGAGTGCAGCAATCAGCAGTATATAACACGCAACACAGAATATAGAGTGCAGTAGTCAGGAGTATGTAACATGCAACACAGCATATTGTTTTCAGGGCTCAGGAATATGTAGTGTCCAATGTCAAGTAGAGAGCACAGTGGTTAGAAGTAAGTAGCCTACATTTCAGTGTAATGCATAGCACAACTTACACAGTGCACAGGACAGAAATATGTAATACACAGTACAATATGCAAAGTGCAGTGATCAAGGGGTATGTAACATACAGCATAGTGTATAGTGTTCAGTAGTGAGAAGTATATGTAGTGCTACCACCCAAGTAGCCACTTGGTAATTTGGGTTCTCTGTTCTGCACTTCGGCTCCAAGAACAACCGTAGTCCGTCTGACTCACGTGGTTGAATGAAAGTTACTGCAAGCACTTATAAGAACACAAGTATAGATACGTTTTACTCGGCTGTGAATTAACACCAGGAAATAGACCCAAGACCGTTCAGTGGAATATTAACTCAATGTATTGATATGGGTTAAAATAAATGTGGTTTGAGCATAAAGAAACACATAGAAGGTAGGTTCAGACACAGTCCACTAGACAGTATATTCACTATGCCAAGGTAACTTAGAATAGAGTTCAGTACCTCTAGACTGGGATTAACTCATAAATCAGCAAAGTCATCAATGAACACTGCATTCAAGTATGAACTGCAATGTGCATAATAATACTATAACTAGTCTACAGTTCACTCTAGAAGAATTTCTAGGATATGGTGCAATGTCTCTCAAAGGTGCCTTTTAGCATTAGCAATAACTGAAGGTCTCATTGTAGCAGCTGTAAAGAGTCTTTAGTCCTTACTCTTCAGTCGGCTAGCTTTGAGGCCCAGTTGTACCATTGGGGCACATGAAAATAGTCCCCGTGAAGCCTGCAGGCAGCAATTTGGCTACTAGATGGCTGTATGATAAGTTCCTAAGGGACTCAGTCTCTCTAGCAGCAGATAGTAAATACCCACAGCAGCAGCTCATCAGCCTCAGCGATATTGCTGCTCAATATCCTTCCACACACAGCTATTAATCCACTCACCCTGGCTGTTTGTACATCTGGACTCAGCACTCCGGATCTTGCTCAGGCCACTGTTATAAAGTAATGGTGGTGCACACTGGACAGCGATGTGCACTCTCTGGGGTCCCTCATAGCAAGAGGAGGCTGTACCCTCTACAGCCTGATAAAATGCAGCTCTTTCGCCTCCTCCTGGCAATCTCCTTCAGGGAACTGCAGTTCAATGGTCAATAGAAGTCCACAGTGTGGCCTGCCTTCCTGAACTTCATTTCCCACATTCCACTATGGCCAGCATAGAAGTCTGTAGAGCTCCTTGACTTCCTGACAACCCATGCTGGAGGGAGGCAAACAGTGAGATGAATCAGCATATCAGTTCAGTGATAGTGGAAAGAGCCACTGCAAACTGTCATAGCTTGTTCATCTTAGCCAAGTACCCGACTATACATGTAAAACACAAATTGCAGCAGTCATAAAGCACAGCATACAGAATGCAGAGATCGGTAATATGATATAAACTACCTCCTTAAATTGTGGGTCAGTGTATGAGAATATTCCCTTTACATTGGTGTTAGTGGAACACCCGGTCTATAGACAGATGACAGCTGAGTGGGAGCACTACAGTACTGGGTAGACGTAATATAATGTCCTTCCAGTCACACGCCAGGTGTAAAAAGAGAAAATACATATAAAAATGATTATTACATTTTTTTACATGCTGTCCCCAGTCAGTGTCCCTGATCACTGCCATACCAGTTATATGATGATGCTGTACTGCTCTGGTGACAGTATGTAAAAACAAATTGTGAGGGGAAAAAACACATTTTATTTAATTTCTTAATTTTTCAAAAAAAAGTGACAAAAATCTACAACTTCAAAAAACTCTCCATGCCTCTTATTAAATACCTCACACTGTCTATTTTCCAAAAAGGGGTTATTGGGGAGGGGGAGGGGTATTTGTACAGTCCTGGCATTTTAGGACCTCAAGAAATAGGATAGGCCACCAGTACATCAAGATTAATCAATTTTCAAATATACAGTGCTATGAAATAGTATTTGCCCCTTCCTGATTTTCTTTTTTTTTAAAATACATTTTAATATTACACAAAGACAACCCCGGTAAATACAAAATTGCAGTTATTAATTTATGACTTAATTTATTAATGGAAAAAAATTGTCCAAACCTGCCTGGCCCTATGTGAAAAAATTAACAACCCCCCCCCCTTGCTAAATCATGAATGAACTTTGAATTATCTAAATTTGTGGTAAAGCTTAGTTAAATGTCACTTGCCACACCCAGGCCTGATTACTGCCAGACTTGTTGAAACAAGAAATCACTTAAATAGACGCTTTGATGAGAATAGATGAGAAACAAAGTATTTGACATGTATCAGTCTGGAAAAGGTTACAGAGCCATTTCTAAGGCTTTGGAACTCCAGCGAACCACAGTGAGTACCATTATCCACAAATGGAAAAAACTTGGAACAGTGGTGAACCTTCCCAGGTGTGGCTGGCCTACCAAAATGACTCAGAGAGCACAATGACGACTCATCCAGGGGGTTATAAAAGAACCCAGAAAAACATCTAAAGAAGTGCAGGCCTCACTTGCCTCAGTTAAGGTCAGTGTTCATGATTAGAGAGAGACTGGGCAAAAATGGCATCCATGGGAGAGTTCCAAGGCGAAAGTCACTGTTGACCAAAAAGAACACAGAAGCTCATCTCATATTTGTCAAAAAACATCTTGATTATCCCCAAGACTTTTAGGCGAATATTCTGTGGACTGATGAGACAAAAGTTGAACATTTTGGAAGGTGTGCACCCCATTACATCTGGTGTAAAACTGGCACAGCATTTCATAAACAGAACATCATATCAACAATCAAACGTGGTGGTGGTAGTGTGATGGCCTGGGGCTGCTTTGCAGCTTTAGGACCTGGACCACTTGCCATAATTGATGGAACCATGAATTCTGCCATTTCTGCACTCTACCAGAAAATCCTGAAGGAGAATGTCCGGCCATCAGCTCCTGACCTCAAACTCAAGTGCACTTGGGTAATGCAGCAGGACAATGATTTGAAACACACCAGCAAGTCCACCTCTGAATGGCTAAAAAAAACAAAATTGAGGTTTTGGAGTGGCTTAGTCAGAGTCTGAACTTAAATCCGATTGAGATGCTGTGGCATGACCTTAAACAGGCCATTCATCCTGGAAAACCCTACAATGTGGCTGAATTACAATTCTGCAAAGAAGAGTGGGCCAAAATTCCTCCACAGCGGTGTGAAAGACTCGTTACCAGTTATCATAAATGCTTGTTTCCAGTTTTTGCCACCAAGGGTGGCACAACCTGTTATTAGGTTTGAAATTAAGACCCCTTTCACACTGAGGTGCTTTACAGAAGCTACAGCGCTAAAAATCAGGAAGGGGACAAATAATTTTTCACAGAGCTGTACTGTATATACCATAATTTGTAGCCTTCCCTACAGACTAAATAATATACACTGATTTGGGTTATTTTTACCAAAGAAATGTAGCAGAATGCATTTTGGCCTAAATTTATGAAAACATTATTTATTTGGAAAATTTTATAACAGAAAATAAAATAAAAGCATTTCTTTTATTTTGGTCTTTGTATTGTTTATTTAGCAAAAAAAAAAAAACCAGTAGTGATTAAATACCACCAAATAAAGCTCTATCTGTTTAAAAAAAATGTCATTTGGGTACAGTGTTGCATGTTTGAGTACAGTAATTTGGCATTCAAAGTATGACAGCACTGAAAGCTGAAAATTGGCTTGGGCAGGAAGGGTGTGAAAGTGCCCGGTTTTGAAGTTAAAGCCTTATTGATTTTCGTACAGGGAATACAGCTCACTTGTTCAGTACTTCTATTTTCATCCAAGCAGTGCTAGTGTTCCTCACTCTACCCATGTTATCAGTATTTTGGCAAGCTGAGAAAAGTCTACCCTTGTCTGTATTTTCATGATATGAAAACACTTGCTTTTGATGCAGCAGAGTTAATCCCAAAATAGTTGTCATTTATAGTACATACAAAAATGATGATGTATCAAAGTATCAATACTAAGATGTTTTTCCACAGCCAACTATCAGTTTCAACTCTGTGAATTTAAATAGGGGCAGGAACAGGGCTGTGTTTTGGCCTAGGCCGACAAGGCCTAGGCCTAGGGCGGCACTTTGCGGGGGGCGGCAAAAAGGGCCGCCCCCCGCATGAGATAAAGCCCCCCCACCCTTCTTGCCGATTCCCGGCTCCCGCTGCCACCTCCCGCACACTTGCAGCCCACGGCGGCTGGCTTTCTGTAGCGGCGCCACTGTGTATGGGCGTGCTTGGCAGAGGGTGGAGGCGTGTATCTCACCCCCCCCACACTTTGACAAGCACGCCCATACACCACGGCGCCGCTACAGAAAGCCGGCCGCCGTGGGCTGCAAGTGTGCCGGAGGCGGCAGCGGGAGCCGGGAATCAGCAAGACGGGTGGGGGGCTTTATCTCATGCGGGGGGGCGGCGTGTGTCACTCGTGCCCCCATAAGCAGCAGGTGACAGGTGGAGCCTTAAGCTCCGCCTACCCTCCCCTGCACTGCTTTCCTGCAGTGAATCTTCTCCTCGGCCCTGGGGCGGGATCTAGCTGTGACGTCAGGAGGAGAGAGAGGAGCACGAGGGAAACCCCCAGGACAGCAGGTACAATGCTTGAATAAAGTATATCAGTGTTATGGGCATTGGGCACTGGCAGCATTTGATGGGCACTGGCAGAATTTGATGGGCACAGTGGCAGCATTTGATGGCACAGTGGCTGCATTTGATGGGCACAGTGGCTGCATTTGATGGGCACAGTGGCTGCGTTTGATGGCACAGTGGCTGCGTTTGATGGCACAGTGGCTGCGTTTGATGGGCACAGTGGCAGCGTTTGATGGGGCACAGTGGCTGCGTTTGATGGCACAGTGGCTGCATTTGATGGGCACAGTGGCTGCATTTGATGGGCACAGTGGCTGCGTTTGATGGCACAGTGGCTGCGTTTGATGGCACAGTGGCTGCGTTTGATGGGCACAGTGGCAGCGTTTGATGGGCACAGTGGCAGCGTTTGATGGGGCACAGTGGCTGCAATTAATGGGCACAGTGGCTGCAATTGATGGGCACAGTGGCTACGTTTGAGGGCACAGTGGCTGTGTTTGATGGGGCACAGTGGCTGCATTTGATGGGGCACAGTGGCTGCGTTTGATGGGCACAGGGCTGCAATTGATGGGCACAGTGGCTGCAATTGATGGGCACAGTGGCTGCGTTTAATAGCACAGTGGTAGCATTTGATGGGCACAGTGGCTGCGTTTGAGGGCACAGTGGCAGCATTTGATGGGTAGAGTGGCTGCATTTGATGGGCACAGTGAGGCTGCAATTGATGGGCACAGTGAGACCCCCCCCCGTGATAGCATTAAAACTCAGCAGCTAAAAATACTGTAGCTGCTGGCTTTTAATATTAGGACACTTACCTGTCCAGGAATCCAGCGATGTCGACACCTCAGCCGATTTTCAGATTGGCTCTCGGGTTTTGCCACTAACATTCATGGTAAGGGAAACCGACCGGTTCCCTACTGCACATGTGCGAAGCGTGTTGCACTTTCTGAATGGCCCAGTGGAGGAAGGAGGAGGGGGGGCAGAACTTCAGGGGGGGCAGCGCAGTCTCCCGGGAGTGCGGAAGGGTACCTGTCAGAAACAGGTACCCGTTCCCCCTGAAAGGTGCCAAATAAGCCTAAAGAGGAAGGGGTGTGGTTTACAGATGATAGGGTGGGTCTTAAACAGGAAGGGGTGTGGCTTCGGCAGGATGGGGTGGGTCGTATTTAAATTAGGGGGGTGCATGCGTTTAGTCAGGTCAGCACAAAACCTAAATACACCACTGGGCAGGAAGCAGTAAAAGGATGTTACACTGCACATTTGAAGTATACTACCCACGTCCATGTAAATTGTTCTCAATATAGCTGTAGTAGCGTGTTTCATTTCTTGCCTGAAAGTGTTCTTCATGTAAAAGCCTTCTTTTCCATTAGACCAGAGTTCTTGTTTGAGAAATGTTAATTATTGAATAATGATTATTGATATGTTTCACAAAACAAATACTTTACCCAGAAAGGATTCAACCACCCCAATGTTTCTTTTCAGCTGTCATGCCTCCTATGCAGACTGCTATAGTCAGAAAACATCACTTTTTCTCTTGCAAATAATGACATCTCTCTTTGTTTTTGCATCCATGGCCATTCTGGGAGCAACCACTGTCTTCGGAATCTTCACAAACTGTGTAATTGTGTCAGTGAATCTCACTGAAAAGGCAAGGGGCAAGACAAGCCTTGGTTCTTCTGATCTTATTCTAGTCACACTTGGACTATCAAACATCATATTCCAATTAGTAATGACAGCAAATGACTTTCTGAGCCTTCTGTGGAGTCAGCTGTACTACTCTGATGAAGTTTATAATACTTTAAATACTTTGCTCTTTCTTCCTGCATATGCCAGCTTTTGGTTCACCGTCTGCCTTTGTGTCTATTACTGTTTACAGATTGTTATATTCACCAATCCTTTTCTACTACGTGTCAAAGCGGAAATACCCAAACTGGTACCATGGTTCCTGGTGATTGCAGTTTTAACAGCTATTGCAATTGGTGTGCCGGCTTTCTGGAGCACCTACAAGGACACCCCAAGTGGATACCTACCCAACAATCAGAGCTTGGAGATGGAGGTTCCAAAGTTAAACCTTACTTATTTGCTTGCTAGCAATATTTTAGGCTGCTCACTACCCTTGGTTCTTGTTGGTATTTCTAATGGATTAATTTTGAAATCACTTGTGACCAGCAGCAAGCTAATGGAGAAGAACACCAGCAGTCCACGCACAGAAGCTAAAGAAAGAGCAGCCAGAACTGTTTCACTGCTCCTAGCCCTCTATCTGGTCTTCTACATGTCAGAAATCATGATGTTTGTGGATCTCTTCCCACCTAGCAGCCCTGGATTTTGCATTTGTTTGATGGTCATTTATATTTATTCTCCTGCACAATCAGTCATCCTCATTCTTGGAAGCCCAAAGTTAAAGAAGGCTTTACAGAGTTTATTCCAACTTTTGGTTTGTTGGAAAAATAAGCAAATGGCTAAACCAAATATTCTTTTCATTACTCTGCCAGGTTCAGAAGGCTCCAGATTGTCAAAGTGACATTAAAAGTATTTGTTTAGGCTTTGCTTCTCTGTAAGGCACTATTCACACTATGACATGTGACACCAGACAACGAGCAGATACGTTTTTTTTGCAAGTTGTAGCACTACAAACATTGTGCAGCACATTCATTTCCATGGGCTGCCCTACGCACAATAAATGCAGCAAAGAAACTTGTGTGCCTTTTGAGCTTAAAGTATAAGTGAACCCCCATCTTGCACAACAACCCACTCATTTTAAAATGGAAATAAAATGCAAAACCTTTGTTTGTGTGTGTGTGTGTGTGTGTGTGTATATATATAAATATATATATATATATATATATATATATATATATATACACACACACACACACACAGTATGATTACATCCCACACATTTTTGTAAATATTTTATTATATCTTTTCATGTGACAACACTGAAGAAATTACACTTTGCTACAATGTAAAGTAGTGAGTGTACAGCTTGTATAACAGTGTAATTTTGCTCTACCCTCATAATAACTCAACACACAGCCATTGTTGTCTAAACCGCTGGCAACAAAAGCGAGAACACCCCTAAGTGAAAATGTTCAAATTGGCCCGAAAGTGTCAATATTTTGTATGGCCACCATACTTTTCCAGCACTGCCTTAACCCTCTTGGGCATGGAGTTCACCAGAGCTTCACAGGTTTCCACTGGAGTTCTTTTCCACTCCTCCATGACGACATCACGGAGCTGGTGGAAGTTGGAGACCTTGCACTCCTCCACCTTCTGTTTGAGGATCCCCCACAGATGCTTAATAGAGTTTAAGTCTGGAGACATGCTTAGCCAGTCCATCACCTTTACCCTCAGCTTCTTTAGCAAGGCAGTAATCGTCTTGGAGGTGTGTTTGGGGTCGTTATCATGTTGGAATATTGCCCTGCTGCCCAGTCTCTGAAGTGAGGTGATCATGCTCTGTTTCAGTATGTCATAGTACATGTTGGCATTCATGGTTCCCTCAATGAACTGTAGCTCCCCATTCCCTTCAGCACTCATGCAGCCCCAGACCATGACACTCCCACCAACATGCTTGACCGTAAGCAAGACACACTTATCTTTGTACTCCTCACCTGGTTGCCCCCACACCCGCTTGACACCATCTGAACCAAATAAGTTTATCTTGGTCTCATCAGACCACAGGATATGGTTCCAGTAATCCATGTCCTTAGTCTGCTTGTCATCAAAAAACTGTTTGCAGGCCTTCTTGTGCAGCATCTTTAGAAGAGGATTCCTTCTGGGACGACAGCCATGCAGACCAATTTGATGCAGTGTGCGGCGTATGGTCTAAGCACTGACAGGCTGACCCCTTACCCCCTCAACCTCTACAGCAAAGCTGGCAGCACTCATATGTCTATTTCCCAAAGACAACCTCTGGATATGAGGCTGATCACATGCACTCAAATTCTTTGGTCGACCATGGTGAGCCCTCTTCTAAGTGGCCACCATGCTGCAGCTCAGTTTCAGGGTCTTGGCAATCTTCTTATAGCCTAGGCCATCTTTATGTAGAGCAACAATTCTATTTTTCAGATCCTCAGAGAGTTCTTTGCTATGAGGTGCCATGTTGAGCTTCCAGTGACCAGTATGAGAGAGTGAGAATGATAACACCAAATTTAACACACTTGCTCCCCATTCACACCTGAGACTTTGTAACACTAACGAGTCACATGACACCGCGGAGGGAAAATGGCTAATTGGGCACAATTTGGACATTTTTACTTAGGGGTATACTCCGCTTTTGTTGCCAGCGGTTTAGACATTAATAGCTGTGTCTTGAGTTATTTTGAGGGGACAGCAAATTTACACTGTTATACAAGCTGTACACTCACTACTTTACATTGTAGAAAAGTGTCATTTCTTCAGTGTTGTCACATGAAAAGATATAATAAATTATTTACAAAAATGTGAGAGGTGTACTCACTTTTGTGAGATACTGTATAAATATATATATATATATATATTTATTTATTTTTTTTTTTTTATTTTTTTATAAGTGATCAAATTATCTTTGTTCTTAGCTGCATAAGGAGCTTAACCACTTCAGCCCCGGAAGGATGTACCCACTTCCTGACCAGGCCATTTTGTGCGATACTGCATTGCGTCGATTTAACTGACAATTGCGTGGTTGTGCAACATTGTACCTAAACAAAATTGATGCCCTTTTTTCCCACAAATAGAGCTTTCTTTTGGGGGTATTTAATCACCTCTGCGGTTTTTATTTTTTGCGCTATAAACAAAAAAAGACCAACAATTTTATAAAAAAAATAATATTTTTTACTTTTTGCTATAATAAATATCCCAAAAAAAAACCAAAAACATTTTTATCAGTTTAGGCCAATATGTATTCTTCTATATATTTTTGGTAAAAAATCGAAATAAGCGTATATTGATTGGTTTGCGCAAAAATTATAGCGTCAACCTAATAGAGGATATATTTATGGCATGTTTATTATTACTTTCTTTCTTTACTAGTAATGGCGTTGATCAGCGATTTTTAGCTGGACTGTGACATTGCGGCGGACAGATCAGACACTTTTGACACTTTTTTGGGACTATTGACATTTATACAGCGATCAGAGCTAAAAATAGCCACTGATTACTGTATAAATGTCACAGGCAGGGAAGAGGTTAACACCAGGGGGCGATCAAGGGGTTAAGTGTTCCCTAGGGAGATGTTTCTAACTGTGGGTGGCTGCTTGCTATGGGGGAACCCGAGCCGAGTCACAGCTCCGTGTGTCCATTCAAACACGGAGAATGCAAATAGAATGCATTAAGATAAAAAACCTTCTGACTTTAAAACTCCTTTAAAGTCTAACAATTGGAAGACAAATAGGTGGTTCATGGTGCAAGACATGTTATTACAACAGACACATTTCAGGAATATGAAATGTTGGGGTAGCATTTTCTTTAAAATATTGCAGGTTTTTTTAACTGCTCGTTTTGCTTTTTTTTTTTTGCGTCTGCTTGCCCCATTTAGGGTGCCATTAACATTACAAATTATTTGAAAAAAACAAAACAAAATGTAAAATGTTTGCTTGCCTAGAAATATCTTTTACCAGTGTGAAAGGGGTTATACATGTGATCAGTGTTTTTTTTAGACACAGGTACTCCCCACTTCCGAATCATCTCTTCAGTGGTGTTGTTATGGGGGTGCGGGGGGTGCGGCCCGCACTGGGTGACTCCCGCCAGAGGGGTGACACTGGGACCGCCGCTAAACACTACTATAGCTTGCAGCGGGGCGGTGTGAGCAGGGCATCCAGCAGTGCGGGGGAAGCTGCCTATAACACTCCCCCTTCAGGTTAAGCTGTCACTCAGGGATCTCCAATATCTCCCGAGGCAGCCGAAGTTGGTGGACGGAGCTGGGGTTGTGGCCGCACCGCCTCCTCCACTCCTCCCACAGACCCATTCACACTGGCTGATCCCGCAGCTGAAGGAGTTGGAGGCCAGGACACAGCAGACCCGCCCAAGTCTTCATCTGCAGGCATGAGGCATGCTGTAAGTTACTGCACAGCACACTCTCACTGCATAGAGTCCTAACCTGCCCTGTGCCACCCCAACCTGCTCTATACTACCCCAACCTGCCCTGTGCCACCCCAACTTGTCCTGTGCCACTCCAACCTGCCCTGTGTCACCCCAACCTACCCTATACAACTCCAACCTGCTCTGTACCACCCCAACCTGCCCTGTGCCACTCCAACCTGCCCTGAACCACCCCAACCTGCTCTATACCATCCACACCTGCCCTGTGCCACCCACACCTGCCCTTTAACACCCCAACCTGCCCTTTAACACCCCAACCTGCCCTATACCACCCCAACCTGCCCTGTACCACCCCAACATGCCTTGTGCCACCCCAACATGCCCTGTGCTACTCCAACTTGCCCTGTGCCACCCCAACCTGCCCTATGCCACTCCAACCTGCCCTGTGTCGGTCCAATCTGCCCTGTGCCATCCAAACCTGCCATGTACCACCCCAACCTGCCCTGTACCACCCCAACTTGCCCTGTACCACCCTAATCTGCCAAAATACCACCCTAACATTCCAATATACCACCACAACCTGCCAATATACCACCCCAACCTGCCCTATACCACCCCAACCTGCCACAATACCACTCTATACTACCCTAACCTGCGCCACCCTAACCTGCCCTATACCACCCCAACCTGCCACTATACCACCCTATACTACCCTAACCTGCCACTATATCACCCTACACTATAATTTAGAGGGGCCAGTTTGGGGTGCGCCCCATGACCGTGCGCTACATGCAGAGTGCTGGGCAGCCTAGACAGGAGGGGGGTGACACCATGTTTTACCGCATAAGGTGACACCAACCCTAGTGACGCCACTGCATCTCTTGTCTCCACTTGTCTCTTGGTACCGTCCCTACTTGCCTCCCAGTACTACCACTTTTAGAGAATATACAATCAAATATAATTTGTGGTGGTAAGTAAAGTGTATGGAATTTGTTCATGATAACAAGAAGTGTAGGAAAATAGACCCCCCGCAGCTAGTAACAATAGATCCCCCCAGCAACAATAGATCTCATATATACATATGTATAAATGGGTTTTATGAACCATTATTGAGGATCCATTATGTGATCCAGACAGCCCTGCCAAAAACACTGGCAGGTCTTGGAGCTCCCTGAAGACTACTCTGCAGTAAGGATGAGCTCCGGCGTGTTCGCAAGCTGCACGTGCAGAGCCCGCCACGAAGTCGGCATTGGGGAGCGCTAATCACAAGCAGTGAGACATTTTCCCGATGTGCGGCTGCAGAGATCGGGAAATGTCTCACTGCCTGTGATTAGTGCAGTGCAGTCCGACTTCCTGGCGGGACAGGCGCGTGCAGCTTGCGAACACGCCGGAGCTCATCCTTACTCTGCAGAGATGCAGTTTAATCTGGCCTGAGAGCAGCATCATACCGATGATGTGACCCCTCTGCTCTTCCCTCCTATAAGCATGCACAACTTGCAGTGGAAAACCAAGGTAAAATGAAAGGACATTCTGATTTTAGCACAATGCAGTCTTTAATAGTAATTTCATGCTCTAATTTGTTGTCCTCAATTGCTTTTTATTAATGTCTTAAAGAATATGCAACTGGATTTGTGTTGCTTTTATGTGCATGAAGTAAAGATGTAATTTATGAAAAAATACTGCATAAACAGTTAAAATAATGTTGAGAGTTTTTGATATTTTCAAGTGTATGTCTGTGTTCATAAGGGTCGGTTCACACTGGGGCGACTTGTACGCCCTCAAGTCGCCCCAAGTCGCTTTGCATTTAGGTTAACATGGTAGGCAATGGGAGCATCTTAATTGACACTACTGAAGTCGCTCCGACTTCAGAAAAGACTCCTGTACTACTTCTATCTGACTTGTAGGCGACTTGTACCCATTCAACTCAATGTAAGTCGCCTGCAAGTCGGATCTCTCTGTAAAGTCAAGCGACTTTGCAGAGAAAACCCCTCCCCCCCCCTCCCTCCCAGAGAGGTGATTGGCCACAGGCGAAGTCGCCTGTCATGGAGGCGACTTCAAGTCGCCTCGTAATTTGCCGAAGTCGCGCTGAAGTCGCGCTAAAGTCGCGCTGAAGCCGCGTTGAAGTCGCGGTACAAAGTCGCGCTAAAGTCGTGTTGCCCATGTGTGAACCGACCCTAAGAGCTGTACATAATTAGGGAGACAGTCCCTAAAAAAGGCATATTAAGACTGTAGTGTATACATTCTTTTTTTACTATGCTATAATGTGTCTTAAAGCCCAAGTTTAGTTACAAAATGTAACAAATATGCACAGGAGAGGAGTTATGTCCTGGACAGAAGAACCAAGGCTATGAATGGAGATGGCTAAAGTACATTCTGGACTTGTCAAGGACACATTTTAAATATCTTCTGTAAACAATGGTATACTGTTTGTTCACAGTGGTGAATTTAAAGTATAACATAGTGAACAGATTTTTAATGTTTCTCATTTTCTAAGACAAAACAAAACGTACAGTATATGTATTTTTAATTTTACCTTTTAGTAGCTTGTTTGATAACATGCACACTGGGGGTTTAGCCCGTATGCATCCAATTCTGGGGTTTTACTGTGTCTGGAAAGCACAGGTGCATCAACCAGCTCAGCTGCCTTCAGTATGTCAAAATCTATGGCAGAATAAAATACACCGGGGCTGGACAGGGCTGAGAGCTCTAGTGAGTGGTACTCACAATTAGTGCCATATGCATTCAGGGACGTATGCTCAGTTTTCTGTGTTCCAGGCATACATCCCTGAGTAGGGCATAGGGTTCCATTCAGTACAGTGGTCAGCCACATTCAGCAAGCAGTGTATTTCTATCTATCATAGTCTTTAACCTGGAAGCTGCACCTGTGCATTCTGGGTGCACTAATGGATTGGATGCACATGGGCTAAATGCCTAGATGCAAGTGGCCTTAAGCCGCGTACACACGATTGGATTTTCCGACGGGAAATGTGTGATGACAGGCTGTTGACAGAAAATCTGTCCGTTTGTATGCTCCATCGGACAAATGTGGAATTTTCCGCAGACAAATGTTGGATGGCAGGCTTTAAAATTTTCTGCCGAGAAATGTCTGTTGTCGGATTTTCTGAGCGTGTGTACACAAATCCGTCGGACAAAAGTCCAAAGTACACACACGCATGCTCGGAAGCAAGGACGAGCCAGAAGTGCTCGGTCTTGTAAACTAGCGTTCATAATGGAGAATTAACATTCGTGACATGGCAAATGATGAAGTATCGAAATGCAGCACACATTCTCTTCTTCTTTAATGGGATAATAATGAAGCTGCTTTGCTGGTGATACTGATGGAGTTATGGAAAACATATTTTAAAAGGCTTTTATTTTCTAGTGATATCAAGAATAATATTATTATGCTTTTTTGGGGGGGAGTTACCACAACACCATTATCCTGTAGTTTTTAAGATCAAAGATACAACTATGTTGAAGTTCCTTTTTAATCTTACATTGTATTTTTTTAAATGTAACCGCCTACTCCCAAACTGTCATTTGAAGTAAAACACATAGCCAAGTATTATTCTACACAATTTTTTTTATTGTGCATTAAAAAAAGAAAACAAATAAAATTAGACATGCTATCTGCCAATAGAACTTAACCAAAAAGTGCATTCTATGCATCCAAAAATATAGAAAATATACCAAATCAAAACGTTATTCAACCAAAAAATAAAATAAAAGCCTGATGCATGTGTCCTGCTTCTTAATATGGGGGGTCCCCAATGCCAAGAGTTGGTGAAAACAGGGGTCCGTCATCCGGAGATAATTCCAAAAATCATCTGGATTATTCTCTTGGAGCTCCTGCAGCAAAGACATATGACATAATATTTGGTCCAAGAAATCCTCCTCCTCCTGTTCCTGGACTGGACTTGGGTCAAAGCAATAACTCCAAGGCCAATAATAAATAACACGTTATGTCCTCTGATTCCGCAACATGTCTGGTTGACGAACAACCACTCAGAAACAAACTGAAAAGCACTAAATGAAAAACGCGAAATGAAAAGCGCGAATCAACACTCACCAAACTTCTACTAACATGAAATTAGCAGAAGGAGCCCAAAGGGTGGCACTAAAGAGCTGAAAAACCACATAGTACATCACTACATTCGTGTTTGTTGGCTGACAATTTCTTGCCGTTTGTAATCAAAACAAATTCCAGGCACATGCCTTCGGACAAAAGTCCAAGGTTTTGTCTGTGAAAAATCCGATCGTGTGTACGAGGCTTTAGGTCTGATTCACACTTATGCATTTTTAGTGCTTTTTGCATTTTGCAGATTTGCACTACAGAATGTGTTCCATAGCCTCCTCTCCTAGTAGATGCCTGTTTAGGAGAAACGTAGCGTTGGGTGGAGCCAGAGGACCTGACATCACCACAATCTCAACTGATCGGCTTCGGCGATTGTGTAGAAAACTCCTGCGCTGTCAAAGGAATCCTATACTAAGGGGACACTGCTGCAACACACAAGACTGCTCCAAAAACAGACAAAACAATATAGACTAAGGGGGGTGGTGGCTGTGCTGTGATAAAAAGGGGGGGGGGAGGAAGGGGGAGGGGGGGGGGGAGAGCTAAACTAAATAAATCCCAAGATGTCAAATGACCTGAACGTAAGAACAAATGTATATAAAAGCGTGCTCATAGATGCAAATACATAACTAGAATGTGCACACAGACAGATCTCACTGAATGATATGTAGAAAAGAAAACATTACTGTGATCAACCTAATAAGGAAAAAGAATAAAATATGAAGGCTGGAAATGTGTACCAGCAGAAAATGTATAGGGGTATGTGAATCTGCTATAAAAGGAGCATATATCCAGACTCTGTCATAATGTCATGAAAAAACTCTCCAATAAAATGACTATAATCCTGTGTGTATAAATTTAGGTATGATATTCAGCTGCTGATATAGGTACATACGTGAATAATATTTAACAATGTGAATAATATATAAGTGTCCATAAACAAGTCCCAGTGATTGGTGTTGGTAATCCGCCAACACTTGGTGAAAAACTTAATATACCAAGGAAAAAAGGAAAATTGTAAATCAACAAGGTGACAACAGTCCCACCACCAGATGTGACAATCCTGGATATAAATAGGATGATGATGATGAGCCAGGGGGGAAGTAAAAAACAGGGTGCTGACAGGTGGGGGCACCTCCGTGTTCCTAGGCCCCTTACCTTACAGCTGTAAGGTATACAGCATGTGTAGAGGAAGCCCCGCCGACGGGGAAGTCCAACGATACAACCAGTGGCGTTGATTGGTGATGCCGTATATCATATGTAGGAAACAAAGAGCGAATGGTATATAGTATGATACCGTTTGATGTGAAGATACAGGTGGGAGGGGGGGGGGATAAAGGAAGAGGGGGGGGGGATAAAGGAAGAGGGGGGGGGATAAAGGAAGAGGGGGGGGGATAAAGGAAGAGGGGGGGGGGATAAAGGAAGAGGGGGGGGTTGCACTCACACGGCGTCGGCTGTGTTTTTTAATTGCAACGGTGTTTTACCCTGCCAATGCTTTGATGTCAGTTGTCCATTCATGGATTAAAGCATTTTAAACTACTGCACAATGAAGCGCCTCTTTTTCTTTTAAAATATACTATTTCCTGCTACGTGTGGTCTTGATGGAGCAGCTAATGGAGGAGAGTGTTCCTGATTGCCGCCTCTGAATTTTCAATTACCTGGCGAGGAGGGAAGTCTGTCTCTACTCAAAGACCAGCTGTTCCTGACCCCGAGAGGAGTTTGTTCAGGCTCGTATGATCTCTGTGGTGGGGATCCATCAAATCTGGTAAGCAGCCCCCTTTTCCTATTTCTGCACTGTCTTAGAAGATCCATAGAAGATTTACTGAAGACTTAAAGAGGAATCACACCTCCGGTTTATGATACCATCATTTTCCATATGAACTTTAATTTTTTTTTCTTTATATTCACATTACTATTTGGTTTTAATTTGAGTAGCACACTGAACTTTTTTCTCCATAGTAAACCATGTTACATGGACTGTAGTGCAAATCTGCAAAATGCAAAAAGCACAAAAAATGCATAGGTGCGAAGGCCTAATGCCGCGTACACACGACCGGTCTTTCCGTCGGAATGAACTCTGACGTTTTTTTTGACGGAGTTCCGCTGAAACAGACTTGCCTACACACGATCACACCAAAGTCCAATCGTTTAGAACGCAATGACGTACGACAGAACTAGAAAAAAGAAGCTCAATAACCAGTAGCCAATAGCTGCCCTTGCATCGTTTTTGGTCCGTCGGAACAGCATACAGACGAACGGTTTTCCTGATAGGAATTGATTCCGTCGGAAAGATTTGAAACATGTTCTATTTCTAGGTCCGTCAGAATTTTCGAAAGAAGAAGTCCGATGAAGCCCACACACGATCAGAATGTCCAATGGAATGATTCCGTCTGACCTTTTCTGCCGGAAAGTCTGGTCATGTGTACGCGGCATTAGGGTTTCTTATGCCGTGTACACACGACCGGACCTTCTGGCAGAAAAGGTCAGACGGAATCATTTCGTCGGACATTCTGATCGTGTGGGCTTCATCTGACTCTTTCTTTCTAAAATTCTGACGGACCTAGAAATAGAACATGTTTCAAATCTTTCCGACGGAATCAGTTCCTATCGGGAAAACTGCTCATCTGTATGCTGTTCCGACGGACCAAAAACGACGCAAGGGCAGCTATTGGCTACTGGCTATTGAACTTCCTTTTTCTAGTCCCGTAGTACGTCATTGCGTTCTAAACGATCGGACTTTGGTGTGATCGTGTGTAGGCAAGTCCGTTTCAGCGGAATTCCGTCGGAAATACCGTCGGAGTCTATTCTGACGGAAAGTCCGGTCGTGTGTACACGGCATTATAATACTGCTGCAAAAAAAAAAAAAACTAAAAGCACCACACATTTATAAAGTGTGGTGGTATACTTTACAAAGGTGCAATAGAACTCCAAAGCAAGCAGTCCAAATTGTGCCCAATTAGCCATTTTCCCTCCCGGTGTCATGTGACTCGTTAGTGTTACAGGGTCCCAGGTGTGAATGGGGAGCAGGTGTGGTAAATTTTGTGTTATCGCTCTCTCATACTGCTCACTGGAAGTTCAACATGGCACATCATGGCAAAGAGCTCTCTGAGGATCTGAAAAAAAGAATTGTTGCTCTACATAAAGATGGCCTAGGCTATAAGAAGTTTGCCAAGACCCTGAAACTGAGCTGCAGCACGGTGGCCAAGACCATACAGCGGTTTAACAGGACAAGTTCCATTTAGAACTGGCCTCGCCATGGTCGACCAAAGAAGTTGAGTGCACATGCTCAGCGTCATATCCAGAGCTTGTCTTTGGGAAATAGATGTATGAGTGCTGCCAGCATTGCTGCAGTGGTTGAAGGGGTGGGGGGTCAGCTTAGACCATACGCCACACACTGCATCAAATTGGTCTGCATGGCTTTTGTCCTAGAAGGAAGCCTCTTGTAAAGATGATGCACAAGAAGCCCACAAACAGTTGCTGAAAACAAGCAGACTAAGCACATTGATTACTGGAACCATGAACTGCATATGATCTATCCGATGTTTACAGTTGCACTGTCTTTTGTGCTTACAGTTATTGATACCATTATTACTGGAACCATGTCCTGTGGTCTGATGAGACCAAGATAAACTTGTCTGGTTCAGATGGTGTATGGCGGCAACCAGGTGAGGAGTACAAAGACAAGTGTGTCTTGTCTACAGTCAAGCATGGTGATGAGAGTGTCATGGTCTGGGGCTGAATGAGTGCTGCCGGCACTGGGGAGCTACAGTTCATTGAGGGAACCATGAATGCCAACATGTACTGTGACATGCTGAAACGGAGCATGATCCCCTCCCTTCGGAGACTGGGCCGCTGGGCAGTATTCCAATATGATAACGACCCAAAACACACCTCCAAGACGACCACTGCCTTGCTAAAGAAGCTGAGGGTAAAGGTGATGGACTGGCCAAGCATGTCTCCAGACCTAAACTCTATTGAGCATCTGTGGGGCATCCTCAAATGGAAGGTGGAAGAGTGCAAGGTCTCTAACATCCACCAGCTCTATGATGTCGTCATGGAGGAGTGGAAGAGGACCCCAGTGGCAACCTGTGAAGCTCTGGTAAACTCCATGCCCAAGAGGGTTAAGGCAGTGCTGGAAAATAATGGTGGCCACACAAAATATTGACACTTTGGGCCCAATTTGGACATTTTCACTTAGGGGTGTACTCACCTTTGTTGCCAGCAGTTTAGACATTAATGGCTGTGTGTTGAGTTATTTTGAGGGGGCAGCAAATTTACATAAGTTATATAGCTATATTAGCTGTACACTCACTACTTTACATACTTTACATTGTAGCAAAGTGTCATTTCTTCAGTGTCTTCTGTGTTGTCACATGAAAAGATATAATAAAATATTTACAAAAATGTGAGGGGTGTACTGTGTGTGTGTGTGTGTGTATGTGTGTGTGTATATATATATAATATATATATATATACACACATACATGCACACACAAAGACACACGCCACACTCTTTTAAATAAATGTAAACAAACATCTTAACATTTATTAAAACATGGATGGTGTCAGTAGAGCAGTAGACAGTGTCAGTAGTGCAGTGGATATCGTCAGTAGAGCAGTGGCTGTGTCAATAGGGCAGAAGTTGGTGTCAGTAAGACAGTGGATGGTGTCAGTCAGAGAAGTAGACTGTGTCAGTAGGGCAGTGAACTTTGTCACTAGGGCAGAGATTTCATTTTGGTTCATTTTGTTTTATTTTGATCTAATTTTTATTATTTTTATGTATTTTGTATGCCACATGATTGCGCCCTCTTGTGGCTATTAGGGCAGTGATTGGTGTCAGTGGGGCAATGGATGGTGTCAGTTTTTTATTTATTTAACTTTTTGTATTATTTTTTTTTACAATTTTATTTTTTTAAATATTCGTTACAATATTATTTTTTATCATTTTGTTACAGCTTTTTTAGGAGCACCATTGGGGGCTTTGGGGAAATATCAGGGGTCTAAACAAACCCCTGATGTCTCACTTTTAAGACTGAGAAAAAAAACTGAGTACAGAGATTTGGTAGCTGGCAGAAGAGGAGAGGAGGGAAGGCAGCAGCGCTTCGGGGAGGGGGGGGGGGGCAGTGGAGGGATCCCAGGCAGCAGGGGGAATCTGCACCACACAGGGTGATTACAATATGGCCATGGACACTTGGCACGTGTTAAATGTATGTGAACCCAAGAACAAAAAAGTCAACAAGCAAAAGAAAAATGAACATTGTGAACTGTCTGGATGTGTCAGATGTTTACTTTGAGCTTCTCCTCTCCTCTGCCTGGTCTAATTTTGGGCATGTCACATGGATCTGTAGCAGTTTTTTTAGGTAACACCTTCATGTCCAAAGTGTTAAAATTATATATATTTAAATTGCAGGAGAAATACAAACAAGGCATTCTTCTTTATGCATAAGATGTAAAACTTGCTGACATCCATGTTTATTTCTGAAAATGATATAAGTCTGCTTCAATTTTGCTTAATATAACAGGATAAATCCCACTTGATTTGTAAGGGTCATAAGCATTATTTCACTAGGGTTCTAATTACAAGGTAGTTGCAACAACGGGTAATTAAGTGCATATAAGTGATAATTATTTTAGCACCTGAAGCTTCCTGTCTATTGTACGGTACATAATGAACTGGTATATATTGTGACAATAAAAATAACACAACTTCAGAGATAATCTAATGATGGAGATAACTATAATGAATTCTGAATGTGGCCTGGGTAAGTAAAATGAGTACTTACTGGCTAGACTAAACATTAAAGTGGTTGTAAACCCTTACAACACACGTTTTGCTACAGGTAAGCCTAAGCTTATAATAAGGCTTACCTGTAGCTACTCGGGATATCTCCTAAACCTGAACGGTTTAGGAGATATCCCCTGTATTTGCATGTGCCGACGTCATCGGCACATGCGCACTGAAGCAAACCGAAGCAACGGCACGTACATGCCATTGCTTCAGTGAGTGTGATGTTACCGTGCATGAGCGGGAGTGATATTATTGCGGTTCTGGACAATCACATTGCCGGAGCCCGCGATACCCGGAAGTAACTCCGGGAGCGATGTCGGCCGCCGGAGCTGTGTACAAGGATGGCTGTGGGGGCTTCGATCTCAGGTAAGTAATTCATAATGAGCTAGTATGCTATGCATACTAGCTCATTATGCCTTTGTCTTGCAGGTTTTCTTTTTTGTTTGTTTTTTTTTCCCTTGGGTTTACAACCATTTTAAGGTGAGGGTAAAACACAACTTAATATATACTTCTATCTTAATTGTCCAAAAAAATATAAGTTTGCTGATACAAAAAAATTTAAAAAGTCGGTAGTTAAAATGAAATATTTTAAACCTATAAAACAGCTAATAAAAAAAAACAAAAAAAAAAAAAAACAGAAATGCTAATTATTAGTTTTCATTTGTATACCAGATCCATCAGTGTTAGAGCATTGAGAGCAATAAGGAAGAGCAAGGTAGAGGATCCTGTTCACAAAATGTATTTATAAAATTCATACTGTGGTAAAGCTTTACTGCATAACTTAAAGGACATGACAACTTTATAGATATAAAATCTAAAGCCAAAACTTTCTTTTTATGATTTTTATAAAGTGGTGAGGGGGTTAGGTGTTAACTGCTGTGTGTGTCCTAATTTAGAAGAGTCACCATTGATTGTCTGCCATAGTAATCATTATAAATGGGAATGAAAGAAAGGGAAAATCCTACATTTTGAGTTGTCACCAGAACAGGAATAGAGGTCTCCACAGAGGGACACTTATTTTAGTGACGGCTATCTAAGTGGAGATTTCTCTCACTTTGCAGAGATTTCATCTGCTGTGTCTACAGGACAGAAATTGAGATTAAATCTCTATAATAGGCCACAAATGACAAAGAAATTAAAAATTAACAAGAATGTTTAACCATTTCTTACTTGGCTAAAGCTAAAATTACGTTTGGACATTAAGAATACTTGTGTGCAATAGTTGGATAAATCATGAACAGAAGTGTAGACTTTCAGGTCTGCCAAGGCTAGATCAGTATCCAGGATGGATATGGTTCAGACTGGACATTCCAGTTAAAGTTACCTATTCAGTAATTTTACAGGTCTTCATGAATACATTTCTGACAGGTCACAATAGACAGCAACAGTCATTTAGCTATAGTTAAGTGATTTTCTTTCTAGGCTGTGTCTGAACAAAGATGGCTCATATCTTCTAGAGAGAAAAGCAGATGAAAGCATTGTCAGGGGGTAAAACTGTGTTTCCATGAGACATAATAAAAGTGGTGTTCCACCCTAAAAAAAAAAAAAAAGTCATGATTGTGCAAACATTTGGATATTTTTTTTTTTACTTACCTCTAAATGCCTGTTGCTAGGGGGTCCCTCGTAGTCTGCCTCTTTCAGTGCCTGGGCTGGTGACATCACTTCCCCCTCGGCACAGGAAGGGCTCAGCTCTGCTCCCTCCCTCCTGTCAATCATCTGGGACCCATTACAGGTCCCAGATGACTGAGCGGCCAATCACGGCATGCGGCGCCGATCACGCATGCGCAGTGGGTGCCAGGCTGTGAAGCCACAGCCTGGCGCCCACAGTTGCAATGCCGGCGCCACTGAACGGAGGGGGAGACGAGCGGGGCTTCGATCCCCCGCATCGCTGGACCCAGGGACAGGTAAGTGTCTAATTAAAAGTCAGCAGCTGCAGTATTTGTAGCTGCTGACTTTTAATTTTTTTTTTGACTGGCCCTCCTCTTTAAGCTGGCCATAAACTTACCAATTTGTTCATCTACACAAAAGGTGGATGAAGGAATCCTCCACACCAGAACAAACTGTTGAGAAGGGACCACCATACACTGATTGAAATTCCCTACTCTGCTGAACCAGACAAATTTTGATCAGTATATTTCCAGCTTTACATGCAGGCACCTAACATGAAAAAATATATCTAATAAAATCAAATCCACTTTAACAAAAACTTAGTAGCGATATATGAAATACATAAAATGTAGAGATGAACTCCATGATTCAATTAAATATACAGTAAGGGTTTGCATCATTTATAAGGGATTGAATCTAACAAGACGTATGTCACCTTCTGGACATATCTCTTTTATTTACCATTCAAATATTTATTGAACGCCGGAAGTTAATACTATACTTTTGGCACTCTAATACCGAACATTGAGTCTCCCACACAGAAGATAGAGAGTAATTTGCAGCCATTTTGACCACCCCTCCTCTCCTCTTGCCCAATCAGGGAAGGCTTTGTATTAGGGGAACCCATTTACAAAATGCAATGTTCTCTTTGAATGGACAGCGGAGGGGAGGGGTAGGTAGTGGGGCTACTGTGTAGCACAGTGCATTTCTCCTGTTAGAGTACTGGAAGTATAGCGATAGCTGTATACCCAGTGCTCAGTAAAAATGTAAATAGTAAAAAAAAGAGATAGGTCCACTGTGTCACACAACTTGTTTCGCTTTAAAATGCAATTAGCATTTAAAATGACAATTTAAAATTCCAATAGAACTGAAATATTTTACCAGTTTTACTGCATTCTATACATATTCCTGAGCTCCTCAAAACAACAAAATCATCTGTATTATTACTTAATGCTGGATCACTGCTTACACATCCTAACCTATCTATTAATTCATTATAAATAATGTGTTCTTCTCTCTCCAGCAGTACACTCCATCAATAATATCTTCTGCTATTATTGTCTTATTCATCAATGTGGACAGAAGAAAGATGTCCAGTTATCTATATACATGTCCACCTAACAAGGAGTTTGGACAGTGGATTATTCCATTGCTTCTGGTGTTCCTCCTATTTCCAGAAACAACTGAGAAAGACTCATCAGAAATAGCTCTCTATGACAGAAATTCACAGCAGCACTTAATTAAATACAGTCGCTCTTCATTACATCCCATGTATGAAAAGTGAGTATTCTTAATTAACAGTAACTCTAATGTGTGCAATATTGTCAAGAAAATGTTAGTTTGGATATTTGAATCCACACAACAAACACTAATGCTTCATTCACACCATACGTGCATTAACACTGATGGAAAAAACACGCAGATTTCGCTTGCATAGGCTTGTTCACACCATGTATGTCAGTTATTATGCACGTGTTCTGCAAGGGCTCAAAGAAAACAGTTGTTCTCTACGTGCTTAACAGACCCCTGACATGTCCCTGTTGAGACAGGGAAAGGGACTGAGGACACAGATTCCCCAGTATTACTGATTACTACACCACTTGCAGTGGAAAGGGTGAGAGAACCTAGAATTTACACCAAGGCCCTAACATCTCAGATGACGAAAAATATGGATGAGCTATGAAGGACAGAATGGGTAGTTGAAAAATGAATGTTAAAAATGAATTTCCTCCCTCCCTAATGCCGCGTACACACGGTCGGACTTTTCGTCTACAAAAGTCCGACGGACGCCGACGGACTAAAGCTGGCTGACAATCCGATCATGTGTGGGCTTCCCCGGACTTTCAGCGGACTTTCAGCGGACTTTTGCAGCCTCAAAACTGACAGACTTTAGATTTGAAACATGCTTCAAATCTTTACGTCGTAACTACGCCGGACCCAGAAATCCGCTCGTCTGTGTGCTAGTCCGACGGACAAAAACCCACGCTAGGGCAGCTATTGGCTACTGGCTATCATCTTCCTTATTTTAGTCCGGTGTACGTCATCACGTACGAATCCGTCAGATTTTGTGTGATCGTATGTAGGCAAAGTCTGTCGGACAGGCTGTCGGACTTTTGTAGACGAAAAGTCCGACTGTGTGTACGCGGCATAAGTGTACTTAGTATGTTGACATCTACCTACCTGCTACCTGTCCTAATAGAAGCTGACATGAATTGTAATATCAGGAAAATGCAGCAGAAAACTTCTAAAACATACACATCTATAGGACTCTGAAGTGAACCTATGTCTATCTAAGAGTAGCAAATCAACATAGACACGCTAAGGTGCCTGCATGTATGCTTCATGGGTGCCTCTGGAAATTGTCATGGTTCCTGAGTCATTGTGACTCAGCAAATAAAAATAAATGATATTACATAAAAGCACATAGCACTGTTTAAGCAGTGTCCTCAGTGGCTATTGATTATAGGGGTGCATTAAATCCAGCAGATTTAGGGTAATCATATACTAGAACAATGATGGAGAAGAAAAAGTGCACAGATCTAGTGGAATAAAAAAGCTCATTTACTAAATAATATATTACCCCAACATTTCATATTCCTGACTCTGTATGTGTCTGCTGTATCATGCACTTGTGTTAAAAAGTATCTTGTTCTTTCTGTATTGCTTTTTTTGTTTGAAATACCTGTTTATCCTGCCAGCCCCCCCCCCCCCCCCCCCCCGCTATCAATTGCAAACTGACAATGCTAGGCATTGGAGCACATCCATCTCAATGTGGTCAGTTTTCTGGGGGCACTCATGTGGGCTCTCTCCCAAGCTCTGCTCTGTGTATCCATTGGCACACACATTGCGGCTCAGCCTCGCCCTACTAACTGGCTATGAATAACAGCAACAGGAACCAATGGCTCTCGCTGGTGTCTCTGGACCAGTGAAGAGAGAGTAGTGATTCTGCTCTCGTGCACAGCGCTGGATCAGCATCGGGCTTAGGTAAGTATAAGGGGGGCTGGGGTGCTGCTCACAAAAGATTTTTTACCTTTATGCATGGAACGCATTAAGGTAAAAAGAACCTTTTGCATTAACAACCACTTTAAAATCTGTTGCCGCTCGCCCACCGTCATATGACGTGATAGACTTTGAGCGTTGGTATCTGAATGATGCCTGTTGCTATTGATATTGCCGTTTTCAGCCAGCGATTCCCTACACCATAAGAACGATCATAGCGGCTGTCCTCCGCTTGATCATTCTTACGGGAGGTGAGAGAAGACTCCCCCCCTCCAGCCTCCCTCCGGTGCTTCTACCGACTCACCGCTACGATCGGTGAGTCGGAGACAGGATCCGCTGGCCCCGGATGTCGATCATAGAGATTTCCGGCGGACCAGATGGTCGCCGGAGTCTCTATGATTCTCGGAGGCTGGGCGCGATGTTATGACGTCACGCCGGGCCTCTGCATTCAAAAAAATGGCACCACCTCAGCCTTGGCTTCCCAACCTAGTGGTGAGATGTGGGGTCTTATTGACCCCATATCTCACTGTAAAGAGAACCTGTCATGTCACATCCCTATTACAATGGATGTTTACATTCCTTGTAATAGGAATAAAAGTGATCAAATTTTTTTTTTTCAAAAAAGTTGCAAACTAAAAAAATAAAGTAAAATTAACAATAAATTTTTTTTTTTTTAAAGCGCCCCTGTCCTCGTGTGCTCACACGCAGAAGCGAACGCTTACATAAGTCCCGCCCACATATGAAAACGGTGTTCAAACCACACATGTGAGGTATCGACGCGAACGTTGGAGCGAGAGCAATAATTTTGTCCCTAGACCTCCTCTAACTTAAAACATATAACCAGATATTTTCTAGCAAAAAAATGATGATTTTTACATGTAGGAGAGAAATGTCAGAATTGGCCTGGGTGGCAAGTGGTTAAACTAATAGTTCAACTGAGCATTAAAAATTGTCAGAAAAATCATGTAGATAATGAAAAGCACTGCCATGATGAAAATGGGTAAATCTGCTGAGCAACTTATGATGATAATCAATAACTACCTTTGTAATTACAGGTCGTCGCATTTGTTCACCATCCAGTTCTATGCCATTCTGCCATCGAGCTATCAAGGATTACATGCCAGCTCCAAATCAGTCCTAAACTCTTTGTTCTTTGATTTCCAATCCAAAGACAATATAAATAGATATTCTCATCAGCTGGAAAGCAGATGTTCAGACGTTTATGTGTTGTATATTGGAGATGTGCATAAACCCCCACGTTACATAATGCCAATTATCGTTTGGATGTATCAATACCGCCAAGTAAGTTATGTAAAAAAAAAAAAAAAAATGATACTCCTTGTTCAGTCTAATAATTTCTTTGTCATCAGTTGTCTACATTGTATTTACAGGATATAAAAGCTAGGACTGCAACACAAATGTTCACCTTCAGAAGAGATGGAGACAGTAACGAGACAGCTGAAAGTCAAGTATTGCCCATGTTTGTTATTGTATCCCTTTCTGCTCTGGGCATCAGCACTGTGACTGGGTTTTTTACCAATTTTTTTATCATTGTGGTTCATGGAGTGGACAGGCTTAAAGGTAGGAATACGAACCCAAGAGAACTGATCCTATTCACTCTAGGTCTGTTCAACACTGCCTTTCAGTGTACCATGGTGGCCAATGACTCCCTTCTCTTTCTTTGGAGTGATGTGTATTTCTTGGACAATGTTTATACCAGCTTCTCCGTCCTTCTACTCTTCACAATCTTCTCCAGCTTCTGGTTTATGTTTTGCCTCTGTGGCTTCTATTATTTGATGCTTGTTACATATGAACAAACTTTCTTCATGCGTCTGAAGCAAAGCATCTCTGATGTGGTCCACCGGATGCTGTTCATCTCTGTATTCATATCACTTATTATCAGCATCCCAGTTGCTTGGAACATTAAGAAAGAGGAATACTCTGTTCAGATAGATGGTAATCTTACTGGCAACTCAACTGTACAATATGGAACTCCACACATGAGTCTTCAATATCTGCTGGTTGCTAGTATTATTGGCTGCTGTGTTCCTCTCATTTTGGTTGCCATAGCAAACATTTTTATCATAAGATATCTTTTTGTACACATCAAACAGCTCAAGAAAAGTGCAACAGCAATGGGTGTACAAAGTATCGAAGCAAGTGTATCTGCAGCCTGCACTGTCACCTCCCTTCTTATTCTTTATGTCACTTTCTATGTCTCGGAAACTTTACTGATATTGGACATCTTCAAAGTGGACAGCCCTTGGATTTCAGGATGTTTAGTGACTGTTTATAGTTATGGTCCCATACAATCACTTATACTCATCCTGGGCAGTCCAAACCTCAGACAACTGATTCGTCAATGGTTATGTTCTATAAATGTTACCATCATGCCTTCAGGTTTCAGAAAAGATACAAGCTCATCAGTTTCTATTTTGACTATGTAACTGTCTATGAATAATTGTAATTAAAAAAATCTTAATTACTGTATACTTAGCACAAATTTAGCTATGTATAACCAGTCTAGTCCCACATGGCACAAAAATGTAGTTGACAAGTAGGGTAAAGCCAGCCGTAGATGGAGCGAATTTCTTTCCCGCAACCACAGTCAGTGTTGAAGGGTAATCCCTCCCGCTGAGCTATTGTGTGCTACCAGTGGGGGGGCACCAGGAGCCATCCTTGGTGGGAGAACACACAGTGATTATTGGCAATAATCACCTGAAAAAAATCTGACAGGCTGATTGTACCCAAGTTGATTGATCAACTTGGGTAGAGTCAGCCTGCCCATACATAGTTCGAATCTCGGCCAGTCCCTGCTGAACTGGTGAAGATTTGAGCTGCCTATGGCTGTCTTAAAGAGGAGTTCCCACTAAAAAAAAAAAAATAATTAAAAGTCAGCAGCTACAAATACTGCAGCTGCTGACTTTTAATAATCGGACACTTACCTGTCCCAGGGTCCAGCGATGCGGGGGATCGGAAGCCCTGCCCGTCTCCCCCTCCATGACTTCACAGTCGGGCACCCACTGCGCATGCGCGAGTGGCGCCGCGCACCATGATCGGCTGCGCAATCATATGGGACCTGTCACGTGTCCCATATGATTGACAAGAGGGAGGGGGCAGAGCTGAGCCCTTCCTGCGCCGAGGGGAAGTGATGTCACCAGCCCAGGCACTGAAGGAGGCAGACTACGAGGGACCCCCTAGCAACAGGCATTTAGAGGTGAGTAAAAAAAAAAATTTTCCCAATTTTTTTTTTTTTTTAGGCACATTTATGCATTTTTTTTGGGGGGGTGGAACACCACTTTAAGGTTTAATCTTTCACACAGTACAGAATTGTTGTCTTATCACAAGACACAACTAGTCTATTGCTTTATCGCCAGCATATAGGAGTCAATATTGGTCAATCAGGAGCTAGTGTTGATTACAACACATATCATTTTTAATTACTGCTTCAAATGGATTTTAGCAAAGGCCACTGCTGACTGCTGACATCATGTTAAATACATCCATCATGACTGAAATATGGTCACTGCCATTGCTGATCTCCCTCTAAAAATGCTAAATATTATGTTCTGTCTTGCTTCAGTACTTGTAAAGTATTGAAAATTAAAGAGAAAAAACAGACTTCTTCATCCCTATACTTGTTCCTGGTTAGTGACTAACAATGTATTGACACTAAAGCAGTAGCGGCCGCTACATTAGGAGCGCAGGGGCGCCCCCCGTCCAATCCATGCGCCCGGCCCTTAATCTACATGCAGGGTGCCGGACATATGGATTTCAATGGGGTTTTTTTTTTTTTGAAGCACATGATTAGAGCCTGAGGCTCTAATTGGCTTCAGAAAAGAGTGGGCTCGGGGTGCAGAGCACTGCATCCTGAGCCCACCTAGTTTTGTGACAATAGAGAATTAATATTCACTACTGTCTTCCTGCTTCTCCTCCCAGCCAATTAGGAAGCAAGTCTTAAGACCATATTGGCCACCGAGGAGGAGATGCAGGGGGAAGCTGCCAAGGAGGAGACGCAGGGGGTAGCTGCCGAAGCTGCCCGCGACCTAGATGGGGTAAGTGTGGGGCTGGTGGGCAGACGTGCAAGCGACGGGGGGTGGTAGGTGGTTTGCCGATCAACAGGGGGTATTTTGACCGACCGACAGAACAGGGGGGTGGGGCTTTTGACTGGCGGACCGACCGAACGGGGGGTGGTTTGTTTGCCACCCCCCCAAAAAAACACGAAGCACTAGCCGCAACTGCACTAAAGTATTAGCCTAACATCCAGGCATCTATCATATTTAAAGGGTGAGTAAAAACAAAGGACAAAGCAGCACAGTGGTGTAGTGGCAGGGCCGGACTGGGAATAACATCCAGCCCTGGAAAAAATTTCATACCAGCCCCACAGCATTATTATACCACCGCAACAGCATAACGTCATTGATTTCTTGTTCATGAAAGGGAAAACCATAAAATGCACATTTGAAGAGTGTGTATATATATATATATATATATATATATATATATAAGCAAATTCCAGTTAAAAGTGGTAAGTGATCAATCATCAAGGGGGACCCCAGGAACTCAGAACGTGGGAGGGGGGGGAACCACCTTCCGCAGAAAAAATACACTAAGGTAAGGGGGGGTGGATTACTGATATAAGGCTGTGCTTTATATCGGTGCCCCCTTACATTATCGTATTCACTCCCCCCTTACATCAGTGACCCCCCCTTCAGACTGGCCTAGCGGTGCTGTCACTGACCTCCTCTCAGGTGCACCATGCAGGGCTCATTCAGTCGGCTCCAGCTCGGTGGCTCTGGTTTTATCCTATAGTCTCCTCTCCACAGTCCACACTTGTCTGACTTCTCCCATGACCCCCATCCCGGCGGTGCTCCCACTCTTGACTCCTCTGCAGACTCCCTCAGAGACTGCAGACATGATGCAGGAGATGGTCAGAGACTGCAGACATGATACAGGAGATGGTCAGAGACTGCAGACATGATACAGGAGATGGTCAGAGACTGCAGACATGATACAGGAGCTCAATGCAGCCTCACCAGTGCCCATCAAATGCAGCCTCACCAGAGCCCATCAAATGCAGCCTCATCAGTACCAATCAAATGCAGCCTCACTGTGCCCATCAATGCAGCCTCACTGTGCCCATCAATGCAGCCTCACTGTGCCCATCAATGCAGCCTCACTGTGCCCATCAAATGCAGCCTCACTGTGCTCATCAAATGCAGCTTTACTCTGCCCGTGAATGCAGTCTCACTGTGCCCATGAATGCGGCCTCACTGTGCCCACCATTGCAGCCTCACTGTGCCCATCATTGCAGCCTCACTGTGCCCATCATTGCAGTCTCACTGTGCCCATCAATGCAGCCTCACTGTGCCCATCAAATGCAGTCTCACTGTGCCCGTGAATGCAGTCTCACTGTGCCCCTGAATGCAGCTTCACTGCCCATCATTGCAGCCCCTCCTGTGCCCCATGGCCCAGTCAGCAGTCCCTCTCTGTGGGAAGGTGTGTTGTTGATGCTCGGTACGGTACCTTGCACGCCAGCAGTATATCAATGATGGCCAGCAGCAGGCAGGGTCTGTTCTCGTTTTGGATGGGGACAGTGCTCCTTCCAGAGGATCTGTTTGCTGTGAGATGGAGTGGTCCCTGGCCACCTGCACCTTCAGCCATCCTCATTTTCCGGCCCCAGTCAGCCTGTCCTCTGGTCCTGGGGAAGTGGAGAGCACTGGGTGGGAGCTGGAAAGAAGGGGGAGCAGAGAGTACTGGCGGGGTTGGAGAGCACATGGGTGGGGGCAAAGAGCAGGGGGGAGTGGAGATCACAGGGATGGGGAGCGGAGAGTGCTGGGGGGGGACTTGAGAGCACTGGGGGTCCAAAAAGAACAGAGGTGGAGAGCACTGTGGGGGCTAAGAGTGTGGGGTGGCGAAGAGCACTGGGGGAGGGGCAGAAAAACAGGGGTGGAGAGCACTGGGGGGTACAAAGAGCAGGGGGGAGTGGAGAGCAATGGGGGGAGCTTGAAAGCACCAGTGGGGGCCAGAAAGAACAGGGGTGGAAAGCACGGGGGACTGGAGAGCACTGGCGGGGGTTGGAGAGCACATGGGTGGGGGCAAAATGCAGGGGGGAGTGGAGAGTACAGGGGTGGGGAGCGGAGAGTGCTGGGGGGGAAGCTTGAGAGCACTGGAGGGGGAGCCAAAAAAAAACAGGGGTGGAGAGCACGGGGGGCAAAGAGCACGGGGGGGCTGTAGAGCGATGGGTGGAGCTTGAGAGCACCGGGGGGGGACCGAAAACAGTGGTGCGGAGAATGGGGGGCTGGAGAGCACTGTGGGGGGCGGAGAGCACTGGGGTGGGGGCTGGAGAGTGATGGGGAGAGCTGAAGAGCACTGGGGGGGGAAGAACATTGGTGGAGAGCACTGGGGGAGTGAAGAGCACTGGGATGGTGGCTAGAGTAGGATGGGGAGAGCTGGGGAGCAGGGGGGGCAAAAAAAAAGGGGTGGAGAGAACACTGAGGGGGGGCTGGAGAGTGTGGTGAGGGGAGGAGAGCATGGGGGGGAGCCAGGGAGCACAAGGAGAACTGGGGGGCCAGTAAAAGAAGTTGGATAGGAGGATCGGTGGGGGGCCGCATATAGAGGAAATTAGCTTTCTATATTCCTCCATGCAGCCGCTGAATACTTGATTCTCCTCCTCTCCCTCCTGCAAGTATTCAGCGGCTGCATGGAGGAATATAGAAAGCTAATTTCCTCTATATGCGGCCCCCCGCCGATCCTCCTATACAGGCACACAGGGCGGACTGTACGGGCGGGCATCTACTGGATTCCTCTCTCCTGCTCCTGTGTGTCACGGAGCTGGCCGGGTCTGTGTTCGGCGGCCGCGCTGTAACATGGTCCCGCCCCCCTAGACCGGCTCGTGTGATAGGCGGAACACTGATTCTATCCACTATCACACGAGCCGGTCTAGGGGGGCGGGACCGTGTTACAGCGCGGCCGCCGAACACAGACCCAGCCAGCTCCGTGACACACAGGAGCAGGAGGGGAGCACTGCAGCCGCAACTCAGGCGGCCTGTCGAGAAATCTCCCGGTATCCCGGTAGGCCAGTCCGGCCCTGTGTAGTGGTTAGCACTTTCACCTAGCAGCAAAAGGGTTGCTGGTTCAAATCCAAACCAAGACACTACCTGTCTGGATTTTGCATGTTCTCCCTGTAGCTGTGTGTGTTTCCTCCCACACTCAAAAGACATGCTGGTAGGTTAATTGCCTCCTGTCTAAATTGGCCCTAGTATATGTATGAATGAGAGTTAGGGACCTTGAATTGTAAGCTCCTGGAGGGCAGGAACTGATGTGGCTGTGTAATGTATATGTATATGGCATAAATTGAAAGCGCTATATAAGTGCTTGAAATAAATAAATAAGACAAAGTTTCACCATGGAGTTTAATCAGAGCAACTTGCTTCCATTACAGTCTCTGCTCTAAGCCTGTCCCTCTGATTTGTTTCACCCCAATTGGGCTTATTTGTAGATGTTTAAAGAGTTAGTCCACCTTTTCAGAAAAAAAAAAGAAAAGCAGTTCTGATTGGTCAGCATGATCACATGCCAGCACTGACCAGTCAGAACCGCTCTGATTTGTCCTGGGTGTACCTAGAGAAAGAGGTTGCTTCCAGCTCTACCCAAAGCTCTACCCAAAGCGGGGGCTTCACTCAGGGCATATAAGGCAATCAAGAGAGTGAGTTGAGCAGCCAGGTAATATTTCAGAAAATTTGGAAAACCTAAACCACCATAACCACTTTTTCTACTTTTAGAGTGGGGAAGGATTAAAATCCCTGTCAGGGGCTTTGTTGCAGAGATATCAACGTTGTCAGCAGCGCAGGAAGAATGACCCGTTTTCACAAAGTAAAGTAGGTTGTTTGTGGTGCACTGCGGTGCGTCTCTCTATTGTACAGTGTGGTGGGGTACCATTCACAATGAATAGCACCACATCACACCACACACATTGCAGGTGTTTTGCTGTGGGTTGCTAAATAATGTTTAATAATGTGCTTTACCGTGCATTACAGATCCAAATGCACATATGTGTTAAGGTTGTTTAGTATAATTTAGGTCATTAATGTATATGTATACATTATTTAAAAAATCTAAACAAACTTTAAATTGATATGCAACATTAGCAGAAAGAAAAAAAGAGAGATAGATAGATTAAGGCTGGGTTCACACTATTGCGAATAGGATGTGGGTTTCCCCGCATCCAATTTTCATGTCAGGAGATTGTGACCGGCTCTCTATGGAACCGTTTCACACATCTCCGGAGCGGCTCCAGGGCGAATCGCACAGAAGTCCTGTGTGTCTTCTGTTCCGTTTCAGATCCGAATTCAGCCAAAAATTCAGACTGAAATCGGACCTGAAACAGTGAACAGGGACACACTAGACCCCTGCTGTGAGCCGCTCTGTGCAGCAGTGTGAACCCAGATAGATAGATAGATAGATAGATAGATAGATAGATAGATAGATAGATAGATAGATAGATAGATAGATAGATAGATAGATAGATAGATAGATAGATAGATAGATAGATAGATAGATAGATAGATAGATAGATAGATAGATAGATAGATAGATAGATAGATAGATAGATAGATAGATAGATACAGTAGATAGACACATAGACAGATGGATACTTGTGTTTAGAGACTGAAACACTACAAACACGCTTTATTCCTTTGAGAGTTTGCAATTATGTTTTTATTTTCCAAAAAAAAGTGAGTATTGGTTTTTAATTAGTCCCACTTCAGTGCAAGCAAACCCTCATTGGTAATTTAAAGCAATTTTAAGTCACATTTGTGCTATTAAATAGCTCTGTGTATTATTATTAGACAAATTTAATACAAGTGCTTAGTTACTTGAGGTCCAGGAACAGTATTTCTTACCCATCTCATTTAATACTGTTTTCATAATAAAATAATTTGCCTCTCAGGAGCCTGGTTAAAAAAAGGTATAAAAAAGGTTCAATAAAATAAAATGTATGTCCATTAGATGCAGCCTATACCTGATTTTGAACATTGGCTGTTATGTGTTTAAGTCTGATGTACTCAGGCTGCAGCGCTACTATATATACTCCTTTGTGATCTGTTATATCTAAGGGTATTACTACTAAGTTCCACATTTCCCTACATTTGAAATGGCACATAACACTTTTGGTTTATTTTTAGGAGACTATATTTTAATTATATCGGCTTTGGTATATATTTTGCACTTATTCCTGTGAACATTCTGTGAATAAGTTTCTCATTTCATTTGTTTTCAGCTGTCTGGTAACTATACATTTTTTCTGTATATGCTAAATTGCAGAGATCTTGTCTTTATATATTCCTTTGACTGAATATGTACAACATAGGTGTATGACTTTCTCAGCATTGATTTTGTTACTTTATGTCTATTTCAATACTAATAAAAACTGTTCTGGATTTAAAAAAACAAGAGAACATATTAAGAAAGATCACAAAACTTGAAAAACAATTCATCATCACCAAAGTGGGGGCAATGCTGTTAAACTGTCTTTTACCATTTTTTTGTCTTAAAGTGATTGTAAATGATCACCTTGTAAAACAACCCATTCAGTTTAAAAATAGAAATAAAAGGCTGTGTATGGATATAAAAATACATTATAAATACTTATTTTCCCCTTTCTTAGAGAAGCAGCGACACACTGATCTTCCGAGTGAAAGTCTGTGCAGGGAGCTGTCAGGGCAAGTCTGATCATTGAAAAAAAACAGGCTGAGTTCCCAGTATACCTAGAGAACTGACCATGGTGTGCTCTCCTGCTATAAATTAAGTTGCAGTTCAGTAAGTAAAATAAATATTTGATCCCCAAGCAAAACATGACTTGGTACTTGGTGGAGAAACCCTTGTTGGCAAGCACAGAGGTAAGACATTTCTTGTAGTTTTGTGACCAGGTTTGCACACATCTTAGGAGGGATTTTGGTCCACTCTTCTTTACAGATCTTCTCTAAATCCTTAAGGTCTCTTGGCAATTCGAAGTTTCAGCTCCCTCCCTAAATTTTCTATAGGATTAAGGTCTGGATACTGACTAGACCACTCCATGACCTTAATGTACTTCTTCCTGAGCCACTTCTTTGTTGCCTTGGTGGTATGTTTTGGGTCATTGTCATGCTGGAAGGCCCACCTTCAGTGTTATGGCTTAGGGAAGAAGGTACTCATCCAAGATTTTACAATACATGGACCCTCCATTGGCCCCTCAATGCGGCAAAGCTGGCCTGTACCTTTAGCAGAGAAACAGCCCCAAAGCATCATGTTTCCACCTCCGTGCTTGACTGTAGGGATGGTGTTCTTAGGGTCATAGTCAGCATTTTTCTTCCTCCAAACACGGTGAGTCGAGTTACATAGTTACATAGTTAATGCCAAAGAGCTCAATTTTGGTCTCATCTTACCACAGCACTTTCTCCCAATCCTTATCTGAATCATTTAGAAGTTTGAGAGCTTGCTATAAAATTTTCCGACAACAAAATCCATCGTCGGAAATTCCGATCGTGTGTACACAATTCCGACTCACAAAATGCCATGCATGCTCGGAATCAAGCAGAAGAGCAGCACTGGCTATTGAATATCATTTTTCTCAGCTCGTCGTACGTGTTGTATGTCACCGCGTTCTAGACGTTCAGAATTTCCAACAAACTTTGTGTGACCGTGTGTATGCAAGACAAGTTTGAGCCAACATCCGTCAGAAAAAATCCATGGATTTTGTTGTCAGAATGTCCGAACAATGTCCGACCGTGTGTACAGGGCATAAGAACACCATCACTGAACACTGAAGATGGGTCATGGATGCGTCTTTCAGCATGACAATGACCCAATACATATCGCCAAGGCAACAAAGGAGTGGCTCAAGAAAAAGCACATTAAGGTCATGGAGTGGCCTAGCTAGTCTCCAGACCTTAATCCTATAGAACATTTATGGAGGGAGCTGAAACTTCAAGTTGCCAAGCAGCAACAGCCAAGAAACCTTAAGGATTTAGAGAAGATCTGTAAAAAAGAGTGGACCAAAATCCCTTCTGAAATGTGTGCCAAGAAGCAACAGCCAAGAAACCTTAACGATTTAGAGAAGATCTGTAAAAAAGAGTGGACCAAAATCCCTCCTGAGATGTGTGCAAACCTGGTAACCAACTACAAGAAATGTCTTGTCTCTGTGCTTGCCAAAAAAGGTTTCTCCACCAAGTACTAATTCCTGATTTTTGGTTGATACTCTGTCTCTATCATTTAAAATACACCTATGATGTTTACAAAATAATAGACCCTTCATTTCTTTGTAAGTAGGCAAACTTACAAAATCTGCAGGAGATTAAATAATTATTTTCCCCACTGTATATGGTACAGCAGGCACCTATCAGGAATATGAAATGTTGGGGTAACAAATGCATTAAGTACTTGCGAGTCCTCACTTCCTCCTTTATTTATATTATTTTATTTATCCATAATATAGTATCATATATGTTATAGCATATTTCTATCTATTCAGAACCATTGAGGTTTACTAAAGGCAAATCCACTGTGCAGTACAAGTGGATTGCAAGTGCAGTCGCTGTAGATCTGAGGGGAACATGCAAGGAAAATAAAAAACAGCATTTTTGCTTGTACATGATTGGATGATAGAAATCAGCAGAGCTTCCCCTCACTTCAAATCTTCCCCTCAGATCTACAGCGACTGCACTTCCGAATGCACTATCAAGTGCACTTGCAGTGCACAGTGGATTTGCCTTTAGTAAATAAACCCTATTAAGTTTATTTTTTTAAGCTACTGTAAGTTTTTGTGTAAGTTTGTCTTTAACTCAGACTCGTGTAAAGCCCTGTACAACAGGCCATATGGCAGCACTATTAGCACTTACTACTGATCCCTGAGCTCTGCATCATTTTCTACTGACCCCTAAGCTCTTAGTCATTTACTACTGACCCCATAACTGTGTATCACTTACTACTGGCCCCTTAGTCATTACTGACCTACTTATTTTACTGCTGGTCCTGGAACTCTGCATCACTTACTGCTGACCCCTGAACTCTGCATAATTTTCTACTGATCCCTAAGTTCTGGGTCACTTACTGCTACCCCCTGAACTCACACACTACTGACTTCATAACTCTACCTCACTTACTACTGACTCCTGAACTCTGCGTTACTTATGACTGACCTTTGAACACTGCATCCAGGGCTGTCTTTATGGCAGGGCAAAAGGAGCAGCTATCCTCGGCCCTGTCATTGTTGTGGGGCCCAAAGCAACTGCCTCATACTTGCCAACTATCCGGTTTAAATTCCCTTGTCCCTCAAAGTTTTAGTCCCGTGCTGTATCCCGATATCTCAGTTGTGAAGTGTTGCTACTAATGCTGCCCAGCTTTACCCTATTGTTGTGTACAGATGACTCACCTGCAGACCCTGTGTTTACATGTAAATGCCCAGCATTGATATGTAAATAACGGCTGCATTCATATGTAAATAGCCGTGAACTATTCATATGTATATCATGCCCCCCTGCGGTCATATCCACCACCGCCTATACTGAATACAGCCCACTGGGGAGATAAAGGGGTATGCTTGAAAGTCCTGCTTGCAACTGTGGTCATTCAGCCTAACATCAGCCTGTTCTGCAAATGTAAGCAAATTGGTGGGGGGAGGGTAGTGTGGGGTGTGCAGAGGTAGGCAGAGAAGGAACTACAGTTTGGGTGCACAGGTGAGCACGGAGAGGATGTATAGAGGTAAGGAAGGTTGGTGCAAAGATGAGCAGAGGAGGCAGGTAGAGTTAAAGGGGTGGAGGATTGTAGTGGAGAGGATGGGGGAGGTTTGGGGTACAGAGGTTAGCAGGGGTTTTAGGATGCAAAGGTGTACTGACAGGGTGGATAAAGATGTAGGTTGCGTGTAGGGCAGCCCAATTATTTCAATGGGTTGCTCTATGTGCTAGAAATGCAGAAGAAAGTCTCTAATGCTTTTTCAAAATCACACGGTTGCACAGCACATGTCAGCAGATGCGTGAGGGTGTCATTAACCACTTCAGCCCCGGAAGGATTTACCCCCTTCCTGACCAGAGCACTTTTTACAATTCGGCACTGCGTCGCTTTAACTGCTAATTGCGCGGTCATGCAATGCTCTACCAAAACGAAATTTGCGTCCTTTTCTTCCCACATATAGAGCTTTCTTTTGATGGTATTTGATCACCTCTGCCGTTTTTATTTTTTGCGCTATAAATGGAAAAAGACTGAAAATTTTGAAAAAAAATGATATTTTCTACTTTTTGTTATAAAAAAAATCCAATAAACTAAATTTTAGTCATACATTTAGGCCAAAATGTATTCGGCCACATGTCTTTGGTAAAAAAAAATGTCAATAAGCGTATATTTATTGGTTTGCGCAAAAGTTATAGCGTCTACAAACTAGGGTACATTTTCTGGAATTTACACAGCTTTTAGTTTCTGACTGCCTATGTCATTTCTTGAGGTGCTAAAATGGCAGGGCAGTACAAAACCCCCCCAAATGACCCCATTTTGGAAAGTAGACACCCCAAGGAAATTGCTGAGAGGCATGTTGAGCCCATTGAATATTTATTTTTTTTGTCCCAAGTGATTGAATGACAAAAAAAAGAAAAAAAAAAAAAATTACAAAAAGTTGTCACTAAATGATATATTGCTCACACAGGCCATGGGCATATGTGGAATTGCACCCCAAAATACATTCAGCTGCTTCTCCTGAGTACGGGGATACCACATGTGTGGCACTTTTTGGGAGCCTAGCCGCGTACGGGGCCCCGAAAACCCAGCAACACCTTCAGGATTTCTAAGGGCGTAAATTTTTGATTTTACTCCTCACTACCTATCACAGTTTTGAAGGCCATAAAATGCCAAGATGGCACAAACCCCCCCCAAATGACCCCATTTTGGAAAGTAGACACCCCAAGCTATTTGCTGAGAGGCATGGTGAGTATTTTGCAGCTCTCATTTGTTTTTGAAAATGAAGAAAGACCAGAAAAAAAATTTTTTTTTTTCTTTTTTCAATTTTCAAAACTTTGTGACAAAAAGTGAGGTCTGCAAAATACTCACTATACCTCTCAGCAAATAGCTTGGGGTGTCTACTTTCCAAAATGGGGTAATTTGGGGGGGGGGGTTTGTGCCACCTGGGCATTCCATGGCCTCTGAAACTGTGATAGGTAGTGAGGAGTGAAATCAAAAATTTACGGCCTTAGAAAGCCTGAAGGCGGTGCTTGGTTTTCGGGGTCCCGTGCGCGGCTAGGCTCCCAAAAAGTCCCACACATGTGGTATCCCCGTACTCAGGAGAAGCAACAGAATGTATTTTGGGGTGTAATTTCACATATTCCCATGGCATGTTTGAGCAATATATCATTTAGTGACAACTTTGTGCAAAAAAAAAAAAAAAATTGTCTCTTTCCCGCAACTTGTGTCGCAATATAAAATATTCCATGGACTCGACATGCCTCTCAGCAAATAGCTTGGGGTGTCTACTTTCCAAAATGGGGTCATTTGGGGGGGGTTTGAACTGTCCTGGCATTTTATGCACAACATTTAGAAGCTTATGTCACACATCACCCACTCTTCTAACCACTTGAAGACAAAGCCCTTTCTGACACTTATTGTTTACATGAAAAAGTTATTTTTTTTTGCAAGAAAATTACTTTGAACCCCCAAACATTATATATTATTTTAAAGCAATTGCCCTACAGATTAAAATGGTGGGTGTTTAATTTTTTTTTTTTCACACAGTATTTGCGCAGCGATTTTCAAACGCATTTTTTGGGGAAAAAACACACTTTTTTAAATTTTAATGCACTAAAACACACTATATTGCCCAAATGTTTGATGAAATAAAAAAGATGATCTTAGGCCGAGTACATGGATACCAAACATGACATGCTTTAAAATTGCGCACAAACGTGCAGTGGCAACAAAATTACTACATTTTTAAAAGCCTTTAAAAGCCTTTACAGGTTACCACTTTAGATTTACAGAGGAGGTCTACTGCTAAAATTACTGCCCTCGATCTGACCTTCGCGGTGATACCTCACATGCATGGTGCAATTGCTGTTTACGTTTGACGCCAGACCGCCGCTTGCGTTCGCCTTAGCGCGAGAGCAGGGGGCGACAGGGGTGCTTTTTTTTTTTATTTATTTTTTTTATTTATTTTTTTTTGCTTTTTTATCTTATTTTTAAACTGTTCCTTTCATTTTTTTTTTTTTAAATCATTTTTATTGTTATCTCAGGGAATGTAAATATCCCCTATGATAGCAATAGGTAGTGACAGGTACTCTTTTTTGAAAAAATTGTGGTCTATTAGACCCTAGATCACTCCTCTGCCCTCAAAGCATCTGACCACACCAAGATCGGTGTGATAAAATGCTTCCCCAATTTCCCAATGGCGCTATTTACATCCGGCGAAATCTAAGTCATAAAATGCTCGTAGCTTCCGGTTTCTTAGGCCATAGAGATGTTTGGAGCCACTCTGGTCTCTGATCAGCTCTATGGTCAGCTGGCTGAATCACCGGCTGCATTCTCAGGTTCCCTGTTGAGACAGGAGAGCCAGAGAAAAACACGGAAGACGGTGGGGGGGGGGGGGCATTCCCTCCCACTGCTTGTAAAAGCAGTCTAGAGGCTAATTAGCCGCTAGGATTGCTTTTACATGAAAGCCGACCGCTGGCTAAAAAGAATGATACCAAGATGATACCTAAACCTGCAGGCATCATTCTGGTATAACCACTCAAAGTCGTGAATGGCGTACCTGAAGACAAAAAAATGGTTAACAATAAAGCACAGTAAACGGTAAAGTATAAATAATTACATACCTGAAAAGCAAACATGATAAAACATAATAACAATAAAACATTGCAGAATAGAATACAGTAAAAAAGAGCAGAACAATAGAGAGAGAATAGAGAGAGAGAACAATAAAACGACAACTATTTTTTTTTATTTTTGTTTGTGTTTTTTTTTTTTTTACACTTTTTTTTTGTAACTGTAACTTTTATAACTGTAACCGGTTCCAGGTTCGAGTCTCTCAAAATGCGATGGCATCTCGGGAGACCCTGTGAAAGTGTGCCTAGTCTGTGCAATGCTGTACCCTACGCTAATAGTCAACTAGTGCATGGTAGCGTTCAAAACATTCACCAAGTGTTACTGCAGTGCTGGTTTGACTACGACCGGGGTGTACTACGCCGCTGGTGCTTGCCAGTTCACCAAAACGCTACAAAGAAAAGTGTCAGTGATCGATCGATACTGCACTTGGGTGGGCTGGACTGGGCTGGGCCGGGCGGAGGGGCAAAACGCAGGTGCTAGCAGGTATCTGGGCTGATCCCGCTAACACTGCGTTTTTGGGAACCCTAAACTGCTGGGGACGCTAGTATAGATCTGATCGGATCAGATATTGATGCGTTCAGATACTATACCACTAAGGGAGGTGTACGGTGCGTGTACGGTGCGTGCGTGGGTGTTCGCGGTACTGGCGCTAATCTGACGCTGCCTAGGGCGACGCATATCACCGCCGGGCGATCAGGGGGCTAAACCTTTATTCGGTAATAAACGGCGGGTGCCCTGACACTATAAAAAATAAACGAACTAACCAGCGTCACCCGTAACGGTTATACGGTGATCAGTGGTGAAAGGGTTAACTAGGGGGCCATCAAGGGGTTAAAACATTTATTAGATAGTATATGGGGGTCCCTGTCGCTATAAAACACTGACGGCGAACCTAAATATTTACGTCCCTAACTAGCGTCACCAGCGACACTAATACAGCGATCAGAAAAATGATCGCTTAGCGACACTGGCGACAGGGGGTGATCAAGGGGTTAAAACTTTATTAGGGGGGTAAGGGGGGTACCCTAGACCTACAGGGGGCTAAACCTTTATTCGGTAATAAATGGCGGGTGCCCTGACACTATAAAAAATAAACGAACTAACCAGCGTTACCCGTAATGGTTATACGGTGATCAGTGGTGAAAGGGTTAACTAGGGGGCAATCAAGGGGTTAAAACATTTATTAGGCAGTATATGGGGGTCCCTGTCGCTATAAAACACTGACGGCGAACCTAAATATTTACGTCCCTAACTACCGTCACCAGCGACACTAATACAGCGATCAGAAAAAGGATCGCTTAGCAACACTGGCGACAGGGGGTGATCAAGGGGTTAAAACTTTATTAGGGGGGGTAAGGGGGGTACCCTAGACCTACAGGGGGGTAATACTAACTGTCCCACCACTGCTAACTGTCACAAACTGACACTATGCAGTAATCAGGGAAAAAAAAAAAAAACTGCTTGGTGTCAGTTTGTGACGGGGGGGGGGGGGTGATTGGGGGGGGGATCGGGGGGCGATCGGGGGGGGATCGGGGGTGTAATGTATGCCTGGCATGTTCTACTGTGTGTGTGTGTGTTTGGTGCACTTACATGTCATCTCTCCTCGGCGCTGGAACGGAAACTGCCAGACCGAGGAAAGATGACATCACATCCTCTGCCTGTGTGAAACGACACACAGGCAGAGGAGGATTCCCATTGGCTGGGAGCGATCGCGAGGGGGGGGCCACGATCGGATGGCCTCCCCCTCGTCTGTCATCGCTCCCAACCAAATGCCGACCGCAGCTGGCACAGGGGGGGGGTCCGATCGGACCCCCCACCCGCGGGAAGGCAATCACGTTTCAGGTACGTGATTTTGCCTGCCCGTGCCGCTCTGCTCACGTATATAGGCGTGAGGCGGTCGGCAAGTGGTTAACAATTAATGGCACTGCTGTGTATCTGTTAAAGGGTAGCACGTTTCTGTGGTGTCAGAAATGTGAACGCAGGCTAAATGTCTCAGATACATTGGTGGTCAGTGTAAATCTTCTCATTACATTGGGGCTTGGTGTAAAATCCTTTCATTCACACTAGTGGCCAGTGTGAAGGTCCCCCTTACATTGGTGGTTACTGTGAATGCTTCTATTACATTAGTGGTCAGTGTAAACCCCTATTACATTGATGGCCAGTGTTGAAACTCCTCTTTATATTGGTAGTCGGTAAAAAAATCAGCATTGCCATTGATCACACCCTCCCCTCCCCCCACCACTGCCACTGATCCCAGGAGTTCTAGGATCCCTAGGAGTTTTCTGTCTATAGATGGGTCCCTTCACAACCCCAGTCCATGGTGTGCAGGCAGATGGAGAGTGAAATTGCATGGAGGGGGGGGGCCAAGAAAATGTTTGCCCAGGGTCCAATCAATATTAAAGGCGGCCCTGACTGTATCACTTACTCCCGACACCTAAACTCTGCATCACTTACTATGTACCTCTGAACTCCGCATCACTTACTTCTGACCCCTGAATTCTGCATTACTGACTACTGACTGATAAGCTCTGTGTCACTTACTAGTGATTGCTTAAAGTGGTTGTAAAGGTAAAAAAATATTACTGTCGGCCCCTTTGTTCTATTAATCCATCCTACACTGTGTATATGTTTACATGCTATTATATGCTGGCAGTAAAGGTAAAGAAATATTACTGCCAGCCCCTCTGTTCCATCAAACCTACACTGTGTAAATGTTTGTATAAAACAGTGCCTACAAATACCTTATCTCAGATCTTTTATGGCCTGGCCGGTCACCTCCCCCGATCTAAGGTCTACAGCCGCTCAGCCCCTCCCACAGTCCTTAGATGGGGAGAAGAGCAACCAGATGTCACGTGACCAGTCATAAAAGATCTGAGATAAGGTATTTACAGGCATCATTTTATACAAACATTTACACAGTGTAGGTTTGATGGAACAGAGGGGCTGGCAGTAATATTTCTTTACCTTTACTGCCAGCTACTAATAGCAGCAGGAAGGGGGGGGGGGGGGGGGCGGAGACAGCCCACACACACAAGAGCTGACAGGAGAGGGGGAGAGAGGTGAGCAGCGGGATGACGGAGGCACGTAAACTGACCACGGTACTCATGGATCAGCAGCTTAGACAGGGACAGATTAGACAGCACAAGCACTGTGCTGTCTAATCTGCTATAATGGAACAGGATCTCTTTTTTTTTTTTTTTTTAGGGTTACAACCTCTTCAACTCTACATCACTTACTACTGACCCCTGAGCTCGGCATCATTTTCTACTGACCCCTAAGCTCTGAGTCACTTACTACTGACCCCTGAATTCTGAGTCACTACTGACCCCAGAACTGTGCATCACTTACCACTGGCCGCTTAGTCATTAGTTACTGACTTTACTGCTGGTCCCGGAACTCTGCATCACTTACTGCTGATCCCTGAACTCTGCATCATTTTCTACTGACCCTTAAGTTCTAAGTCACTTACTGCTGACCCCTGAACTCTGCATCATTTTCTACTGACCCCTAAGTTCTAAGTCACTTACTGCTGACCCCTGAACTCTGCATCATTTTCTACTGACCCTTAAGTTCTAAGTCACTTACTGCTGACCCCTGAACTCTGCATCATTTTCTACTGACCCCTAAGTTCTGAGTCACTTACTGCTGACCCCTGAACTCTGCATCATTTTCTACTGACCCCTAAGTTCTAAGTCACTTACTGCTGACCCCTGAACTCTGCATCATTTTCTACTGACCCTTAAGTTCTAAGTCACTTACTGCTGACCCCTGAACTCTGCATCATTTTCTACTGACCCCTAAGTTCTGAGTCACTTACTGCTGACCCCTGAACTCTGCATCATTTTCTACTGACCCCTAAGTTCTGAGTCACTTACTGCTGACCCCTGAACTCTGCATCATTTTCTACTGATCCCTAAGTTCTGAAGCACTTACTGCTGACCCTTTGAAATCTGAGTCACTACTGACCCCATAACTCTACCTCACTTACTACTGACTCCTGAACTCTGCATCACTTACTTCTGACCCCTGAACTCTGCATCACTTGCTATGTACCTCTGGACTCTGCATTGCTTACTCCTGACCCCTGAATTCTGTGTCACGTATTACTAACTGCTTCGCTTTACTTCATTAACGACTGACTGCTTAACTCTGGATCACTTACTATTGACCTCTGAACTCTGCATCACTTACTATTAACCTCTGAACTCTGCATCACTTACTATTGTCCTCTGAACTCTGTAGCACTTACTACTGACCTCTACATCACTACTGACCTCTGTGTCAGTTACTACAGAGTTCATGGGTCAACAGTAAATGATGCAGAGTACAAACAGCCCTCCTCTGCACTGCTTATCTTTGTTCTCCTTGTTCCTGGCCTCTTCACAGTAGTCGTGGTACTACAGTTCTGGCTTTTCTTCCCCTTCTCCTACTCCCTGGTTCAGTAGGTGCAGCTAATTTACAGCTAATAGCCCTGTCTACTGTACCAGGGAATAGGGGAAGGGGAGAAGAGCCAGAGCAGCGATAACTTCAATGCTATGAAGAGTCCGGGGAGAAAAAGAACACAGGTAAGCAAATCCCCCTCCGTGTCTCCGCTGCAGCTGTGCTGGTCACACGCAGCAGTAGCATATACACTGTTTGCTTATGCTAGGGAGGAGGCAGGTGCTAAAGGCCAATGTGGGGAGTGGGGGGTGCAAGGCTATGATTGGCCTAAATGGTGTTTCTGCTGGAGCTGCCTATGACGAGTGTAGCTGCAGCGAAGACACAGAAGTGGAAACAGAGCAGTGTTACCCCACATTTGTTGTTTAATGTTTTAGGGCACAATGGGCCCCACATCCCTTGGGGCCCATATAAACCGCACACACCGCACACATGAAGGAAAGGCCACTGCTTACCTGGGTGTTTTACAGTCTTCTTTACAATGTACACTGAGCTGCACATGTGCAACTCAGGGTACATTCTCTGCATGGTGCCTCTATGCCGGGATGAATTACCTCCTGCCCATGCTAGGAAGCTATGTCATGCCATGCCTGCCACTGAAGATGGCCAAAGACCCAACACCTGGAAAAATCCAGGGAGAAGAAATCGGGAGAGACAAGAGACCTCATGCACATTGGATCATTGGAGCAGAGATGAGTATCTGCTGCTTTAGTTTTGCTTTAAATGGTTTTCCTCAACCTATTTAAAAAAGAACACTTACTGGCCTGACCACACGGGAGAAATATAAGAAAAAAGAAAATGAATATAGCCACCATGTTTAAAATGGTTTTAAAGGCTCAAGGTTTTTTACCTTCATACATTCTAAGCATGCACCAGTGTGCCCAGAGCAAGCAGCTTGCTTTTGGGGGCACTGGCTAAAGAGGAGGAGCCAGGAGCCCCGGCGGGGGTGCCCGAAAAGAGGAAGATCGGGGCTACTCTGTGAAAAACCACTGCACAGAGCAGGTAAGTATAACATGTTTGTTTTTGTTTTTTTAATGAACCTTTATTGTCACTTTAAGGATTGGTAAGCTGCATGTTACATTTTTGCTTTTCGGGTTTAGAGACACTTTAGACAGGTTCCCTTTAAATTTCAGTTTTGACTCAAGTTCATATTCACTGCAGCTTCTTGAATAGTGGAAGTATGGTGGATATCATAAAGAGGTATTGATGAATTAAAAGATTATTGTATTTTTAGTACAGTTATTCCTTAAATGCAGGACCCAGTCAACAGGAATAAAAAGAAAACAAACTTTGAAATAGCTGGGAAACTTTCTGAAGGTAACCAGTGGCCCCACAGTAAATGTTCCCATTTAGAGATACATAAGTGTGGGACTTGGATAGCAGCTGGGGGACTACTGTAACTTGCTAGAAAGTGCTAGAGTGAAACCCACCAAAAAATGTAGGGCAAGACAGGTGAAATCAAAGGAATGGAATGTTTACAGAAATGTTTGCATCTTACTAACTTATGTGCAGAATTATAACTGTACAATATAATATTATTTGTTTGCATTTGTTGAAAGGACCACCGGTGGTATATTTTACTATTCTTTATCAGTGGAGCATTGTGCATTTTGATCGCATTATGGCCTTATTGTTTACTGATTATTTTCTTCAATCAATTTAATTTTAATGAGAAAAAATAAAATCTAGGCAGACCGGGGGTACTATAATTATATTTTTTATAATTTTTTGTTGAAATCAAGGATCTCTAAAAGACAAAAATGTATATGGTCAAAATCATGGTCCTCTGACAACTTTGGTTTATAAAAGTCTGTGAAGAACATCTAGCACAGTCATTGGAATTCACCGGCCAACCACATCTGAGATTTCAAACCAATGGATTTGTGAAATGGAGGTATATAGAAAGACCCTCACATCTCTCTGCTATACCAATATTTCTTTACCCAAGACAATGAGCTTGTGGGCTAGGTTAAATAATACACCTAGCCCACATCATGTAGAATTTAGCCCTGTGGTGGTTTTGAATGTGTGAACTGTGAAAGATAACTAGCTTGGTTTTATTAGGTTACGTTTTAGTTTTTTCTCAGACACCCATGAGAAATGGCTAAAATGAGTACGAAGTGTTCAATAACTGCTTGAGCTCCAACAAAACAATGTAAACCTGCAAGTGTAGTACAAGCTACATACCACTACATAACACATACCACTACATAACACATACAGTACATACACCACAAACATAGGTATACATATGGTGTAATCAACAAAGGTGCTGGTGACAAGGTAGTATAGTGAAACATAAACCTTGTAGTATTCAACCCAGCTACTTAGGAAATGAGACAATAATTTGTATTTTATTTTATGAGCACGTACTGTATACTAGTGTTTAATATCTTTCATAGTGTAATGTTTGTAGAGCTTTTTCAGCTGCCTCTTGAATGCTTTCCACTCACTAATTCAATTTTGTTATTTTACCAGTCTTCTCTACAGTTTTTCTCTGCAGATAGCTAGAGAAGAAAAAAATGTTAAAATCAAATACAAGTATGATTTGGGAAGTTATTGTTTTGGGATTCCCTGAAATGACTGAAAAACGCCTATTGCTATTTGGGTTAATGTTTAATATATATGTAATGGCTTTATCTGGCAACCTATTAATAATGATTGTAACAAACCTGGATGCAAGTTTACAAAGCCCAATGTACTTTTTTTTAGGTTATCTGTCTATGCTTGACATATGCTATATTTCTGCCACAGTGCCACTAATGTTAGTTATTTTGGTGTCACATCACAACCATTTGTCATTCAGTGCCTGTATTGTACAGCTGTATATGGTTGTCTTCTTGGAGGGGGCAGAGTGCTTTCTTTTGGCTATCATGGCTTATGACCGATATGCAGCGATCTGTTGTCCATTACACTATAGCATAATCATGAAGAGAGGAGTCTGTTACAAACTGCTTTTGGGTGGAATCTTGTGCAGCTTATTGCACTCAATGCTCCATACCACCCTGATCATACGCCTTCCTTTCTGTGACAATGAAATTAACCATTTGTTCTGTGATATTCCACCCTTGCTGAAGCTATCATGTGTTGATACCTATCTAAATGAGGCTATACTCTTTGGAGTGAGTGCAGTTTTTGTAGGACTTGGACCCCTTGTATATATTCTTATCTCTTATGTATACATAATTCTTACTATTTTGAAAAATACATCCAATGTAGGGAGACGAAAAATGTTTTCAACCTGTGCATCTCATCTTATTATTGTTAACATATTTTATGGTACTGGAAGTTTCACCTATGTCCGTCCCAAATCCAGTTACTCATTGGAGCGTGACAAACTAGTTTCAGTTATATATAATGTGGCCACTCCTTTGCTGAACCCCATTGTCTACAGTCTTAGAAACAGTGAGGTTAAAAGGGCTCTAACAAATGGATGTAGAAAATATTTATTCACAAAGGGAGAGTATAAATAAAAGATGCTGCTTTGTAAAGCTGGATACACACTATACAATTTTCTGTAGATTATTTTCTTCAAATTTCCCAAAACCATATATTAGGAGGCCAAAATTAAGAGTGTCAATTTGTATGCAATCAGGCAGGCCCTTGCACTACATGGTTTTGGTAAATTTAAAGGAAATCTGACAACAAAAGTTTTATAGTGTGTATGGGGTCTAAATGAGGGATGGCTGTTTGTGTGTGTTGGCATGAAGGCAATCAAAGCAAAGTGAACCATTTTACAGCAACAAAGGAAAAGATGCAAGACGTGGTACACTCAGCAATTATGGTCCAATATATCTAAACAGAGTCTGGTTGATGGAGAGGACTCATTTGCCAGGGGTTGCCAAAAGCACGTTGAGTGGAATTCTAAGGTGCAGAAAAGGTGAATAATGCTATGCCACTGTTCTTCGTGTCTGAAAATAACAACTTTTAACTCATAACCGAAATAAAACGAATGATCTACTAACTGCTAAAACCAGTGGCTACTACTCCACACTTATACTACTGATACTGTTGACCAGCCCCTCCTCAAAAAACTCCACTGTCTTGGCCTTCAAGACTCTGCTCTCTCCTGGTTCTCTTCCTACCCATCACAGTGCTCCTTCAGTGTTACCTTGACTCTGTCACCTCCTCTCCACTTGCTTTTTCTGTAGCCCCCCCCCCCCCCCAAGGTTCTGTCCTCAGACCCCTCCTCTTCTCCATTTACACCTCCTCCCTTGGTTGATAAACTCTCATGGCTTCCAGTACCATGTCTATGCTGACAACACAAATCTATCTCTCCACTCCTCACCTCACTCCCTCAGTCTCCTCAGCATTACTAACTTACTAACTGACATATCAGAATGGATGTCACATCATTCCTTAAACTCAATCTTTCTAAAACTTAGCTCATATTATTTCCTCCGGCCCATGCCCCTTACCCTGACTTCTCCATCAAGATCAATAATACAACCATCATTCCCTCCCCTCATGTCAGGGTCCTAGGTGTAATCCTCCAAATCCAATCACTGTCCGAATGTTGCAGACATCACCTCTGTAACAACTCCAAAATACGTCCTTTTTTAACCGTTGAAACCACTAAGCAACCTATTCAATTCCTTGTTATCTCTCGCCTTGACTATTGTAACTCCCTCCCCATTTGGCCTACCTCTCTGCAGGCTATCCCCTCTTCAGTCTATCATGAATGCTGCTGCCAGACTCATCCACCTTACCAACCGTTCAATGTCCACCACCCCTCTATGCCAATCCCTCCACTGGCTTCTCATTGCCTGATGAATAAAATTCAAAACACTAACAATAACATACAAAGCCATCTACAACTCTGCCTCGAGCTACATCACCAATCTTCTCTCCAAATATCACCCAAACCGTCCTCTCCACTTCCCCCAAGACCCCCTGCTCTATTGTCTCCTCCTCTCATGCTTGTCTCCAGGACTTCTCCAGAGCCTCTCCCATCCTTTGGTACTCACTAACCCAATCTGTCCAGCTATCTCCTACTCTGTCCCTGAAAACTAATCTATTCAGGGAGATCTACCCTGCCTTCAGCTAACACCTGAATCTTCTACTTCTCCCATCAATTCATTCCTCACAGTTACTACCTTTTGGTTCACCAGCCCCTCCCTACTAGATTGTAAGCTCGCAGGATCAGGGCCCTCCTAACCCTCTTGTATTGAATTGTATTGTTGCTGTATTGTTTCTCTTTATATTGTAAAGCACTGCTCAAACTGTTAGTGCTATATAAATCCTGTATAACAATAATAATAAAACTGAAACAAAGCTTTCAAATAGTATTGGGGCTTAAGGACAGTCCCCTGTCATCAGGGAAGTCTTGTTGCACACCGTGTCATCCTCATTTATACAAAATTTGCAAGTCTGTGACAAAATGTTTAGATTTAAATTTGATGTTTGCGTTATAGCAAGGGACGACCCAAATAAGACTGAACACCTCCATACTGAAACACCACCAACTAAAGCAGATCAACTTACATACACTTTAAGCAGGATCATAAATCCAATAACCTTGAGGTAGTGTAAAGACAGAGGTTCCCAGGATTCAAATGTAGCTCTAGAAGTGATGTCATAGACCCAAAAGGTAAAATTTACAAATATGTCCCTTCTGTCTCTACCAGGTTGCTTGCTGGTCAGGAAGCTCTATTTACTTTTATACAACATTAGCTCTATTTAAACATCACTGCACAACTGTTATTGGCACAGCTCATGGCTTTACATTGACCATACAATGATGTAATGTTTAAACCACAATCTCATCAGTGAGAATACAGAGCAGCTCTTGAATCTTTACCATTCCCATTCATTTTCAAAACTGATTACCTGCCAAATCCTGAAATATTGTATAGACTTGCTCTCAAAGTAACAATAATGCAACAACCGTTTCCATACTACTTTATTATCCAAAAATATGAAAGTTTAAATACATTTTATATGTAAAATTTAACTTCATTTTTTATTATACGTATGGAATAAAATCTTGTTACAATCCAATCTAAATTTCTCTCTCACTCCTTTTTTTTATATACAGTGGATATAGAAACGAATCACCCCCCTTTAAAATAATCACTTTTTTGCTTTGCAGTCTGAAATTAAGACAGACAGTTTTTGTTTTGTTCAGCTGTAGTTACTCAGTACAACTTATAACATCCAAATGAAAGATATAACACCAACATGTCAGAAAAAAATTTGAAATTGGAAAAAGGATCGCCCCCTTGTGTCAGTATTTTGCTGAACCACCTTTTGCTTTAAGTACAGCCTTTAGTCTGTTGGGATATGTCTACTAACTTTGCATATCTAGACTTTGCAATATTTGCCCACTCTTCTTTTCAGAACTGCTAAAATTCAGTTAAATTTGATGGTGATCATTTTGTGGACTGCAGTCTTTAAGTAATTCCACAGATTTTCAATTGGGTTGAAGCCTGGGCTCTGATTAGGCCATGCAAGGACATTCACCCTTTTCTCCTTTAACCCCTATGTGGTCATTTTTGCTGTGTGCTTTGGGTCATTGTCACGTTGGAAGGTAAACCTTCTTCCCATTGACAACTTTCTGGCAGATGGCAGCAGATTTTCCTCAAGAATTTGATGGTATTTTGCCCCATCCATTTTTCCTTCTATCCTGACAAGTGCTCCAGTCCCTGCTGCAGAGAAACACCCCCAAAACAGGATATTACCACTTCCATGCTTTACTGTAGGAATGGTGTTATTTGGATGGTGAACTGTATTGGATTTCCGCCAGACATATCGTTTGGTGTTGAGGCCAAATAATTCAAATTCAGTCTCATCTGACCAGGACACCGTTTTCTATGTGGCCTCAGAATCTTCAAGGTGTGTTTTGGCAAAGCTCAGTTGTGACTGCAGGTGGCCTTTCTCGAGGAGTGGCTTTTTTCTCGCAACCCTCCAATACAAACCACATTTGTGGAGAATTTGTAATATTGTTGTCACATGCACACAATGACCACCCTTTGTCATAAATTCCTGCAACTGAGTTGCTGTAGTCCTCTTGGTAGTGTTAAACCCAGTTTGGGAGTCTCCAAAACAAGACATTCAGATGAGATAGTAGATCCAGATAGGTGCATTTTTATTCACTGCAGTAGAGAAATACAACACAGTTCTTGGCTACTATAAGCGAGTAAAAGTGAAAATGTGTTTCTGAGCTTACATCTACAGGTTATACGATTTTATACACATGAATATGCATAAAATATGAGTGTGTGTTAAGTGTATTCTAGGCGTGATATAGGTGTGATCGTATAGTTTAGTCCAATCAATGTCCATAACTTCTTAGTAGCAAGGGAACAGTTAAATGGGTGTATACATCATGTGACTGGCAAAAAAATAGATTTCAGCAGTATTTGGTCAGTTCAGACTGGTTTTGATAAGGAAGTCATTTTGAGCAGCTTTTTGGGTTCTCATTTCCCTCCTCTTGACCCCTATGGAGGGGTCACTACCATATCTTCCCTACCTAGTATGATAACAGAGAGTTCACAGTACTACTTCACATCTAAGTGGAGCAAAGTTCTTCTTAGGGTGTATGTGGATACATATCTTTACTCATTCATATCACCCATCTTGGCATAATACGAATCTGACTGCTAACATGCTATCTCTTCCTTGGGGTTATATTTCTCAGTTCTTACTGTCATTGTAGTAAACTTTTGTATTTCACATTTAGCACACCTGAAAAAATAAACAAGCAGTCCTATAACAATGATTCCTATTAAGGACAAAAAAATCTGTTGAATCCATGAAAATTTACCATTTCTAAACAAAGTGTAATCTGAGTTTGTCATATTTCCTATCATAATGTCACATTGTATACCTCTTTCCCTTACTAAACAAGGGGATATTCCCAAAGGCCTTAAGTTATATTTAGCATAAAATGTATTTTCACAATAATAGAACATTTGTGATATTCTGGACATACTATTTTTTGGGCAGCCTTGTATTGCTTAAACTCAGCATGAAAGTAAATGGGTACTAGGTGTGTACCTTTTTTTTTTTAACTGTCTGGCCTATGTGAACATATCTAGCAATTACTAAAATTACTCCTTATGCCTGTTAGCATGTGTAATTTGTACAGGTGATCATCCTCTATAGCCTTGACTGCTAAGATCAAGCAAATGCATAACAGTAGTTTATTCATCTTTTGATGCTGTATGATTTGATGCTTTTGATTAGCTGTACTTTCTTGCAATGGCTGGCGTGTATCCAGGTCACTTTACAGCTGTAGCAGTTGTCAGGAGCACTTGGAAGGGTCCTTCAAACTTTGGTCCCAAAGATAGTTTCACATGTTCTTTTACTAGGACCCAATCACCTGGCTGTAAATCATGTTTTCCAGTTACTTGATCTGGATCTGGAATTGAATCAAAAACAAGCTTGTGCATCACAGTTAGTTGCTTGTATTAGACAAATACATAAAAAACAAAAATCATTATACATTACAGCAGTCTAATGTGGAAAATACAACCCTGTCTTAGGTGGGCCCAGAAAACAAAATCTCATAAGGCCTCAAGTTCTCTGACTTATAAGTAGGGTAGTCCTGATGCTGTAAAGAACCAGAGGCAACAGTTCTGGCCATTGTTTCTTTACTGACCCGTCTTCCCTTTTCCTGCATTAATTTAGCTAGCCTGTCTTTAATGATTCTACTATATTTTTCTACCTTCCCTGTGTAGTAAAATGACTGAGCAGAGGTGACTCCATTTTGGATTCATGTATCTTAACTTGTATATTCAGACTCTAGTGAAAGTCAACTAGTTAATAACAGGTTCTCTATAAAGCACACATATAGGAAAATATAGCTTACAGCAGCATCTTTCTATATAAAGCTTTTGTGGTAAGAGATGTCTAGGCCTTTTCCTGTGTAATGAGACATGAGAGATAAAACAGGGAAGCAGGACCCATGACTATGAGTCATTAAAGCAGATGGCATAATTAATGATATGTAATGATGTGAAATGTACACCTCTCTATCAAATAACTCCCATGTTCTATGCAATGATTGGTTGATAATAACGTATATATAAATTGTATATCCGCCAAGGAATAATTTAGATAGCTTTGAACATTTAGACTTTGCAATCATCTCTTTTGTGTTCATCAAGAAGATGTCTCCTCAGTACTGAGAGAGTGGTCTTGTGAGTGTGGTAATTGCCGTGATTATACCTAGCTGGTCTTGTCAGGTATATAGAAATACCATTTGATTCCACTTCAGTTTGGAGGCACTGCTGAGATTTTTGGATTTAGGACTGACTTTAGGTAAGGCTCACCTGTGGTAAGGTTATTCTTGCCTCATCTCTGATAAAACCTTAGTCTTTAAAAAAAAAAAAAAAAAAAGAAGAGAAGTATGAGACGGACCATGCCTGTTGAGAAGTGGCTTTTGGGAAGCTTGGCTTTAGGTAAACCTTTTAAGAAGTTTGAAATGTAGTGTGGCTTTTGGGAAGCCCCTGGCTTTAGGTGAGCCTGAAGGAAGTTTTAAAACGTAATATTACGCTCCTTTTTGGTAAAGGAGAATAAGATAAGGGTGTAATAAGGCAATTACTACCGGGAACCACAAACTTTTGCTCTATCTGTCTTTTCTTGTCTATCGCATTTGCAACATAAAAGTATAAGATATCTGTTGTGTGGGATACGGGGCTGTAAGGGGTAAGGCAGCCCTGTACCCCTGTTTTCACTGTGTTATATGATGTCCAAAGAGGGGCAAATTAATTTAGAGTGAAGTAAGTTTCCCTTGTTATGTTTAGATATCGTGGAAGTGGTGAGTACTAGTATTTTGGTTATAGAGCTTTAGAATTATAAGTGCTTAATTTGTTTGCAAGATGTGTAATTGTTTGAAGAACATGTTTAGATACATGTTTAAACATGTTTGATGACTCTTTGAAGGTAAAAAGAATGGTATTTTTGAAGCTTGTGAAGGAATGTGTTAGTTGGAAGCGGGTTTGTGTAAGGTAAAGGAGTGTTTGGAGAACGCCCTACGGTGGGATGAGATTAGTAAGTGAGTAGTTTAAAGGTTTTTTTTAATAAAAACATCCTACATTGTTGAGGGGAAGGTAAGTTAAGTTCGAAGGTGAAGAGAGAGAGAGAGAGGAGTTATTTAGTAATGAAAGTTTCAATCGCACAAGCTGATTTCAGAGCAGTTTTAAAGAAATGACATGCAGAGAAAAATAGTGCTTTTAAAAACGGGAAGTGACAGTCTGAGTTGTCTGAGATTTAAAGGGGATGTTGAATGTTGGGACATTTTACCGGCATTGCATACCGAGCTTGAAGGATTTTTTCATGTTTGCTGTAGCAATGTGGAAATATTTATTTTCATGTATTTATTGATTATGAAGTATCTTTGAGGAACGATTTTTAAGGACAGTCAAGACAGGAGGTTTTAAGCAGTTAAGTAAACGAAAACAGGTTTATAGAAATACCGTTTGATTCCACTTCACCCTGAACTCTGAGGAGGTGGTACACATATTCCATTTTCCTTGCACAAATGTCCATTATGATCCTTCTTTGCTCTATCCCTTTACATGATTTTATTCCAATCATCGGGGTGCAGATTCTTGTAATTTCTTAATCAGTTCCTTCACTTTCTGTATTTGTTCTCTTCCTTTTCTTCAATCAGTTACGGGATTCTTCTTATTCCTTTGCAAAATCTGTGATTAGGGTCATGATTGCTTCCATTGGTGTTTCCACAGTCTTCCTGGCAGTATGATTAGCCAACTGGTTTCCTTTTTCTTCCATGGTTTGTCCTCCAGTATGTGCCTTGACCTTCAGGATGGCTACTTCCTTTTGGGAGGGTGACTGCTTCAAAAAGTTCTTGAACATATTTCCAGTTTTGAATTGGTTCTCCTGCAGCAGTTATGAATCCTCTGTTCTTCCATATGGGCCCATAATCATAGACTACTTTGAGAGCATACTTGCTATTCGGGGTGCAACGGATCAAAAAACTCATGGTTTGGATCGTTCCTCGGATCAGGAGTCACGGTTCGGATCATTTTCGGATCAACAAAAAAAAAATCTCCCCCACTGTAATATCCACAATCTCCCTATTGGCAGGGTGTGGTAGAGTATTGCAGGGTATTGGCAGGGTATTGGCGGGTATATTGGCAGGGTATTGGCGGGTATATTGGCAGGGTATTGGCGGGTATATTGGCAGAGTATTGGCAGAGTATTGGCAGGGTATTGGCAGAGTATTGGCAGGGTATGGCAGACTATTGGCAGGGTATGGCAGACTATTGTCAGGGCATTGCAGAGTATTGGCAGGGCATTGCAGCAGGGCATTGCAGAGTATTGGCAGGGCATTGCAGAGTATTGGCAGTGCATTGCAGAGTATTGGCAGGGCATTGCAGAGCATTGGCAGGGCATTGCAGAGTATTGGCAGGGTATTGCAGCGTATTGGCAGGGTATTGCAGCAGAGCATTGCAGAGTATTGGCAGGGCATTGCAGAGTATTGGCACTGCTGCCATCCGATCTCTCCCCTCCACTGCACAGATCAGTACACAGAGGGGAGAGAGGAACCGGCGTCATGACATGACGCCGGTTTGTTACAAGTGATCGCTCCATCATTTGACGGAGTGATCACGTGCTAAACGGCCGTCGGGTGTACCAAGATGGCCGCTGCTCCGGAGCTAGGCGGAAGCCGCGGCCTTCCTGTGGCCGAGGCCATACAGCGCTCCGCGGATCGCGGGTGTTCCGTACAGATCAACCTCCGCGGATTGGATCACGGATCGATGACGATCCGTTGCACCCCTACTTGCTATCAGTGTAGATGTTGGCTGTTTGATCCTTTGTGGTCTCATAGGCTCTTGTGAGTGCTACCACTTTGGCAACCTGTGCTGTAAGTGATGAAGGGAGTAGTTGGGTCTCAATACCTTCCTCCAATGTTGTCACCGCATATGCCATTCTTGGGACTCCATCTTTGTACAGGAGTGAACCCTCTGCAAACAGGATCAGAATTTTCAAGAGGAGTGTCCTTTACTGAGGAGATTTGCTGCATTTCTTCTTCCATAAGTTTTAAGCAGATGTGGTCACCCTCCTCTTCTAAGTCTTCTTTCTCTAGGAAAAAGCTGGCAGGATTGATTGTAGTACATCTTTTCACTTCTATTTCTCCTAATTCAAGCAGTATTGCTTTATACTTGCTTAGCCTTGCTGATGACAAATGTTTTGTTCTTGCTCTTTTCAAGATTTAATTTGCATATTTCTTCATAACATTCGTTCTAAAGCATATCTTCCCTTTTGTACAGCACCACTGGCACAGGTTGCAGCTGCTTTTTTTTTTGTCTTCTTGCCACAACATGGATCTTGGTGCATCCACCACCCGGATCTATTTTATATACGGTTTGAAAGGGTTTGCAGTCAACAGGGCAGAATGAGGAGGTTTCACACCATTTTTTTTTTATAATCAAATTTTAATTTTTATTATAGACTTCAACATTTCCATTCAATATTATACATTTTGTATTACATATTTTACATTAAAAACACTCAAATAAACACCTTGCAAAAAAAACAAACTGAATACTTAATTATCTTGTCAAAAAATTACCAATTATACTACCTTCCCCCCTCCCTAAAGAGACAAAACAAAGAGAAAAAAAAAGTGTAAAGTACTCTTCAGTTCCCTCTTCCTCCTCTTCCCTCCTCTCAACCATCCCTGGGTTAGATCTAATCCATCCCTTCCCCCTTCCCACTCCGTTCCTTCTACTTTTGAGTCCTGTACAGTCCTACTATGCCCTTCTGTATCACACGGAGAAAAAAAATGTTGTTTCCCTCTCTACCAAAACCTTGTGTAGTATAAGAGGCCACTAATGGCCATTATATCAAAATAAGAGAGAAAAAAAAAAATTGTATCGTGCGTGAAAATGTTATTAACTGTATTTACATGTAAACAACCCTCTTGACCTACTCCTCCTCCAACTTGAGTGACACAACCATAACTCCAAAGGTGAGAAAAAAATAAGGTGTTGTTTCCCTCGCTACCAAAACCTTGTGTAGTATAAGAGGCTGCTAATGGCCATTATGTCAAAAATGTTATCTTGTGTAAATATGTTATCAACTGTATTTACATGTAAACAACCCTCTTGACCTGCTCCTACCTCCAACTTTAAGTGACAACTCCATAACCCCACCAGAGGAAAAAAAAAAAATTGTGTAATTCCTTATGGTGCCATATACAATCTCTATCATTTTCCCGTTTTGAATTTTAAATCCCTCCTCTCCTGTGGTCTACCCGTGATCTCCTTACTCCTTATCCTCCCCCCCCTTCCCATCCCTCCCCTCACTACTTTGACTTGACTCACTCTCACACCATTTAAGAATGCAGAATATACAGAAAATGTGACAGCAATATTCTGGAAAGCCAACCTCCAGGGAAAGACTGTTCAGACAAATTGGACATCTCTCAGTTGAACTTAATGCTAAAGTACTGGCACCAGTCCCATCTTTGCCTTCATCATCATCTTGTTCACAATGTTCTTTGCTATCTGCGCTTCTTGGCAAGATGCCCAAATTTATTATAATTTAAACATTTCCTGTTTTTTCTTTGAAAAACACATTATCTTCTTGAACCTCATCTTAAGCTATAAAGGCATTAAGTCTGTTGTCTTCTCTTTTCTCTCCTCTCTCTGGGCTTCAATGCTACTGCACACTTCTCTTAGCAAAGCCCATTCAAATCCTTGCTTCCTTATTATGGCAGTAAAGTTAGTATTGCATTAGAAAAGCATTGACAGGCTCATAACTAGTTAAAGTTCCATCACGTTGCATACTTTCAAAAATCCAATATTGTACACATTTAATCCCCTTATCCAACTCTGTCAATCTGCCATAAACATTACCATACACAGAAATCCAAGTTGATCATAACTTCTTCTGCTGGTATTGGATGTGGTCTGTTTTGGTCCAGCCTATAATAGTCTTGGTGTCATTTCTTAACCACTGTTCACATCTGTCTGTCATGTCTGTCATATTACTTACTTTACTTGTGCCACTTCTACCTCTCCCAGCTTGAAAAATCCATGGGAGCGCCGTACTCCCAATCTAGAGTCCTCACTCTCGAGTCTCTACTTACAAAATGTGTGGGTCGTCACCCAAAATTTCTCATGGGCCACACACAGTAGTCATCAAATGGCACTTTATTACACTTGGCCACACAGGCCTGCATTACTCACCACAAAGGCTCACTACTACAGTCCTCTGGTCAGGCCTTCTCACAAGTCTCAGAAATCTTTTGACACCCCAAGCATAGAAACAAAACATCAACATTGATAATTATTATTGGCTCTATTATTTCTGCAACAGGTAATGTAAAGGAGTTATTTGGGTCAAATTGTGTAACAACAACATTACTCTTAATTTTTACTCTTAATTTTACTTTAATCTCACCATCTCATCAACAGCATAAGACTCCTTCAGCCAATGGATCCCAGACACTGACTAATTACTCGCCAGAGAGAGCAGAATAAGCAAGAATAACAGTTTCTTACCATGGCCACTTGTCTGCTCAACGTGAGTTTCATGTCTCTCTGGCCGGGAGCCCAGTGGATCCGAGTCGCAGGCACCATTCTGTTAAATCCGGTTAGGGAGTCTCCAAAACAAGACATTCAGATGAGATAGTAGATCCAAATAGGTGCATTTTTATTCACTGCAGTGGAGAAATACAACGCAGTTCTCGGCTACTATAAGCGAGTAAAAGTGAAAGTGTTTCTGAGCTTACATCTACAGGTTATACAGTTTTATACGTATGAATATGCATAAAATATGGGTGTGTGTTAAGTGTATTCTAGGTGTGATATAAAGTCAAGGTCCGGCAATTTTTTTTTTTTTAAGTCAGCAGCTACAAATACTGCAGCTGCTGACTTTTTTAAATAAGGACACTTACCTGTCCAGGGCGCCCGCGATGTCGGCACCCAAAGCTGATCTATCCCTCGGCCTTGCGGCTTCACTTCCTGGTTCCCTACTGTGCATGCTCAACTGGGGGAGGAACCAGAAAAGCGGACGTTCCATTCTTGGGTGGAACTCTGCTTTAAATGGGTGTACACATCATGTGACTGGCAAGAAAATAGATTTCAGCAGTTTTTGGTCGGTTCAGACTGGTTTAATAAGGAAGACATTTTGAGCAGCTTTTTGGGTTCTTATCAGTAGTTTGTGTCTTCACATATCCAGTAGTTTTGATTTCCTATGAATTGAAAACAAAAGAAAAAGAACGTCTAAGGAAAGAAAAGTGCATTACCAGTTCTTAAAGTGATATATATATATATATATATATATATATATATATATATATATATATATATATATATATATATATTTATATATATATATATATATATATATATATATATACACACACACACACCCCTTAACATTATCCGACCCCTATAATTCTACTTAGTAGCCTCTCTGACCAGTTTCCTCCTGGCTCTTTCGAGTTTGGAGTGACGTCCTGATGTTGTACCAAATACCTTCCACTTCTTAATAGACTTCATTTTGCTCCTAGGCATTGATAAAGCCTTGGAAATGTTTTTTTTGTCCATCGCCTGACTTGTGCCTGTCCACAACTTTATCCCGGAGATCTTTTGACAGTGCCTTGCCACTAGGGATGAGCCGAACACCCCCCTGTTCGATTTGCACCAGAACTTGCGAACAGGCAAAAAATTTGTGCGAACACCGTTAAAAAGTCTATGGGACACGAACATAAAAAATCAAAAGCGCTCATTTTAAAGACTTATATGCAAGTTATTGGCATAAAAAGTGTCTGAAGACCTGGGTCCTGCCCCAGGTGACATGTATCAATGCAAAACAAAGTTTTAAAAACAGACGTTTTTTCCGGAAAAGTGATTTTACTAATGCTTAAATAACAATAAAATTAAATATTCATTTAAATATCATGCCTGGGGGTGTCCTTAGTATACCTGTAAAGTAGCGTATATTTCCCATGTTTAGAACAGAACCACAGCAAAAGGAAAAAAATGTAATTTAAAACTGCTCGCAGCTGTAATGTTTTGTCGGGTATAGATAAAAATCATTTAAAAAAGACCCGGGGGACACACCCACCAGGTCTTTGATGGCCCCGAGGTCGATTCTTGCCCCCCCAGTACATAGGTGGGGGGCTGGGAGAAGATAGGTCTGGGCTGAGGCCGCAGAGGCAGGAAACCCTTTATAAGTCACTATGACTCTTTTATGGTGTGGAATGGTGTAGAGATAACCTAATTCCCAACTCCCCTTCCCTCCCTTCCCTTGTCCCTCTGTTTTCATATTCTTTGTCTAATTCTTAGGTTTACAATGTATAGTCCGGAATGCTATGTGGAAAGACCAATTGTACATTATGTGTTTTGTATGTTCTCTATAAAATGAAAATAAAGATTACATAAAAAAAACTGGTTCCCCTCCAGTCCATTACCAGGCCCTTTGGGTATGGTATGGATATTAAGGGGAATCCCGCACCGAAATGTAAAAAAAAAATGGCGTAGGGGTCCCCCCAAAATCTATACCAGACCCTTATCCGAGCGTGCAACCTGGCAGGCCGCAGGAAATGAGGGAGAACGAGAGAGTGCCCCCCCCTTCTGAACCGTACCAGGCCACATGCCCTCAACATGGGGAGGATGCGTTGGGGTCCCCCCAAAACACCCCCATGTTGATGGGGACAAGGGCCTCATCCCCATATCCCTTGCCTAGTGGTTGTGGTGGGTCTGCAGGTAGGGGTCTTATCGGAATGTGGAAGCCCCCTTTAACAAGGGGACCCCCAGATCCCAGCCCCCCCTATGTGAATGGGTATCGAGTACATTGTACCCCTACACATGCACCAAAAAAAGTGTTAAAATGGTAAAAATTACAATAGACAATTTGGGATGTCCATTCATCTTCGATCACAGCGTCCGATGGACCGAGAAAAAAAAAGAAAAAAACTCTGCCTCCATGGGAGGCTGCCGCTGACTGCAGGCTTTCTGCATTGACAGCTTTTATATAGCTGATGGCGGGGCCACCCGGTGACGTAAATGAGTGACCCCGCCCCCTCTGAGGTTATATGATGTCAGAAGAGGGTGGGGTCATACCTTACATTCGACTCGAATTGGGGGCTCATCCCTACTTGCCACCCATAGTTGATTGTCTGCTTCAGTTGCACTACCAGGGACTGAAATGCTCCAGGAAAGCTCTTTTCATGCTGAGCTAATCAAAATGACTACAGATGATCACAGTTGACAGTCAAATGGCTTTGTGTGCCATTGAGAAGGTGATTAGCTACACCTGATTGAGTTTACAAGTCATTTTTAGGAGGGGGGGTGATACTTTTTCCAAGTCAGTAACTCTGTTTTTGAAATTTTTTAAAATCTTCTTCTGACATGGTGGTGTTATATCTTTTACTTGAATGTTATAGGCTGCACTAAATAAATACAGCCAAATAGAACAAAAACTGTGTCTGTCTTTATTTCAGGCTGCCAAGCAACAAATGTGATTTTTGATTCTTTGATGATATAGATATAGATATATAGATATCTATACAGTATATAATGTATATGCAGAGAGATAGTGCAGCTGTTCTTATACAAGTAATTACTTCTAATAGAAAACAATTGAATGGTTCATCTGAACAGGGAATTTTGCTGCTTAAAGTAACACATTTTGCTGAGTATAACATATCAATATTAAATTGGTCCACAGTGCCTGCAGGTAATTCACTGACCTCTCTGGGTTCCCTGTAGAATAAACTGCTGACATAAATAACTGTTATTTCCAATACCATACATTTGTCTGCACGTCGGGGATGCTAAAGTAATAATTATATTGCTTATGATAAACACCTGTAGCTTCCCTTTTAATTACAGGGGTGACATGACCCAGCTAGTTAAAATAGGTAAGTGAGCAACATTTTAGACACCTCTGTGCCATGCTGAAGTGAAGGCCAACCTTGGCACTCTGCAGATGATTATTCTTTGGAGTTTACTCTGCAGATAACTTACTAACTCAGCTCAGGGTAAGGCAGTATTGTGTCTGTATACACAACACCTATCCCCAACCCTGGAAGATAAAGAATTATAGGTGATATGCTGCACATACTAGAATCAAATTGGATGTTTCATGCTTATTGTACACAAAAAAAGATGGCAATTATCATCTGAGGGAAGTTGTTTAGGAATTGAATTAATTGCATTAAATATATATAAAAACAGTCTATATAGGATAACCTCATTAAAAAAAAAAAACTAACACATTCAGCAAAAACTGATACAATAAGATGACAGCACACAACGTGGATCTGTTTTGGCACTATCATCTTAGAGCTGCTACTTTTCAGTGTAGGCTCTGCTGGGATCCAACACTATTGCACCCACAGCGGGACAACATGAAAATACTGCAGAATGGTTTAAAGTATATGGGAACCCTTAACTTGTAATGTAAAACAATCCATTCAGTTTAAAATTGCAATGAACAGCAAAACATTTATATATATATATATATATATATATATATATATATATATATATATATATACACACACACACACACTGTAAAAAAAAAAAACTGTATAAATACCTTTTTTTTTTTTTTTTTTATAAGTGATCACATAATCTCAGTTCCTAGTTGCATAAGGGGCTTAGAGAGGTGGGGATAGAGAAAGAGCAGCAGAACACTGATCTCCCCAGTAAATGGCTGTGCAGGGGGTGTATCAGCACAATTCTGACCATTGGAGGACAGACAGGCTGTTCTCCCAGGACAGCCAAAAAAACTGACCATGCTGAAAAGTGTGTGCTGTCATGCCTAGTGTGGTCTGTTTGAATTAAGAAAGCAGGGAGACTGGCAGGATCACCAGGTATTTCACACAAAGAAAGAAAGACTTTTATAACACAAGTACATGGTACAACAGACACACATCAGGAATATGAAACGTTGGGGTAATTATAGACTGCATTCACATCTCTGCATTTTAGTGGGATGTGTATATGCCCAGTTGCGGTGTATTTGGTAACGTTTCCAGCATAAAATCTCATAGACTTAGAGAAGACTGATGGCAGAAAAAGACCAGAAGTTTCATCCAGGTTGCCTTTTTCGTTGTCTTTGAGGATAGATCTATGTTTATACCAAGGAAGGTAATTAACTACTTGGGATTAATTTACTGAAGAGAAATAGGCTGTTCACTTTGCAGGAGAACTTGCACTTTGCAAAGTAATGTTCCCCGGAGCTTAGTGAATGTGGTGAAGTTTCACTTTGCAAAGAATGCCCAATCACATGACAGGAAAACAATAAAAACAGCATTTTTGCTTACACGTGATTGGATGATGGAAGTCAGCAGAGCTTCACTTCATTCACTATGCTCTCGGGCAAATTCCTTTGCAAAGTGAGCTATTTGTCTTTAGTAAATCAACCCTTTTATGTCTGCTGGAAGTGTGCTCCAAGTATCCACTACTCTTTCTGTCAAATAATACTTTCTAACGTGCATTTATCTCCTGCTAGTTTGAGGTCCTCTCCCTGGTAAGTAATATTTTTCATTAGTACTATGGATCAAGCACATACATGGAAATTCCAGTTTTGTTGAAAATAACAATCATCCAAATGTTATTTATATGCATTACAAGGATTTCATTTAATTGTATTGCAGATCCTTATTGCTACTGTTTTGGGGTTACTAAGAACATTCATTGCAATGCACTTGCTCAGCTAAAGTAATTGTAAAGTTTTGTTAAAAAAAAAAAAATCATGTTATACTTACCTCCTCTGTGCCGTTAGTTTTGCACAGAGCAGCCCGGATCCTCTTCTTCTTGGGTCCCTCTTTGCTACTTCTGGCCCCTCCCTCCTATCGAGTTCCCCCTCAGCCAGCAACTCTCTATGGGGGCATCAGAGCCAAGTCACAGCTCCATGTATCCATTCAGACACGGAGCCCTGACCTGGTCCCGCCCCCTCTCTCCCCTGATTGGCTGACTGACTTTGATTGACAGCCGTGGTAGCCAATGTGTGTCTCAGCCAATCAGGAGTGTACTGGATGGCTTAGACACTCATGGACATCGCTGGAGAGAGATGGGGCTCAGGTAAGTCATTGGGGGGTGCTGGGGAGGCTGGTACACACAGAAGTTTTTTTATCTTAATGCATAGAATGCATTAAGATAAAAAACCTTCTGCCTTTACAACTCCTTTAAAATGAGAGGCAAGTTCTGCCTTTGCTATAATTATATTTGCAGTTTGCTATTATATTGTGCACTAAACTTTCAGGCAAATTTCAGGAAGGTAACAAGCCAGTTAACAGGAAAAGAAAATGAGGAGTTTGTAATATGTCATCTACAAATCGATTACTGTTACCATGGTTACAATAAAGAGAATTTTTTTTCTTTCAGTCGTGAATAGTTAAATAAGTCTACCAATAACAGACATGGCGAGAAGCTAATACTGTTACCAACAGCCCCAGCTGACTTAATGTTATTGCACTAAATCTAAAATATATATTCTATTTCATATTGTTGTGTCTTAGCTACTCAGTACCCTATTGCTTGGCTGACATGCAGTAAGACCCTTCCATGCTCCAAAAATTAACCCAGTCTATAAATGCCAGAAGAATTATGTATTTTGGTGAAAAAGGTGGATGAAGCTATGGTGCAATATAATGCCAGTACATGCAAAATGTAAAGTATTTGTGCTCATGCACTATAGGCTACCTGTTATAGTCTTACACTGTTACTACCAATGAGCTCAGAATACTGAGTCTAACACTGCAACAACCTACTGTTTGTCTTGTAGCGACCTGTTTGTTGCTCTCATCACCTGGGTGTACTCCTTGATTGCATGCGTGGAACGACATGACATTATCTTACTCCCACGGCCCAGTTAACAAGTTCTATGTATTGTGGGTTTTCTATACACTGCTATCTGTGTATGTAATACTTTCCTTCGCAACAACAATATACCAATCGAAGTCTATTTTATCCAGAAATAAAGACAACTATAAAACCAAGGAGATATTTTCACTCTTTACAAGACCTGGATATCAATGTATCTATGCAACCAAATATAAAGCATTAGAGATTGCTTATAAAAAGTAAGTCTATAAAACATTTTTTTCTGTCTACACCAAAGACACGGTCATTATTATTTGTAATGTAATATATTGTGCATCAAATAATTATATTAGGCAGAGCTTCTAATAATATGCTGTACATCACATTTGTTATTTGGTTCTTTGGTCTTTTTTAACTGTTGTACTGAGGAACGATATAAAACAAATTTTATAGCCAACAGCCATTGCTGGAATATGCTCTTGTTCAGAGACAGCAAAAGATATAATATACAGTATCTCTCACAAAAGTGAGTACATCCCTCACATTTTTTGTAAATATTTTATTAAATCTTTTCATGTGATAACATTGAAGAACTTACACTTTGCTACAATATAAAGTAGTGAGTGTACAGCTTGTATAAAAGTGTAAATTTGCTGTCCCCTTAAAATAACTCAACACACAGCTATTAATGTCTAAACCGCTGGCAACAAAAGTGAGTACACCCCTAAGTGAAAATGTCCAAATTGGGCCCAAAGTGTCAATATTTTGTGTGGCCACCATTATTTCCAGCACTGCCTTAACCCTTTTGGGCATTGAGATCACCAGAGCTTCACAGGTTGCCACTGGAGTCCTCTTCCACTCCTCCATGACGACATCATAGAGCTGGTAGATGTTAGAGACCTTGCTGTCCTCCACCTTCTGTTTGAGGATGCCCCACAGACGCTCAATAGGGTTTAGGTCTGGAGACATGCTTGGCCAGTCCATCACCTTTACCCTCAGCTTCTTTAGCAAGGCAGTGGTCGTCTTGGAGGTGTGTTTGGGGTCGTTATGTTGGAATACTGCCCTGCGGCCCACTCTCTGAAGGGGGGGGACCATGCTCTGCTTCAGTATATCACAGTGCATGTTGGCATTCATGGTTCCCTCAATAAACTGTAGCTCTCCAGTGCCTGCAGCACACATGCAGCCCTATGCAGACCAATTTGATGCAGTGTGCGGCGTATGGTCTGAGTATTGACAGGCTGACCCCCCTTTCAACCTCTGCAGCAATGCTGGCAGCACTCATATGTCTATTTCCCAAAGACAACCTCTCTGGATATGATGCTGAGCATGTGCACTCAACTTCTTTGGTGAGGCCCGTTCTGAGTGCAACATGTGCTATTAAACCACTGTATGGTCTTGGCCACTGTGCTGCAGCTCAATTTCAGGGTCTTGGCAATCTTCTTATACCATATACCATCTTTATGTAGAGCAACAATTATTTTTTTCAGATCCTGAGAGAGTTCTTTGCCATGAGGTGCCATGTTGAACTTCCAGTGACCAATATGAGAGAGTGAGAGCGATAACACCAAATTTAACACACCTGCTCCCCATTCACACCTGAGACCTTGTAACACTAACGAGTCACATGACACCGGGAAGGGAAAATGGCAAAATGGACCCAAATTTGGACATTTTCACTTAGGGGTGTACACCACTTTTGTTGCCAGCGTTTTAGACATTAATGGCTGTGGGTTGAGTTATTTTGAGGGAACAGCAAATTTACAGGAGAAATGTGAAAAAAATCGAAACCAATATACTTATTACTAAGCCAAACTGAATGACAACAGCTGCTGCCTTAACAAATCTTTCCTTAATGGTAGAAATCAATGATCAACATGTGAAAGAAGTCCGACGGACTCGGGCAGTGCTTGTAAAAAATGAGTACATAAACCAAGTGATCAAATATAAAAACCACAACTAAAACCATCAACTAAAAGTCCGCAAGGTATTAATATTAATACCTTGCGGACTTTTTGTTGATCTTATAGATTTGATTAATTTTTATATTTGATCACTTGGTTTATGTACTCATTTTTTACAAGCGCTGCCCGAGTCCGTCTGACTTCTTTGACATAGTGGCTATGTGGTTGACACTTTTGCTTTGTTACACTGTTTTCATATGAAACTTGAACTCCAGCTTTTGTTACACTTTACATATTATGTTTCTTACTAACATGTGAGGCAGCTGGTTGTGCTGTATAAACTGTATGTAGCTGAGGTTACATACAGCATACCACACAGTGTTCCAGGTACGAGCCAAAACCTTTCTGTCTCATACCCATGTTACCCATAACACAATAGACTTTGCCTAAGCGGTGCTCAGCCATTCAAAGAAAGCAATGTATTCTAAAATGGATACAAAGCTTCCTCTGATCAGCTGAGTTAGAAGTTGTGACATCATCAGTCCACCTCTCTGACTCAGCTAATCAGAGGAAGCTTTGTATTCATTGCTAGAATACATTGCTTTCTGTGAATGGCTGAGTGCCACCAGACAGACTCCATTGTGTTCTGAGTATCAGACAGGAAGGTCCTGGCTCACACCTGGAACACAGTCCTGCATTGTAAGGTACCTGTGGTAGGTAGTGTCCGAAGTGGAGCTTGTGTGCTGAGGATTTAGGCAAAAACTTAGTTAGGCAGGTCAGGTCAGGTTGGCAACAGATCAGGTAAAGCGGTACACAATCAAAATCCAGACAGGGGTCAGGCAGGCAGAGGTCGTATACGAGCTGGCGGTGAAGTACAATTTCAGAAGGCTAGAGAGTGGTCAAGAATTCAGGCAGAAGTCCATACACGGTCATTAGAATCACAGCGCTATCAATACACCCAGGGAGCTAGTCCACACAAACGGGCACTGATTAACAGGAAGTGCTGCTATTTACGGGCTACTTAATTGTACATTGTCCTCAGCTGGCAGCAGGTGGGGCAAGTGGGTCCAAGGCAATGCATCAAGCTGGGATAACACTGAAACAACTCCAGAGCTCCCCCATGGCACAGCAGGTAAGGCTGCAGCTGTGGAACCAGGAAAACGGCAGGGTTCCCTCCCCAGTGGATCCCTCTGGGGGCCTAGCAGGAAAGGAGGCATGGAAGTCTTGAATAAGAGCAGGGGCATGCAAATCTTTGGCTGGAACCCAGGAACATTCTGTGATGGGATATCCTTTCCAGTGAACCAGATACCGTAGGCCACAACCCCGCCTTCTAGAATCCAAAATCTTAGAGACTTCAAACTCATGTTGTCCATCAACAAGAACAGGAGGAGTTAGCTGTTGAGTTCTGGAGTAACGATTGAAAATTGCTTTTTTGAGGAGAGAAACATGGAACACAGGATGTATCCCGAGAGAGGAGGGCAATTTCAATCTGTAGGAGACTGGCACGACTAGAGCAATTATTCTGTAAGGACCAATGAATCGAGGACCCAATTTGGTAGAGGATTGTTTCAGTCTCACGTATTTGGTAGACAGCCAAACTCTGTCCCCCACCACATATGGAGGTATATGGCATCTTCGCCTGTTGGAGAAAAGTGCATGTTTGCCTGCTGACTTCCGTAGCAATAAGCAAATCTTTTTCCAGTGTTCCATGGTATGAAGAGCACTGTGCCAATGGGAGTTAATGGCAAATTCAGCCAAAGACAAATACTCAGACCAATTGGAGTGTAACAAGTTGACATAATGTTGAAGATAGGTTTCAAGGGTCTGGTTCAGGTGTTCGGTTTGACCATCTGTTTGTGGGTGATGTGAGGTAGAGAGTGAGAGCGTTATTCCCAGTTTCTTACAAAACGCTCTCCAGAATCGGGAAACAAATTGGGATCTGCGGTCTGAGATGATATTGGTAGGTATGCCATGATGTTTCACAATATGGGAAAGGAAGAGGGTAAACAGTGCTTCTGCTGTAGGTAATCCAGGGAGCGGTACAAAATGAGACATTTTGGAAAAGTGATCCACAATGACCCATATAGCAGTCATGCCATCGGATTTGGGTAACTCTGTAATGAAGTCCATAGTCAAATGGGTCCAAGGCAGACGAGGTACAGGAAGTGGTTGTAACAGCCCAGTAGGCAAGGCGCAAGGTAGTTTATTAGCAACAGAAGTTGGACAGGCAGCCACATAGTCGGTAACATCTCTTTTCAAACATGACGCTGCAAGGTCTTAAGAGTGATGGTGACACTAGGATGACCAGATAACACTTTTCTGAGGCTGGGGGCTATGAACAGGTGACCTGGTGGTATCTTCAAACCTTGAGGAGCATGATTCTGGGTTTCTGGTAACCGTTGGGAAAGAGCCGTAGAGATCTGTGTGACAATTTTGTGAGGTGGAATTATATACCGCTCGGTAGGAGTTGATCTTCTTCAGAAGTAGTGAACTGTCTGGAAAGAGCATTAGGTTTCTTGTTCTTATGCCCAGGGACATAAGAAAGAAAAAAATTTAAATGGGAGAAGAACAGAGCCCATCAAGCTTGACGTGAATTCATGTCTGAAGATACAGCAGGTTTTTATGGTCAGTTAGGATAGAAAAAGGCTTGGGAGCCCCTTCTAGAAGATGTTGCCATTCAGACAAAGCCAATTTGATAGCCAGTAGTTCTCGATTCCCAACATCATAATTCATCTCCGCTGGAGAAAACTTTCTAGAGAAAAACACCACTGTATGGATTCTACCGGACTTAGGTTGTCTCTGGGACAGCATGGCACCTGCTCTTAATTAGGAGGAATCAACCTCCACTATGTACTGGAGATCAGGGTTTGGATGCTGAAAAACTGGAGCCTTGTTGAACATGCCTTTTAATTGCTGGAATGTTGATTCTGCTTCTGAGGGCCACACTTTGCAATTTGTACCTTTCCTAGTCATAGCAGTAAGGGGTGCAGCAATGGAGGCAAAATCTTTGATGAAGAGCCTGTAGTAATTCGCAAACCCTAGAAAGCTTTGGAGCCCCCTCAAAGTGGTCGGTTGGGGCCATAGCTAGACAGCAAAAAGTTTTTGTGGGTCCATTTGGAAACCTACAGCACTTATGATGTATCTCAGGAAAGGTATGTGGTTTTGATGAAAACTGCATTTCTCAATCTTTGCGTAAAGGTGTTTTTTTCTCAATTGCTGTAATATTTGTTTTACATGTGAGATGTGCTCTAGGTGAGTCTTGGAAAAGATTAAAATGTTGTCCAAGTAGATAATCACAAAACTGTTGCTGAAATCATGAAAATTTTAATTCATGAAAGGTTGGAAGACAGCAGGAGTGTTACAGAGTCCAAATGGCATAACCAGATACTTAAAATGTCCCTTACGGGTTCTTGAATGCTGTCTTCCACTCATCTCCCTCTCTAATTTGAATCAGATTCTAAGCCCCTCGGAGGTCCAGCTTAGTGGAGATAACAGCTCCCTTAAGGACGTCAAACAATTCTCGAAAAAGAGGCAAGAGATAGGAGTCTTTTACGGTGATCTGATTTAACCCTGCATGGTCGAAGACCCTCATCTTTCTTTTCAACAAAGAAAAAACCTGCCCCTACTGGAAAAGGAGAGGGGCGGATAAAGCCTCTCTCCAAGTTGTCTTTGACATATTCCTCCACGGACTTTTGTTCAGGCAGTGACAGGGAATAGGTCCTTCCTTTGGGAAGAGGTGCTCAAGGAATCATATTATAGGTGCAGTCAAAGGAATGATGTGGAGGTAAAACCTCTGCATTTTGCTTGCAAAATACATCTGCAAATCCATGGAATTCACAAGGCAATGTAGGAGGGATGGCCACAGACAAGCAGAAAGTCTTGCAGGTTGAGACAGCCAGTTCAGATAACAGGAAGGCCCCCAAGAGGTTGGTTCTCCATTTACCCAATCAAAAGAAGGGTTGTGTTGTTGTAACCATGGGTAACCAAGGATAACAGGCAGAAATGGAGAATCAATAAGAGACAGGACGACATCCTCTTTGTGGAGTGCGCCTACCTGAAGGGTGATTGTTGTAGTCTCAAACTTTACAAGGCTATCTCCCAACCATTGTCCATTCAGGGTGGTGATGCTCAGGGGTCTAGACTTGGGAACAAATGGGATGTTATTTTCCTTAGCAAAAGTGTAATCCAGGAATATGCCAGCGGCTCCATAATCCACAAAGGCCTCACAGGAGACAAGTTTAGAGGCTAAATTGAAGATTGCGGGTACAGTAATCTTGGTCTTGGAGGAAGTACTTGTAATGTCTAATCCAGCTCCTACAACACTGGTTAGAACCTGCCTTTTACTGGACAGGAAGGACAGACAGATAACAAATGTCCTTTAAGTCCACAGTACAAGCATAGGCGCAAAGCACGCCTCCTTTGTTTCTCTGACTCTGTTAGGTGGAGACGGCTGACTTCCATGGGTTATACAGGTGTCTTGGACTCAACTGAAATTTCAGGTTCAGGCTGAGGTGATGCTTGGAAGTTAGGGGCCAAACGGTAAACTGGCCTAGAAAGCTTGCAAGTTCTAGGTCTCTCCTGGCACCTTTCATGATACCGGACATCCAGACGAACGCACAGCTCTATGAACTTTTCAAGGTCTTCTGGGGAATCCTTATAAACCAAATCGTCCTTAATGCGATCTGTAAGACCTTTATGGAAAGCGGCACGTAATGCACTTGAGTCCCAATTAGTCTCAGCAGCCAGGCTAAGGAATTCAATAGCATACTGTGTCACAGTCCTGGTACCTTGCTGTATGTCTAAAAGTGAGCACTTAGCTGCAGAAGCTCTATCTGGCTTGCCAAATACAGCATAGAGAGAAGCCAGAAATCTATCAGCGTCTTGCAGCACAGGATCGTTGCATTCCAGGTAAGGAGAGACCCATTCCAGGGCTTTCCACTTTAACAATGAAATTACAAAAGTCACTTTGGCAGAAGAAGTGCTGAAAGTCCCAGGGTTGTTGCGGAAATGCAAACGGCAAATGTTTAAAAAATCTCTGCAGTCCTCGGTAAGGATGAGCCAAACACCCCCCCGGTTCGGTTCGCACCAGAACATGCAAAAAATTTGTACGAACAAGCGAACACCGTTATGGGACACGAACATGAAAAATCAAAAGTGCTAATTTTAAAGGCTTCTATGCAAGTTATTGCCATAAAAAGTGTATGAGGACCTGGGTCCTGCCCCAGGGGATGTGTATCAATGCAAAAAAAAGTTTTAAAAACAGCCACAGTGAAATGACATTTCTAAAGAAAAAAAAAGTAATTTAAAAAAGATCACGGATGTAATGTATTGTCGGATCCTGGCTATATAGAAAAAAATTCATTGAAAAATCGACATGGCCACCCCTCCCCCCCCCCCCAGGCCATTATCAGGCCCTTTGGATGTGCCTTGACCCGGCACTGGGGCAAGTACTGCCACTTTAGGACGGTGGAACACACGCCAGCTACGGGAGCTAGCCGTGAGGCACCTTCCAACAACAGTCACACTTGCAGCCCCAGTCCCGGGTCAAGGCACATTTACTGTAAGCAGCCATTTGGCATATGTATTTTTTAATTTTTAAAATAAACAGGATTACGCTATTGGTTCCTTATCATTTTTTCCACATATCCCATCTATTATCTCTGCGGAGAATGGGTTAACTTTATCCATTTTTTCTATATTGCCGGGATCTGACAATACATTACAGCTGCAATCAGTTTTAAATGACATTTTTTCCTTTATAAATGTCATTTTGCTGTAGTATTATTGATACATGTCCCCTGGGGCAGGACCCAAGTCCCCATGTCATTTTTTTCAATGATTTTTATCTCTATTGCCTGGATCCGACAATACCTTACAGCTGCGATCAGTTTTAAATGACTTTTTTTCTTTAGAAATGTAATTTTGATGCAATTTTGTTCTAAACACGGGAAAAATGCGCTACTTTACAGGCATACTAAGGACAGCCCCCAGGCATGATATTTAAAGGAAAATTTAATTTTTATTGTTTCACTTTAAGCATTATTAAAATCACTGTTCCTGAAAAAACAGCTGTTTTAAAAACTTTTTTTGCATTGATAAATGTCCCCTGGGGCAGGACCCCAAACAATTTTATGGCAATAACTTGCATATAAGCCTTTAAAATTAGCACTTTTGGTTTTTCATGTTAGTGTCCCATAGACTTTAACGGTGTTAAAACGCTGTGTTTCATCTCAAACATCGGGCACATCCCTAGTCCTCAATATCATCACCAAATTTTTCAGGCAAGGGAAGTTTGGGTGGCAGAGAAGAGGCGGGTTGGATTGGAGCAGGAGCAGGTGCTGGAGTCTGGACAAGTGCAGAGGAACCAGGCAAACAAGACTTAAGTATGGCACAAAGTTCATCTAGCTTAGCGTTCATAGAAGAAAGATGCTGTTCATAAGCTCCAATCAATTGTCCCTGATCCAAAATTGCCTTAACAATCTCAGCAGGGTCCACTGCCATTGTGGCCAGTTAGTAAAGTAAGGTACCTGTGGTAGGTAATGTCTGAAGTGGAGCTTGTGTTCTGAGGATTCAGGCGAAAACTTAGTTAGGCAGGTCAGGTCGGCAACATATCAGGCAAAGCGGTACACAATCTAAATCCGGAGAGTGGTCAGGCAGGCAGAGGTCATATACGAGCTGGTGGTGACATACAAAATCAGCAGGCTAGAGAGTGGTCAAGAATTCAGGCAGAAGTCCATACACGGTAATCAGAATCACAGAGCTATCCATACACCCAGAGAGCTAGTCCACACAAACGGTCACTGAGTAACAGGAAGTGCTGCTATTTATTGGATGCTTAATTGTACATTGTGGCAGCAGGCAGCAGGTGAGGCTAGTGAGTCTAAGGCAGTGGTTCTCAACTTGGGGGTTGGGACCCCCTGGGGGGTCAAATGATGATTTGCCAGGGGTCACCAAATCCTTGGCTGTTTCTGAAACCCGCACCGCTCTCCCAGCCTTTTTGTGGCCGCCCAACAGGGCTGTCCCTGGAGCCCGCAGCCACCCATTGTCTGGAGGAGACCCTATGTCCTGATTTCGGCATAGGTGTCACTGCTACGAGACACCACAAAGTCGGAGACACAGTGAATAACACTACCTGTGATTATAGTTGCCATTAAAAGTCCCCACTACAGTCCCCCCCAGCGCCCCACCAAGGAATAAGAGAAGGAATAAAAATAGAGAATACATGGAAGGGAGAGGAAAAGAGGGGGAGGAACAAAGAAAATGGGGGAGAAAGAATAAGAGAAAGAACAAGAAAGACGGCTAGAAAGAGGGATGGGGGAAAAAAACAAGAAATTAGGATAGAGAGAGATAAAAGGGAAAGAAAGGGGAACAAAGATAAAGAGTGGTACATCCTAAAATGTACCATAAGGGGTTTTAATACTGTACGAGTGGAAGGGACTCAGGGAGCACTAAATGTCCATGGGTTAGGGGCGCAAATTACTTGTCTTGCCTTGGGTGCTGACAACCGATGTTATGAAAATAATTTTACGGTTAGGGGTCTCCACAACTTGGGAAATTTTATTAAGGGGTAACGGCACTAGAGAGGTTGAGAACCACTGGTCTAAGGCAATGCATCAAGCTGGTAGAACATTAGAACAACTCCAGAGCTCCCCAGTGGCACAACAGGTAAGGCTGCAGCTGTGGAACCAGGAGCATCCTGGTTCAATGACACCCAGGTATATGACATGCATGCTGTATATAGCCTCAGCTACATACAGTTTATACAGCACATCCAGCAGCTTCAAATGTTAGTGAGGGACATAGTTTCTTTGGGCCAGCTTGTAAAGCAGGGGTAGGCAACCCAGCTGCATTGAAACTATGAATCCTATCATGCCTCTAGGAGTCATGCCTGTGATTGTCGGGGTCTTGCAATGTCTCATAGGACTTGTAGTTTCAAAACAGCTGGAGAGTCGAGGTTGCCTACCCCTGTTGTAAAGTGTAACAAAAACTGGAGTTCAGCTTTAAATTAAAACATATTTCTACCCACCATAATTTTTTAAAATGTATTTTTATTTTTGGTAAAATTCATTACAGATTTTCTTTTTTAAACTTTTTCTTATTTTATTTTTCATTTTACCCATAAGTCTATCGTACAAACACAGGCAGGGAGGGTAAAGCTGTAACTTAAAAGCTTACAAGTAATCATATCCATGGAATACAGGATGTCAAGGATGTACCACTAGCTGGAGATGCGCCATTATCCACTTGAGGTACCAAGCCTGCCTGATGCAAGTATAATGTTAAAGAGGGCCTTTAGTGCAGCAAAGGAGATTTGTGACTCAAGTTGTTGATTTTTAATAAAATGAATTAAAGCTGGATCAATAAAAACTAACAAACACCCACTGGAGATTTTACTGATAAAATCAATATATTTATTGTATATGCATTTAACTAAGAAAATACCTTTTTTTTTAAGCTTCTGTGCTGGTTCACATTGGCCTTCTGGCTCTGCCCTGCATTGGCCTCCTGGTGCTTCTAGAGGCTTGGTTGAGGCACCCAGCCACCCCAAGAGGCTGCGACGAGGCAATGTAACATCACTCATGCTTCCCAGAATAGTTTTTGTTTTTCTTTTAGCAAAAAAACTTTTAAATTTGCCTAAAAAAAAAAAAATACCATGGCAATAATGTTTCAAGCTTCTGTTGTGTACCAACACCCCAAATATAACAAACAAAAAATTTCAAAGTACTACATAAGCCCATTTACATCTCAATAATTCAATTTATTGTTTGAAATTATTTAAAAGTTCAAACATAAGCATATTGCAATAAAAGTGCAAGCATATGCCATTCATAAAATTTCTTTATGTATATATGAAAGCGTGCCAATGCTATTTCTTTTTTTCTTTTTTTTAAAGATAGAGCTATTTCTTAGTATATTCTTAGTATATTATCCTGTTATCATGCTTCCATATCCCCCCTCACATAACTCATCACATTTTAACTGCACTGAGGCTAAAGTATTTATAGGTATGGGGGGGGGGGGTTATACCTGGCCCCTATATTACTAAAATATTATGTTATTAATTACCTGTTATGGGTAATTAGTGCAAAGGACTTAGATATGTTTTGTTTTTATATCAGACACATATTTATGTTTTATGGTAATAATACAATAGGAATTAACTAACAAAGATTGAAAAATATCACACATTTTTTAACTCCTTTATGTAATTACAGGTCATGGTGTTTCTATAAGATCTCATTGTATTTCACACTTGGAAGCAGTGATCTACTATTGGTCATCAATGTCCAAGCATTTCTGAGCTCACACGCGTCATTTGCTGTCCAGAATCTCTTACCACATGGCGTTCTGAAAGATTTATTGGGAGAACTCCTGGAATCAGAAGGAGCTGAATTAAGCTATGAATATTGTCATTTAAGTTTGCTTCCAGAGCATCTGATTACAAACTCACATGGTATACTTGCAATTGTGATTTTTATTTACACATACAAGCAGGTGAGTAATTAGGAAAATCCGTTAAATTTAATGCACAACAATCCATACTGTTAGATAATCTTGTTAGAATGAAATATTACATAAGTATTATGCTACAAACTATGGTTTAAAATTTAAAAAAAGTTATCTTCTATTAAGCAGGAAAATGCCGGAATTTGCAAAATCTGCTGGATGAAAAAAAAAACAAAAAAAAAAACACTTTTATTGGTCAATACATGTCAACATAATGCAAATATGTGAACTAGCACCATTAAAATCAATGGCACATGTGCAAATGTACCTTAAAATGTAAAAGTTAAAAAGTTAAAGCCCAAGGGTGTGTGGGTCCTTAAAGCTGATGTTTTTACCTTGAACCGTAAAACAGATGCTAACTAATGAACTTAAAAAAAATTAAATACAATAAAATCTTTAAAACAGAAGTATGACCAATGCTTTTTTTAGCCATACTTCTTTTGTGTGCCACAGGAGTGCACTTACTTTTGCTTTCCTGTGACCCAGTATTAGCCAACAGTTGGCTAAAGCCCGCTGTCAGCTAACATGGCAGAGCAGCTCCAGGCTCTGGAAAGATTCCAACCATTTTGTCGGGATCCACCCAGCTGCCTGATTGACAGCTGGCTCCACCTCTCAGCGTGTGGCTGAGAGATGGAGTAATCTGTGCCTGCCTCCTCTCCTGCCCTGCAATCCAGTAAGCACAGCAGGGGCAGAGTGGAGAGCGGTGACTGACAGTCACTTATCTCTACTCCAAGAGCTGACATGGGACAGCTGCAGCATCACACAGATGCTGCAGCATAGAGGTGAGTATAAATGTTTATTTGTTTTTTTATTTTTATTTTTGCAACCCCAAACTTTAATTTCACTGAATTTCTTGAACCCATGTCAGTACTAATATACCAAATTATCACACCTTAAGTCATCCCCACTCTTCAAAGACTGGGGTTTGATTTACTAAAGGCGAATTGGCTGTTCACTTTGCAATAGAAGTTGTACTTTGCAAGGAAATTTTCCCCAGCCTAGTAAATGTGTTGAAGTTTAACTTTGCAATAAATACCCGATCACATGCGAAAAAAAGAAAAAAACAAAACAGCATTTGTGTTTGTATGTTATTGGATGATAAAAGTCAGCTTCATTTCATTCAGCTCATTAAGCTGTGGGGAGCAAATTGGCTGTTCCCCTGCAAAGTGAACAGCCTATTTTCCCTTAGTAAATCAATCCCTGTGTATCTACTGCATACGGATATGGGAGATTACAGATGTTTACTGGGACCTAAGATTCTTTACATTATGCATTTTTTTCGTTCAACCAGCTCTTATGCATTGTAACCGTACTGTCTCCCTTTTTATATTGTAAAGCACTGCATAAACTTTTGACGCTATATAAATCCTGTATTATAATAATAATATATAGCTGGTGGCACTGATCATTCTGGAAAAACCCAACAGGCTGGTTGTACACAAGTCGATGGATTGATCGATCGACTTATGTACAACCAGCCTGCCCATACATGGATTAACATTCGTCCAGCCCATGCTGAGCCGACCCAGTTTCAAGCCATGTATGGCTGGCTTTATAGAGGTACAGTCTTAAAAAAAAAAAAAAAATTCATAAGATTTTCGTAGCAACAATATTTACTGCATGCATTGAATTTTAAGGCATCAAATGACAGAGCAGCTACTTCTGTTTTTGTGTTGTAACCAGAATTTGTACAATGTATACTCAAACTCAAATCTTCTTGGTATTCAATCTTAATGACTCCAACAATTGTCTACCAGGTATTTCCAACTGCCAGAGAAGTACAGCTACGAAAATGGAAAACTGAAAAACCAAACAGAGTTGAAAACACGATGTTGCCCTCATTTGTTATTCTCTCACTTAGTGCCTTAGGGATTAGCACTGTGATTGGATTTTTCACCAATTCGTTTATTATTGTAGCTCATGGAATGGACAGGGCTAAAGGTAGGAACATTAACCCAAGAGAACTGATCCTTTTTACCCTGGGCCTTTTCAATATTGCCTATCAGTTTAGCATGGCAGCTAATGACTCTGTTCTCTACCTATGGAGTAATGTCTACTTCTCTGACAATGTTTTTACCATCTTCTCCGTCCTTCTGCTTTTCACAATCTTCTCCAGCTTCTGGTTTACCTTCTGTCTCTGTGGCTTCTACTATGTGATGCTTGTTACGTTTGAACAAACATTCTTCATGCGCCTAAAGCAAAGCATCTCTGATGTGGTCCCCTGGATGCTGTTCTCCTCTGTACTGCTGTCGCTCATTATCAGTGTCCCAGTAGCTTGGAATATCAAGAAGGATGAATATTTGGTTCAATTGTATGGTAATCTCACTGACAACTCAACTGTGCAATACGGAATACCACAAATGAGTCTTCAGTACTTGCTGGTCACCAGTATTATAGGTTGCTGCATACCTCTTATCCTGGTGGCTTTTGCAAATATCTTAATAATCAAGTCCCTCTGTGTCCATGCAAAACATCTCAGCAAGAGCGCTGGAGGCATGAGTGTACAGAGTGTTGAAGCCAGCGTATCTGCAGCACGCACTGTCAGCTCTCTTCTTATTCTTTACATTAGTTTTTACATTTCCCAGATATTGCTGATCATGGCCGTTTTTGATGTTAACAGTATTTGGTTTTCTGTCTGTTTGCTAGTTATCTATGCCTACTCCCCAGTACAGTCAATCATTTTGATTCTTGGAAGTCCAAAACTTAAAAGTGCATTGTTAACATTTTTGGGGTCAAGGAAAAGCAAAATACCTCCAGCTGGGGACATACAAGCAATAAGCTGACAGGGCAATCATAATGATGTCTTCTCAGTAATGGTCTTTCCATTGGAATGTGAAAATCATACTACATAGAAGAAACTGTGCTGTCTTTCTCCTTACACTGCCATACATTGTCAGGAAAAATCATGTTTTCAGTCCTACATACCTCCACTCAACTAAGGACATTAAGATTACCTTCAAGAGGGCAGCACATTGGCTAAAGCCCCATACACACGATCAGATTTTCGGCAGACCGAACATCCGTTTTTTGTTGCATGCTAGTCTCATGTCGAAAGTGAAGGGGTTATTCACCATATGAAAATTCTCGTGTGACAGAATACAACTTCAGAAGTGACGTAATGTGTTGGCTAGTTTTGTATGTATTCTTTCGTTTCTGAGCATGCGTAGTCTTCTGCTTACTATTTTTTTTCGTACGAAAACCGTGCTAATTAAACGAAAATCAGACGTTGAGTTCACATACAATTTTTTTGTTATAGTCTGCTCATCGAGCTTTTGTCTGATGAAAAACCGGAATGGGCTGTCAAAAGCACCATTGTAACGATCCAAAAATCGTCAGAATGTTCATCGGACAAAATGTTACTTTCTTCTTTTACTTTCTTTTAAATTCTTTACTTTACTTCTGCCTAGCAGTTATCATTTCTGCCTAGCAGCTCTAGGGTTATCAGTTTGAAACCCAACCATTACACTAACTGCACAGAGTTTGTATGTTCATGTATGGGTTTCCTCTGGGTACTCTGATCAACTCCCACACTCTAAAGACCCGTTGATAGGTTAATTGGCTAGTATGTGTATGAATGTGAGTAAAGCTGGCCAAACATGGACTGAAGTTCATTAGGGACCAGTTGAATTTTGATCCATATATGGGCAAGCTGGTTGTACACAAGTCAATCTATAAATTGACTTGTGTACAATTAGCCTCTCAGGTTTTCCCCAAATGATCAGTGCCTCTGGCTGTAGCTGGCTACAGTGATCATTGTATTTTGCTAGTGGGGATGGCTACCCGCCGGCAGGACACAATAGCGCTGAGAGAAGTGTGTTGTTGGGGGAATCTACACATTTCTTTTTTTGTTTAACCTACTGGTTATTGGAATTTTTTTTATAATATATGGTCTGCCTTTGAGATCTTAGATTGTAAGCTCTTTGAGGGCAGGGGCTGATGTGAATGTATATTATATCTATGAAGTGCTGTGTAAAATTGTCTGTGCTATTTAAATATGCTGGTATGATGCTCATTAACCTTCGATATGATGCTTTGTGCAAATACCAATCATTCATGTCAAAATGATAGCTAATTTTATGTAAATTACTATTCAGAAAGTAAATTCTGTAAGCTTCTGTACAAATATGGAATAAGACCTGTGTATACACAATGTTGTAGTGAATAAATCTAATTTATTTCTGATCTGAAATGTAAATCTGGATAAGTGGCATGCTTCTATAAAATGATAGGATTCTGTAAGATTTGGTGAGATGCTGCAAAGGTGGTTATCCTAATTTGGGCAAAGCATTTTGTTAAAGTGATGTAACATCATTTTCCTATTATTAGAGTCAAATAAGCTTGTATGTTTTATGCATATGTCATATAACCTAGCACACTTGTACAACTGAACAACCACTACTACAATTAGTTATATTTTCATCTAGAGCAGGGGTTTCTAAACTTTCTAAATAAGGGGCCAGTTTACTATCCTTCATACTGTAGGGGGGGGGGGGTACGGGGGCGGACTGTGTCAAGTGGGAGTAAACAATGCCCTATCTTTATTAAGGTATTATTCTTTTTTAGAGTATTATTCTTATTAGGTATTAGGGAGATAAATAGTTGGTGTCAGTAGGAGGAATAGTGCCCCGCCATTGGTGACAGTGGAAGGAACAGTTCCCCGTTGTTGGTGTCACTGGCAGGAATTATGCCCCATTGTTGGTGTCAGTGGCAGGAATTATAACTCAAGGACCAGATAAAGGCAAGCAAAGGGCCGCATCTAGCCCCAGGGCCCCAGTTTGGAGACCAGTGATCTAGAGTAAGGTTAGACAATCTCAGTAGTCAGGTATCCAGTGTAGGCGTGCCTACAGACCTGCGATGATTGTTTGTCCTCTAATCTTGGCCTGGTTTGTCAATCTTATGTTCATCGGTTCTTGTCCAGTACCCAAGAAATCTTGGGGAGGAAAAAACAACTGGGACCTAGAGGTGAGGAGTAGAAAGCAGCAAAATCCAACACTACAAAGAAGTGTCAGAATGTTGCCCAATCTGAGCGGTCTGGCATTTGGGCAGAGCAGGGCATTAAAAGCTACTGTGGGTACGTGCGGACACCAGTAGGTGCATGAACATCATACCAGCAGCTATTCTTCAATTTAAAGTGTATCCATAGCCAAGCAGTGTGTCAAGACCTGAAGATAAATCTAACATTAAATCAGGATTTTATGACAAATGAAAAATAATATATTGTATGAATGTAAATATAGCAATTGAAACTGTTGTATAGTAGGGATGAGCTTCGTGTTCGAGTCGAACCCATGTTCGACTCGAACATCGGCTGTTCGACCGTCCGTCGAATTGCGAACGTTATGGGCCGTTCGCGCCAAATTCGTGTGGCGCGTCACGGCCCATAATTCACTGCGGCATCGCAGTGCATTGCTGGCTGATGATTGGCCAAGCATGCACTATGACCCGCATGCTTGGCCAATCACAGCGCCGTCAGTAGAGAGAGCTGTAATTGGCCAAAGCCAGGGTGGCTTTGGCCAATTATGGCTTAGGGGATTTAGTACACGCCCCACACTATATAAGGCCGCCTGCACGGCGGCCCTGTGTAGTGTGTTCCGGTGTGCTGATAGAGAGAGAGACAGACAGTGTCATTTGATTTGAGTTAGCTAGATTAGGCTAGATCTGTTCCTGCTATTTACATTTAATGCAGTGCGTCCTGCTCACAGTGTTCAGCTAGATCCGTTCCTGCTATTTACATTTAGTGCAGTCAGTGCGTCCTGCTCACAGTGTTCAGCTAGATCCGTTCCTGCTATTTACATTTAGTGCAGTGCGTGCTGCTCACAGTGTTCAGCTAGATCTGTTCCTGCTATTTACATTTAGTGCAGTTCGTCCTGCTCACAGTGTTCAGCTAGATCCGTTCCTGCTATTTACATTGAGTGCAGTGCGTCCTGCTCACAGTGTTCAGCTAGATCTGTTCCTGCTATTTACATTTAGTGCAGTCAGTGCGTCCTGCTCACAGTGTTCAGCTAGATCTGTTCCTGCTATTTACATTTAGTGCAGTCAGTGCGTCCTGCTCACAGTGTTCAGCTAGATCCGTTCCTGCTATTTACATTTAGTGCAGTGCGTCCTGCTCACAGTGTTCAGCTAGATCTGTTCCTGCTATTTACATTTAGTGCAGTGCGTCCTGCTCACAGTGTTCAGCTAGATCCGTTCCTGCTATTTACATTTAGTGCAGTGCGTCCTGCTCACAGTGTTCAGCTAGATCTGTTCCTGCTATTTACATTTAGTGCAGTGCGTCCTGCTCACAGTGTTCAGCTAGATCCGTTCCTGCTATTTACATTTAGTGCAGTCAGTGCGTCCTGCTCACAGTGTTCAGCTAGATCCGTTCCTGCTATTTACATTTAGTGCAGTGCGTGCTGCTCACAGTGTTCAGCTAGATCTGTTCCTGCTATTTACATTTAGTGCAGTTCGTCCTGCACACAGTGTTCAGCTAGATCCGTTCCTGCTATTTACATTGAGTGCAGTGCGTCCTGCTCACAGTGTTCAGCTAGATCTGTTCCTGCTATTTACATTTAGTGCAGTCAGTGCGTCCTGCTCACAGTGTTCAGCTAGATCCGTTCCTGCTATTTACATTTAGTGCAGTCAGTGCGTCCTGCTCACAGTGTTCAGCTAGATCTGTTCCTGCTATTTACATTTAGTGCAGTCAGTGCGTCCTGCTCACAGTGTTCAGCTAGATCTGTTCCTGCTATTTACATTTAGTGCAGTGCGTCCTGCTCACAGTGTTCAGCTAGATCTGTTCCTGCTATTTACATTTAGTGCAGTGCGTCCTGCTCACAGTGTTCAGCTAGATCTGTTCCTGCTATTTACATTTAGTGCAGTGCGTCCTGCTCACAGTGTTCAGCTAGATCCGTTCCTGCTATTTACATTTAGTGCAGTGCGTCCTGCTCACAGTGTTCAGCTAGATCTGTTCCTGCTATTTACATTTAGTGCAGTGCGTCCTGCTCACAGTGTTCAGCTAGATCCGTTCCTGCTATTTACATTTAGTGCAGTGCGTCCTGCTCACAGTGTTCAGCTAGATCTGTTCCTGCTATTTACATTTAGTGCAGTGCGTCCTGCTCACAGTGTTCAGCTAGATCCGTTCCTGCTATTTACATTTAGTGCAGTGCGTCCTGCTCACAGTGTTCAGCTAGATCCATTCCTGCTATTTACATTTAGTGCAGTGCGTCCTGCTCACAGTGTTCAGCTAGATCCGTTCCTGCTATTTACATTTAGTGCAGTGCGTCCTGCTCACAGTGTTCAGCTAGATCTGTTCCTGCTATTTACATTTAGTGCAGTCAGTGCGTCCTGCTCACAGTGTTCAGCTAGATCTGTTCCTGCTATTTACATTTAGTGCAGTGCGTCCTGCTCACAGTGTTCAGCTAGATCTGTTCCTGCTATTTACATTTAGTGCAGTGCGTCCTGCTCACAGTGTTCAGCTAGATCTGTTCCTGCTATTTACATTTAGTGCAGTCAGTGCGTCCTGCTCACAGTGTTCAGCTAGATCTGTTCCTGCTATTTACATTTAGTGCAGTGCGTCCTGCTCACAGTGTTCAGCTAGATCTGTTCCTGCTATTTACATTTAGTGCAGTGCATCCTGCTCACAGTGTTCAGCTAGATCCGTTCCTGCTATTTACATTTAGTGCAGTGCGTCCTGCTCACAGTGTTCAGCTAGATCCGTTCCTGCTATTTACATTTAGTGCAGTGCGTCCTGCTCACAGTGTTCAGCTAGATCTGTTCCTGCTATTTACATTTAGTGCAGTCAGTGCGTCCTGCTCACAGTGTTCAGCTAGATCTGTTCCTGCTATTTACATTTAGTGCAGTGCGTCCTGCTCACAGTGTTCAGCTAGATCTGTTCCTGCTATTTACATTTAGTGCAGTGCGTCCTGCTCACAGTGTTCAGCTAGATCTGTTCCTGCTATTTACATTTAGTGCAGTCAGTGCGTCCTGCTCACAGTGTTCAGCTAGATCTGTTCCTGCTATTTACATTTAGTGCAGTGCGTCCTGCTCACAGTGTTCAGCTAGATCTGTTCCTGCTATTTACATTTAGTGCAGTGCGTCCTGCTCACAGTGTTCAGCTAGATCCGTTCCTGCTATTTACATTTAGTGCAGTGCGTCCTGCTCACAGTGTTCAGCTAGATCTGTTCCTGCTATTTACATTTAGTGCAGTCAGTGCGTCCTGCTCACAGTGTTCAGCTAGATCCGTTCCTGCTATTTACATTTAGTGCAGTCAGTGCGTCCTGCTCACAGTGTTCAGCTAGATCTGTTCCTGCTATTTACATTTAGTGCAGTCAGTGCGTCCTGCTCACAGTGTTCAGCTAGATCCGTTCCTGCTATTTACATTTAGTGCAGTCAGTGCGTCCTGCTCACAGTGTTCAGCTAGATCTGTTCCTGCTATTTACATTTAGTGCAGTCAGTGCGTCCTGCTCACAGTGTTCAGCTAGATCCGTTCCTGTTATCTTCCTACTGACAGGCAGGCTTGTCTGGTTACAGTATATAAAGCTACCTGAAGAAAATTACAGGTGTTCTATCCCAGCTTAGTGCAGCTACAGGCCATTAGTATGTCTGGAAGGCCAAGAAGGAGAGGCAGACAGTCACAAGCCAATAAGAGAGGGCAAGCAGGCTCTGTGTCTAGTGCTGGTCGTGGAGACGGTGCATCCTCATCAGCCCGTGGCCATGGGACACGCTTGGCCTTTTTTTCGGCAGCTGGCCGTGTTGAGCCGCAACATGCAGAAAACTTGGTCGAGTGGATGACCAAGCCGTCCTCATCCTCCTCATCCTCTCTCACCCATGCCCAGGGTGCTTTGTCTGGCAAAGCTGCGGCCTCTTCCCTCAGCTCAATGTCATCAGTGACTCCTTCCCTAGCTCCACCATGTCCTCCTGAGGATTCCCTCGAACTGTTTGACCACAGTGTTGGGTACATGCTCCAGGAGGATGCCCAGCGTTTGGAAGGCTCTGATGATGATACTGAGCTCGATGAAGGCAGTAACATGAGCACGGACAGAGGGGGTGCCCAAGAAGGACAGCAATCTGGCAGTCATGCTCCCCCTGCTGCAGCATACTGCCAGGTTTGCTCCAGTGATGAGGAGGGAGGGGATGATGAGGTCACTGACTCAACGTGGGTGCCTGATAGGAGAGAGGAGGAGGAGGAGGAGGAGGAGGCGGCACATCACCAACGAGGCAGGATGCCCTCCAGGGGCCAGCCTAAGGGCAGCACATTGACTGCATCACACCCCAAAGCTTCACATGTGCAGGGCGCTGCAGTCTCTGCGCGTTATTCAAAAAGTTCTTTGGTGTGGGCCTTTTTTGAGACGAGTGCATCAGATCGCACCGCTGCTATTTGCAACATATGTCTCAAGCGTATCTCGCGTGGCCAAAACATCTCCCGCTTGGGTACCACATGCTTGACCAGACATATGTTGACCTGCCATGCAGTTCGTTGGCAAGCATATCTAAAAGACCCACACCAAAGAACAAAGAGGATCTCTCCTTGCTCCTCATCAGCTGAGATTTCCAACCCCACTAGACCTTCAGTCCTCTCTGAGACCTGCAGTGAGAGGAATGAAGGTGTAGAATTAGGTGTGTCACAGCCAAGTACTTGTGGGCAATCTGCTTTTGGTACACCGACGTCAGATTGTACCAGGCAAATTTCCCTGCCCCAGCTGCTGCACCGCCGAAAGAAGTTTGCTCCCAGCCATCCACATGCCCAGCGGTTGAATGCTAGCTTGGCAAAATTGCTAGCACTTCAACTGCTGCCTTTTCAGTTGGTAGACTCTGCCCCCTTCCGTGAGTTTGTGGAATGTGCGGTTCCTCAGTGGCAGGTACCCAAACGCCACTTTTTCTCACGGAAGGCGATTCCGGCTCTCTACCGGCATGTGGAAGGCAATGTCCATGCCTCGCTGGACAGGGCGGTCAGCGGTAAGGTGCATATTACCGCTGACTCATGGTCCAGCAGGCATGGACAGGGACGTTACTTAAGTTTCACGGCGCATTGGGTGACTCTGCTGGCAGCTGGGAAGGATGCAGGACAAGGTGCAGTAGTGTTGGAGGTTGTTCCGCCACCACGCCTCCAAAATGCTGATTGTGACACACCTCTCTCCTCCACCCCCTCCTCTTCTTCTTCCTCCATGGCCTCTTCCTCGGAACCAGCGGTGCTCCGTAGGCGTTCAAGGGGCTACGCAAGTACGCAGGCCAAAAGATGCCATGCGGTGCTTGAGCTGGTGTGCTTGGGGGACAGGAGCCACACTGGGGCAGAGGTTCTGTCAGCTCTGCAGGGGCAGGTTCAGAGGTGGTTGACGCCACGCCAACTTAAGGCAGGAATGGTGGTTTGCGACAATGGCACCAACCTCCTCTCTGCCCTCCGACAGGGACAACTGACCCATGTGCCCTGTTTGGCTCACGTCCTTAACTTGGTGGTGCAGCAGTTCTTGGGCAGGTACCCGGGCTTACAGGATGTCCTGAGGCAGGCCAGGAAAGTCTGTGTGCATTTCCGCCGGTCATATAATGCCAGTGCTCGGCTGACGGACCTCCAAAAGGAGTTTAACCTGCCCAAGAACCGCCTAATCTGTGACATGCCCACCAGGTGGAACTCGACATTGGCCATGCTGCAGCGGCTGCACACGCAGCAGAGGGCCATCAATGAGTACCTGTGCGACTATGGCACCAGGACAGGGTCAGGGGACCTTGGTTTTTTTTCCCCACGCCAGTGGGCCATGATCAGGGATGCATGCACTGTCCTGTCACCATTCGAGGAGGCCACGAGGATGGTGAGCACTGACAGTGCATGCATCAGTGACACTGTCCCCCTTGTCCACCTGTTGGAGCACACGCTGCGTGGAATAATGGACAGGGCACTTGAGGCAGAACAGAGGCAGGAAGAGGAGGACTTCCTTAGCTCTCAAGGCCCCCTTTATCCAGACAGTGTTCCTGCGTGCCCGCCGATCACACAGGAAGAGGACGAGGAGGAGGAGGAGGAGGAGGAGGAGGAAGATTGTGTCAGTATGGAGGTGGAGCCTGGCACTCAGCATCAGCAGTCTTTAAGGGATCAGTCCCAAGGAACACATGGGCTTGTACGTGGCTGGGAGGAGGTGGCTGCGGACGTTGTTGTCCTTAGTGACCCAGAGGACTCCGGACCGAATGCCTCAGCAAACCTACGCTGCATGGCCTCCCTGATCCTGCAAAGCCTGCGTAAGGATCCTCGTATTCGTGGTATCAAGGAGAAGGACCAATACTGGCTGGCAACCCTCCTTGATCCACGTTACAAGGGTAAGGTTGCGGACCTTATCTTGCCATCGCAGAGGGAGCAGAGGATGAAACATCTTCGGGAGGCCTTGCAGAAAGGTCTGTGCAACGCGTTCCCAGAGACTGGGAGGTTACAAACTCCTGTTTCTGGACAACGTGTTGCTGAGGCTTCGGTCAGTCAAAGAAGGAGCGGTGGAGAAGGTGGCCGTCTGACCGATGCGTTCAGACAATTTTTTGGTCCGCAGCCCCAAGGTATGATCGGTTCCAGCAACCATCGCCAGCGTCTGTTTTACATGGTGCAGGAATACCTAGGGGCAAGATCAGACTTGGACACCTTTCCCACCGAAAATCCTCTGGGTTACTGGGTCTTGAGGATGGATCACTGGCCAGAGCTTGCACAGTATGCAATTGAGCTACTGGCCTGTCCTGCATCCAGCGTTCTTTCGGAACGCACATTCAGTGCTGCTGGAGGCGTGGTAACCGATCACAGGGTGCGTCTGTCCACTGACTCGGTCGATCGGCTGACCTTCATAAAAATGAATCAGTCTTGGATCACCACCAGCTACCAAGCACCTGATGCTGATGTAACTGAATAATTTTTTTCAGATCCCTTCAAAGACTGCCTATGCTGATGCTGAGTGACTATCCCTGAGTAATTATCCTCTTCCTCCTCAATCATCACGCTGATAGCTTGTAAGAACATTTTTGGTTCTGGGCGCCACCACCAGTGTCTAAGGCACAATTTTTCAGCCCCTGTTTAACAGGGGCGTGTAATTACAATTTTTGATGTAATACTTTGCAGCAGGGCTCGTTCCTGCATTCCAACTAGAGTGTCTGTGAGGGGTTGCAGTGTTGTGGCACCAGCACCAGTGCCTAAAGCCCAATTTTTCTGCCCCTGTCTAACAGGGGCGTGTAATTACAATTTTTGATGCAATACTTTGCAGCAGGGCTCGTTCCTGCGTTCCAACTAGAGTGTCTGTGAGGGGTTGCAGTGTTGTGGCACCAGCACCAGTGCCTAAGGCCCAATTTTTCTGCCCCTGTCTAACAGGGGCGTGTAATTACAATTTTTGATGCAATACTTTGCAGCAGGGCTCGTTCCTGCGTTCCAACTAGAGTGTCTGTGAGGGGTTGCAGTGTTGTGGCACCAGCACCAGTGCCTAAGGCCTAATTTTTCAGCTCCTGTTCAACAGGGGCATGTAATTACAATTCTTGATCTAATATTTCACAGCAGGGCCCTGTGAGGGCTTACAGTGTTTTGGCCACAGCAACACCTAAGGCCCAAATTTCTGCTGAGTATATAGGGCAGGACCCTACTTTCAAACATCTAACTTACAAACGACTCCTACTTGCAAACGGAAGGAGACAACAGGAAGTGAGATGAAATCTACCCCTAGGAAGGGAAATTCTCTCCTGTAAGAGTTAATATGGGAAAACAATTTCTCCTTTCCACTGATGCTTTCCAATCCTTGTTCCACAAAAAAACCCAAATTTTCAAAAAACATTTTTCATTGGGACAAAAAAGTGAGGTGAAATCTTCTGAAGAGGAGGAAAGACGCAAAACAAATGTCACAGGGGTGATAACCCTTCCCTATGTTTTCCAAAAAGCTTAGAAAAGATTTTTTGGCTGGAGCTAAACACGTTAAAAATGTTCAAAATTACAAACAGATTCTACTTAACAACAAACCTACAGTCCCTGTCTTGTTTGCACCGCCTGTATACTGCTGTTCAGAGTATATAGGGACCTTTCCTTATTTTAATTTGGGTGCGGGGTTCCCCTTAATATCCATACAAGACCCAAAGGGCCTGGTAATGGACTGGGGGGTACCCATGCCGTTTGTCTCACTGATTTTCATCCATATTGCCATGACCCGACATGACATTAAACCCGCAAGCAGTTTTAAATGAGATTTTTTCCTTTAAAAATGACATTTGGTGCAGGAACTGTTCTAAACATGGGAAACACGCGTCACTTTACAGGCATACTATAGACACCCCCCAGGTACGATATTTAAAGGAATATTTCACTTTTTTTTTTTTTACTTTAAGCATCATTAAAATCACTGCTCCCGAAAAAACGGCCGTTTTTAAAAGTTTTTTTTGCATTGATACATGTCCCCTGGGGTAGGACCCGGGTCCCCACACCCTTTTTAGGACAATACCATGCAAATTAGCCTTTAAAATGAGCACTTTTGATTTCGAACGTTCGAGTCCCATAGACGTCAATGGGGTTCTAACGTTCGTGCGAACTTGCGGTCCGTTCGCGGGTTCTGGTGCGAACCGAACCGGGGGGTGTTCGGCTCATCCCTATTGTATAGTAATATGCTCACAATTAAGCAGAGAAAAATGCCAGTCTCTAAAACAATCCTATTTGAAGCTCTTAGCAATTACCTCTTCGACAATCTATGCCTTCTGTCTTCTCTCCATTCCAGCACTGCAGCCTCCATATGACTCTTTACCATTCAACACTTTCAAGAGTATGGGGTGCCTGTGTGCCCAGCCAAGATACCGTTGCTCCAATCTCCAACATCTACATCACTGCTGTGCCCTGTAGTGACATAGTGGCCAGAGGAAGGGAACCAGTGCTGGAACAGAGAGAAGGTAGGAGGAGAGATGGGAGGCCAGAGCAATTGGTAAAACAACTCTTCTATAAAGTAGATGAATGAGCAAAATAAAAAATGGCAAATATGCTGTCACCTGTCAATTCCATTATCCACTTCTGCCCCGGAAGGATTTGCCCCCTTAATGACCAGGCCATTTTTTGCTATACGGCACCGCGCCGCCTTAACTGACAATTGCGTGGTCGATACATATCCCATATCAGTTTAGGCCGATATATATTCTTCTACATATTATTGGTAAAAAAAATAATCACATATTGATTGGTTTGCACAAAAGTTATCGCGTCTACAAACTATGGGATAGATTTAGGGACTTTTATTTATTTTTATTGTTTTTACTAGTAATGGCGGCAATCTGTGATTTTTAGCGGGACTGCGACATTGTGGCTGAGAAATCTGACCCCAAATGACACTTTTTTAGGACCAGTGACATTATAACATTGATCAGTGCTATAAAAATGCACTGATCAATGTAAAAATGACACTGTCAGGGAAGGGGTTAACACTAGAGGGCAATCAGGGGGTTAAGTGTGTTCCCTAGGTGTGTTCTAACTGTAGGGGGGATGGGCTAACTGGGACATGACAGAGATCACTGTTCCCAATCATTGGGAACAGAAGATCTCTGACATGTCCCCTGTCAGAATGGGGATATGCCTTGTTTACACTGGCAGATCTCCGTTCTGTCTCTCTACCAGGCAATCGCAGGTCAACGGCGGACATCAAGTCCACCCGACCTGCGGGCACGCTCCCGCAGTGAGCGGTGGGAGCAAGAGCGCGCAACTGCGCCTGCCACCATACAGGTACGGCGATTCGGGCAGAAGAGCTGACCTGCCACAGTATATCTGCGTGAGCTGGTGGGCTAGTGGCCACCGCATCCTTAACAACCGATGAGTCATCAGCTGACAGCTGAATGTAAATAAAGAATTGCCAGCAAAAAAAAAAAACTGTAAAAAACAGAGCAGGGTCCCCCCCCCCCCCCAATCCATACCAGGTCCTTTGGGTCTAGTATAAATTTGGAGGGAAACCCCACACCAACATTTTTTTTAGAAAATGGCGTGGAGTCCCCCCCCAAAATCCATAATGTAAAAAAAAAGAATTGTCGTCAAAATAAAATCTGGAAAAATACGGAATGGGGTCCACCCCAAATCCATACCATACCCTTATCTGAGCATGCAGCCCAGCAGGTCAGGAAAGGGAGGGGACGAGCAAATGCCCCCCAATCATTGCCCGGTGGCCCCACTACACAGCTTTTTAAGAAATGTCACATGACAGGACAGGCAGACCATGGGAGCGTTCAACGTGAGCAGAGATTTTGTTCTCTTTTCTGTTTTTGGGTCCGGCGGTGGCGGTCGTAATTGATGATGGATCTATATAGGGGGACATTTTTAACTTTTTAATTAAAGGACTTGCCAAAACTCTTGTACTGTCTTTATTCACTTTTACACGTTTTCCCATGGGGGGTGCTCGCTCATTCACTCATCTCCTCCCTTTCCTGACCTGCCAGGCTGCATGCTCGGATAAGGGTTTGGTATGGATTTGGGGGGACCCCATTCCATTTTTTTCCAGATTTTATTTTGACGGCAGTTCTTTTTTTTTACATTTAGCTGTCAGCGGGGAACCCTACTGATAGTTGATGACTCATCGGTTGTTTAGAACGCGGCAGCCAGCTTCCTGGTCCACTCTTTAGCAACCAGCTATATTCAGTGTGTTTAAAGAGAAAAAAAACCACAAAACTGCATGCAAAAATGCATTACAAAACATGCCGGAATGATGTGAATTTAGACTTAACAGAACTTGTGGGAAGCCATGCATACTAAGTCAGAGAATGCAGTTTTGTTATATTTGTTTGATGAAAATACAACGCAAAAAGTACCTGTTAATCATGTCAGAAATCTTGTGAGCTAATAACTCTCTATTAACCACTTCAATGCAGGGCACTTCCCCCCTTCCTGCCCAAGCCAATTTTCTGCTTTCAGCGCTGTTGCATTTTAAATGACTATTGCAGCGGTCATGCTACACTGTACCCAAATAACATTTTTATCATTTTGTTCCCACAAATAGAGCTTTCTTTTGGTGGTATTTGATTACCACTGGGGTTTTTATTTTTTGCTAAACAAATAAAAAAAACAAATTTTGAAATAAAAAAATGTATAAAATTGTGTAAATAAGTACGTTTTCTCCTTCACTGATGGGAGCTGATGAGGCTGCACCGACGGGCACTGATAAGGCGGCACTGATGGGGTGGCAATTATGGGCACCGATGATGGGCACTAATATGCAGCACTGATGGGCACTGATAGGCAGCACTGGTGGGCACTGATAGGTGGCACTAATATGCAGCACTGATGGGCATTGATAGGAGGCACTGATGGGCACTCATAGATGGCACTGAGGGGCACTGATAGGCGACACTGATGGGCACTGAAAGGCTGCACTGATGGGTACTTATGGGGGGCACTGATGGGCACTGATAGGTGGCACTGATGGACACTGATGTGTGCACTGATGAACACTGATAGATGGCACTGATGGGCATCACTGATAAGGAGGCACTGGCAGGCATTACTGATGGGCACTGATTGGCATCATTTGGAGGCACAGATTGGCATCATTTGTGGACACAGATTGGCATCCCTGGTAGCCATGGGTGGCATACCTGGTGGTCATTAGTGGTGGGCATCCCTGGTGGTCCTGGTGGCATCCCTGGTGGTCCTATGTGGGCACCCTTGGGGGGGCTGTGCTGATAATTAATCAGCACAGACCCCCCCTGTCAGGAGAGCAGCCAATCGGCTCTCCTCTAGTCGCATCTGTCAGACACGATAGAGGAAAAGCCGATATGCAGCGCTTCCTGTTTACACTGTGATCAGCTGTGATTGGACACAGCTGATCACCTGGTAAAGAGCCTCCGTCAGAGGCTCTTACCGAGATCAGTGTTGCGGTATGTCAGACTGACACACCACACCACCAATTGCCGGCTCATTATCCTGAAAGATGTCATATGATGTCTAGTCAGGATAACGGAACCACCAGACGGGCGGGAAATGGTTAAAGGAGTTGTAAACCCTCAGGGTTTTTTACCTTAATGTATTCTATGCATTAAGGTGAAAAACCTTTTGTGCTGCAGCTGCCCCCCAGAGCCCCCCTTTTACCTACCTGAGCCCAATCGTTCCAGTGACAGGGACGAGCACAGCAGCTCCAGCCAGGGCAGCCATCAGAAATTTTGGAGCCCCTTACACAGCTTTAGGTCTGGGCCCCTCGGGGCCCAACCCCCAACATTCTAAAGGGCCCGCCCACTGGTCGTCCCACCGAATCCGCCCCCGTTGTTTATGCCCACACTAGACCAACAGGGAAGCCGCCAGGACCACCAGGGAAGGGGGCAACATGTGGATGGCCAGGTATGTACCCCATGGCCATCTACATGTGCAAATGATGCCCAATCTGTGCCAATCAGTGCCCACAAATGGGCACTGACTGGCACCATTATATAAGATGTAACATCAGTGATGCCCAGCAATGCCACCCATCAGTGTCATCAGTGCCACCAATCAGTGTCATTAGTGCCACCCATCAGTGTCCATCAGTGCCACCTATCAGTGCCCATCTGTGCCCATCAGTGCCCACCTATCAGTGCACATCAGTACCCATCCATGCCACCTATCAGTGCCACCCATAAGTACCCATCAGTGCCACCCATAAGTAACCATCAGTGCCACCTACAAGTGCCCAGCAGTGCCGCCTATGAGTGCCCATCAGTGCCACCTATGAGTGCCCATCAGTGCCGCATACCAGTGCCACCTATCAGTGCCCATCAGTGCCACCTATCAGTGCCCATCATCAGTGCCCGTCAGTGCCACCTCATCAGTGCCACCTCATTGGTGCCACCTCATCGGTGCCCATCAGTGCCTCGGCCCCTGGTAAAAGTTCAATGGGACAGTCGTAGGTTCTATGTGGAGGCAGGGTATCTGCGCTCTTTTTGTTGAAAACATCCAAGAATTCGTGGTAGGCAACGGGCACAAATTTCGCAGTTTCAGGGTCAGGAAGGATACTGAGGAGGGAAGCAGGGTTAACAGTCCTTTACGGAAAACAATGTCCCTGATAGTTATTGAATAAAAAGGAGACATCCCCAGTAGGCCAGTCAATGTGGGGGTTATGGGCTTTTAGCCAAGGTAGCCCCAGGATAATGGGAAACATAGGCAAGGTTATCACATCCAGACGGAGAAGTTCCTAGTGCCCAGCAGAAGTTCGGTAGAGAATGGATACAGTCTCTTGAATTACCGGCCCAGACTTGAGACCAGAGTCCACCAAATGAATGCCAAAACCCTGCCTCTTGGTGCATAAGGATAGTTGACGTAAAGTAACAAATGCTGAATCCACAAAGCAACTGCAGGCTCCGGAGTCTATAATTGCGGATACAAAAATAGTCTTTCCTGGTAACTGGAGCTGGAGCGGAAGAGGGAGATGTGACTGGGCCCTCCCAGGGAGATGCATCATGTGGGGCAGCAAAGAAGCTGATTTGAAAGGTTTCACAGGGTAAGTCTGTATGAAATGGCCAGCCTTTCCGCAGTAAAAGCAAAGTCTGCTATGTTGTCGCCGGAGGCGTTCAGAAGAAGACAGAGGTGGTTTTGGGAAACTCCCACGGGAGCATTCATGGTACTCTTTATTCTTAATGGGCACCTTCGATGTTCTGGCAGAAGCTGCAGAAATGGAAGAAATAGTATTGGGAAGTACAGGTAGCTTGGTATTATTCCTCTCAGATCGCCTTTCACATACCTGTCGATCAATCTGAATGAAAAGATTGATTAGATCTCCCAGAGATGTGGGTACCCCCACACGGGCAAGTTCGTCTTTTAACGTATCAGAAGGTCCGAGACGAAATTGATGGTGGAGAGCAGCCATGTTCCACTGAGTATCAATACTTAGAACACGAAAGTCTAACACATAGTCCTCGACAGATCTTAGGCCTTGCTGGAGTCTGCTGAGTGTGGATTCTGCAGTCTGCTAGAGGAAGGGGTCAGCATACAGCTGGGACATGGCAGAGAAGAAGGAGTCGGTAGTTGTCAAAGCCGGATCATGTTGTTCCCAGGAAAGCTGATGAGCCCAGGAAAGAGGTTCATTTAGTAAAAAAGTGATGATGAACCCCACTTTAATGCCTTCTGAAGAGAAAGTTTGGGGTAGCAAGGAGAAATACAGTTTACAGACGTTTCGGAAGGTACGAAACTGTTTGCGATTTCCGGAGAAGCGTTCAGGTAACGGCACTCTTGGTTCAGGAGGAATGGCGGTCTCACAGAGCAGGCTAAAGTCCGTTTGCACAGAAGAACTCACAACAGCAAAAGAGGTGGAAGCAGGTGAGACGTCAAGCTGGTTCAGGAGCTGACCTTCCATCCGGTTCAGATTGATTTGGAGACTCTGTACTGTATGGAGATTGATTGGCAAATGTCTTCAAAAGGAGAGGCCCCCCTTTCAGACTACATTGTTGGCTGACTGATACTGTCATGTACCTGGTCGAAGTCTGAAATGACGGGGTCAGCCTCTCTTGTATCTCGGGCCCCGGTCCCGCTGAGAGTGGAGACACAAGTAACCAGGGGACAGGAGGGACACGAGTGCCTGCAGATGTAGCCCTGGAAGCCTGTAGCAGACGATGCGACTCTTGGAAGGCAGGAAGTCGCAGCAGGTCACTGGAACAAAGTTGCAGATACCTGGGTTGCAGAGTAGAGCCAAACAGGAAACAGGAGCGTAGTCACAAGGAAAGCCGGGTTCGGTAGCAGGCGGGCAGCAAGGTACCAAGACATCAGGCAGGAGCAAGGTCAAATAGGGAGCCGGGGTCAGGAACCAATAATCAGAAGTATAGGGGAGTCCAGCAGCAAGGTCAGGGAAAGCCAAAGTTCAGCAACAGGTAACTAGGCTGGTAACAACAGGATACAAGTGCAGGAACAGCTGAAGATCAGTCAGCATCTGTCTGGAATCAGTGCGACCCTTAAATAGGCCGTCTGGCACCAAAGGAAAGCGTGGACGCGCTCCCGCGGACGCGCACTGTGCTTTGCACACGCGCAATGGCGCATCTGCGATCTGCTGAGTTCTTTGTGCGTGCGCGAGTGCGTTCGGAGTGCAATGACAGTTCTCTTACACTGAGCTGCGGCACAGTGGCCAAGACCATACAGCTGTTTAACAGGACAGGTTCCACTCAGGACAGGCCTCGCCATTGTAAACCAAAGAAGTTGAGTACACGTGATCAGCGTCATATCCAGAGGTTGTCTTTGGGAAATAGACGTATGAGTGCTGCCAGCATTGCTGAAGAGGTTGAAGGGGTGGGGGGTCAGCCTGTCAGTGCTCAGACCATACGCCACACACTGCATCAAATTGATCTGCATGGCTGTCATCCCAGAAGGAAGCCACTTTTAAAGATGATGCACAAGAAAGCCTGCAAACAGTTTGCTGAAGACAAGCAGACTAGGGACATGGATTACTGGAACCATGTCCTGTGGTGTGATGAGACCAAGATAAACTTTTTTGGTTCAGATGGTGTCAAGAGTGTGTGGCGGCAACCAGATGAGGAGTACAAAGGCAAGTGTGTCTTGCCTACAGTCAAGCATGGTGGTGGGAGTGTCATGGTCTGGGGCTCCATGAGTGCTGCCAGCACTGGGGAGCTACAGTTCATTGAGAGAACCATGAATGCCAACATGTACTGTGACATACTGAAGCAGAGCATAAACCCCCCCTTCGGAGACTGGGCCGCAGGGCAGTATTCCAACATGATAACGACCCCAAACACACCTCCAAGATGACCACTGCCTTGCTAAAGAAGCTGAGGGTAAAGGTGATAGACTGGTCAAGCATGTCTCCAGACCTAAAGCCTATTGAGCATCTGTGGGGCATCCTCAAATGGAAGGTGGAGAAGCGCAAAGTCTCTAACATCCACCAGCTCCGTGATGTCGTCATGGAGGAGTGGAAGAGGACTCCAGTGGCAACCTGTGAAGCTCTGGTGAACTCCATGCCCAAGAGGGTTAAAGCAGTGCTGGAAAATAATGGTGGCCACACAAAATATTGACACTTTGGGCCCAATTTTGACATTTTCACTTTTGTTGCCAGTGGCTTAGACATTAATGGCTGTGTGAGTCATTTTGAGGGGACGGCAAATTTACACTGTTATACAAGCTGTGTACTCACTACTTTACATTGTAGAAAAGTAAGCAAAGTGTCATTTCTTCAGTGTTGTCACATGAAAAGATATAACAAAATATTTACAAAAATGTGAGGGGTGTACTCACTTTTGTGAGATACTGTATATATATATATATTGGCCGGTCCATCACCTTTACCCTAAGCTTCTTTAGCAAGGCAGTGGTCATCTTGGAGGTGTGTTTGATCAAATTTTATGTGTAATAATAAATGCGTTTTTACACTATACTTGTGTTGTTGTTGCCTTTAAAGTCCCAAGCAAGGGGGTTTCCTTTTTTCCTGGAGGTGTGTTTGAGGTCGTTATCATGTTGAAATACTGCCCTGCGGCCCGGTCTCCGAAGGGAGGGGATCAAGCTCTGCTTCAGTATGTCGCAGTACAAGTTGGCATTCATAGTTCCCTCAATTTCTCATGGTTCCCTCAATGCCCCAGACCATAACACTCTTACCACCATGTTTGACTATAGGAAAGACACACTTGTCTTTGTACTCCTCCCCTGGTTGCCACCACACACGCTTGACACCATCTGAACCAAATAAGTTTATCTTGGTCTCAACACACCACAGGGCATGGTTCCAGTAATCCATGTCCTCAGTCTGCTTGTCTTCAGTAAACTGTTTGCAGTCTTTCTTGTGCATCATCTTTAGAAGAGGCTTCCTTCTGGGGCAACAGCCATGCAGACCAATTTGATGCAGTGTGCGGCATATGGTCTGAACACTGACAGGCTGACCCTCCACCCCTTCAACCTCTGCAGCAATGCTGGCAGCACTCATATGTCTATTTCCCAAAAACAACCTCTGGATATGACGCTGAGAATGTGCACTCAATTTCTTTGGTCGACCATGGAGAGGCCTGTTCTGGTGGAACTTGTCCTGTTAAACCGCTGTATGATCTTGGCCACTGTACTGCAGCACGGTTTCAGGGTCTTGGCAAACTTCTTATAGCCTAGGCCATCTTTACGTAGAGCAACAATTCTTTTTTTCAGATCCTCAGAGAGTTCTTTGCCATGAGGTGCCATGTTGAACTTCCAGTGACCAGTATGAGAGAGTGAGAGCGATAACACCAAATTTACCACAACTGCTCACAATTCACACCTGAGGCCTTGTAACACTAACGAGTCACATGACACCGGGAAGGGAAAATGGCTAAATGGGCCCAATTTGGACATTTTCATTTAGAGGTGTACTCACTTTTGTTGCCAGCGGTTTAGACATTAATAGCTGTGTGTTGAGTTTTTTTGAGAGGACAGCAAATTTACACTGTTATACAAGCTGTACACTCACTACTTTACATTGTAGCAAAGTGTCATTTCTTCAGTGTTGTCACATGAAAAGATATAATAAAATATTTACAAAAAATGTGAGGGGTGTACTCACTTTCGTGAGATACTGTACATATACCAGAGGTAGTCATGGCACTCTATATTTGAGGTAAATGCCCAGGTGCTCACCCAAATCCATTCAAATCCAAAACTAGTATAGAGGCACTCAGGGATCTTGAAGAGGAGATAGATCATGCCAGTTCTCTTATGGCAAGAAAAAATGCTCATATGGGGCCTTTTTGTACAGGTGTTTAGGAGCATTTAGCATTTTTTTCTGCGAGAAAACTCTTTTCAAAACATAAACCAGAAGAGTTTTTTTCTGCCTCTAATCCCTGAGCTTAAAATATGCCTCTAAACATCCTAATGTGCATGGATACATAGGATAACATTGACCTGAGTGTTCACTAAAGCTCCTGGTGTTGGAGATGGGTTTTTGCTGTGTGTTAGTACCAGGTCGTGGTCCTCAGGATGGCCCCACCAGGGGGTGAGCAAGCCAGGGTCCAGTAGTGGATATAGCAGGTAGGAATAAGCAAAAGCCAAGTCAATAAAAAAGCCAAGGGTTGGTAACAAGTGGTTGCAGGTTGGGATCAAGTGGAAGCATAGTCGAGGAACAAGCCAAAGATCAGGATCATTGCAGGGCCTTCCTCGATACTGTTTCAGGGATCATCTCCACCCTGTGTCCTTTCCCTGTGGCTCAGCTTCAAGGACAACAAAGGGTCTTAGCTGGTCCCAGGTAAACTTGAGAAAACTTACACAAATGCTATCTCAGGGTCCAGAAGATGAACGGTACCCTGAGGATGTGCAATGACTACCACACCCTCAACAGAACCAGTACACCACTATGCTGATAATGATACTCTGCAATGCTTGTTTGGGGTGAAGTGGTTCAGTGTGTTGGACCTAAGGTCTATATAAACTTCTCCAAGGAAGGCACGACTGGTCCACAAAGAGTGGAATCAATTGCAACTACATGACAGAAACACATTCTGAAGGGGCCCCTCAGATGATCCTGAAAATAAGTTGCAGTTGTTCCTTCAGAAAAAAACTAGGGAAATCATGTTGGCAGCATTGCATGATGACCATGGCCACTAGACTTAGGCACTTATTCTGTTATATTCGTTATATTACCTTAATTCATTTTCGGATAATTTGTTATTATTCGTAGAGTGTCGATATTCGTTATACTAAATCTCGAATCATGTTGAATTCATTAGTTATAATTTCTTTCGTATTAGTTGAAATTCGATATTTATGTATGTATATATTTTCGTGATAATGATTCGTAGTTTGGAAAGTAGTTTGTTTATTGAATCTATTAACACACACAATGACAATATCTCTTCTCCTCTGCTCAAATACAATACAACACCCTTCTCACTCAGTTCTCAGGAATGCACTTTGTCAGTAATCCAACCTCCAGCACAAAATTAATCAGCTGATTGGACTGTAAGATTTACTTTGAGTTGAACTTTTGTTTCATTAGATCTTTAACGAATTACCAAATCATGTTGAATTCATTCTTTATATTCGCTATAATTTCCAGAGAGGGCTTTCAAATTAGTGAGGAATTGGTTTTATTGGCCCTGCATTCAGGCCAAAGTTGGGGGTTACTGCCACTCCTGCCTATCCTGCATCCAGAGGAAAACTTTGTCCCGCAGAGCCCCTTCCAATGGGCTACCTCTAAAGTGCAGGACCCATGAAACTGGTGTGCATTGAATTCTTGTGCAGAGAAATGTCTAGGTTGCGACAGAACATTTCACCCATTACACCCTGGATTTTCCAACAAAAGACCAACAAGCATCTACAGTGACAGGGTCTTGGTGGAGAAATTATTTTTTTATGCAGGCTGCTCTGAAGAATCCACTCTGATCAGGGCAGAGACTTTGACAGCCTGCTCATCAGGCAACTGCTAAATCTGTTGGGCATTCAGAGGTCCAGAAAACCACCTATCAACTACCAACATTTAAAAAAATTCAGATGCACCCTACTCAACATGCTGGGGAGAGTGGAAATGAAACAAAACTGGGGCAGGAACATTCCCTCTTTCATGCATGCATACAACAGTACTGAGAACGATGCCACTGGTAACTCCCCATACATGCTTAGGTTTGGGAGAGAGGACCTACGGCCCAGTGACTTTGCTTTTGGCACCTCTTTAGACAAGACTTCATTTACATCCTACAGAGGGTATGCGGATCTCCTCAGAAAAGGTCAGACTGGACCTTTAACCTGAGGAACTTTAACCTGATAGTTATTTACAGGATTTACATCCATGTGGTTAAGTGTTTCTGAGGAATTTGAGTGTCCCTGGCAAACATAAGGTGGCTGACCAGTGAAGTTCATAACCCTACATCATCTACTGGTCTTCCAGTGTAATAAATTCCCCCCAAATGGAAAACGGCACCATTGAAAGTCTGGCACGAAAATCAACTTCCACACCGAAGAAGGTTGTTTAGATGCCCCAGCAGACTGAACCATCCTCTGCTAGAGCATAATCTTCAAGATAACATCCAGTAACCAGAACAGTGGATTTTTCTGTTTCACGGTGATTAACCTGATATTTGGGGTGCCCGCTCAGTGCATAAATATATACATAATACCAAATAGATCAAACATGTTCATATCACAGTCTTACTATAGAATTGGGCCTGTATCAGTTGGCCTTTGTTTGAGTTAGAACTGGTTTTCCCCCTGCAAGTCTTTGGGAAATTGCAAAAGCCACTAGACGCAAATCAGAAGGAGGTCACCTGCAGGTCAAATGCATCAGTCAATACATTCTGAATGATCTCAGATCTGTTTCAGACTGATGTCAAAGGCGTTTGCTCATCAACACAAGCACTTTCTGTGCCCAGATCTTCTGACCACCATCTGATATCTTTGGACAACAATGTAAAGAAAGAGCATTACCACACCAGAAAAAGATTAGCAAAGTAGCCATAGGAGGAGAGGGAAGATGAAGGGAATAAGAGCAAGGGAATTAAAAGACTATGACAAACCTTATACTAAGAATATGGTTTTATGACCACCATAATAATGTCAGACACACGTAAAGAGATTAATAATTGAATTTGCTGAATATACAGTATATTGCATATTTTATGAAATGTGATAGTTTTCTGAAACAGGCATCCTTTGAGATTAAGGTAACTACTTGGCCACCCTTCATGAAATCACATATAATTTGACCAATTACACGCAGCTGTGCCTATTTCATAATTGTAGCTTGCCTATATATAGAAGGCTTGTGTAATAACATTTCAGATGGCTGTTAGGAACATACAAAGGTAAAGTACACTTTGTGTAATTAAGCAACATTTGTTCTTTGTAATGGAGATGAACAGTATATGTTATTTTGTGAAGTTATTTAGCACATCTTACTACTGTTTGGGGTTGTTAATCTGGGAACCCTTTTTGTTTACCTGATTATAATTCCCAAGCATCCACACTGTAGGCTATTTTTTGTCTAAGGCTCTATTCACACCTAAGCGTAGTGTAGCGACAGCTGCTGTATCATGTTTTGTTTGTGTTTTTTTTTTTGCGGTGCGTTTTTGGAGTGGCACGATTCATTTGAATGGGCCCCCCTCCGCTCCAAAAAACACTCCAAAGAAGGTCTTGCACAGACCCAGGAGTGTTTGGCAATGCAATTTTCCTGCGATTTTAGTGCTTTTTGTCACTCAACAACCGCAGCAAAATCACACCATGTTTGGGGTGCCATCAAGAAATAATGACATCGCAAACGCGTGATTATCATGATGACCAAGTTAAGGGACACTGAAAGTACATCGTTTAAAGTATAGAGGTTCAAATGCACAATTCCCAGCACACACGTCCCTTAAAAAAAATGCTATATGTGTAAGCGGATGCTGCAATGACCATCAGCTGGAACTGAATACATTCGAAGCAAGAGAACGTCAAGCTTTGGACCCATTCTGGAGAGCCATAGTGTGATTGTAACGTTCGCTTGCTCTTTAAGGCTGGGTTAACACCTATGCGAATTGGATGCGGGTTTCCCTGCATCCAATTCGCATGACAAGAGAATGTGACTGGCTCTCTATGGAGCCAGTGTTCTGCCAAGAAAGGTCCCCCATCGGATAGTGTCCGCCCTGTACTGCGCAGGCACATCGCTTGCACAGTACGGAGGACAAAGGAGATGCCGAAAGTCTTCAAACATAAACAGCTGTTCATCAGCTGTACACGGCGCCTGCGCAATTAACACTATATTGTGCCACGCGCTCCCGCACGCTCCCAATGCTCGTGCAATTCTGCAAGGGGCAGGTCTAGGGGCGGATGCATACAGACGATAGCCAGAGCTCATACGATGGGGGGTGGATTTCATCAACATTACAAAACCCACCCTTCAGTTGTTTAAACACGCCCCGCAAAGATCCTCCCCTTTGAGAAATACACCCCCATCGTATGAGCTCTGGCCATCTTCTGTATGCATCCGCCCCTACACCCGCCCCCTACAGAGTTCTATGAGCATCGGGAGTGTGTGGGAACGTGTGACAGAATGTACTATTAATTGCGCAGGCGCCGTGTACAGCTCATGAACAGATGTTCATGTTCGGAGACTTTCGGCGTCTCCTTTGTCCTCCGTACTGCGCAAGCGCTGCGCCTGCGCAGTACAGGGCGGACACTATCTGATGGGGGACAGTTCTCGACAGGACACCGGTTCACATATCTCCATTGCGGCTGCGGAGCGGCTTGCACAGGAACGCTGTGCATCTTTGGCTCTGTTTCAGGGCCGAATTCAGGCAAAAATTCGTCCCTGAGTCGTCCCTGAAATGGAGAACAGGGACGCACTGGCTGGGAGCCGCATCTGTCGGAGGTGTGAGCCCAGCCTTAAAGTATACACATGATATCCAGTGTTTTTAGCTATATGAAAACATTATCATTTAATTGCATTTTCAAGTCTTGGCTTAAAACTCATAAACATGGACGGCGCTAATAACACATTGTTTTTATTCTCACCTTTTTTTTTTACAGCTCTGAGTGCATGTTTATGGCTTGCGAAGTAGTGGACATTTTTACACACTGAGTTCTAGTGTAAACAACAATATGATTTAAAGTGTAATAATATGTAAGTATATTTTAACAACCAATTACGACTCACGTTTGATAGTGTATACAAGCCAACAAAAGATTACTTATGTCTGATTAGTATGGCTTACTGTGCTTTTAAAGTGTACACTGGAAAAGGTTTTTGTTGCTGTGTTCTTTTCAGGAAAATCAAGCCTCTCTCTTTGTCCTGATGACCTTTGTCTGGGACAGAAAGTGATGGGAAATTCAAAATCATAACAAATGGTTTGGACACCTATTTCAATAATATTTGTCTAATAAGATACACTATATTGTCAAAAGTATTGGGTCGCTTGCATTTACACGCACATGAACTTTAATGGCATCCCAGTCTTAGTCTGTAGGGTTCAATATTGAGTTGGCCCACCCTTTGCAGCTATAACAGCTTCAACTCTTCTGGGAAGGCTGTCCACAAGGTTTAGAAGTGTGTCTATGGGAATGTTTGATCATTCTTCCAGAAGCGCATTTGTAAGGTCAGTCACTGATGTTGAACAAGAAGGTCTGGCTCGCAGTCTCCGCTCTAACTCATTCCAAAGGTGTTCTATTGGGTTGAGGTCATGACTCTGTGCAGGCCAGTCAAGTTCTTCCACCCCAAACCCACTCATCCATGTCTTTATGGACCTTTCTTTGTGCACTGGTGTGCAGTCATGTTTGAACAGGAAGGGGCCATCCCCAAACTGTTCCCACCAAGTTGGGAGCATGAAATTGTCTTGGTATGCTGATGCCTTAAGAGTTTCCTTCACTCTTGGCCAAGCCCAATCCCTAAAAAACAACCCCTCACCATAATCCCCCTTCGACCAAATGATTTGGACCAATGCACAAAGCAAAGTCCATAAAGACATGGATGAGCGAGTTTGAGGTGGAAGAACTTGACTGGCCTGCACAGAATCCTGACCTCAACCCGATGAAACACCTTTGGGATAAATTAGAGCGGAGACTGTGAGCCAGGCTTTCTCGTCCAACATCAGTGCCTGACCTCACAAATGCTCTTCTAGAAGAATGGTCAAACATTCCCATAGACACACTCCTAAACATTGTGAACAGCCTTCCCAGAGTTGAAGCTTTTATATCTGCAAAGGGTGGGCCAACTCAATATTGTACCCTATGCACTAAGTCTGGGATGCCATTAAAGTTCATGTGTGTGTAAAGGCAGGTGTCGCCAAAACTTTTAACAATATAGTGTATTTCCCCTCACTTTTGGGTGAGACTTCTCTTTTTATTGTGAATTATATGCAGGACATGGCAACAAAAAACTGATGGGGGTTTTACGTATTCCCTACTCGATCAATTAAAAAATATATATTCGGTTCAGAGATACATTTTAAATTTGCTATTTCTCTTATCAAATTACAGTATATTCTTATAGGAATGTAACTGATTTTCACACTGGAAAATATTGTTTACAGATACTGAGTGGTGAGCAGGCCATTAATATTACTAGTAGATATTCCTAAAATCTTCCTAAAAATATTCCTAAAATCACTTTGGTGTGTTTGTGTTTGCCGTGAGACGACATCTGCCAGCAATGAATGTCACACTGCCTGTGACACAAAATTTACATACTTCGGATTCCATTGTTCAAGTAGCTGGATACTGCAACATGTTACTGAATGACTTTCAGAGGCGGAGATCTCTGCACAATGAATATGTTTATATGTTCTACACAAGGGACCGATTTACAACATCATTCCACTTTGTGTCAGTGGCCTTATGGATTCTTAAATACTATCAGGTATGGAACTTAAAGTATAACGTAATAAAGAAAGATGGCAAAGAAACATCTTGCTTTAAAGAACATTGTAGAAAGTGGAGTCTATAGCTCTGATGACGCTGAAGCCATCAGAGGAGTATGACAACAAGGTAACCAGCATTTTCAAAAAGAAAGGTCATCAATGGAATTCCTCATATTTCTCTCAAAACTTTATCACAATATGGTATGCAAATTTTGGTCTGTGATATCATTCCTATTTTCTGATCATATAATTCCTCTGTGCCCTCAAACATACTGATAATGTTGAGGGTACAAAACATTGAGATGTAGGCAAACCCTAACAATAGACTTATTGGTCATTAAATAACAGTTGAAAGCGTTTTTTTATAGCCAGTCAGTAAAGCCAGCCATAGACAGTTCAAACCATGTATGGGAAGGCTGAATGTACCCAAGTCGATCAATCGATCAACTTGGGTACAACCAGCCTGCTGGATTTTACATGCAATTATTGTTAGCCACTGTTATAGCCACTTGCAATAACCACTGTGTTTTCTTGGCGGGGACATCTTCCTCTGTCAACACCGTGGGGTTGATTTCTTTTTAATCAAAACATTTTTATTTGTTGATGCAGCAAATAATCATACAGGTATATAGCAAACATTGACAGTGCTGAATACAGTAACAATCTGTCAGAGACATATAGTACATGTCTTCAAAAATAACCATATAGGTTGCACTGCACCATTACATAACCATTAAAGCAAACTTTTAGCTCTTGGTTGGACAACTTGCAAATAAGAATACAGTCTTTTTCTTTCTTTTTGCTATCAGATTTTGCTACACCAAGTGTTCAACATAACAGAACTGAAACATTTAACTGTTTTCACTTCTCCTTCCACCCCACCTCTCCATTTACTTGTCGCTTTTTTAGAGTCGCAATAGTCTATCCATTACTAGTTGGGGGGGGGGGGGCAAGAACTGGATCAGACAGCCATGGCTGCCAGACAAATTAAAATTTTGTCACGGCATTCCTGTGACGATAGGCCAGTTGTTCCCTAATCAAGAGTGAGTTTACATATACAATCCATTGTTTCCCTGTAGGTACAGTAGGTGCCATCCAGTACTGTCTAGCTATAAGTTTTCTAGCTAGGTACAGTAGTCTAGTAATTATGATGTACATTCCACTCTGGTACATCTCCTCATCAATTGCTCCCAGTAGACCAGAGGGGTGGAGGGCACCGGTACCTGTGCCAGCCGGGAAATATTCTGTGTGACCTCAGTTCAATACCTTTTGAGCTTTGGACACCGCCAAAACATGTGAATGAAATCCCCTTGGTGTTGTTTTACATTTTAGACATAGGGGTGAATCCCTCAGGCCCCATGCATACAGTTTCGTTGGCGTCCGATGCAGAATTAACAGCTGTGATAACCTATGGGAGGTCGAAATGGAGACAATAGGGATCGATTCCAATGCCATGTCCCATTGATCACCATCAATCTCTCTAATGTCCGTGACCCATTTAGCTCTACATTTCAATGAGGCATGGTCCTTTGTAGAAGACAACAGTACTGAGTACATTTTTGAAATCTGCCCCTTGCTGGCAATCGCTTGAAGTAGCTCCGTTAGGATCAGGGGTGAGGTCGCGGTCAGGGTGGTTGTCTTTTCTTGAGCCTGCAAAGCGTGTCGGAGTTGGAGATATTAATAAAAACATCTAGTGGGGAGTGTAAATTCTGAGCAAAGTTGTTCAAAAGATTTCAATACATTCCCTGTACATATCTGTGAAAAAAAAACATATCTCCTTGCGTTTCCATAGGGTGAATCCCTCCAGTTTTTTGAGTTATGGGTATCTTGGATTATTCCACAGAGGGGTGAATCCCAGGGGGCCCTTGACCTACAGTACCTCCCGGGCTGCCTCCCACACTTTTCTAAGAAGACCCGCTGTTGGGGAGGTCGGGAGCAAGCCGAGAAGATCCATTTCCAAATGGGAGCCGGCTTTCAAGTCCGGGTTGGTTTGGGTTACTAAACGTATAATAGGATCATCTGGGACATCATCTCTTCTCCATCCCGTCATCTGCTGCATTTGGAAAGCCAGAAAATATCATTTGGGATGTGGTACCGCCAGACCCCCTCTGTCCTTACTATATTGTAGGGTATTTAAATTGATTCTAGCTGCTTTCCGTTTCCAAATGGGATCCCGCATCTGGGTATCTACTCTTTTGAACCATTTATTAGAGATCCACATAGGGGAATTCTGAGAGATCTACAATAATTGTGGGGCCCAGATCATTTTTATTAAGTTTACTCTCCCTTCCACCGACAGGGGGAGCTTGCACCAGCTAAGGGATTTTTCTCTCTGTTTATCTAACAAGGGGCTCAAATTTAATTCTAGGTAACTGGAAGTGTCCGTAGTCACCACCACCCCCAGATATCTAAAAGAATTAGCTATAGTAATTTGTCCTGCCTCCTGGGGCAAGGAATTTGTCATGGATGGATTTAGACCAATTCATTGAAAAGCCAGAGAATTTGCCAAACCTAGTTATAAGCGCCATTAGCGCCTGCAAGGAGGTAGCCATGTCTCCTAGATAAATGCGTCGTCGGCGTAAAGAGAAATCTTTTCCTCCGAGGGGCCTCTACAAAATCCCACCATCTCAGAGGATCTGTGGATTAGTACAGCTAGTGGTTCCACCACAAGGGCAAACAACAGGGGCGACAACGGGCACCCCTGTCGAATGCCCCTATGTAACGCAAATTGTTGGGAGAGAGTATTGTTAATGCGGAGTCTTGCCCTAGGGGCCGAATAGAGAATCTTCACCCAGTTACCAAACTGGTCATCCAGGCCAGAGCGAGCTAGGATCTCCCAGAGGTAGGGCCACTCCACGCTATCGAACGCCTTAGCGACATATATAGATAGTATGGCCCTCCCTCCAGGATTGTCCACTGGGGTTTGTAAGTTTAGGAAGAGGCGCCTAATATTATTGGCCGTAGACCTAGTTGGTATGAACCCGGATTGATCCCTATGCATGAGCCCCCCATTCACTTTAGACAGTCTATTCGCCAATACCCGAGCTAGGAGTTTGATATCTAAGTTCAAGAGAGAGATGGGGCGGTATGAATCTGGTAGGAGCTTGTCTTTCCTCGATTTGGGTATCACCACTATGATGGCCTCCTACATGCTATCTGGTAGACACCCCTCCTCCACCGCCGCAGAAAAAGCCTGTAGCAGTGGCGGAAGGAGGATATCACCATAGCGCGAATAAACCTCAGCAGGGAGGCCATCTGAACTCGGAGATTTATGTTTCTTAGCCCCCCTGTAGGGCTTCTGTCAAGTCCTCAATGGTTATCGGAGCACTCAGCATGGCCCTGTCAGCCTCCGAGACTTGAGAGAAAGTACAGTCCTGTAGGAATGACTCCAGTTCCGAGGAACTAGCCGCAGCCCTAGAGGAGTAGAGATCTGTGTAAAATTTGTGGAATATCTTCAGTATGTCAGCCCCAAGAGCATAGATTTCCCCTATCCATGACATAATGGCCTGAATGGAGGCTGTGTCTCTTTGTTCCCTGGCCACCAAGGCAAGAAGATGACCCATGTTCTCTCCCTCTTCATAATACTCCTGTTGTAAAAAGAATATCCTCTTTTCGGCTGTAGATAACACCACAGAATTATAAAATGATTGGGCTTCGATCCATGCCTCTTTATTCGTTTGGGAAGGGTCGGTGACCATTGTCTGCTCTCTAGTTTGTAATTCGTCCCTTATTCTGGTTTCACATTCTACTGAACTCCTCTTAACACCAGTGATCCCTCGAATGAGACATCCCCTCAGAAGCGCCTTGAGAAAGTCCCAAACAACAGCTGTCCTTGCGGAGCCTCTGTTGAAACGAAGGAACTCTCCCAAGGCACTAGAAATCCCATCTATTCTTACCCAAAAGGGAGAGTGGTCAGAAAGTAATCGGGGCTCATAAGCTGCATGTAGTACCTTCTGCATAAGGGGCACATTTCCTAAGCCCAGATCTATGCGTGAAAGACCACCATGTGAGGCTGAGTGATACGAGTAACATTTGACTGTTGGATGCCTCTCCCTCCATACGTCCCTCAGACCCAGTTCAGATAGCAAGAATGCAGACATGGTTTTACTAGTGGAGTGGTTGATGGGTCTGGGAAATAGGGACAGTCTGTCCAGTCGTGGGTCAAAAACATTATTGAAGTCCCCCAGAGTGAGGACTGGTAATTGAGGTATAGGGCCATGAACTGGGCTGTTTCTTAAGGGGGTCCGAGGAGTAGGGGGGAGGGACATACATGGCAGCAATAATACACAAAAATTTGTTGAGCTTACATAATAAAAACACAAATCTGCCTTCCCCATCGATCCTCTGTTGCAAGCACTCAAAAGAGATCCTCCCAGAGACCAGCACACTAACTCCCCTGGAGTAGGAGAAGTGTACTGAATGGAACTGCAAGGGATATTTGCGCGACCGCAACAGACGAATCAGACTGTAAATGTGTCTCCTGGAGACAGATCAAGTGGGGTTGCAGCCTATAAAAATATTTAAACATTGCACTCCTCTTGGTTTTGTCCCCCAGTCCACTTATATTCCATGAGAGGAGCATTAGCCCCTAACACCACATTCACCATTTGGATGCATATTAGATGTAGAGCAAAGGGCAGGGGGCCCCACCATTATGTAAGGTATTATCATCATGTCATTTAGGGTATATAATAGTAGCCTTTGTACATAGTATGAATCCCAGCCTGCCCATTTCACCTCAGACACTAATCCCAGCTCTATACGCCATCTTGTGGAAGTTACGGGTAATGGCATCAGTAAGTATGCACATAAATGTCCCACCTGTAGGGAGAAAAGGGTTATACTCAGAGAAGGAAAAAGAAAACGTTTGTCCTTAAAGTTAGCAGAGTGTCTGGCCAACTGGGCTGCACATAACTAAAGTAATCCCCAACAAACAGGGCGGTACAGTCCTCTCAGGGGGCTCTTGTGTAGCCCTGGGGGCATGAAGTCCTTTCAAACTTTGCACTTGTAGAAGGAACATCAGAATCTCCTTGATGTCTGGGTACAGGTGTGCAAAGGGAATGTGCAGGGGGGGGGATAAACAAATAGTATGGAAAGCCATCCCCGCCGTGGTGAGAAGAGATTTTATCTCAACAAGGCACCAGTGAATCAAAGTGTAGTAAAGGAATCAGAATATTTTACCCACACAGGGCGTTGTGCCAGGGCTCTCTCCTCTCTATCCAGCCAATGCATAGCTGCAGAAGGATTTTCAAAGAAATGCGAGGTGCCATTGGCAATCACTTTCAGCTTTGCAGGATACAACATGAAATATTGAACATTAAGGGCCCTCAACCTTTTTCTGATATCAATGAATTTGGATCTCTGTCGCTGCACCTCCGCAGAAAAATCCAGAAATAATGATACCTTGGCATTGTCCACCTTTAGGGTTCCAGCCATCCTAGCTTTACTTAGGATGGCATCCCGGTCTTTGTAGTTCAGTAGGCGGAATAGGAAGGGTCGCAGTGGGGCACCCTGTTGTGGTGGCTATGAGGGGACTCGTGGGCCCTTTCCACCACGAACATAGAGGAGAATGCATCAGTGCCAAATGTGTCAATTAGCCAGGCCTCAATGAAAGCCACTGGATTTTTACCCTCTGCTCTTTCAGGGATGCCCACTGCCTGCACACTATTTCTGCGCAGGCGATTCTCCATGTCCTCTAAACGGGCTGCGTTAGCGGATGCCACCGAATTTACATGCCTGACATCTCTCTGAAGGGGCTGCCATTTGTCCTCCAAGGTACTCAATCGGCCTTCTAGGGAAGAAGTGCGCTCCCACAGCTTCTGCATGTCATGCCTTATGAGAGAAATCTCTCCTTTCATGCCCTGCACTTCCCCAGTCAGTACTGCTATAGAGGAGCTGCATGATGTGACTGTAGCAAGAATGTCTCTCAGTGTGGGCTCAGGGTCAGTGTCATGCTGCTGTGATATGGCTGCCATATTAGTAGTATGTGGGAAATTACTCACATATGAGGAGACCGCAGTACCTGCCAGCTGAGGGGGAATCCCATCTAGCGATCCCATGGCTTCCTCCATTAGTGTTTCATCTGAGTCAGGCATCAGGAGTGGTGGGGGATCCTTTTGGGATAGATTCTTGCCAAAGAGGCGTTGAGCTGCCTCTTTTGCTGTGCGGGGCGGCAGCCCGCCATCATGGCCGGGGGTGTCTGGCCCCATTCATGGAGCTGGTCTGCGTCTAGACATCAGGGGTCTAGAAATATCCTCCACCGGGGATGGCAGGTAAGTAGTGGTATGCAATGCTATTGGTCCCAGGTCTCGGCGAGGAAGGATGGCGGTGCTGTGAGAAGGATTATGTAGGATTCTTGGTGGAGGTAGCTGCTGCACGTCTTACTCCATGCCTTGCTCAGCCGCGCCCTGACTGTGGGGTTGATTTACTAAAACGAGGGAGTGCAAAATCTGGTGCAGTTCTGCCTAGAAACCAATCAGCTTCCAGATTTTTTTGTCAAGGCTGAATTAACAAGCTGAAGTTAGAAGGTGATTGGCTGCCATACACAACTGCACCAGATTTTGCACTCCCCAGTTTTAGTAAATCAACCCCTGTCTGTGTTGATGGGAAAATCAAAGTTACAAAAAAGAAACTCGCTCTGTCTATGGCCAGCCTAAGTGCAAAAAAAAAAGAACAGTTAATGCTATCAGAAATCTTGCGTGCTGATAAGTCCTAGGACTGTATGCCTGTGCTGCACACTTAATAACATTGATAACATTGTTCCCAGCTACTGTATTTTTGTGGACTAAAGATGGCCATAGACAGAGCGATATTCTTTCCTGCAGCCACACAGTCAGTGTTGATGGGGGAATCCCTCTCATGCAGCCATTGTGTTCTCCCGGAAGAGGAGTGGGGGGAGATGTGCCGCCAGGAGAAAACACAGTGATTACACTATAACAGCCGCTAGCAATAATCGCATGTAAATTCCCCTGAGATCCCCTGAGTTCTTCCACAGCCATCCCGTTGTATACTCCTCAAGCGTCACCCTATCCTGCTGGGTCCCTGGCTTGGCACTTGCTGATGCTTTCCCACTTCTTCACCGTCCCTGGCTGGTGAGAAGTCTGTTCTGGTACTTGCTTCAGCTTACTCACAGTAGTGTCCAGTATCAAGGTGGATGGTCCCTTAATGGCGACAGCTTCCCCTCTACCACCGACCACACTGGTTCCTCGTTTAGCTCAAAAAGAAAAACTTGTGACTTTATATGAAGCATGCGATACACATGGGTAGCAAGTATGTCTGACGAGTAGCTTATAATAGTAAAACCGCTATATATCAAGGTAAACAAAGAATCATTTGTGTATAAAACAAATTGGTTTATTCCATACATGTAATACATAAAAGCATCATAGCATAATAAATAGTAATACATGATAATAACAGACTCATTTGATCCATGTAAATGAAAGTAAAGCCATACAACATATTATCAGCTTAATACAATATGCGTTATAAGATATTCATAACAGTGTAAACGCGTAATAAGCATCCAGTTGCTCGACGTGTTTTGTGGAATAACTCCACTCATCAGGAGCAAATGCATTGTAAGAATCTAAAAATGGTAATAAATTATGGTAGTCATCGATAGGTTTCAGCATGGGAGAGGGGGTGCAAAGAAAAGAAAGTAGTGGAAATAAACCCACCCTGTTATGGATCAAGTCGGAGTCTGGGTAATGACGAGGGCCGAAGGCCAGCCAAGGTACTCACCATTGTTTGGAACCATTTTTGGTCCATAACTCACATACCTACTTGGTACATTACACTGTGTTTTGTCCAATTATATATATTCATTTATCTATCTACATAGGTTTATAGTGATGTTATATCACCCCTCTTTCACGGGACATCATATTTTTTGATTAACTGTTCCCTGATGGTTTGTCACCATATGCCTTGGGATATACCACCTCAGCTCCCAGGACTGATGAGTACCCTGGTTGGCCTTCGGCCCTTGTCATTACACACCCACACTCCGACTTGATCCATAGCAGGGTGGGTTTCTTTCCACTGCTTTGTTTTCTTTGTACCCCCTCTCCCATGCTGAGACCCATTGATAACTGCCATTATTTATTACAATTTTTAGATTCTTACAAAGCATCTGCTCCTGATAAGTGGAGTAATTCCACAAAACGTGTCGAGAAACTGGATGCTTATTACGTGTTTGCACCGGTATGAACATCTTATAACTCATATTGTATTATGCTGATAATATGATGTATGGCTTTACTTTTTATTTACATGGATCAAATGAGTCTGTTATTATCATGTATTACTATTTATTATGCTATGATGCTTTTATGTATTACATGTATTGAATAAATCAATTTGTTTTATACACAAATTATTCTTTGTTTACCTTGATATATAGCGGTTCTACTATAAGCTACTCATCAGACATACTTGCTATCCATGTGTATCGCATGCTTCATATAAAGTCCCAAATTTTCCTTTTTGAGCTAGTCTTGCAATTTAGGGATGGAGGTTATGAACTATCATGTCCTACGCCTCATATAAAGTCCCAAATGTTTTTAATCCTTTTCTTACTTGTTCTCCGTCCGGCAGAACGTTCACTACTCGGTTGGACTCCAATCCTGCAGTCCCAACCCTATGCTGCTTCTCCTGCTCCTGGATAGACCTCAGGCAGCCTAGCAGCCAGGTCTCCCAGGGATAGGCCTCAGGCTTCCGGCCTAGCAGCCTGGGGTGATGTAACACACATCCACCCAGACAGCTGTCCAGGTGGCACCGAACCCCGATCACCTGACTCCACCCAAATAATTAGGCTCTCCCAGCAGGCCAAGGGGCTTAAAGAAACCCTTGCCTATTGGCTGAGACACCCCATCCATTCATAATCTGACTTTGCTATGCCCTCGTCTATCTAATGTCACCAGCTACAATACCACCTAGCGACAGAAGAGAGAAGTGCAGCAATTCCAGAATTAGGGGGTAATCAGTGGATCTCCTAACAATTAGCCAGGACAATTACTACCTGGCAAACTAAATTGGTTAGCAACCTTGCCTAAACACCAGGGTGCTACAGACTCTTACCTGTCCAGGTCCAGGGATCCAACAATGTCCTCACCTGAACCGATTCTTCAATCAGCTTTGGGTTCAGGCGCTGGTATTTTAGGTAAGGGAAACTGGCAGTGAAGCCTTCCAGCTTCACAGATGGTTTCCTACTGCACGTGCGTTAACCACGCTGCCCTTTGTGAATGGTCCCATAGTCTTCTGAAACCTGCGATGTGTCTCAGAAAGCTGCTGGGGAAGTGGGGGGGGGGGTGAAATTCTGCACAGATCGCTGCCGCAATCCAACCAGGAGTAGGAGCGGGTACCTGTCAAAACCAAGTACCCGCTCCCCCCCAAAAAGTGCTACATGTGGCAATTGAGGGTGGGAAGATGCAAACAGGTGTAATTTCCCCTTTTGAGTGAAGTTCCACTTTAATAACCTAGCAAACAATAAAAAAATCATTTACACTTCAGCAGTATTTAGCAGTCCCATCCTGTCTCTGATCTGACTTGTATATTAACCCCTTCATCCCTATCCTCAGATTGCATGTGACCTTTATATTAACCCTTTCACCCCTGATTCCTCTGTGTATGACCTGTACAATTGATATATTTAGTGCACCATTACCAAATACCATCATGTTTCTTCAATTCTAAAAAAATAGCGGCAAAAAAAGCACATCAAATTGGAGTATTTACTTTCCTAAATGCAGTAATTTTCGTAATGCCCCGTCATTTTTATCTGCTATGTTTAAAAGGTAATTTTAAACGCTTGTTTTTTTTTTTCTTTAAAATAATAAGCATGTCCTACTTACCTGCTCTGTGCAATGATTTTGCAGAGAGCAGCTCCGATCCTCCTGATCCTCCTTCTCGGGTCCCCCGCAGACGCTTCTGGCTCCTCCCCCACTGAGTATCCTCATAGCAAACTGCGTGCTATGGAGGCACTTGTGCAAGCTCGCTTCCAAGCCACCTCTTTCTAAACCAATTAGGAGCGAGAGAGCCTCTGCACATGTGCACAGAGCTGCATCGAGATCAGGCTTTTAGGTAAGTATAAGTGTATGTTTTTTTACCTATTTGCAAATCTTTTAAAGAAAAACTTAGAAAATGTGGGTGTTTTTCTAAAATGTTTGGTATTTTTTCATTTATATAGCAAAAAATAAAAAACTCAGTGGTGATTAAATACCACCAAAAGAAATCTCTATTTGTGTGGAAAAAAAAGTTAAATTAGCACAGTGCTGAATAGAAAAAAATGCCATGGTCAGGAAAGGCGTAAAACCTTCCAGAGGTCAAGTGGGTAACATAGAAGGTAGTTTGTAAACAATGTCAAATGTACCACATAACTGATGTGTAATAAATAATGTTCAATTATTTCCCTAGGTAAATATAAATGAAAAGGAAATATATTTATTATACGGGCTTCCCAACACCGAAGAAGACATGTTGCCGGTGTTCATTGTAGTATCTCTTACAGCATTGTGTGCCAGTTCCACTGTTGGTTTCTTCACCAATCCATTCATTATACTTAATCACGGAATAGACTTAATCCAAGGCAGAAACGGTAGCCCAAGAGAAATCATATTTTGCGCACTTGGATTATTTAATATATTTTACCAGCTGACTCTCATCGCCAATGATCTTGTTCTTTTTTTCTGGAATGAACTATATTTCTCATACAAAGTGCATACAACCTTATCTCTCATTTTGCTCTTTACCATCTTCTCTAGCTTTTGGTTCACCGCATGTCTGTGTGGATTCTACTATGTCAATATTGTTTCCTTTAAACATTCCTTATTCATGCAGCTCAAAAACAGGATGTCAGAATTCGTCAATTGGATGCTTGCTCTGTCTGTTCTAATAGCCGTAATTATTAGTATCCCAGTATCATGGAACATTTCAAAACTAGTGACAGCTAACACCACTTCTGAAGAAGACATAACACAAAAAGACCCAGAGTATTTAATGATTGCTGGCATATTTGGCTGCTGCATTCCTCTTGTAATTGTTGGTACTACTGATGTTATAGTATTAAAATCATTGTATACCAATGCAAGGCTGCTTCGTAGAAATGCTGGGGGTATGAATGTACAAAGTGTAGATGCTAGCATAGCAGCAGCTAGAACAATCACTTCCCTCCTGGTCCTTTACTTGTGCTTCTATTTGTCAGTTATCTCGCTGTTCCTTAACGTTGTACTGATTGGCAGCACATGGTTCCCACTGTGTGTGGCAGTAGTCTACAGTTATTCACCTATCCAGTCAGTTATTCTGATCCTTGGAAGCCCGAAACTAAAAGCTGCATCACTTAGGATTCTTGGTCGTTTGATGAGTAAGTTCTAAGACCATTAAAAATCTTAGACAGATAAATGGATAAAATTATGATATAACAGTATGACTAACAGGAACAGCATTCAAAACAGTTTGGTATGGCAACTTTTATTTTATAAAATGTTGAAGCCTGTCATCAATAAAAGAAGACATGGTAGTCTAATCTGTAGTGGTGTACTCCTTGTTGTGTAAGTGGTACTGGAAATTTTTCTTCAGTAAATATTCAATCAGTGGAGTTGTCACCACTTGGCACAAGGCCCTTGATGAAGACATTGTGCCGAAACGCATTGGGCGGGATGGTGACGTCACCACGCATACTGTATAGTATGGACTCATGGCATGTTTGATACAACCATTGGTGCTCTGCTTTTACTTGTTGAATTGGAAGCAGTGGATTGATATTGTGCCAGAACAATATGTTTGGCAACCGGATGATAATGCTTGTCATGGTTTAGTGCAGCTTGGTGCATTCTCTACATGTGAATTATGTATTTGGATAGTTTTTATATTTATTTTTAATAAAAAGACTTCTTACATTTAGCTTCTGTTTTCTTTGAGTATCATTCATGCTGAAGCTACATATAGATAGAGGAGATTCTGTGTGCACCAGTTTTAGTAAATCTCCTATCTAAATTCTCCTTAAAGAGAACCTGTCACCTGCACTGTGCATATAGGGGTGTTATCAGTTCCCTTGTGATAGCAATAAAGTCAAGTTAAAAAAAAAACAAGAAGGGGAAATGTCAGACCAAGGTTAACAAAAATGTTTGTATAAATCTGAAAGCATGGAAGGGCAAGTGGTCCCTTACTTTCTTAAATATTATACATCTGCCAAGATTGCCTCTTGGCCTTGCTGCGTGTAAGCAATAACATTCATTGGTGCCTGGGTCCTGTTAGACTCATGTCACATCACTGTTGTGGTTCCGATGGGCACTCTGCCCTTGGTCGTTATCTCTTTGAGATTTGGGATTCTTTTCACTAATCTAGCAACTTCACTGTCACTGCATTGCAGTGACAGTTGTTTTCTATACAGGTCTCTACACAAATACAGGTCTCTACACATGGTGTGAACAAGCCCTTAGGGGACCTGTGCACAGGTGATGCCAGGCAACAGAAAAATCCACCCACAGGTTGTAAACTATGTGGTGGGCTGAGGCTGCAAGATTCAGGTAAGGCCTCGTTCACACAGGTGTACTTAGATGCACACCCATACGAAAGCCATGTTTGCCTGTAAGGGGATATTCTGTGGATCCCATGCAGGCGGTGCCATTCATGTCAATTGGGGCACAGTGGCTGCACAGACACAGCTGCTGCTCCCAATTTGACATTGGTCAGTGTATGTTCTTGAACTCACACTGTCTGGGTTCAGGGTCACACACCTACACCCATATGGATGTCAAACTGGAAGCAGTGGCTGCATTCGTTATATGGGGGGGGCTCAAGATCACCAGCCAGCTGCTTGTAAAAGTAAACAATCTTTGCTATTGTCACGTACGAGGTTGGAGGCTGAGCTGCTGAGAGTTCTTCCCTTGCGGCTAAGTGCAGCGCACCCCTGAAGGTAGTACAGGGAATGCAGTACCCAAAGAAGCACGGTTTGCCAGTAACTGTAGTCTGATGAGCTGATCACCGGAAAGTAGCTGGAACAAGCAGGATGCATTGTAGGGCAGGTGTGCTTGGGTGGAACAAGACGTATTTGGCAGCAGGGCAGACTGGAAGCAGATTCAGGTAGCAGAACTGGAACAAGCCAGGATCATACATGGTTAGACAGACAGTAGCAGAGCCAGTGAGCCAAGCCTTGGTCAAACACAATGGCGCAAGCAGGAGCAGAGTCAGAAGTACAAACTAGAGGTCAAACCAGGAGATCACAATAAGCAGGTCAAGGTAAGCCTGGTCGGTAATGGGAGGTCCAAGGATCAGGATACACAGAAGCACAGGAAACACGGATGAGCTGTTGATAATCCAGTAATCTATTGCACACAGCAGCAGGTTTATACAGGCCAGTGTGCGCCAGCATTTGTCACGCCATGCGTGCACCATTGTGCAAGCGAGTTTGCATGTTTGCGCCATCGCACATCTGCGTGCGATGGTTCACTCTACGTGCGCCATTGCGTACAGAAGTTCGGCAGATGCGGCCATGATGAATATTGGCAATATTGCCAGTTCTTCTTCAGCCATATTCTCTCTAAATCAGGGAAACATAAAAAGCTTTTTTTCAGCAAAAGCAAAGCAAACAGTTCACAATCCTTCTAAACAAGCCCACCGCCAGACTCTGTCCCACACTGGGTTAGGGTTCCCACTGGTCTCAGGGTGCTGAAAAGGCTGCAGGGGTTCAGGGTACATTGTATTGCACGGCATATGAAAACATGTTCTGCGCGGGCAGCTAGGTGATTTCCACATTTGAAGCAATATACCATTGTGGCTCGCAAAAATCCCCTTTTATCTATCTAGGGGTTCAGCAATAAATGCCTCAGTTGCCAAAAATTCCTCATTTGTTAACAACTTGTGAGCCACACCATTCTGCCTCACTGACCCAGGTGCTGATTCCATACTGCTGCTTTTCAAGACTTCCTTGCCTGTAGCTTAACACCTTTGGGACCAGAGTCCTTGTAATTATGGTTTGGAGATTCTTCACACTCAAAATTATTCAAACGTCCATAATTCCAAATCCCTAATAAGGATTTATCAATCCAGAGAGTAATAAAAACCAATCCTCTCCAGCAAGACTACCCCAGAACTCCTCATCCTGCATGGGTGAGAACCCCTGAGTACTCAACAATGTCTTCAAACTGTGCCCCTTAAAGGGACAATGGCTCAAATACTGGTTAATATACCCGTCATCCAGGACACAATCCCAGTGTCCTGTACATATTCACCCCCTCTTCCTCGGCATGGAGGTGTCAGAGGCAATGTGGGACACCCTAAAGTGTACCCTAGAGACGGCATCCGCATTCTGGTGTTGCCTTCCAGGTCTGTGTTCCACCACAAATTTGAACTCTTGTAATGCCAAGAACTATCTGGTAACCCTGGCATTCGTGTGTTTGTTCTGTCTCATCCAGGTCAGTGGGACATGTTCTGACACTGAACGAAACTTCCTCACCAGGAGAAAATAGCATAGTGAGTTCAGAGCCCACTTAATGGCCAGGCACTCTTGCTCCACTTTTGTGTAGTTTCTCTCAGCAGTTGCCAATTTTCTACAAGAATAGACTATAGGGTGTTCCTCCCCACTGACCTCTTGGGACAGAACCACTCCTAAGCCTTCACTGGAGGCATCTTTTGGACAATAAACAACTTTGAAAAGTCTGGAGCATCCAGCACTGGATATTGGCATAAGGCTGTTTTAAGGCCTCCTCTGCCTTGTTATTCCATTTGACCCTAACTGACTTCTTACCCTTTGTCAAGCGAGTGAGAGGTGCTGCAATAGTTGCAAAGTTGGAGACATACCTATGGTAGTGCCCTACGATGCCCAGAAAGGCTCACACCTATTTCTTCACGACTGGGCAGAACCAAGCCTGTATAGCCTCTACCTTATTGATCTGAGGTTTCACCAAACCTTTGTGTACAACATACCTCAAGTACTTGGTCTCTTCCATAGCAATGACACATTTTTCTGGGTTCATGGTAAATCCCTCCTTCACATTGGGTTCTGTATCAATGTCATGTTTGATTATCCTAGTAAGAGGTGGAAGTCCTGAAAACTCTTCCCTATGCCTCTGAAAAAACTCTTTTACTTGCTGCGTTTGTGGTTTAGACAATGAGACAGAAACTGGAATTGAGTTCTCAGCCAGGGCAAATACCTGCTCTCGGTTCTTCCATGGCTGTAGCAGTTTCCCATTTTATATCTGGTATAGCTTCTGCTTCCCAGGTTGGTGTACTTTATAGTTGACTTATCCAATCTTTTCTACTACCTCAAATGGCCCCTACCACCTGCCCAGAAATTTACTTTCAGCTGTGAGTACAGCCACCCAATCTCCAACCTAGAACTGTCTAAGCTTGGCGGACTGGTTGTGTACACTTCTTTGTGCTTCTCTCATATGCTCCTTTACTAGGCGCATCACCTTAGTGATCCTTTCTCTCATCTGGGTTATATGGTTTACCACTGTCTTATGGGGAGAGGATTCACTTTTCCACATTTCTCTCACCAAGTCTAGCAGGCCCCATGGTCTTCACCTATACACCAACTCAAATGGGGAAAACACTGTGGATGCTCGAAGTACTTCTGTAATGGCAAAAATTAGTGCCGGGAGTAGGTAGTCCCAATCATTACCATCTCTTTCCACAACCTTTTTAAGCATTTACTTTAGGGTTTTATTAAACTGCTTTACCAGCCCGTCCGTCTGCAAGTGATAGACAAAGGTACATAGTTGATCTGAAATCATTTACACAGATCTGTCATTACCCTAGACATGAATGGAGTGCTCTGGTCTTTCAAAACCTCGTCCGGGAATCCAGTGCTAGAAAACATGGTAATTCCCTGGCAATGGATTTTGAGGAGGTCTTCTACAGAGGGTCCGTCTATGGATACCTGGTAACATTATTGAATATTCTCGCCAACTGCTGCAAAGTGGGAAAACCTTTTCTTGACCTTGTTACATTCCATGGTAATCTGTTCTCAGAGATTTTTTAATGTGGGGTCCCTCTTTTAGACTTTGATGAAAGTACATCAAAAGACGTATGAAAAACACATGTACGTGCATTTTTGGTAGGATTTTGTGTTTAACAACTAGTCTCTTCCTTCTACAAAAAACAAAACAAAAAAAAAACATCAAAAATACACTTGAAAACACACCAAAAATATGCTGCAAAAGCGTACCAGCATATTAAGGGCTCATTTACATTTGCTTCAACTTTAACACAAAATAAAGGGCCTACTGCTTCAACATGCTTTTTGATGTGTTTTTGATGCTTCAGTGATGCTTCAATGATGCTTTATTGAAGCTTGGCAAATGCCCTGTGTGTGTGTTGACTTTCAATTTGTTTTAAAGGGGTCCAGTAAAACCCCAGCTCAGTAGTACCCCCAGCTCATCAGTACCCTTGTTTAGCAGATCCCCAGTTCATTAGTACCCCCATTCAGCAGACCCCCAGCTTATTAGTACCCTCATTCAGCAGAGGGTACTTCCCCCACTCAGTAGTACCCCCAGCTCTGCTGATGCCCCACTGAGTAGTAACCGCTAGTTCTGCCGAAGTCCTACCCCACCACTGGTAGAGGCTGTCCTCTCACTGCAGTGTCATAGAAGGGGAATGTTTTAGACAAATGCTCCCCTCCAGCCAAGCCCTCTTAACTACAAGGAAAAGAGATTTGTTTATGGGTATAAGATTTACCCATAATCCCATGTTTTTCTCACACAGTTAAAAGGGAGGTTCTGCTGCTGAAAAGGTACTGTTTATATCAAGCTAAATCATATATTATTATGCTATATGTTATAACATAATAATTTATTATTTATTTATTTACTGTGAAATTAGTGGTTTGAAGTTATAATTTCAAACTTCAGTAATTTGTCCGTTAAGCCACCTGCTTGAGTACAGTTTTTGAAAATATAGTAAATTACCTTAAAAACAATTATATAATAATTATTTGTATATTACTTACTTATGGTAGTTAAACACTTGCCACCCAGACAAATCCTGACACTTCTCTCCTACATGTAAAAATCATAAGTTTTTTGCTAGAAAATTACTCAGAACCCCCAAACATTATATATATAATTTTAGCAGACACCCTAGGGAATAAAATGGTGGTCGTTGCAACTTTTTATGTTACACAGTATTTGCGTAGCAATATTTTAAACACTTTTTTGGAAAGAAACGTTTAAAAAAAAAAAAACACTAAAGTTAGCCTGATTTTTTTTGTATAATGTGAAAGTTTTTTCTTTTTTTTCATTTTTTCGTATTATTCCCAGAGTTGGGGCTTTAACATTCAGAGAGAAGAGTTCATAAACTTTTCACTAGGCTTCTTCCTCAAAAGAAAATTAATGATTTTGCCACTAATAGCATTCTTGATATTATAAAAAGCCAGACATCCCTTAAAGGCCATGCAGATCAAATGCTTCTTACAAGAGTTCCACAGTCCATATTTTACTCAAAGTGCCCTGTGAATATGTACAAGCACATGAGAGGGTTGAGATGGGAGGCTTTCAGCAAACAGCCACAGCTGAAATGTAGCACTACAATAAGCAAAGGGTCTCGCAACACACCAACTGCATGTGTGTGTTCTCGCATACATATATATGTGTTCAGGAACATACAACCGCACCCACATGGATGACATATTGGGACACAGTAGCTGTGTCCGTGCAAATGCTGTGTCCCAAAAGACACCAATAGGACTGCCTGCATGTGGATGCATGAAATACTTGTGCATTCCTATGTGGGTAAACGTGGTGCTGCACGGGCGTGCGGTATGGTACACTCTATGTGAACAAGGCCTGATATTAAAATTTTAAGCATCCCAAAGCAATCTGTAAAATATGCATTGTAAATTAAATTTTATTACACAGTTCTCCTAGGATTCAAAACTGGGCCTTTCTTTAAAAATATATATATATAAAAAAAAAATAAAAAAAACAACAACAAAAATATGTGTATACAGAATCCGTCTTCACATCCAATTATAAAAATATTATACTACTGTACATCCTTTTTCATGTAGGTGTATTGACAATGAGAATTATAACAAGTACTGGCCATCAGGGGGAGTATGTGGAAAAGATTCTACAAGAAGATGGAATGTGATAGACAAGTATACAAGTGGAAACAAAGTTACATATTATTACAATAAAGTAACATAGTGGAAGTGCAAAGATTTTTTTTTAATAAATACTAAATAACTAATAAATAAAAACATTATACCATGGATCGCTTTTTGGAATGCGGTAAAGTCTATCACCCACCTGAAAGAAGAAAAGTAAATCCAAGTAAACTGATTCAACAAACATACAGGTGGTGATTGTGTTTCATTAGGCTGATGGCACATGGGTGACTCTGCCGCTAGCGTTCCTGCCACTGTTCCTGTGGAATAGCTTCCTTTGTAGATGTTGCTCCCATCGCTAGCAATTGAGATTCAGCAGTGTTCGAAACAGCTGGACAGTGACATCTGTATGTGACTATAAAAGGAGCGATTCCATAGCGACACAAAATCGGCCTTTTTAGCGATCCTGCTGCTGGAAAATTGTTAGCAGAAGTATCACCCATTTTTCAGCAGCCTCACCACAGACTATTGACAATGACACCAAAACTGATTTAATGCCAAATATGTTAGACCCCTTTCACACTGGGGCCACTGCTGCGTTTGCAGTAAAGCGCTGCTCATTTGCGCTGTTTAAGCACTGCTTTTTCAACCGCTAGCGGGGCTCTTTTAACCCCAAAAAAGGGGTTAAAAACGTCCATTTTGTGGCACTTTAAAAACGCTTTTAAGGTGCTTTCAAAGCGCTGCCAATTCATTCCAATGGGTAGGGGCGTTTTGGGAGTGCTGTATACAGCGCTCCCAACCTGCCCCAAAGATGCTGCTTGCAGGACTTTTTTTTCCATTCCAGCAAGTGCACCGGCCCAGTGAGAAAAGGCACACTGGAATGAATGAGAAGCGGTTTTCAGGAGCTTAGCAGAGGCTATTTCTAGCGCTAAAGCACCTGAAAACCACCCCAGTATGAAAGAAATCTTAGGCGCTTTAGCGTGGTAATAGCCTCTGCTAGGTGCCTAAAAACCACCTCCAATTCATTCCAGTGTGACTTTTCACACTCGGGTGGTGCGATTGTGGGACGTTATGAAAAGTCCTGCAAGCAGCATCTTTGGGGCTGGTTGGGAGCGCTGTGTTTAGTGATCCCAAAACGCCCTGCCCATTGGAATGAATGGGCAGCGCTTTCAAAGCACCTCAAAACTGGTTTTTAACCCTTTTTTTGTAGTTAAAAGCACCCCACTAGCGGCCGAAAAGTGGGGCAAAAGTGCTGCTATAACAAGCAGCACTTTAGCGCTTGTTTAACGGTCAGCGCATTCAGTGTGAAAGGGGTCTAAGACTCTAAACCCTATTTTGACTCATATGCCCAGATTATGGGAATCATTTAAATTGGCAGCTGGCCTTATATCCCCACATTTGTTTTTATTAAAATACCTACAATGCCCACTATTTCCCCCAGGCACTGAAGGTCCTTCATAATTTGGTGGTTGGAACATGGCTTTCAGAACATAAAGTTCCTTCTGGCTCCTACTGGAATAATATCCTTTGACCAAATCCGTTCTTCTTACAAAATCCTGCTTAGTGAACATTTTATCTAGACTTAAAGCGGAGTTCCACCCATAAAAAGAACTTTACATTACTGTGCAGCAAATAACCTAACCAATGACATTTGGACAAATTATTATTTTTTTCTTACTATTTCATACCTGTTGCTACGTGGTCCCTTCTAATCTTCCCCTTCCTCACCGCGGCACCTGATGTCATTTCCCTCGGCACGCTACTGCTCCCAGGCGTCAGTGGGCAGCGCCGAGTGCTAGAATCGCAGTATTTGGACATCACAACGGGGCAGGAACTTCTGACGACGACGCCCGTTGTGGTGGCAACCTGTGTAGTTTCCTTTGCCATTACGTGCTTTTACTGTCATGCGTGCGAACGGGCAGTACATGCTGGGAATGCAGCAGCGCTGTATCCCGGGAAAAGGAAATGCTTGTGGGCTTCGCCTGCCCACAAGTAAGATGGGAATGCCCGAGAAGGCTGAATCTAAGGTAATGTTTAAAATAAAATCATAAGAAATGCAGTGATAATGACAAGAGTAACAATTGTTTAATATACATTCTGCAATAGTAAGAGATTGTTTTAAAAAAAGAAAATCAAATATGTGGGTGGAACTTTAAGACACTCAGGTTTTAGTCAAAGCTTAATTGAACAAGCTGAAGTTAGAAGCTGAATAAGGTATATACTAATGAGCACTATGCGACTGAACTGGGGTCTCAAATCGCACTAATCACCTACAGAGTAAAACGTGCAACCTCGTATATCAATGTAAAAGTGCACCAATAGTGTTGAAACCATTTATCCAATTAGGTTAAAATGAGTAAATAACCATTGTATTAGCAAGATGCGACATTATATGTAAATATGAAAAACACACCCAAAAAAAAGGGAAATGTGAGTTAAAGAAAATAAGTAACTATTATTATAACAAATCAATCACTCACATATATAAATATGAACAAGCAGTTACATATTCTTGTTTATTATTTGTGTAATGTCACTGTCTGAAATTTCTTGGGTCCTCTGAGCTTTCATGACGTTTTTAATTGCCACTTTATTATTTGTTGTTATTCTTTTTGTATTGAGAAGCTCCAGTTATATTGGTTGTATACTATTTGAGTACAGTTTTACTATAACTGAGGCTCGTTGGTCTAGGGGTATGATTCTCGCTTTGGGTGCGAGAGGTCCCGGGTTCAAATCCCGGACGAGCCCTGTTTTTATTTTCTTTTTTTTTTTTTTTCTTCCACCTTACTTATTTTAATTTAATTTAATGTCTAGAAACTACACTGTTTGCATGTGTATTTTATTTATATACTTTATTTTCACATGTAAAACCTCAGTGCTGTATCTCTATGGAAACACAGATGAAATTTCAGTTTCCTGTATGTAGACAGTCTGCAGTGGTATGGCTGGGAATAGCATTAGTTATATCTTAGTTAGAACTGTGCAGTAGAGATGGTGCTCACTAATTAGTCATGGTCGGTTAGCAGGGGCTGTGTGGGGGCGAGCTGACCAGGGTTACCTTCCGCTGTGATAGATTGCAGTATGCTCATTTCCCGCCACAGGCCTTTGCTTCTGTCTCTTTACAAAGCCACACGGTAAACAAAGACCTTTCATGTGTCTGCAGTCACGGGAGACCACAATGACTGTACATATCTCACATGCTGGGAACAGAGCTGTGTGCTCTCATCATAGTACCCCACAGAACAGCTATAGACCTACTGTGGAAATCAGAGTGCAACGCAAACCTATTTCAAAGAGAAGTATGGCCAAAGCTTGTTTGCCATCAGTAGCAGTGCCCCCCCTGGCAGCTGGCAGCAGCACTAACCTGGTGTCCTGCAGCACAGTGGCGGGTGGAGGGCTGCGGCTCCTGTGGCTCCAGTTTCCTCCAGCCCGGTGGCGGGCTGCGGCTACTCTCTGTCTCCTCTCTCCTCCTGTGGCTCCAGTTTCCTCCAGCACGGTGGCGGGCTGCGGCTACTCTCTGTCTCCTCTCTCCTCCTGTGGCTCCAGTTTCCTCCAGCACGGTGGCGGGCTGCGGCTACTCTCTGTCTCCTCTCTCCTCCTGTGGCTCCAGTTTCCTCCAGCACGGTGGCGGGCTGCGGCTACTCTCTGTCTCCTCTCTCCTCCTGTGGCTCCAGTTTCCTCCAGCACGGTGGCGGGCTGCGGCTACTCTCTGTCTCCTCTCTCCTCCTGTGGCTCCAGTTTCCTCCAGCACGGTGGCGGGCTGCGGCTACTCTCTGTCTCCTCTCTCCTCCTGTGGCTCCAGTTTCCTCCAGCACGGTGGCGGGCTGCGGCTACTCTCTGTCTCCTCTCTCCTCCTGTGGCTCCAGTTTCCTCCAGCACGGTGGCGGGCTGCGGCTACTCTCTGTCTCCTCTCTCCTCCTGTGGCTCCAGTTTCCTCCAGCACGGTGGCGGGCTGCGGCTACTCTCTGTCTCCTCTCTCCTCCTGTGGCTCCAGTTTCCTCCAGCACGGTGGTGGGCTGCGGCTCCTCTCCATTTCCTCCTGCCACTCCGGTGTCCTCCAGCATGGCGGGGTTTGTCCCAGCCACTTTAAAAATTGTGCACACTGTCCAGCCAGCCAGCAGATGCGCCGGATGGCCGATTGGTACTACTTCATATTCCCATCGCACACATTCCTGGATGGGCTCACGAATATGGGTGCTGCAGCAACAACCAGCTGAATACTGGTTCAAGTCACAATGAAAATATTTGCCAGCACACCATGGAACGGCGTAGATAGCGCCCAAATGTGTAATTTATTGCATGATCTCAACACAAGGAGAGTGCAACGTTTCAGAGTCACACAGGACCCCTTCGTCAGGCATGTTCCATGGTGTGCTGGCAAATATCTTCATTCAGGGTGGCCGATTGGGTCTCCCGGTGGGATGGGAGAGCCAGAGAGAGCCACGGAAAATGGCAGGGGGGAGGAGGCGTCCCCTCCTGCTGCTTCTAATAGCAATCGGGTAGCTAGTAAGCCGACCACCAGGTCTAAAAAACTATACCGGGGTGATGCCTGCAGCTGCTGACTGCCAAGGGGTGAATGAGCTCACCATCCATCCCTGTCTGTGACTGAAGTCTCCCCCCTCTCCCCTTCTCTCTCCTGTCTCTGAGTGAGTATACTGAGGTAAATCAGGGTTCTCAGAGCACCCCTTACATCAGAGTTCCTCTTTACACCAGAGGTCACAGTGTTCCTCCTTACATCAGAGTCCTCTCCTTACATCAGAGTTCTCAGTGTTCACCCTGAAATCAGGGTTCCCAGAGCATTCCTTATATTAGAGTCCCCAGAGTTCTCCCTTACATCAGAGTCTGCAGAGTCCCCCATTACAGTGTAAGGAAACTCTGCAAGTTCAGATGTAAAAGTGGAACTCTGTGGACTCTGATGTTAAGGGGGACTCCTGTGATTAATTTAGAAATGATTTTAATTTAAATTTAAAGAAATAAACCGCTTCCCGACCAGCCGCCGCAGTTATACTGCGGCAGGTTGGCTCCCCTGCGTAAGCCGTCGTAGCTAAACGTCGGCTCGTGGGGTCGGGATAGCAGGCGCGTGCCCGCTGCACAGCAGGGGTGCCAATGCTCGTGGCCGACAGTCGCGATCGTGAGCAGGAGACACAGAACATTGACGAGTGTAAGTAAACACACACTTCCCTGTTCTGTTCTGAGAGGAGTGACAGATCGTGTGTTACTATTAGCTAGGAATCATGAACTGTCACTTCCTGTAGTTAGTCCCTCCCCCTTCAGTTAGAATCACCTCCCAAGGAACACAGTTAACCCCTTCACCGCCCCTAGTGTTAAACATTTTTACAGTAATTAATTCATTTGTATAGCATTGATCGCTGTATTAATGCCAATGGTCCCAAAAATGTGTCAAAATTGTCCGATGTTTCTGCCATAATGTCGCAGTCATGATAAAAATCGCAGATCGCCGCCATTACTAGTAAAAAAAAAAAAAATAATAAAAATGTATTGTCAGTTAAAGCGACGCAGTGCCGAATCGCAAAAAGTGCTCTGGTCAGGAAGGGGGTAAATTCTTCAGGGGCAGAAGTAGTTAAATTAATTTAGAAATTAATTTAGAAATGTTATTTAATTTCAAAATATATGTATAGTTTATACTATAAAAAATTTTTAAAAAGCTGTGCAACGCTAAAGTGTTCGGGTTTGACTTGAAAAAAAAGGTGGCAACTCTAGCGCTACCCCCTTCAAAAATGGCGCCCAAGGCAAACACCGTATATGCCTTGTGATAGATACACCCCTTCATGTGATCACTCAGCTCCAAGGGTTAGAGCCGACGCAGGACAGCAGCAGTATAACACTGATATTGCAGCATGGAGGGGAGTATGGATGTTTGTTTCTTTTTAATCCCATACTTCTCCTTTAATGGAATTGCCACTATTCATTTTACGAAGCCCCATTTATAAAATGTATTAAAGGCAAATTCCACCTTTTGCAAAAAAATAAAATAATAATATTAATACCTGAACCCATAATAACTAAAGTTGAACTCCATTTTATTAAACAGCTTGTTTGGGCCAAGCTGGCTGAAATAAACAATTTCCTTAAAGAGAATATTCAGTCCTAATAAAAAAGTTTAGAAGATGGCTGGTTTTCACTTCAGCCAATCAAAGGAAGCCCTGTGTTTATTGATAAAAACACAAAGCTGTTCCTGGATGGCAGGGAAGGAACTCTATTTCATTCCAACAGAGGACGGAAAGTCACCCATACTGTGGTAGTAGCTAATGCTACTATGGTACATTGCAGAGCGCACATTAGTAGTAGCTAAACCTACTACAGTACATTGCAGAGCACACAGTAGTAGAAGCTAAACCTACTACAGTACAATGCAGGGCATACAGAGCAGTAGCTAATGCTACTATGATATATTGTAGGGCACACAATAGCTAATGCTACTATGATACATTGTAGGGCACACAATAGCTAATGCTACTATTAAACATTGTAGGGCACACAATAGATAATGCTACTATGATATATTGTAGGGCACACAATAGCTAATGCTACTATGATACATTGTAGGGCACACAATAGATAATGCTACTATGATACATTGTAGGGCACACAATAGATAATGCTACTATGATACATTGTAGGTTACACAATAGCTAATGCTACTATGATACATTGTAGGGCACACAATAGCTAATGCTACTATGATACATTGTAGGGCACACAATATCTAATGCTACTATGATACATTGTAGGGCACACAATATCTAATGCTTCTATGATACATTGTAGGGCCCACAATATCTAATGCTACTATGATACATTGTAGGGTACACAATAGCTAATGCTACTATGATACATTGTAGGGCACACAATAGATAATGCTACTATGATACATTGTAGGGTACACAATAGCTAATGCTACTATGATACATTGTAGGGCACACAATAGCTAATGCTACTATGATACATTGTAGGGCACACAATAGCTAATGCTACTATGATACATTGTAGGGCACACAATAGCTAATGCTACTATGATACATTGTAGGGCACACAATAGCTAATGCTACTATGATACATTGTAGGGCACACAATAGATAATGCTACTATGATACATTGTAGGGCACACAATAGCTAATGCTACTACGATACATTGCAGGGCACACAGTAGTAGTAGCTAAAGCTACAAAAGTACATTGCAGGGCACACACAGTTGTAGTAGCTAAAGGTACAAAAGTACATTGCAAGGCACACAGTAGTAGTAGCTAAAGTTACACGAGTACATTGCAGGGCACACAGTAGTAGTAGCTAAAGTTACACAAGTACATTGCAGGGCACACAGCAATGGTAGCTAAAACTACTACAGTACATTGCAGGACACATAGTAGTGGTAGCTATAATGCTACTCAAGAACATTGCATAGCACACAACAGTGGTAGCTATTGCTAATATGGTACATTGCAGGGCACACAGTAGTATTAGCTATTGCTAGGGCCGCTGATAAGGCAGTACAGCTGACCCTCCTGTAAGACTGCTGTTAGAAATCCCTCTACAGTCCCTCTACAGTCTACATGACAGGCCCCCTTCCCAAAAATATTTATTGAGAAATAAATAAAGGTCTGTGTGTGAATGAGGTATTGGGGCTCATTCACAAGAGCACTGTGGCCTGTGCAATGTGAATCATTGGTTTGTTTACATGGCTAGTGCCACCTGGAGCTGTGTACAGGCGGAATACGTTACATTATGGGTGACAGGTGTGTGGGTGCAGGTGTATGGCCCCAAACAAAGTGCGCATTCAGGACCACTCCCCTACACTTGCACACCTGTCAAATTAGGACCTGTGGATGTGTTCATACAACCACTGCATCCCCTTAGAGCAGTGTTTCTCAATTCCAGTCTTCAAGGTGCACCAACAGGCCATGTTTTCAGTCTTTCTCCTATTTTGCACAGGTGATTTGATCAGTTTCACTGCCTTAGTAATTACCACAGCCGTTTCATCTGAGGCAAATCCTGAAAACATGACCTGTTGGTTGGTGCGCCTTGAGGACTGAAATTGAGAAACACTGCCTTAGTGTAACAGGCAGCTCTAGCTGTGTGAAAAATGTACTCATTCACATGCCCAGAGTACATGGATGAATGAGTCCTTAGGGCTCATTCACACATGAGTTTGGGAGTGGTAAAAACCCATGGTTGAGCCGTGGTCTTTGGTCCCGGGAAGACAGGACACAACCTGTGAAATCATTCTACAACACCACAAGAAAAAGCAAACAGTTCGTTATTATTTATTTTATAAACCAACAGCTGCAACAGAAAACAACTGACCTAGAGAAGGGTTCTCTAACAATAAACTATATACATCCTCAGGCAAAGTCATATCATTTTTGTGACAGGCCAGTAATAGATTAATGGCCCACCCAGTAGTGTCAGGAGGTGGATCAAGGTCATCCTCTATCAAAGGCTCGATAAAGGAGGCAAGTGCTTGATTTGAATATTGAGCGGTAGTAATAAGTTCATCAGAGCTCTCCCCAAAGGTATCATAAGTCAGTCTCTTAGGAGGGCAAATCTTCTGTCTCAGTCTAGAATAAATATTTTCAGATGGCTCTGGCTCACGATCTGTTCCCTAGAAACTACATCCATGTTCTGGCTCAGGTGCTGGCTCCTCTAGGTTCTCAGAAACACTCTCACTTTCTAATTCATGGCTAGGAGGAGCAGGAATTTCTGCAGGATCTGACACCTCTAACCGGTCACTTGACTCCATTTTAACCTTCTCACTCCCTCTTGCAGGAATGAGCACAGGCCCTTCAACTTTAAATAGCAGGGGGCCTTGTCTTTCTACAGGGGGATGTTTCATTACTGTATTCCCCAGGAACTTGAGAAATGGTAGGGTTGTCCTCAGATGAGGAAACCCATAACCAATCAAGGAATAATTCTTCCTCATCACTTTCCCCCTCTTGAAGTTAGGGTTTACGGCCCCGACCAATCCTGGATCTTAAAGTAAGAGACTGATATGTCTCTTGGCAAGAAGGTGGGAGCACTCTAATGGCTACAGATATAGGCAATCAATGGTTTCGATGCCAAGTTTTGAGTGGCCCAGTCTTTCCTTCAGGGCGGATCTGATACACGGGAAGACCAGGTAAGCATTTGCAGATAATGTAGGGCTGTGGACGCCACCAATCAGCCAGCTTATGCTTTCCCCGCACCCCTAAGTTGCGCAACAGTACCCGATCTCCAGGTTGCAGGTCTTGAACACTTACTTTAAGATCAAAGTTGTTTTTGTTTCTCTGTTCCCTTGCAGTATGTGCTTCCTTAGCTTTCTCATAGGCAGTCTTCATTGTTTTTCTAAGCCTATCGACGTATCCTCAGTAAGAGGCTTGAGATGTGTGATCTAAAGACGTTCCAAAAGCTAGATCCACTGGCAAGCGAGTTTCCCTTCCAAACATCAACTGGTAAGGGGAGTATCCAGTAGTGTAATTCGCTGTGCTATTGTAAGCATGAACCACTGCAGCAATGTAATCGCCTCAATGTTGCTTCTTTTCCAAAGGAAGGGTCCGTAGCATATTCAACAGAATGAGGTTGAAACCCTTAGGTTGCGGGTCCCCTTGAGGATGGTAAGGAGTGGTTCTTGATTTTTGGATATTCAAAAGTTCACACATCCTTCTGATTAGCTTGCTCTCAAAATCCTGACCTTGATCCGAGTGTAGACGATGAGGCAGCCCATAATGTATGAAAAACTTCTCTACTAAGGTCCTGGCTACAGTATTGGCTTGCTGATCCCTGGTTGGGAAAGCCTGAGAATAAGGAGTAAAATGATCTGTCACAACCAGGACATTACTCCGCCGACTCAGGTCAGGTTCCAGACACAAGAAATCAATGCACACCAATTCCATCGGTCCCTGACTCTGTAGATGGCCCATTGGGGCTGCCCTGCCTGGCAAAGTCTTTCCTTGAATGCACCGGATGCAAGATCGACAGTAGCTTTCTACTTCGGCCCTCATGGATGGCCAATAAAATCAGCCCCTAACCAGCTTGAGGGTTCTATTTGGCCCTAAATGGCCATGGTCATGTAGAGCAGCCAACACTACCAGTCGGTGTTTCTCAGGGAGGAATAAATGGCGAACACCCCCTGGTTCCTCAGATGGGCCTTTCCTGTATATAACTCCGTCTTCCAACTGCATTCGTTCCCACTCTTTATGTACTACTTTAGCTCCCTCAGTGGAACTGTATAACAGCATTTGTGGATCCCGAACTGACAAAGACTTCTTGATAAGGTTTCCCAGTGGATCTTCATGTTGATCCCTCCTCACATCCTCTTTAGTCAGTTGGGGCAGTTCTTGGCTGCCCACTTGAGTCAAATCATTGTAATATCTTGGCACTCCAATAGGTGTGACCCCGACAGCCCCTGTAGCCCCTTTATGCCTATGTTCTACTCCAATTGGACTCAGCTCTTCTGGCCAGCATCATTAGAGTAAGGTCTTTGGGAAAGGGCATCAGTGTCTCAGTTTCCTACCCCTGCCCGGTATTTCAAGCTTAATCGAAACTCTGACAAGGCGGCCAACCACCGATGTCCAGTGGCATCCTGTTTGGCAGTAGACAGCAAGTAAGTCAGAGGATTATTATCCGTTTTCACCACGAAAGTGGCCCCATATAGGTAATCTTGCAGCTTGTCTACTACAGCCCACTTGAGGGCCAGGAACTCTAACTTGTGCACCGGAAAAATTCTTCTCAGGGGGAGTGAGGCTGTGGCTCACATAGGCCACTGGGTGAAGATTTCCTTCCGATTCCTGATACAACACTGCCCCTAGCCCATCTCTACTAGCATCCACATACAATTCGTAAGGTTTTAAAGAATCAGCATAGGCCAACACGGGCGCTTCAATAAGACTCCCCTTCAAACGTTCAAAAGCCTTTTCACACTTCACCGTCCATTGCTCTCAAATAGACTCACAAGGCTTCCTTGGACCCCTGCCCTGGATCTTCTGCAAGTCTTCATTCATCCTTCTGCTTCTGCAATTACTCATTTAGAGGCCTTGCAATCTGTTCAAAATTCTTTACAAATCTCCTATAATAGGAGCAGAAGCCCAGAAACTACCTCAATTCAGTGACAGTGCTTGGTTGAGGCCAGGAGGTAACAGCTTCCAACTTTTGAGGGTGCGTGGCTACTCTCTCCACTGAGACTACTGAAGTCTGGTAGAATTGACACTTGTCTAATGACAGCTTCAGCCCTTCAGTTATAAATATATCAACGAATCCGCGCTTATAGACTGACTCACACCTGCAGCCCCCCTAGGTAGAAAGGGAACACCTATGTGATCCCCCAAGGATATAGATCAAAGAGTAGGGAGTGGCGCTGTGTTAGGAGTATAAATAAAAATTAACAAAAAATACAAGTGTGTGAATAAAAGTGTAAAAATAAAAAATGTAAAAAATGTGAAATTTTTGGTATGTTCCAAAAATTACTTGCAAAAAATTATTATATATATATCCTCGTGTTAGTGAGAAACACCTTGGTCAGGTGAAAATTAATATTATATGTGCAAAAAATCGCAAATATTAAACAGCATTACTACATAACCTAAATACGTCTTCAAATGAATAAATATAAAGTGATGAAGTGCCAAAGACAATAGTAGTCCACCAATAATGTGTAAATGTGCAGTAATTATACGCAATAAAAATCATTGATAATGTGTCAAAATCGCAACTCCAAATCACAAAGACATATGTTGTTTGGTGCAAAAAAGTTCATAGCAATTGTGCAGTAAGTTCTTCTTAGGTGATAAAGTGCCGTGCTGTAACAACTGGTGATACCCCCAATGTGGTTGCACTCACCGGAGCGCCCCACCCCTGCAGGGGTACGAGCGTGTAATGTTGGTCTTGTCACTCCAGTCCTATCGGTGTCAATTTCCTTCCACGCATTCCATTTCCAAAGAGCAGCTGTATACACAGAGAGGTGGGGACTACCTGTCCCTTGGTGTTAAAAGTACCCACTGGATATCCGTTTGAGTAGTAAAAAAATTCGAAGAAAAATATCCACATAGCGTGATTCTGTTTTAAAAAATATCCATTTATTTGCATAGAAAACAGTCCAGTCGCATTAGGCTGGTAACACACTAGTGGTAAAAAACATCTAAAAAATGTAACAAACTGGGAGAGGGAGTTCACAGTCTACCTACACTCTCCCTGTAGTCCGGGGCCGCAGCGTCAGCGTGAACCGCCGCTTGCGTTCCACCGGTCAAAGTTCCGGAACCACGATCCGCGGAAATGACGTTGTGCGTGCCAAGATAGTCCCGCCTTACGCGTTTCGTCACTCGGACGTCATCGGAGCGCCTCCCAGTTTGGGACTCCCTCTCTCAGTTTGTTACATTTTTTAGATGTTTTTTACCGCTAGTGTGTTATCAGCCTAATGCGACTGGACTGTTTTCTATGCAAATAAATGGATATTTTTTAAAGCAGAATCACGCTATGTGGATATTGTTCTTCTAATTTTTTTACTACTCAAACGGATATCCAGTGGGAACTTTTAACACCAAGGGATAGCTAGTCCCCACCTCTCTGTGTATACAGCTGCTCTTTGGAAATGGAATGCGTGGAAGGAAATTGACACCGATAGGACTGGAGTGACAAGACCAACATTACACGCTCGTACCCCTGCAGGGGTAGGGCGCTCCGGTGAGTGCAACCACATTGGGGGGATCACCAGTTGTTACAGCACGGCACTTTATCACCTAAGAAGAACTTACTGCACAATTGCTATGAACTTTTTTGCACCAAACAACATATGGCTTTGTGATTTGGAGTTGCGATTTTGACACATTATCAATGATTTTTATTGCGTATAATTACTGCACATTTACACATTATTGGTGGACTACTATTGTCTTTGGCACTTCATCACTTTATATTTATTCATTTGAAGACGTATTTAGGTTATGTAGTGATGCTGTTTAATATTTGCGATTTTTTGCACATATAATATTAATTTTCACCTGACCAAGGTGTTTCTTACTAACACGAGGATATATATATAATAATTTTTTGCAAGTAATTTTTGGAACATACCAAAAATTTCAAATTTTTTACATTTTTTATTTTTACACTTTTATTCACACACTTGTATTTTTTGTTAATTTTCAGCCCTTCAGTGTGTAATCGTTGAAAGACTTTCTCCATTCGAAGCTTCATGCTTCTCCAATGTCTTGCCAAAAACGATGATGTCATCCAAGTATACGAGCACCTCTATCAAATTCATGTCACCCACTATGTTTTCCAACAATCTCTGAAAGGTGGCTGTCGCCCCTGTTAACCCTTGTGACATGCGGTCAAATTCAAAAAATCCTAGAGGGCTGATGAAGGCTGTCTTCTCTCAGTTGTCTGGATGCATGGGTATCTGGTAGTATCCACTCTTCAGATCCAAAACACTGAACCACTTGCCCCTGATAGGCATTGCAGGGCCTCTTCTATATGAGGAGTGGTGTACTGGTCTGGGGTAGTTTTCCGATCCAAAGTTCTGCAGTCGTTGAGATCCATTTTTTTTACACACTACCACAATAGGGGATGCATAAGGGCTCCTGGATTCTCTAATAACCCCCGACTTCTTCAATTTAGTCAGTTGTTCTCAAAGATCTTCCAGGTCACACAGAGAGATCTGTCTAGCTCTCTCTTTGAAAGGCTTGTTCTCACTCAGCCAAATTCGGTATTGAGTGCTCTTGGCACAACCCACATCGAAGTCATCCTTGGAGAACATCTTCTCCCATTATGCCAACTGAGATTTGATCCTCTCTTCCCATCTGGGAGACAAATTAGGGCACTGAACAGTGGTCTCTCTCCCCTCTGGGTTAAGTCGTCCCCGGTCACTGGGGTGGCTGTACTCACTTTCCCAATCACCAGACTTATTGGATAACTGGTGACATTTCTCACACTGACAGGAATTTTTCCCCCATTCCTCAATAAAGTCTTAGTGGGCACAATTTCCGGAACCAGTTCCGCTATCTTCTTCCAGCGGATCAGCTTCCACCACCACATAGAGCTTGGAATTTTTCTAAGGATTTTTCCTTCGCTTTTGTTTGATATGCATTGCCTTCCAATGCTCCTTGCGGCAAAGGCCAGTTATAGGGCAATGGCACATTTTTTGTATGCTTAATTTTAGGTCAGGCAACGCATTGACATCTTTGCAGCCATTGTGCTACATGCTGGCTGTTCAATGTCCCCCTGTACCTTTAAGGAGGGGTTGGCTCCCCCCAGTCGATCTGCCTTCATCTATCTCATCAGAATGCATGTGCTTCCACTGTGGAGGTAGGGTCTACAGATCACAGGGTGCCTTGCCGGGGCCTGTAGCTTACGCATGTATTTGCAAATCTGTGCAACTAAACCCCTGTTTTTAAACGCATACTGTTATGCCCTGTACACATGATAGGATTTTCCGATGGAAAATGTGTGATAGGACCTTGTTGTCAGAAATTCTGACCGTGTGTAGGCTCCATCACACATTTTCCATAGGAATTTCCGACACACAAAGTTTGAGAGCTTGCTATAAAATTTTCCGACAACAAAATCCGTTGTCGGAAATTCCGATCGTGTATACACAAATCCGATGCACAAAGTGCCATGCATGCTCAGAATAAATTAAGAGAGGAAAGTTATTGGCTACTGCCCCGTTTATAGTCCCGACTTATGTGTTTTACGTCACCGAGTTCAGAACGATCGGATTTTCAGACAACTTTGTGTGACCGTGTGTATGCAAGACAAGTTTGAGCCAACATCCGTCTGAAAAAATCCCATGGATTTTGTTGTCGGAAAATCCTATCGTGTGTACAGGGCATTAGACAAGTTAATCTGGTTGCTCACAAGCTGGTTGGTAAGTAGAGCTTAGAATCTTTACAAGGATTTTTTCTTGGTTTTGTTTGAGATTTCCAGCTGGTGATAGTCTGGGCCCTATCCAGAAATAAGAGGCCAGCACAGGGTTGGGACTTACAGTCCAACCAACAGTGACGGCTCTGCCAGCCGGAGAACCTATCGTGGTCGGAGGTAGAAGGGAAGCTGTCGCCACTAAGGGGGCAACCACCTTTACCAGGGACCACAGTGAGTAACTGAAGCAAGTTCCCGGAGCAGTATTCTCACCGAACGGGCACGGTGGAGAATCGGGAAACTTCAGGAGGTGATCAAGTCAGGCACCCAACCAGCGGAGGTGACGCTTGCAGAGCAGCCTTGTGTGTCAAGCCAGGGACCGAGCCGGTTAGCAGGGGTGAAGTTTGAAAGGTGTCTGGAGTGCCAAGTTAGGAACCCAACAGGGAATCGTGGGTGACGCTTGAGGGAGATACCACCGCAAAAAGCCTTGAGGAGCTCATGGGATTCAGAGTCAGTGAATCATAGGGGGTTATTTACTAAAGCTGGAGAGTGCAAAATCTGGTGCAACTCTACATAGAAACCAATCAGCTTTCAGGTTTTATTGCCAAAACCTAATTGAAGAAGCTGAGGTTAGAAGCTGATTGGCTACCATACACAGCTGCACCAGATTCTGCACCAGGCCCTTAGATCTAGTATGGATTTTAAGGGGAACCCCCTATGCCGAAAAATCGGCGTGGGGTCCCCCCAAAATCCATACCAGACCCCGATCCGAGCACGCAGCCCGGCCGGTCAGGAAAGGGGGTGGGGACGAGCGAGCGCCCCCCCTCCTGAACTGCACCAGGCCGCATGCCCTCAACTTGGGGGTTGGGTGCTTTGGGGGAGGGAGTGCCCTGCGCCCCCCCACCCCAAAGCACCTTGTCCCCATGTTGATGAGGACAAGGGCCTCTACCCGACAACCCTGGCCGTTGGTTGTTGGGGTCTGCGGGCGGGGGGCTTATCAGAATCCGGGAGCCCCCTTTTATTAAGAGGGCCCCCAGATCCCAGCCCCCCACCCTATGTGAATGAGTATGGAGTACATGATACCCCTACCCATTCACCTGGGGGATAAAGTGTCAATAAAAAAAACACACTACACAGGTTTTTAAAGTAATTTATTAGACAGCTCCGGGGGTCTTCTTCCGGCTTCGGGGGTCTTCTTCCGACTTCGGGGGTCTCTCCGATTCTTCTCCGCTGTCTCCCGTTGTTTGACCTCTTCTCCGCGCTCTCCGGGTCTTCTGCCGGGCTCATCCACTATCTTCTGCTCTTTTGCCGCTCTTTTGCTAGCGGTGGCCCAGTCTTCTGCCTTCTTGTCTTCCTCCCTCTTCTCTTCTTGCGATTTTGACACGATGCTCTCTCTGGCTGGAATGCTCTCTGAGCGCTCCGATGTGACTTATATAGGCGGTAACCCCACCCCCTTATGCCGTCACAGTCTCTGGGCATGCTGGGACTGGGCATGCTGGGGGAGGGGGCCACAGGGCGCCCCCTCCCCCGAAGCACCCCCCCATGTTAAGGGCATGCGGCCTGGTACGGTTCAGGATGGGGGGGCGCTCGCTCCTCCCCACCCCCTTTCCTGACCGGCCGGGCTGCGTGCTCGGATCGGGGCCTGGTATGGATTTTGGGGGGACCCCATGCCGATTTTTCAGTGCAGGGGGTTCCCCTTAAAATCCATACCAGACCTAAGGGCCTGGTATGCCCCGCGACGGGGCTCGCAAGGTGCTAATCTCGCCGATAAAAGCGGCGAGATTGACTTCCTTTTCTTCCTTTTCCCGTCATACCCGAGTCACGTTCAAAATCAATGGACTTGTCCGTATGTGGGCAAGTCCGTTCATTCTGAAAGTCCGCCGTAACTCTGGAGAAAGTCCGTCGGGAACACTGGCGGACCTAGTCTGCTGGAAAGTCCGGTCGTGTGTAGGCAAGTCCGTCTGTTCAGAAAGTCCGGCGGTAGTCCACCGGAAGTCCGGCGGTAAGAATGTCAGACCTAGTTTCCCAGAAAGTCCGGTCGTGTGTACGCGGCATAACATGAAATATGCCCAGAAAGATGGAAGTTTTTTGATTTTAATGCTAAACTCCAGGCACATATTTTCTGACATTAGTGTTAGGCAAAATGGGACCCAAGTGAATTCAAGTGAATAGGGGCATGCCACAACCTTTAACCAAACACTAGGTTTGGGGTTACGACACTGTATTTCAATTGATAAAGGCCAATTGAAATACAGGCATTCAGCAGATAACAGTATCACCTCTTTAAAGCCTAAGTGCAGTCAAAACTAGAAAAAAAATCAGCACAATGGAGATAACTTACAGTAAGTAGGCTATGTCCCTTATGCTGATGCCTCTTCTGTTAGGTAAAATCCTCCTCCATCTATACCCTCAATGCAGTACTAAAACATTACAATGTAGTGTCCCCCTGCACAGCAAGGGTTTATTAGTCCATGGGAAAAGGAGAAACACTTACCTTATTCCTCATTTCATCAGGCCCACAGCATTCCTACATACAATGCTGCTGGTCTGTGTAGGGGGGTGTGGAAAAAATGATCCGCACTCCGGTTGTTGCTCTTAAAATTTCTTCATTTTATTGAATAGCCACATTTTTTTTTTAATTTTGGCGTGGAGGGGGGTCCCCTCCAAATCCATACTAGACCTGAAGGGCCTGGTATAGACCTGGGGGGGACCCCAGGCAGTTTTTTTGCGATTTTTTTTTGGCTGGCATTTTTTTTTTTTTACTTTCAATGGGGAAGCCGCTGACAGCTGGTGACTCATTGGTTGTTAAGGATGCGGCGGCTGGCTTCCCGGCCCCCTGTTTAGCAACCAGCTATATACAGTGTTAAAATAACAGCTGCAAAACACATCAAAAATCGCATAACAAACGCAACAGTTACATTTCATGTGTGTATCCATTGAAATCTATTACCCACAAATCCCGTGAAAAAAGTCCCCGACCATTTCCAAAAACGCACTGGCCGCAAAACCCATAGACGTGAACTTGTACCATAGGAAACCTTGTTAAATGGACTGTGGAGTGTTTCTGCAAACTGAAAAATACACTAAAAAATGCATAAGTGTGAATCTAGGGTCAGGGCCAGTTCACACTGGAGTGATGCGGGAACCCTGCAAATCCAGTGCGGGTTCCCGCATCGTATACAACTCGCAGGCAGTTCACACTGTCATATGCGAACTGCTGGGAGTGTCAGTAGAAAGCTAATGACACCCTCAAATCAATTTGCATATCGCAGAGCGAACTGCAAATTCAGGCAACACCCATGCGATCCGGTTCTGCTTCAGACCAAAAAAAGGGCCCTGTGCAAGTTTGGTCCGAATGCGATGTAAATTCAACGGCTGAGTTTGCACTACACAGACATTGCATGTGCAGTGCTGGGCAAATCACATCCGACGTTGGACAGCACAGCAGTGTGAATCAGCCCTAAGGCCCCTTTCACACTTGTACGACTTGTCCTGTTACTCCTGCATCCATAGACTTTAAGATTACACTGGCATTACTTCAAATCACATCAAATTTGCGGAAAAGCTCTGCAAAATCGCAGGACTTTCTGGTTACACAAGTGTGAAAGGGGCCTTATGGACCTCAAGTTGTATGAAAAGTCGGCCAAGTGTGAAAGGAACCTAATGAGTTTCATTGACAATACCTTTGAATTAGGCCCCACTTGCACTTATGCGACCAATGCCTGTGTAATCTTGCGGTATATGGATCTCAAGTCGCTTCAAAGTCAAACCAAAGTAGTGCAGGGGCAAATTTGACCCACTTGCAGGATGCACAAGTGAGAATTGGGCCTAATTTAAAGGTATTATCCATGAATCTCATTCACACTGCTGCAACCTGAAAGTCACATTATTTTGCTGCCACTTTGCTGCTGCAACTTGGTGCCAACTTCTGGGAATGCCTGTGTAATATTGTGCCCTATGTACCTCAAGTCACATGAAAGTCACACCAAAGTAGTACAGGGACTACTTTGAAGTTGTTGCAACTTGAAGTAGCACAGATATGAATGGTTATCATTGAGAATCATGGGGTACAACTTGTGATGCCACTCGGAGGTCCAAATTTGCTGGAAAAGTCGTCAAACTGTGAAACAAGTCATATATATTTTAATAGAAAGGCGCTCTCATTTATACTTGCATTTACATCAGCAGAACAAATGCAGGAAGTGATGTGTGCACATGGGACAGAAGAAAATGTGTGGGGATGTCAAACAAATCAATGAACCCCACCCACACCAAATCTAACTACCACATCCACCCCCACATTGAGTAAGCACAAGTACATATTCTGCACTTACCCGGCAAATCAGCAGCACCTCTTCTTTGCTAAAGAGGGATCTCGCCTTGTCCACCTGGATGGAGATCCCGACCAGCACAGGAACTTCCGGGTGATTACAATAACTCATTTCCGGGTCCACGATTAGAATTTTCTTCTTTTTGTTTATTTGCAGCAATGCAAATCTGTATTTCTACATATGATATTTGAAGGTTAACTTAAGGGAGTTCGATAAGAAATGGTGTCCTTGGGATAGAAGAAGGTGAATTACAAAGTCCCAGTTTGAGCCCTGGTTCACACTGACAGCGGGAGGAAATCGCGCGAGTTCAGCTGAACTCACACGATTTCATTCCTGCATGTCAGTCCCGACTGCGGGGGTGAATTTCAGAGACATCTTTCAATAAAAATTGCACCCCGAAGTCACCAAAATGTAGTACAGAAACTACTTTTGGAAATTGCGGCGCCACACCAATTAGAATGGTGCAATTTCCACAGATTTGTAAGATATCCAGTTATCTTGTAAGTGTTGCCTAGTTTGCGCAATTTATTTATTTCCAATGGAATTTCACTATTAGTTCCTTCTCTGTTTCCCGTTTTTTTTTGAGTATGGTCGATTCACTCTGAAATGTCCACAAGAATACCACTTCTATGGAGAGGCATCTGAGAATCTATTCCTCATATACCAGATCATTTAGATCACAGCGCTTTGACCCCAGACTGCAAAGCTGAGGGTCCATACATTTTGGTGAGTTGGGTCACAAGAGGGAGTATTGCACTCGACACCTGCTATTTTTTGAAGCACTTATGCACTTTATTTTTGGAGCGCTCAGCACCTTGTAAATAGATTGTGTTATCCATTTATTTGTTTCATGTTACTCATGTGTTACTCATCGTTATTCATGTGTATCACATTGATATTTGTTTGATTGTATACCACTACCAGTGTTCATTTACATTGTTTGGGTTTCCACATTTATCCTGCAAGCGCGGTTTATATATTAATGGATAGTAAATAAATAAATGTAGCGCTATGTGTAAAATTATAAATATAAAATATATTTGTAATTTTACACATAGCGCTACATTTACTATCTATTTTGAAATTAGTGTGGTGTACCACTTGGAATATTTAGCAGCTGTGCACGTTTATTATTAGGTTATCTTATTTAAACATCACAATATTTTTTACTTGTGGCGCTGATTGTTTCATCTTATAATTTGCGGTTTATATATTATTTTCATTAATTTAGGTATATTTCGGCTATAACTACAGATTAAATTTAAGCAGGAAAAACAAGAAAAATATTTATTGAATGTAACTGTGACATTTTAAAATATAGAAACTGATCTAATGTTTCTCCAGTCAATGAGAACTTTGGAGGTACAATAGCACTAGTTCAAAATTTACTAATTTTGCTCTGGCCACAATGTGCTTTCTGCTTAATAATAAGCCACAGGCCTGCCCACACCACACGCTTCTTGGAAATTTATACACTCAGACTGTCAACCCTTCCATTCGTACAGTAGTATATATAAATACAGCATAAACCTGTCTGAGTTGTCTTGACTTTTTGCTGCGATGGGTTCGCTCATTTTCTTTCTTGTGGCTTGTCATATCCTCAGTATCTCAGGAGGTAAGTAACCTCATCTCTTACTTCGGTCCCTTTGAAGTGTAGAGGAAACTTTTCAAGAAATTATATTTTTATTTTTCATCATATCTAATGTTTCTTTTTTTTTATCACTGGAATCTTCTGCTTTTATAACATTTGTATATTACTTTTGTATGCACTGCTGATTGGTGAGAAAGTAAAAGACCTAGGTATGTCCTTGAATACTAGTAATGAAGAAACTAACAATGTCATAAGTAGAATTAGTAAAGCTGTCCATATATTATACAATTTTCTTGCACAATTTTCCTTTAAATTTACCAAAACCATATAATATCAGGTCAAACCTAAACACTTTCAATCTGTATGCAGTCAGGCAGGCCCTTGCACTACATAGTTGAAGGTAAATCTAAAGGAAATTGAATAAAAAAATTGTATAAGGTACAGTATGTTCAGCTTTAGTTCTAAGAAACTATTAATGTCATAAGTGAGAAACTAGTGATGTCATAAGTAGAACTAGTAAGTTCTAAGAAACTATTAATGTCATAAGTGAGAAACTAGTGATGTCATAAGTAGAACTAGTAAGTTCTAAGAAACTATTAATGTCATAAGTGAGAAACTAGTGATGTCATAAGTAGAACTAGTAAGTTCTAAGAAACTAGTGATGTCATAGAAGGAGTCTGCTGTTTCCTAGTTGGAGTCCTGTGCTTTATGCAATCCAATGATTATACTGTACAGTGTTGGTTTGCAATAAATTTCATGCATCTGATTCCAAATTGCTTCATGGATTATACACAACCGATGAGTTTCATGCATTTTTATAATGAGCTGCAAACTGCACGGTATTCTAAGATTCCATTTATGTCAGTGCAGCCCATTCTTATTAAAAAAAGATGCATTGCAATAAGCTTTGAAAAAATAACCTGCACAATGCAACTTCAGGTGCCTTCCACTGTAGTTTCTCATTTAATCAATTGTATGAAGACCTTCAGAAAGCATCTGAATCACAAGTGAGCATTTGTTATACTACATGCAATACTGCACTGTTGTCATCACATCTGGAGTGAATGAGCCCTAAGGGAAAACGGGTTAAAGTCATCCATGGCTGATCCTATGTCCAATGCAGCATCTAATGTGCACTTCTGCTATTTTGTATTGGTGATTGTAGTAAAACTTATGGGAGGGAAGCTGGGGCGCCGAAATCTTTCTGTAACGGTAATTTTACATAACCATATCATGGTAAAAAGTCAATGACAGGAAAAGGGTTCTTAGGAAAAAATATAGAGAAATAATGCACAATAATTAAATAACATACATGGCAAATGTTGAATATCTGATTTAAGTTACTTCAGCAGAGGTAAGGGCACATAAGGCAAAAATGGCCAGAACACCAAAAAGAAAATCATTAAGCGGTATTAGACCCAAATCCAAAATTATAATATATTGCAGCTTACCAACCATTAGATGTGGTAGCTGTATTCGTTTTCTTTCTTTTTTTTTTTTTTTTTAGGCTTTTTTCCCTTTGTTTTTGATTTCAATGTATTTATTATTTTTGCCATTAGCATTTGGTACAGATCAAAGGGTCCACATTGCGGTTACAGAGAAAGTAAGCCCAATACATGGATCAACAATAAGGCAAACTGGTATCCAATAGACACTGTATGATGATCAGTGAAGATGTGACGTTGTTGCTTGAGTTTTCCCTGTTTTCACCTGGTGATCTGGACAGTAACACACCTCCTGTATTAGAGTGCCCCCACTCTGGATGAAGGAGCACAGGGGACACCTTTGGACAGCAGCATTGTCAGTCCGGGGGACGGTAATGTTGGCTGTAATAGCAGATTTACTAAATTCCAGTTCATAGTTTATAATCTGTTACAGCAGTTTTTCCCTTTTGGGATAACATTTTTACATGAATAAATAAGAGTTGGCCATTGTAACAGTGGCGGAACTACCAGGGTCGCAGCAGTCGCACTTGTGACTGGGCCCTGGAGTTGCGTCGCTGTGGGGGGGCCCTGGAGTTGCGTCGCTGTGGGGGGCCCGCCCACATGTTCTCCGCTGTCAGGGGTCCGCCCGCACGTTCTCCTCTGTCATGGGCCCCGCCCGCACATTTTCCGCTGTCAGTGGCCCCCCCGCATGTTTTCCGCTGTCCGGGGGCCCGCCTGCACGTTCTGCGCTTTCCGGGGGCCCACCCACACATTCTTTGCTGTTCGGGGGCCCGCCCGTATGATCCCCACTGTAAGGGTTGCTCGCTCGTTCTCCACTGTCAGGGGCTGTCTCTTCGTTCCGCAGGGGGGGGGGGGTTGTTCGCCCGCTAGTCGCTGAGGAAAGGCTGCTATCTCTGGAAAGGGAAGCCATGTAAGGAGACAGTCGCTGGAAGGTAAAGTCAGCTGACCAGCTGACACCAATGCAGTGAAGGGGGAGGAGCTCTCCCCTCTGCAGGAGATCCCATGACACAGGAGCATCCCTGGAGGCACGGGAGTAATGATGAAGGGGAAGGAATCGACTGACAAAGTAAGTGACAAAATAGTCAGTGCAACTGATCCCAACCTCTGCCTCTTACTGACCCCCCCTCACCACCACAGATCTTATCCCTATCCCCCCATGGGATAGGGATGAGATCTGTGGTGGTGGTGGGGGGATGGGATCAGTAAGAGGCAGAGCTGGTGGTGGGGGAAGATGGCACCACCACTGCCACTGATCCCACCCCCCCTCACCACCACCACTGCTTCCACCCCCCCTCACCACCATCACTGCCACTGATCCACCACCCACCGCCACTGATGCCAACCCCCCCCCCAACACCACCACCACCACCACCGATCCCACCACCCCCGCCACTGATCCCATCCCCCATCACCACCACTGATCCCACCCCCCTCACGGTCACCACTGCCAGTGATCTAACCCCCCTCACAGCCACCACTGATCCCATCCCCCACCACTGCTGCCACTCATCCCATCCAACCCACCACCACTGCCGCCACTGATCCCATCCCAATCCCCCATCACTGCCACCACCGCTCGCTGCCACTCATCCCGTCCAACCCACCACCACTGCCGCCACTCATCCCATCCCAATCCCCCATCACTGCCACCACCGCTCGCTGCCACTCATCCCAGCCCAATGTTTCAGGGGGCCCATGTCTCACCCCTGTACACCTGGATAGGAGGGGCAGGGGGCGGCATATAGAGGAACCAATACCCTCCATTTTCCTCCTGAAGTCATGGCTGCAGGTCAGGTCCTCTATATGCCGCCCCCGCCGATCTTTCTCCAGGTATACAGGGGTGACACATGGGCCCCCTGAAGCATGGGGCTGGGTCGCCCCGGGTGTCAGGGGGGCCCCTCATGGTTTCTTGCATCGGGGCCCTGTAGGTTCTAGTTATGCCTCTGCATTGTAAGCACCCCTGCTAGTGTTAAATGTCGTGTCTCATCCCTCTAACTGATACATTCTGCTGGAGAGCTTGTGCTTTTAAAAAACAACAGACTTACTGGCTGGATCACCAGATTCAAATAGAAGAAAGAAAGCATAAGAAAGAAACCTAAAACAGGGATAAACTCTAAGAATTAGTAAGCTGTAATATAATAAATGTTTGCTTTTCGGTTTAAAAGAGGAGTATGCTTTTTTTCCTTTTTAGTATCATACTTACCTATGTGGATGCAGTATCAGTCCAATGCTGCATCTGTCCCCCGGCGCCTCTAACACTGTGAACCGAGTGATCGAACACCGCTGATCACTCGGTTCTCACAGCTCTGTGAGCAGAGAGCTGCTGACTGTCAGTCAGCGGCTCTCTGCTCTGCCACTCTGCGCTCATTTGAGCACTGGACTGTGGAGGGGGCGGAGCAACCGCCTCAGGCTCTCAGTGGCTCGCTGAGAGGCTGAGCCGGGTGCCTGTCCAGGGATCTGGGCGGATCCCGATTCCATGGTCGTGATGACGCGGTGCCTGGACTGATTCTGTGATGTCAGCAGAGAGCGCACTTCAGCCCGCTCTCTGCTGAAAACGGGTCACAGGAATGCAAAACGAACTACACTCCTGTGATCCATAGGAAAAGCCCATCCAAACAAGCTTTGGCTGGACTTCTCCTTTAATACCACTTTTAAAGCTCAGCTCTGGGAAAATGTAACATTATCACATGCAGTGGGGCTGCACCCTGCAAGGCTTAGTAGCTTGTTTTGTCGGGGGGAGAGGAGAAACACGTTACTTTCCTGATCCTCCTCTGCCCTGGCAGATGGCGCTCCCTCATGCTGCAGCAAAGGACTGTCCCTTGGCATCAACATGTCCAAAGTAGGGCTATGGACCCTGCTTTGGTCTTGATGACATCAAGATCCTAGACTGCTAGAGCATGGGGGAGAAGAGGCTGCGGAGACAAGTATGGCTGCCGGGAGGAGCGGAGGATTAAGTAAGTTCCCCTAGACCTATACAAGCAATTAAAGACTGCATACCACTGCCATTAAGATCTTGATGTTCTGGTACAGGACCCCAGACTTATTGCATGCCCGCAACCCAGCCGCCTCCAATATTTGCTGAAGATGCAACGAGTCCATAGGTTCTCATTTTCATATATTTTGGGAATGCCCTCTCATTGGCCCTTTTTAGACTAAGATTCAAGATCTTCTACAAACGTTACTATCTACACCCATACCTTTGAACCCCATACATCTCCTTCTACGCCTCCCTCTCCCTGGAATATCTAAAGCATCAAGGTAGCTAATATCCTTTATCCTTTTGGCCGCGAAGCGAGCAATCCCTAGACATTGGCTCTCCACTCCTCCCCCACATTCCATCACTTTCTTTCCATAATGGCGGATATACGTAGGATGGAACACTTGACTGCTAAAATCGAAGACACACTACCCTTCTTTTATAATTATGGAAAACATGGGACGATTCTGTGTATCCCCTTGAATCTGATAACCTTCAAGCCCCCTAAACCTCCTGATCCCATATCCTTGTTACGTTGTACTTTGCTTCCCTTTCTCTTTTGTATTGTTATGATTCAGAACTATACATTCTTTTCTCATTTTGTTTACCATATGATACGGTATGATAACTATGTTTGAATGACCCATTGTTGGAAGACGCTTGGATGTGAACATACCTGTATTCACGTTCAGTTCCACAAGTTTATATATACAACACTCTGTATTATCAAAAGGTGAAATGACATCTCTTTGTATTGTAATGTATATATTTTTTTGAAAAATGTTATAAATAAACAATTAAAAAAAAAAGACTGCATACCTGCTGTAAGGGATCATTTTTAGTTGCCCCAAATGGGGCTTTAGATATTCACTGAGATCACAATAAGCAAACATGCAGTAGAAACAACCATCACAGTATTACTGCATGCTTTGTAATCTGATACTTAGTGAATACAGTATTTGAGATTCTCATTTTGTTGTGCTGGCTATTTTTGCCTGCAGATGTGTCTCGCCTGGCCATACACATGAGATCAGGCAGGAAGGGTGAAGGTGCGGGATGGATGATATGTGAGGGGCACATAACCTAGCATGCACATGACTTTCTTCGGCTTTTTTCCAGTCGGCTTAGAAAGTCTCCGTACTCGGCCAGTTTACAAATCATAAAAGTGAAAGTTGTTTCAAAAAAGCAAATGCCCTTAAAAGAAAAACTTCAATAGTTTTCATTCGGTTGTATTTTAATTTCATATATTATTTAACTGATGTTTTGTGTTTTAATATAAACATATATTGTTTTTGTTTTACAAATATGCAGATGCAGAGTGTACCCATGACACTGAATGTCCAGAGCATTATGTTTTTGTAAAGTTAGTAAATACATTCTATGCAAAATTAAAATACATTCCCTTAGCCCTGATTCACACGTAAAACATAGAAACAGAGAAAAGTGACGGCAGAAAAAGACTGAGTAGTCCATCATATCTGCCCATTTTATTTATTTTTTTACCTTTTTTTTTTGTTTTTTTCGTATTGTTTTTTTAGGGTTGTTTTTTTATCTTTTTTTTTTAATTATTATTTTTTGGGGCTGTGTTTTGTTTTATCATTAACCTTGTTGTCTGATTATAGATCTATGTTTATCCCAAGTATGTTTCAAGCTATTTACTGTTGACTGTCTCACTACCTCTGCTGGTAGTGTATTCCAATCATCAATTACCCTTTCAGTAAAATAATACTTTCTAAGACCCCTTTTACACTAAGGCGGTTTTCAGGCATTTTAGCGCTAGAAATAGCGCCTGTAAAGCACCTGAAAACCGCCTCCTATTCATTTCAGTGTGACTTTTCACACTGGGGCGGTGCGTTTGCGGGACTTTAGGAAAAGTCCTGCAAGCAGCATCTCTGGGGCGGTTTGGGAGCGCTGTATACGGTGCTCCCAAAACGCCCTGCCCATTGAAATGAATGTCCAGCGCTTCCAAAGTGCCTGAAAAGCGATTCGCAAGCGCCGCAACACGGGCACTTTTAACCCCTTCTTCGGCCACTAGCGGGGGTTAAAAGTGCCCAGCTAGCAGTCAAAAAACGCTGCTTATAAAGCGGTAAAGTGCTGCTAAAACAAGCAGCGCTTTGCCGCTGACGCACGAGCGGCCCCAGTGTGAAAGGGGTCTAAGATTCGTTTTGAGCTTTCCTCCAGTTAGATTGAGCTCATGTCTCCGTGTTCTCAACTTGGTTTCATATTGAAAAGACTGCCTTCCTGAACCTTATTCACCCCCTTGATGTATTTAAAGGTTTAAATAAGTATGAATCAATCTTTTGCATCAAGTGAACAAAAACACATGTTGACCCTGCCAGAAATGTTGTGTTCTTGTAATTTACTATGCACTGGAATGAAATATCAAGCAATGGGGTTGATTTACTAAAACTGGAGGGTACAAAATCTGGTGCAGCTGCGCATAGTAGCCAATCAGCTTCTAACTTCAGCTTGACAAAAAAAAATAAACATTTGCTTTTTATTACAATCCTCATTTCAGACCCAGTAACATCATTACTCTGTCGATGTGCTTCTCTATGCAGTGCAGGAAGATCATGGCTATTGGGAGGGGCTAACAGGATGTTGTACTTTGCTTCTTGAAAATATCATAGCACCCTGCGTCACCCTGCCCTCAGACCTAATGCAAACAGTGGGCTGGCTCTTGGGAGGGATTTTGCAAATATCAAAAGCCTTTGATGGGTGAATCTCAGTCTGGAGGAGCAGGCGTTCCCAGGCAAGTTTCATTGGCAAGCAGATTGCCCTAGGTAACACTTACATGGGATGCTGAGCCTCCATTATTGAAAGAACTGAAAGCCAATGACTGAAAGAGGTGGGCCAGGGACAGAAAGGAGGGGGAGGAAAGAGCTAGATGATGCTGGATGTCCTCCAGTCGGGAAATTAGGTTGATTCCATCTGACTTGCTGCAGCTTCTAATGCATACTGTAAAAGATCACAGTGTGTAGTGAAATCAGAGTAAACAATTGCAGTACAGAAGAGGAGCCTGTACAAATGCGCAAGACTGGAGGTAAAGCTGGACTTCAGGTTTAAAGTGGTTGTAAACTTCTAACAATAAAAATGAACCCCCTCTAGTGTATACTTGTCTCAATCCAAAGGACAAAGTGTCACTTCTCTCTGCTCTATCATTGCTCTACTATCTGCATGACTCACTCCTAGCAGGTTAACCTCTTGGCATCGACAGTACGCTAATATGCGGCCTCTCAGCGGGTGGTCCTTAACACTGAGCGACCACATATTTGTGTACCCGAATGTAAATACAGCTGTGCCAAGAGCGTGTGCCCTGCGCGCTCGAGGCACAGTTACCTGTGGCTAACAAAGAGCTCCCAATCGCAAGTAGCATTCCGATCATGTGATCGCTGTGACAGCCAATCACAGCGGTCACATGATCATAAACCCTGCCCCGCCTCCCAGCTGGGAATGGCTGGGAAGCGCCAGTGCCAAGGGGTTAAGCCTGTAGGCAGGTGCAGTTTACCCTCCCCTCTGTAGGCGGTGCTGTGTTGCTAACCACTGTACATGGGGGGGGGGGGGAGTATTAGAGGAACATTGTGCCTCTTCAGACTCCATAGGTGTCACCAGGGGAGCAGCGGCCTAATTGGACACTGCTTACTACAGAGGCTTTATTTAGTGTGGGCAGTGTTAATAAACAGCAGTGTCCGCTGTAGTTGGCATGCATTTGCAAAGTGGCTAAAGTAGAGACAAGTACCATGCTGGGTAGGGATAGCATATTAGCGCTAGGGAAAGAAGAGGGACAGACTAGGAACTGTCTTCTCTGTTATCTTCTGGTCTCCAGTGCCATGACATAGGACTTACACTGTTCTTCTTGCACCTCCACCCTGCTTAACAGCCACCCTCAGCTGGAGGGCACAAGTGTAGCATCCAGATTGGCTACCCACAAGCATCTCAAACTCAATGAGAGGCTGACAGCTGCTGCGGCTGGATGATGCACTTAGCGGTATGTATGTTTCGGGCAGTACAGTATGTGCCCGGGGACAAACGCCCAGAATGCAGTGTTCCAGGCATTCACTCTTACGATAATTTGCAGTCTAGACAATCACTTTGGTTGCTCTGTGACCAAAAATCAATAATCATCATGGCCTTATCTTGACCACTGGAAGGGTTCAGTTTAGCAATTTTACTAAAATATGGAAAATTGTTATCCATACCTACTGTAATTCTCCATTTCTGAAGGCTCATCCTAAACTTTAGGGGCAGGGTCAACTCAAAGGTAGGCTACCATGATGAGCTCCAAGAAATAAAGTTTTGTTGTAAGAAAGTCCTTATTTTGATTTCAGGAGGACCTCAGCTATGGGGAAAGACTACAAGCATTGAACTTAAAGCTGGCCATACACCTATAGATTATCTGCAGATTTTCTATGGTTAGATGGAAAAAGTGCAACAGATTTCTCCATGTTCGCTAAACTGTGTGGATGGAGGAATCTCCCACTTTTTCCATCTAACCATAGAAAATCTGCAGATAATCTATAGGTGTATGGCCAGCTTTATTCTCTCTGGAGAGGAGACGCTTGAGAGGGGATATGATATCAATGTACAAATACCATATTGGCGGCCCTAGCATAGGGAAAAAACGATTTAGTTGCAAGAGAAATGGTTTACCATAAACGGCGTAGAGGTTTTTTTTTACTGTCAGAGCGGTAAGGATGTGGAATTCTCTTCCACAAGCGGTGGTTTTAGCAGGGAGCAACGATAGCTTAAAAAAACCATTAGATGGGCACCTCAACAACCACAACATACAGGGGTCTACGATGTACTATTGACATAAACACACACATCACAGGTTGAACTGAATGGACTGATGTCTTTGTCAACCTCACCAACTATGTAACTATGTGAAATTTTGTAACGTGTAATGGTGGTAAGTGTTGTATAATAGTACCTGTCTTTAGGGCTCTTGCTATTTAAATCAGATGTGGATTTCTACTAGCCTATGAATTTAGTCTAAATGACTTTGTTATATTATCCCAAACCAGATGAGATTATTGGCGGAACAGAAGTCAGTCCTCATTCCATGCCCTATATGGCATTTCTGAAGTTTGACATAACGGGAAATACATATAAAAGATGTGGCGGGATCCTGATAAGTGAAGATGTTGTTTTGACGGCAGCTCATTGCAATGGCACGTACGTATGGGAACATTCATGTCATTAGGGTCTCATGTACAGAGCTGTGTATGAAGAAAACCTGTGGGAGTGTAACATATACAAAGATCTGAAGCCACACTTTATGGAGAAAATACATTAGTAGATATATAAAAAAAACATTAACTAGAGAAGACACATTAGCATACCTTTTAATTATGTCATAGAAAACAGCAAACATAAACTTTTATGATCTATGCCACAAGTTTTTTTTATAGTAAAGTTATATTTTAGGATAGACAATCACTAAACTTTTAGCACTTAAAGCAGTCAGATCCAACATGTTCTTGTTATATCTACATTTTTTATTTTTTACAATTTTATTTATTTAGCTGTAAAGTAAATAACATACTGTATTTATTGATAATTAACCACTTCCCGACCAGCTCACATACATATACGTCGGTAGGTTGGCAGTCCTGCGCAAAACGACGTACAGGTACTTTGGCAGGCACACGCGCACACTGCACAGTGGGGGGACCAGATGCGAGTGGCCCGTGATCGCGGGCACGAGAGACAGAACGGGCATCTGTGTGTGTAAAAACATAATATCCCGGTTCTGTCAGGAGAGGAGAGACACATTGTGTGTTCCTATTAGTTAAGAACAGCGATATGTCTCCTCTAGTCACTCTCATCCCCCCACAGTAAGAAACACTCACGAGGGAACACATTTAACCTCTTGATCGCCCCCTAGTGTTAACCCCTTCCCTGCCCGTTTACACAGTAATCGGTGGCTATTTTTAGCTCTGATCACTGTATAAATGTCAATGGTCCCAAAAAAGTATCAAAAGTGTCCAACCTGTCTGCTGCAATGTTGCAGTCCCGATAAAAATTGTTGATCGTCGCCATTACTAGTAAAAAAAATAAATTTAAAAAATGCCATAAATCTATCCTCTATTTTGTAGACGCTATAACTTTTGCGCAAACCAATCAATATACGCTTATTGCGATTTTTTTTTACCAAAAATAGGTAGAAGAATATATATTGGCCTAAACTGATGAAGAAACTTGTTTGTTTGTTTTTTTTAAATGTGGGATATTTATTCTAGCAAAAACTAAAAAATATTGTTTTTTTTCAAAAATGTCGCTCTTTTTTTGTTTATAGCGCAAAAAATAAAAACCGCAGAGGTGATCAAATACTACCAAAAGAAAGCTCTGTTTGTGGGGAAAAAAGGGCGTCAATTTTGTTTGGGTACCATGACGCACAATTGTCAGTTAAAGCGACACAGTGCCATATCACAAAAAAAAATGGCCTGGTCAGGAAGGGGGCAAATCCTTCCGGGGCTGAAGTGGTTTATTAATCGATAATACAGTAATAATAATATAAAAAAAGGAAACACTCTATTTAACAATTTGATTCTTTCTTAGGGCTTGCACATGCATGCAGCTAGCATAGCGATAAGTCGTTGTCTTCTCACCGCCTTGTTTACTCTTAAAATGACTGTGTGCATTGCATGCAGTTGCAGGGAAGTCGTGGCACACCCCCATTCGCTTGCTCAGGTCGCATTCAGCAGTGATACCACCTACCAAATGTTAAATGCTGTTAAACTTTTGCCACAACATGGGTACAGCCCTGAGTGACTGCATTGCTTTATTTAGATGGGTGATCAGGGGCAGTAAATATGCAGTAAAACGACATGCTTTTATTGGACACTCGTGTGAATTAGTCTTTACCTTACTGTGCCTGCATCTTGTATTTCTTGCTACCATTTCGATTTGGTTTTAGTCATAGTCTTTTAACTAAAATGTCATTTTAGTTTTAGTTGAATTTTAGTCATCTGAATTGTTTTAGTTTTAACTTGACTAAAATAGTCTTTATTTTGTCAATGAAATGAACACTGCTTGCTACAGGGTGAATGTTCCATTTGTACCAACTGTACATCTGCACAAAGATCCTATCAGACCTATGGTGGCCACACACGCTTTGATAAATGATCGATTTTTGTTTCAGTGGATCTCTCCCAATAGGAATAATTGATATTTGGTTGACAACCCATTTGATCGATATGATACACACAGGAAAGTGGATTTCCATCAATTGTTGGAGGATACAATCAAAAGTTATTGATAACATCTCTGTTTTACCCATGCAATTTGATAATTTGATTGAAATACTATTGAATTTGAATATTGAAATTGAATTAATAAACAAAGTATCTCAGAGTTCAATAAAACACGATAATTTTCTGTCCTAATGATAATGAAATTATACCCATTCAATTGTTTACACAGTCAAATCAAAGCATGTACTGTATGGCCACCACTAGAGGCTCATTTATACTAAACATTCAAGCAGGTGGTAGGACTTCTCCCGCCATCACATAGACTGAACACTGCTCCTTTCTAGGACAGCTAAACAGTGGGAAAGGGGGTCCAGCATTCTTCATGATGCCCCTGCCATGCTCCTTATAATTGTTCTATGCAAGTGCTGTTGGGCAAAGAGCACCTCCTTCACTCCCTGCCTCTTTATTGGTTGGAAGTAAAGGGGGTTTATTGTCTGACAGCAACTCGACCATTAGAACATTCATGGTATCACAAAAGCTATTCTTCATCTGCATCTATCCATCTGTCATGTATTTTCCCTGGGCAATAATTGAATTTGGGGGCTCTCAAAAAGTTGTCTTGCACATAGGCCCATTGGTGGCATACACTGGCACATAGACATCCACACACACACTTGTACAGTTGCCTCAGCTGACTTTTTGAGTTTCCGTTAATGAATGGGGTTAGGAGATAGAAGAAGTGGAGAGAAAGAGCATTGTGACAGGTTACTGGGGAAGTAAGGAGTGGGGGGGGGGGTTATAATGATAAGGACTGGTTTCCTCATTTGTCTGATTAACTTTTCACCAGTCAACATCCAGCCTGTCCCCATACAGTCACCCACAGATCCGTCTGACCCGGTCTCTTTTCTTTTGGTTACACTAGCATTTTTTTTGATTTTGCATTACAGAAATATGCAAGTATTATTGGGAGCTCATAATATTATATCTAAAGAAAATTCCTGGCAGGTAATAAAAGTTTGTAAAATAATCCCACACCAACACCAGAATAAACCTGGCAATGACATCATGCTGCTAAAGGTAAGTTCAGAGAAAATGTGGCATTGTTGCCCAGTTATGCTGAAATGTTTGCTTAGTATGGTTTCATAGATAGTTAAAGCTTTTCTGGGCACAGAAAACCAATATATTCCTCAATAGACACAGGGGATTTAATACTATTTTGTGTGCACAAAAACACTTTTTCAAACCCAGATATTACTAAATAAAAGTAGCAGAGACATCATTACTGTGCTGTACATAGTCTGTGCAGAGAGTAGACTGGAAGGGACCCTGAAGGTCCACCCATTACAGGCTGGTTGTAGAAAACTACAGGAAGGGGCGGAGACTAGACCAGTCACTCTGCACAAGCAGAGAGAGCAGCAGTGACCGGTCTTTATTACAGGAAGCTCCTGCCCAGAGGAAAAGTTTCACACTGGATTACTACACATATCTGCCAGAAATACGCAAAGCACACCAAGATAAGAATACAAATGCCTCTTGTATCTACATCATTTTGCTTATCGTGGAGTTTAGCTCTAATTTTCTAATGTGGAGCACAATTGCCATTTAAGCAATTATTAAAATGTCCTTTCTTGGGTAATGGCAATGAATAGCATAATATATGGTAGATAAACAAAATCATAAAGGTTAGGTTTATTCTTATTCAGTATCCCCATTTTTAGGTGAATAGCAAGCTAGGTGAATCACCCTGAGACTTCTTATCTCTTAGGGACTCTAAGATCATTGCTTTAGATTTATCATAACCACCCACTTACCATGACCATTACGGGATATTTGCCAATGGGTTTCCTTGATCTATCAATTTACATTATAGATAATGATTTAAAAAAATGAAGACTTCCCAGTGATATAAGACTGCTAAAGGTTCAAGTAAAGCTGGGAAGCTCAGTCTGCTAAGCAGTGGGAAATTGAATTAAAAATGTGCAGTTAAATAACTAAAAATATATATATATTTGGGTCTCATGATCCTTAGAAAAAACATATAGCTAAAAAGGGTGCAAAAATATACATGGGTAACCATGTCTAGTAAAGCAAAACAAGTTTTGGCCTAGGTTCACATTGCTGTGGGTTACAAATTGTGAGTTCAGCTGAACTCGCACAATTTCAACCTGGCAAGGCAGTCCGACTTCAGTGCAGGTTCATGCACAGATTTCTATACAAATCCCCCCCAAAGTCGCCAAAAGTAGTACAGGAACTACTTTTGGGAATTGGTGCGGCGCCAATTTGGCATTTCAAATCGCATGCCAAATCACACCACTATGAACCTAGGTTTAATGACATATTTTAAAATCATGCAAATATCTTTATATAGACATGCTTATTAAAAAAATCTGTGGATCCATGTGATCCTAAAATCATCACCATTTGTTATTCAATTAGCATATCTTACATGCAAGCTACTCATTCTGAAAAAATGAATTCAATGATAAACATCAAACCACTGACCTAGACCTTTCACATTACATAATATAATCTGATGATGGAGGCCTTTGGCAAAGAGTCCTTTCTTTGTCATCACGTTTCACGGATACAGAATACAGGACCAAACAAGGATAAAGCAATTTTACTAAACACAAAAATACTTAGAGTGCTTTCACACTCACAGCGCCCGGGTGTCGGCGGTAAAGCGGTGCTATTTTTAGCGTTGATTTACCGTCGTTTTAGCGGCGCTATTCGGCCGCTAGCGGGGTGGTTTTAACCCCCCGCTAGTGGTCGAAAAAGGGTTAAATCGGTTAAAAAGGGTATGGCAGCACTGCCCCATTGATTTCAATGGGCAGGAGCGGTGTATTCACCGCTCCTTCACCACTGCAAAGAAGCTGCTGGCAGGACTTTTTGTGACGCCCTGCCAGCCCAGCGCCCCAGTGTGAAAGCACTCAGGCTTTTACACTGGGTTTGCAGCTGAGGCTTTTTTTTTTAGGCGCTTTACAGGTGCTAATTTTAAGCGCCTCAAAAACGCCTGTGTGGAATGGGTCTTAATTAAAAGTTGTACACTAATTAGTTATATACAGCTTTACGAACTGTATGTTTAAATATTACATACTTGAACATGAGAAAGATCCAAAAGTACACCGTGGCTGCACAATGCTGGGTAAAGCTACCCCTGGGGTGGACACGTGGGCAAGAGGAAGCCCCCTTAGGGCAGACCAAGCAAGGGAGAGAACCTCTTCCGTGATGATGTATTCTACCTGGGCATAAGGTAAGAAAATGTAGAAAACTTTATTTGAACTTGTATAAAGTGTAATACATACTTCAAATCTAATAATAACTGACAATAGGCTCAACAGATGATGGCGTGCTTCCAGCCAGAGTGCTCAATACTTCTCCTAAACCCTATAAGCCCAAAAATTCCATATATGTGTGATCTAGACATGTGCAATTCGTTTAGTTCTGAATTCTATTTTTACGAATTTTGACAAATTCATTAATTCTGAAATTTCCGATTTTCCGAATTTTTCAATTTCCAAAATTTCCGAATTTACGAAATTCTGAATTTACGAATTTCGAATTTACGAATTTCCAAAATTCAGAATTTCTGAATTTCGAATTTACGAATTTCCAAAAATTCGGAAATTCAGAAATTCGAAATTCGGAAATTCGGAAATTCAGAAATTCGAAATTCGGAAATTCGGAAATTCAGAAATTCGAAATTCGGAAATTCGAAATTCGGAAATTCGGAAATTCAGAAATTCGAAATTCAGAAATTCGAAATTCGGAAATTCGAAATTCGGAAATTCAGAAATTCGGAAATTCAGAAATTCGAAATTTGGAAATTCGAAATTCGGAAATTTGAAATTCGGAAATTCAAAATTTCAGAAATTCAAAATTTCGGAAATTCAAAATTCGGAAATTCGAAATTTCGGAAATTCGAAATTTAGGAAATCCAAGAATAAGAATGAAAATCTGAAAATTCAAAAGAATGAAAATCTGAAAATTCGAAAACCCGAAAATCTGAAATAATAACTAACTAATAATAAATATTAAATTATAGGTATTTGAATTTCCTTTCAAATTTGGCTGTTAGTGAACATAACGAGTACGAATTTTTCCGAAGTTACGAATTATCTGAAATAACGAATGCCATATCTACACGAATGGAACGTAATGATCTAATAATAATAAATAACAATAATAATAATAAAACCTTTTTATTATTATTATGTATTATTAATTTGTTCCATTCCATTCGTTTAGATACGGCATTCGTTATTTTGGATAATTCATAACTTCAGATAAATTCGTACTCGTTATGTTCACTAACAGCCAAATTTGAAAGGAAATACCAATACCTATAATTTAAAAATTAGTTATTATTTTGAATTTTACTGATTTTCTTTCGTTTTTTCAGATTTTTGAGTTTTCGGAGTTTTGAATTTTTGAATTTTCGAAAATCCAGAAATTCGGAATCCGAAAATTTGAAAATTCGGAAATTTTAAAATCCGAATTTTCGTTTTTCCGAATCTCAGAATTTCTGAAAAAAGCAAAAAAACAAATGAAGCGAAAAAGAAAACAAACAAATTTTTTGTCAGTACACATGTCTAGTGTGATCCACAATCTATAGGAATGGAATAATAGTAGCACAATTATATTTCCCCCATATCAAGGAGGAGATTTGCTATATTCAGTATTTGCTTAGCCCCATGTATGCTTGGGTCTAGGAATTGGCTACTCAGATAAAAGCACTGTGGAAGACCAGGGTGAGAAGCACTCAAAAGGCCCAAGTATACTATTAGCAGGGCTTCATGGGCATAGGCCACGCTACACTGTCTTTCTATTATAATGATTAGTTTAACTTCAGTACAGTCAGAATCACTTTGATAACGATAACAACCCTATTTGTTCTTGAATTGCTAATGCTAACTAATTAATTTCACCTTTGTATATTTGTGTTGCAGCTCAGAGAAAAAGCAGTGTTAAATCGATATGTATTACCACTGCCCATTAACCACAATGGAGGGAAGGTGAACCCTGGAAGCGTGTGCAGTGTAGCAGGTTGGGGCAGATATAAAGATTATAACAAAGATGAGGCTCCAGCATTAAGAAAAGTTGATGTAAAAGTGGTTTCAGCAGAAATATGTTCTAAGACATTCCCAAATATTGATGTGAAGAAATTTATCTGTGCTGGAGACCCACAAGAAAAAAAGTATGCGTACAATGTGAGTATTATATTTTACTTTCCCTGGTTCCTCCATCCCCACCACTCCCAGCAATAATGATCTTTTAGTACATATCTTATTTTAGACCCAATGACATTATTGTGTCTCTGTGTTTCTCTATGTAAGATAGGCAGATCATAACTAATGGGAGGGGCCAGCGGGGTGTTGTACATAGCTGTTCAAACATCACATCACTCTGCCATAGTACTCCAAAGACCCTCAGCCCTGATAGAAGCAGTGGGTTAGCGCTTGGGAGGAGATATGCAAATATCAAAAAGGTCTGATTGGTGAATGTCAGTCAGGAGGTATGGGAGTTTCAAGGCAAGCTGTACTTGCATGCAGACTGCGCTAGATAATACCCACACATGACACTGAACCTTCATGACTGAAAGAACTAAAATCCAACAGATCAAAAGGGCAGGCCAGGGAGAGTAAAGCTGGCAAGGAAAGAGGTAAAAGATGCTGGATGTCCTCCAGCCAGGAAAGAGGAGGGCTCTATCCAACTTGCTTATCTAAAGCTCACAGTGTGCAATGAAAGCACAGTAAGTAATTTCAGTATAAGTGAGGAGCCTGTGCAAGACTGATGGTAAGGCTGGAGTTCAGTTTTAACAATACAAAGTGCCTGCATACCAAGACCTAAAGTGTATTTCCACTTTTGCAGCCAAATTGGGATATTACCTACTTTATAGTGATTGTAATGGGTTTTTTTTTAAATAACAAACATGTTATACTTACCTGCTCTGTGCAAGGATTTTGCACAGAGCAGCCCTAATCTTCCTTTTCTGGGGTGCCCCAACGGCGCTTCTGGCTCCTCCTCTTCATCGGGTGCCCCCACAGAGAGCCGTTTTTATGGGGGCACCCATGCGGGCGCACTCACGAGTCCCACTGCTGCGTCCGTTGACACAGAAAGCAGGACTCGGCCCCACCCCCAGCTCCCGTGTCACTGGATTTGATTGACAGCAGCGGGAGCCAATGGCTCCTGCTGCTATCAATCTATCTAATGAGGACCTGAGACAGTGGCTGGAGCAGCTTGATTGTGCTTGTCACTGGAATGATTGGGTTCAGGTTAGAAAAGGGGAGGTCTGGGGGTAGCTGAAGCACAGAAGGTTTTTCACGTATACTATGCATTAAGGTGAAAAACCATGAGACTTTACAACCCCTTTAAATTTGTTATATTTTCATAGCATACCCTAAAAAATATTTAAAAACTGTAGCTTACCTTTTTTAGATGCTCTATTCTGGACCCTCCAGCACTGTAAAATCATATGTAGTTCTCTTTGTTCACAAGGGGGCTTGGTAGCTGTATTAACCATGATTAACCCCTTCTGTACAGTGCAGGCAGGTCTTCATTATCACTTGTAACCAGATTTGAATGACTGTCTATCCTAAAAACTGGTTCAGAAGTTGTGTTAATGAGAAGAGACTCAGTGGGGGAGATTTAGTAAAACTGGAGCACTCAGAATCTGGTGCAGCTGCGCATGGTAGCCAATCAGATTCTGGCTTCTGTGTGTTCAATTAAGCTTTGGCTATAAACCTGGAAGCTGATTGGTTTCTATGCAGAAGTGCACCAGAACTAGAGAGTGCACTCTCTAGTTTTAGTAAATAAACCCCAGTCTGTCCTTAGGACATACTTACTCTGACATTGTTCAAAAATCCTTCTAAAAAAAAAAAAATGTAGGCATGCTGTGTAAATGGGAACACAAAACAACCATGTAGAGGGGTTTTCTCAAATTTGACTGCAAAAGTAGAACTATGCTTTCAAGGAGGCAAGATTTTTAGGTCAGCAACAGAATGCTTTTTGTGTCTTTTTTTTTTTTCAGATGACTTTCTTATGTAGATCTCAAGGTAGAAAGCATTTGGTAAATTTTACAACAGTAATACATCCTTACACTACTACTGATATGAATAGATATGCATTAGCCAGAAAGCATATCTATTTTATTTTTAATGGTTATGGGAATATTTAATATGCACACATATCCCTATCATCTGTATAGCCATTAGCTAGACTCTTAAAGATGACATACTTTTAGTTCCCTGTACCTGATCTCTTTTAGCAAATTTCCGAACCATTAGCAATAGACCCTCTGTAAATTACCCTCTAAATCAATTAGGAACAGAGTCGCTTTTTTTTTCAAGCAACTTTCTTCTAAACAGTTCACGGACAATGAGCAAAATGGACAGTTTCTGCTTTGGCCAAATTTTGCCAAAACAAAATGGTAATTTTACAGCCAAATCACTTCGTCCATCCCTTTAATAAACAAACAAGCGCAGAGTTCAGTCATGTCTTCTAATAATCCCATCCAGCATTGATATTAAAGCATACCTAGCAATCCAGGGAAATATTGAACATATCAAATCTCATGAGAGGACACTACAACACAGTGCTGGGAGCATCTTCTCAGCAAGATTTGGAGTCTCCTTCATTCCTCAGATCTCCCCTGAAGGGACAATAGGCAGAAGTCAGAGAAAACATGTACGGAAGTCAGAGGAAACATGTACGTTTTTTGGGTAACTTTTACCCCTATAGTTTTTGTTTTTTTAATGCTGCTTTTTTCAAAGATGGGAAGGTCACTTTAAAAGTGGACCTTGCATTTTAGGTGCAAGGTCCCCTATAAAAAGCCAAATCTGCTGGTGTGTGACCAGCTTAGTCAGGCAGGATTCCCATTTCAAGTTGTCTGTAGTTTGTATTCAGACTGTACATGCCACTGGCTGATTATTTTACTTTCTTATAATAAATATTAGAGATGTATTCAAGTTGCTACATATATTTTAATTCATGATAACCGATAATATTTTGTTTATACAGGGTGATTCGGGTGGTCCTTTATTCTGTGGCATGGACCTTCAAGGAATTGTACATGGTGGAGACAAACCACCTACTGGCTTGTACACTAAAGTCTCTTCCCATGCTAAATGGATCAAACAAACCATACGCACAATGAAGTGCAAGAAATAGGTGTGACATACATGTATAGGCAGATGTTTACTAAAGAAGCAAGAGCATTAATGCATTAAACCTGGAACATGTGAATTTGATATGATTTTGACTAGCATTAATGTGAGTTGCTGGATATCAATGTGTACTATGGTCTTTACAAATATTCTGAGTATGAACTATATAAATGCATATTAAACTATTTGATAATATTGTATATAAGGAACCTCTGAAGCTAAATAAATGCATTGAAATTATACATACATAGTGTCATTGTTTTTTTACTTGTATAATACACAACTCTACTTACAATAGCACACTGGATTGTATATACATTCAATGTATTTTCTAACCAATTACATTCTCACCACAATATTGATTTATGCCATTAGTCATGCCGCGGTTACCATGAGCTTGAGAAGTATTTCATTCACCTTTGTGGCGACAGCATGTCAGTATTAGGGATGAGCCGAACACCCCCCGGTTCGGTTCGCACCAGAACCCGCGAACGGACCGCAAGTTCGCACGAACGTTAGAACCCCATTGACGTCTATGGGACTCGAACGTTCGAAATCAAAAGTGCTCATTTTAAAGGCTAATTTGCATGGTATTGTCCTAAAAAGGGTTTGGGGACCCGGGTCCTACCCCAGGGGACATGTATCAATGCAAAAAAAACTTTTAAAAACGGCCGTTTTTTCGGGAGCAGTGATTTTAATGATGCTTAAAGTAAAAAAAAAAAAGTGAAATATTCCTTTAAATATCGTACCTGGGGGGTGTCTATAGTATGCCTGTAAAGTGACGCGTGTTTCCCATGTTTAGAACAGTCCCTGCACCAAATGTCATTTTTAAAGGAAAAAATCTCATTTAAAACTGCTTGCGGGTTTAATGTCATGTCGGGTCATGGCAATATGGATGAAAATCAGTGAGACAAACGGCATGGGTACCCCCCAGTCCATTACCAGGCCCTTTGGGTCTTGTATGGATATTAAGGGGAACCCCGCACCCAAATTAAAATAAGGAAAGGTCCCTATATACTCTGAACAGCAGTATACAGGCGGTGCAAACAAGACAGGGACTGTAGGTTTGTTGTTAAGTAGAATCTGTTTGTAATTTTGAACATTTTTAATGTGTTTAGCTCCAGCCAAAAAATCTTTTCTAAGCTTTTTGGAAAACATAGGGAAGGGTTATCACCCCTGTGACATTTGTTTTGCGTCTTTCCTCCTCTTCAGAAGATTTCACCTCACTTTTTTGTCCCAATGAAAAATGTTTTTTGAAAATTTGTGTTTTTTTGTGGAACAAGGATTGGAAAGCATCAGTGGAAAGGAAAAATTGTTTTCCCATATTAACTCTTACAGGAGAGAATTTCCCTTCCTTAGGGGTAGATTTCATCTCACTTCCTGTTGTCTCCTTCCGTTTGCAAGTAGGAGTCGTTTGTAAGTTAGATGTTTGAAAGTAGGGTCCTGCCCTATATACTCAGCAGAAATTTGGGCCTTAGGTGTTGCTGTGGCCAAAACACTGTAAGCCCTCACAGGGCCCTGCTGTGAAATATTAGATCAAGAATTGTAATTACATGCCCCTGTTGAACAGGAGCTGAAAAATTAGGCCTTAGGCACTGGTGCTGGTGCCACAACACTGCAACCCCTCACAGACACTCTAGTTGGAACGCAGGAACGAGCCCTGCTGCAAAGTATTGCATCAAAAATTGTAATTACACGCCCCTGTTAGACAGGGGCAGAAAAATTGGGTCTTAGGCACTGGTGCTGGTGCCACAACACTGCAACCCCTCACAGACACTCTAGTTGAAACGCAGGAACAAGCCCTGCTGCAAAGTATTGCATCAAAAATTGTAATTACACGCCCCTGTTAGACAGGGGCAGAAAAATTGGGTCTTAGGCACTGGTGCTGGTGCCACAACACTGCAACCCCTCACAGACACTCTAGTTGAAACGCAGGAACAAGCCCTGCTGCAAAGTATTGCATCAAAAATTGTAATTACACGCCCCTGTTAGACAGGGGCTGAAAAATTGGGTCTTAGGCACTGGTGCTGGTGCCACAACACTGCAACCCCTCACAGACACTCTAGTTGGAATGCAGGAACAAGCCCTGCTGCAAAGTATTGCATCAAAAATTGTAATTACACGCCCCTGTTAGACAGGGGCTGAAAAATTGGGTCTTAGGCACTGGTGCTGGTGCCACAACACTGCAACCCCTCACAGACACTCTAGTTGGAATGCAGGAACGAGCCCTGCTGCAAAGTATTACATCAAAAATTGTAATTACACGCCCCTGTTAAACAGGGGCTGAAAAATTGTGCCTTAGGCACTGGTGGTGGCGCCCAGAACCAAAAATGTTCTTACAAGCTATCAGCGTGATGATTGAGGAGGAAGAGGATAATTACTCAGGGATAGTCACTCAGCATCAGCATAGGCAGTCTTTGAAGGGATCTGAGATTTCAAAAAAAATTATTCGGTTACATCTGCATCAGGTGCTTGGTAGCTGGTGGTGATCCAAGACTGATTCATTTTTATGAAGGTCAGCCGATCGACCGAGTCGGTGGACAGACGCACCCTGTGATCGGTTACCACGCCTCCAGCAGCACTGAATGTGCGTTCCGAAAGAACGCTGGATGCAGGACAGGCCAGTAGCTCAATTGCATACTGTGCAAGCTCTGGCCAGTGATCCATCCTCAAGACCCAGTAACCCAGAGGATTTTCGGTGGGAAAGGTGTCCAAGTCTGATCTTGCCCCTAGGTATTCCTGCACCATGTAAAACAGACGCTGGCGATGGTTGCTGGAACCGATCATACCTTGGGGCTGCGGACCAAAAAATTGTCTGAACGCATCGGTCAGACGGCCACCTTCTCCACCGCTCCTTCTTTGACTGACCGAAGCCTCAGCAACACGTTGTCCAGAAACAGGAGTTTGTAACCTCCCAGTCTCTGGGAACGCGTTGCACAGACCTTTCTGCAAGGCCTCCCGAAGATGTTTCATCCTCTGCTCCCTCTGCGATGGCAAGATAAGGTCCGCAACCTTACCCTTGTAACGTGGATCAAGGAGGGTTGCCAGCCAGTATTGGTCCTTCTCCTTGATACCACGAATACGAGGATCCTTACGCAGGCTTTGCAGGATCAGGGAGGCCATGCAGCGTAGGTTTGCTGAGGCATTCGGTCCGGAGTCCTCTGGGTCACTAAGGACAACAACGTCCGCAGCCACCTCCTCCCAGCCACGTACAAGTCCATGTGTTCCTTGGGACTGATCCCTTAAAGACTGCTGATGCTGAGTGCCAGGCTCCACCTCCATACTGACACAATCTTCCTCCTCCTCCTCCTCCTCCTCCTCGTCCTCTTCCTGTGTGATCGGCGGGCACGCAGGAACACTGTCTGGATAAAGGGGGCCTTGAGAGCTAAGGAAGTCCTCCTCTTCCTGCCTCTGTTCTGCCTCAAGTGCCCTGTCCATTATTCCACGCAGCGTGTGCTCCAACAGGTGGACAAGGGGGACAGTGTCACTGATGCATGCACTGTCAGTGCTCACCATCCTCGTGGCCTCCTCGAATGGTGACAGGACAGTGCATGCATCCCTGATCATGGCCCACTGGCGTGGGGAAAAAAAACCAAGGTCCCCTGACCCTGTCCTGGTGCCATAGTCGCACAGGTACTCATTGATGGCCCTCTGCTGCGTGTGCAGCCGCTGCAGCATGGCCAACGTCGAGTTCCACCTGGTGGGCATGTCACAGATTAGGCGGTTCTTGGGCAGGTTAAACTCCTTTTGGAGGTCCGTCAGCCGAGCACTGGCATTATATGACCGGCGGAAATGCACACAGACTTTCCTGGCCTGCCTCAGGACATCCTGTAAGCCCGGGTACCTGCCCAAGAACCGCTGCACCACCAAGTTAAGGACGTGAGCCAAACAGGGCACATGGGTCAGTTGTCCCTGTCGGAGGGCAGAGAGGAGGTTGGTGCCATTGTCGCAAACCACCATTCCTGCCTTAAGTTGGCGTGGCGTCAACCACCTCTGAACCTGCCCCTGCAGAGCTGACAGAACCTCTGCCCCAGTGTGGCTCCTGTCCCCCAAGCACACCAGCTCAAGCACCGCATGGCATCTTTTGGCCTGCGTACTTGCGTAGCCCCTTGAACGCCTACGGAGCACCGCTGGTTCCGAGGAAGAGGCCATGGAGGAAGAAGAAGAGGAGGGGGTGGAGGAGAGAGGTGTGTCACAATCAGCATTTTGGAGGCGTGGTGGCGGAACAACCTCCAACACTACTGCACCTTGTCCTGCATCCTTCCCAGCTGCCAGCAGAGTCACCCAATGCGCCGTGAAACTTAAGTAACGTCCCTGTCCATGCCTGCTGGACCATGAGTCAGCGGTAATATGCACCTTACCGCTGACCGCCCTGTCCAGCGAGGCATGGACATTGCCTTCCACATGCCGGTAGAGAGCCGGAATCGCCTTCCGTGAGAAAAAGTGGCGTTTGGGTACCTGCCACTGAGGAACCGCACATTCCACAAACTCACGGAAGGGGGCAGAGTCTACCAACTGAAAAGGCAGCAGTTGAAGTGCTAGCAATTTTGCCAAGCTAGCATTCAACCGCTGGGCATGTGGATGGCTGGGAGCAAACTTCTTTCGGCGGTGCAGCAGCTGGGGCAGGGAAATTTGCCTGGTACAATCTGACGTCGGTGTACCAAAAGCAGATTGCCCATAAGTACTTGGCTGTGACACACCTAATTCTACACCTTCATTCCTCTCACTGCAGGTCGCAGAGAGGACTGAAGGTCTAGTGGGGTTGGAAATCTCAGCTGATGAGGAGCAAGGAGAGATCGTCTTTGTTCTTTGGTGTGGGTCTTTTAGATACGCTTGCCAACGAACTGCATGGCAGGTCAACATATGTCTGGTCAAGCATGTGGTACCCAAGCGGGAGATGTTTTGGCCACGCGAGATACGCTTGAGACATATATTGCAAATAGCAGCGGTGCGATCTGATGCACTCGTCTCAAAAAAGGCCCACACCAAAGAACTTTTTGAATAACGCGCAGAGACTGCAGCGCCCTGCACATGTGGAGCTTTGGGGTGTGATGCAGTCAATGTGCTGCCCTTAGGCTGGCCCCTGGAGGGCATCCTGCCTAGTTGGTGATGTGCCACCTCCTCCTCCTCCTCCTCCTCCTCCTCCTCCTCTCTCCTATCAGGCACCCACGTTGAGTCAGTGACCTCATCATCCCCTCCCTCCTCATCACTGGAGCAAACCTGGCAGTATGCTGCAGCAGGGGGAGCATGACTGCCAGATTGCTGTCCTTCTTGGGCACCCCCTCTGTCCGTGCTCATGTTACTGCCTTCATTGAGCTCAGTATCATCATCAGAGCCTTCCAAACGCTGGGCATCCTCCTGGAGCATGTACCCAACACTGTGGTCAAACAGTTCGAGGGAATCCTCAGGAGGACATGGTGGGGCTAGGGAAGGAGTCACTGATGACATTGAGCTGAGGGAAGAGGCCGCTGCTTTGCCAGACAAAGCACCCTGGGCATGGGTGAGAGAGGATGAGGAGGATGAGGACGGCTTGGTCATCCACTCGACCAAGTCTTCCGCATGTTGCGGCTCAACACGGCCAGCTGCCGAAAAAAAGGCCAAGCGTGTCCCATGGCCACGTGCTGATGAGGATGCACCGTCTCCACGACCAGCACTAGACACAGAGCCTGCTTGCCCTCTCTTATTGGCTTGTGACTGTCTGCCTCTCCTTCTTGGCCTTCCAGACATACTAATGGCCTGTAGCTGCACTAAGCTGGGATAGAACACCTGTAATTTTCTTCAGGTAGCTTTATATACTGTAACCAGACAAGCCTGCCTGTCAGTAGGAAGATAACAGGAACGGATCTAGCTGAACACTGTGAGCAGGACGTACTGCACTAAATGTATATAGCAGGAACGGATCTAGCTGAACACTGTGAGCAGGACGCACTGCACTGAATGTAAATAGCAGGAACGGATCTAGCTGAACACTGTGAGCAGGACGCACTGCACTGAATGTAAACAGCAGGAACGGATGTAGCTAAACACTGTGAGCAGGACGCACTGCACTGAATGTAAATAGCAGGAACGGATCTAGCTGAACACTGTGAGCAGGACGCACTGCACTGAATGTAAATAGCAGGAACGGATCTAGCTGAACACTGTGAGCAGCACGCACTGCACTGAATGTAAATAGCAGGAACGGATCTAGCTGAACACTGTGAGCAGGACGCACTGCACTGAATGTAAATAGCAGGAACGGATCTAGCTGAACACTGTGAGCAGGACGCACTGCACTGAATGTAAACAGCAGGAACGGATGTAGCTAAACACTGTGAGCAGGACGCACTGCACTGAATGTAAATAGCAGGAACGGATCTAGCTGAACACTGTGAGCAGGACGCACTGCACTGAATGTAAATAGCAGGAACGGATCTAGCTGAACACTGTGAGCAGCACGCACTGCACTGAATGTAAATAGCAGGAACGGATCTAGCTGAACACTGTGAGCAGGACGCACTGCACTGAATGTAAATAGCAGGAACGGATCTAGCTGAACACTGTGAGCAGGACGCACTGCACTGAATGTAAACAGCAGGAACGGATGTAGCTAAACACTGTGAGCAGGACGCACTGCACTGAATGTAAATAGCAGGAACGGATCTAGCTGAACACTGTGAGCAGGACGCACTGCACTGAATGTAAATAGCAGGAACGGATCTAGCTGAACACTGTGAGCAGCACGCACTGCACTGAATGTAAATAGCAGGAACGGATCTAGCTGAACACTGTGAGCAGGACGCACTGCACTGAATGTAAATAGCAGGAACGGATCTAGCTGAACACTGTGAGCAGGACGCACTGCACTGAATGTAAATAGCAGGAACGGATCTAGCTGAACACTGTGAGCAGGACGCACTGCACTGAATGTAAATAACAGGAACGGATCTAGCTGAACACTGTGAGCAGGACACACTGTACTAAATGTAAATAGTCTAGCTGCCTGACCGTGGTACTAATAGGATCAAAAAGAACACCTGTAATTTTCTTCAGGTAGCTTTATATACTGTAACCAGACAAGCCTGCCTGTCAGTAGGAAGATAACAGGAACGGATCTAGCTGAACACTGTGAGCAGGACGTACTGCACTAAATGTATATAGCAGGAACGGATCTAGCTGAACACTGTGAGCAGGACGCACTGCACTGAATGTAAATAGCAGGAACGGATCTAGCTGAACACTGTGAGCAGGACGCACTGCACTGAATGTAAATAGCAGGAACGGATCTAGCTGAACACTGTGAGCAGGACGCACTGCACTGAATGTAAACAGCAGGAACGGATGTAGCTAAACACTGTGAGCAGGACGCACTGCACTGAATGTAAATAGCAGGAACGGATCTAGCTGAACACTGTGAGCAGGACGCACTGCACTAAATGTAAATACCAGGAACGGATCTAGCTGAACACTGTGAGCAGGACGCACTGCACTGAATGTAAATAGCAGGAACGGATCTAGCTGAACACTGTGAGCAGGACGCACTGCACTGAATGTAAATAGCAGGAACGGATCTAGCTGAACACTGTGAGCAGCACGCACTGCACTGAATGTAAATAGCAGGAACGGATCTAGCTGAACACTGTGAGCAGGAAGCACTGTACTGAATGTAAATAGCAGGAACGGATCTAGCTGAACACTGTGAGCAGGACACACTGCACTGAATGTAAATAGTCTAGATAGAAGATAACAGGAACGGATCTAGCTAAACTGAATACAGTGTATATATATATATGCAACACCTGGGATGCATATATATACACAATACACTGTAAGTGCAGCTAACTGACTGACTGTTCTGCCTAATCTATCTAACTCAAATCAAATGACACTGTCTCTCTCTCTCTCTATCGCTCAGCACACCGGAACACACACTACACAGGGCCGCCGTGCAGGCGGCCTTATATAGTGTGGGGTGTGTACTAAATCCCCTGAGCCATAATTGGCCAAAGCCACCCTGGCTTTGGCCAATTACAGCTCTCTCTACTGACGGCGCTGTGATTGGCCAAGCATGCGGGTCATAGTGCATGCTTGGCCAATCATCAGCCAGCAATGCACTGCGATGCCGCAGTGAATTATGGGCCGTGACGCGCCACACGAATTTGGCGCGAACGGCCCATATCGTTCGCAATTCGACGGACGGTCGAACAGCCGATGTTCGAGTCGAACATGGGTTCGACTCGAACACGAAGCTCATCCCTAGTCAGTATACCTTCAAATGTATCTCCAGTTATTGTCCAACAAATTTTCCAGCTATTTTCAACAATTATTTTCCAATATTTAAATAAAATACTGTAGCACAAATAAATGTTGATAACCAAAACTGTATAAATAACCTGGCTATAGTGATAAAGCAAGCCCTAATTAGTCTTGAACAGTTCAAGCAATGTGTATGGGAGCCATAGGCATATGGGTATCGATAGGCCTGGAAATGTCATCAAATTAGGGTCACACAAAGAAGCAAATACAGCACCATCATCCAGATCTTGGGAAAAAATCCATCTGCCATAAAGGTAGGAAACATAAGCACAGAGCACAGGGTGGTGTCAGTAAAATAAAACATCCTAGATTGTAAGCTCTAATTAGCAGGGCCCTCTGATCCCTCCTGTATTGAATTGTATTGTACTTGTACTGTCTGCCTTAATGTTGTAAAGCGCTGCGTAAACTGTCGGCGCTATATAAATCCTGTATAATAATAATAATAATATAATAATTTTAATTAGCAATAAAATTAATATCCACTTAAAATTAGTCCATGTATGTCAGTGATCCCAATTCCTTGGGGTTTTTTTTTACAGGTGAGCTTTGATGGGCATTTAATAACACCTAAGAACCATTTTAAGCCTACTTCCGGCAATTCTTACCCACATTCAGCTGTCACCATCCCAAGAGTAAGTCAAACATAACTAAGAGCCAACTTTGTAGGCTGAGGAGATATGGCACATTATGCTGAAAAAAGGTAACATAATAATAAGGATTTTTTTAGATAAAAGTTACCCTTGAGAATCTTTTACCACAGAATACAATGAGGGAATTGGAGGATAAAACACATTGGAGTTGATATACTAAAACTAAAGAACGCAAAATGTGGTGCAGCTGTGCATAGTAGCCAATCAGATTCTAATTTCATCTAGTTCATTTAAGCTTTGGCAAAAAAACTGGAAGCGTATTGGCTTCTTTGCAGTGCTGCACCAGATTTTGCACTCTCCAGTTTTATTAAATCAACCCTACTATAACATAAAATGTATCAAACAATTCCATAGTAAGTATAAGTGTATGAGAAAAATTCTGATCAAACACTGGCTTACTACAGGATCCCAAACTAGGCTCTGTCCTACCCCCAAAAAATAAGGTTTGCCTATCATAAGGCCCCTAACATTAAGAGCAGAGTCCCTAGTAAATTGAAAAAGCAAAATAAGAATGGTTGTCCTGGAGGTAGCTTTCTGTTCAGGAACTTTGTAGATATGTTCCAGTGCAGGAAAGGGAAGTGTTGACCTGTCAGTTCATTACGTATGGACAGAACTCTATTTTGGCTAATGATAACACATATCAAATCTCAACATTCTACAACTGTTCCACTAAATTCATCTGTTTTTTTTTTGTCTCTCATGTCCCTGTGGACTACTCTTTGTAGGGCGTACGATTAGGACTCTCCATAGTCACTTTGGTAAGCACTGCAGAATGATAAAACAAGGCATTTGTGACCATAGTATGCCTAGACACTCTGGAGAAAAGCATGGTTCCACAGAGGGACTAAAAGTGTGGGTTGCAAAGGCAGACGTTAGGAGTTATCCTAGGAGTTAAAGTGTTTCTTACCCTAACATTTCATATTCTTGATATGTGCCTGCTTTACTTGTAAGCAAAAGTATCCTGTTCCCTTTGTATGTCTTCCTTTGTGTGGAATCCCTGGTGTTCCTGCTAGTCCCTCTACTTTACTATAAAAAACTGACCATATTAAGCAGAACATACTGTGGTCAGTTCTCTAGCTATGCTGGGAACTCAGCCTGCTCTCCTCCAATTATCAGACTTGTTACAATGTAAAGTAGTGAGTGTACAGCTTGTATAACAGTGTACGTTTGCTGTCCCCTCAAAATAACTCAACACACAGCCATTAATGTCTAAACCGCTGGCAACAAAAGTGAGTACACCCCTATGTGAAAATGTCCAAATTGGGCCCAATAAGCCCTTTTCCCTCCCCGGTGTCATGTGACTCATTAGTGTTACAAGGTCTCAGGTGTGAATGGGGAGCAGGTGTGTTAAATTTGGTGTTATCGCTCTCACTACTTTACATTGTAGAAAAGTGTAATTTCTTCAGTGTTGTCACATGAAAAGATATAATAAAATATTTACAAAAATGTGAGAGGTGTACTCACTTTTGTGAGATACTGTATATCTTTAACTAATGTACTTATTACTAGATTATAGTCCAGGTATATTTTATATTGTTTTATAGTATTTTATATTGTTGTACATTTCCTCTACTCTGGAAAACATTCTTTATTATTTTATAATAGTGGGGACTATGCCACCCCCACCATGTTCTTTTGCTGTTTTATTACTGTTTTTAGTCCTTGCACATATCTTTTACCATGATATTTTACAAGTTCATTATAGCACTGTGGTGGGGATTGTGGTCTGCTCCCTGCAGTGCTCATATATTCTTTTTTTTGTTTAACCATGTGCCGACCAGCCGCCGTCATTATACTGCGGCAGGTCGGCACGATCCCGTGAGCCGTCGGCTCCTTTAAGCGGGTTAGCAGGCGCAGCGCTCCGCCAGAGGCACGCGCATGCATTGTACCTGGTTAGTGAGCTCCGGCTCGGGGGCCACTGATAGTGAGACAGTGTTGTAGGAGGGCTGGGTGATGTCATAGTCTGGAAAAAACATTTGCTAATGTCGGAAAAATAAAAGTAGTACTAATGTAAATTTTTACGCCACAAAACAACACAAACATGGCACTAAAGAAATACACTTGAGTTTATATTTGTGCTGATTGTAGGGGGGAAAAGCATGTGGGGTTTGATTTTAAAAAAAAACTGTTATAACTAAAAAAAAACATAACAGCACAAATAAAAATTTTAGCAGCACAAACCAGCACAAACATAGCACTAACCAACGAGACCAGTTTTGTGTCTTTTGGGTGTTGTAGGGGGGCTGAGTGACTTTTGGTGACCTAATAAATCATTAATAATGCAAAAATCATAGAGGATAGAACAGAAATATAAACAGCACAAACCAGCACAAACGCAGAAGGAATGTAAGTGGGGGTATGGCGCTCCCTTGTGGGGGGTATAAGTGATAAAATATATGTGATACAGTAAGTGCTGAAGAAGATTTGAATGAATTAATAATAGTATGTGACATACACAAAGGGTGAAGAGTGCAATAACTCATAATAGATTAACCCTAAACCATATAGGAAATGTGAACCAAAAAACATGTGATGAAAACCCTTATATATATTGCATACACATGTATAACAAATTTAAGGTAGTGGCAAAAAGTGACCACTAGGTGATGCTGCTATATAAACTATGCAGCTAATGTGATGACTCCAGCGTGTTATAAAAGTGAATGACAAATGCAATCAAATCCAAAAAATAAAACAAAAAATTATATAGAATAAAAGAAAAAAACAAATCGCAAAAAGTCTGTTCAAAAGTGGTATGTCCCAAATTGTAAATATCAGGAAAAAAATTCCAAGAGCTTTGGTGACTGTAGTGCCCACAAAGGTGAATATCCGTGACTTCTGTGCTCCCCTTTTGGCTCCCCACTCACCAGCTCCCAGTACCCCTGCAGGGGTGACAGGCACTTTAAGATCCCAATGCCGTCCTCTTGGTCGGTGTCCCGTGGTTGCTGAGAAATGATATCCTCTCTCCCAGGAGTTCCAGGTTACTGCTTCATACCACGTCCAAGAAAGGGATCACCAGAGAAATCCTATATCAGAGCGTCTCTCAGCACTCACAAGACTCCTCGGCTCTCTCCTCTGCCTGGCTGACAGCTCCAGCGGGCGGGGCCAAGCACTCCCAATGACATCAGCTCCTCAGGAGATTTACAGCCTATATGGGGGGGTCTTCTGAATCGGGAGAGGCTGAACCCGACAGGATGGATGGATGGATGGAGAAGGGAAAAATAAATAAAATAAATAAAAATAAACTTTAAAAGGCGTCCAGAGCGAGGACGAAAAACGCAGCACTATCCAACCAGCCCAGTTTTGTGTAATTTAGCTGTTGTGTGTGTGTGTGGGGGGGGAGGGGGGGGTAGGTGATGTCATAGTCTGGAAAAAACAGTTGCTAATATCTTAAAAATAAAAGCAGAACAAATGTAAATTTTTACAGCACAATACAGTCAATAACGTTATGGACCAAATGGTTCCTGAGGGAGGATCATTAGGAAATACTGGCCTATTTTGAAGTCGGATAGGGTTTTATCTAAGATTCTTCCTAAAAAAACAAGATTTGTGTACAAAAGAGCCCCCACCCTCAGGAACCATTTGGTCCATAATGTTATTGACCCTCCAAAGGCTGTGAAATTATTTTCAGAAATTAAGGTTTTTTAAAGGTATCAAAAATGCCTACCTTGTAGAGTAAGCAGGAAACAACCGAGGAAAAAAGAATCCTTTAGGTCTAGGACAAACCATAAGGAATACCAAATCAGAGAGCTTATTACATGCAATAGCACGCATGTTCCGTATGTTATTGAGTGTCCTTGCCACTTACAGTATGTAGGCAGAACCACCAGACCGCTTTTTGTAAGGATTAGGGAACACATTAACAACATAAGAAAAGGTTTTCCTAAACACAATCTCTCGAGGCATTTTAAGGAAGTACACCAAAGGGACCCCACAGGATTAATTTTCTATGGAATAGATTTAATTAAAGACCATTGGAGGGATGACAACAAAAAGATACGGGTGTCACAGAACGAGACCAATTGGATATATAGTTTAGGGTCTTTAGTGCCTGGGGGCCTTAATGTTGATATTGACCTCAACTGTTTTTTATCTAATTTCTAAAGTGTTTTCGGATATATATATATATTCTACCATTTATGGTCCTCTTAATCTGCTAAAACTGTTTAGGATTTTTGCCATTGCTAACTGCTCTGGATTGCGGGGGTTATTGTTGGTCTCATCATTCCTAGAGCAGTCTGTTTTCATATATTTTCCTTGTCAAAAGAAGTTTATTGAGTATACAATGTTATAAAGATACATAAAGTAAGTTTACAAGGATCTATAAAGTAAGCTCATTGTTTTACAGTATGTTTTCATATATTTTTATGAGTTTATTGTGCTAAATTAGTTCACTAACTAATTTGATGCAGAATTTTGGAAAATGTACATTTACAGTGGGGACGGAAAGTATTCAGAGCCCCTAAAAAATTTTCATATTGCAGCCATTTGCTAAAATCATTTAAGTTCATTTTTTTTTCCAGATTAATGTACACACAGCACCCCATATTGACAGAAAAACACAGAATTGTTGACATTTTTGCAGATTTATTAAAAAAGAAAAACTGAAATATCACATGGTCCTAAGTATTCAGACCCTTTGCTCAGTATTTAGTAGAAGCACCCCTTTGATCTAACACAGCCATGTGTCTTTTTTGGGAAATATGCAACAAGTTTTTCACACCTGGATTTGGGGATCCTCTGCCATTCCTCCTTGCAGATCCTCTCCAGTTCTGTCAGGTTGGATGGTAAACGTTGCTGGACAGCTATTTTTAGGTCTCTCCAGAGATGCTCAATTGGGTTTAAGTCAGGGCTCTGGTCGGGCCATTCAAGAACAGTCACGGAGTTGTTGTGAAGCCACTCCTTCGTTACTTTAGCTGTGTGCTTAGGGTCATTGTCTTGTTAGAAGGTAAACCTTTGGCCCAGTCTGAGGTCCTGAGCACTCTGGAGAAGGCTTTCGTCCAGGATATACCTGTACTTGGCGGCATTCATCTTTCCCTCGATTGCAACCAGTCGTCCTGTCCCTGCAGCTGAAAAACACCCCCACAGCATGATGCCTTCACCACCATGCTTCACTGTTGGGACTGTATTGGACAGGTGATGAGCAGTGCCTGCTTTTCTCCACACATACCGCTTAGAATTAAGGCCAAAAAGTTCTTTCTTGGTCTCATCAGACCAGAGAATCTTTTTTCTCACCATCTTGGAGCCCTTCAGGTGTTTTTTAGCAACCACCATGCGGGCTTTCATGTGTCTTGCACTGAGGAGAGGCTTCCGTCGGGCCACTCTGCCATAAAGCCCCGATTGGTGGAGGGCTGCAGTGATGGTTGACTTTCTGCAACTTTCTCCCATCTCCTGACTGCATCTCTGGAGCTCAGCCACGGTGATCTTTGGGTTCTCCTTTACCTCTCTCACCAAGGCTCTTCTCCCCCGATAGCTCAGTTTGGCGGGACGGTCAGCTCTAGGAAGGGTTCTGGTCGTCCCAAACGTCTTCCATTTAAGGATTATGGAGGTCACTGTGCTCTTAGGAACCTTAAGTGCAGCAGAATTTTTTTTACAACCTTGGCCAGATCTGTGCCTTGCCACAATTCTGTCTCTGAGCTCTTCAGGCAGTTCCTTTGACCTCATGATTCTCATTTGCTCTGACATGCACTGTGAGCTGTAAGGTCTTATATAGACAGGTGTGTGGCTTTGCTAATCAAGTCCAATCCGTATAATCAAACACAGCTGGACTCAAATAAAGGTGTAGAACCATCTCAAGGATAATCAGAATAAATGGACAGCACCTCAGTTAAATATATGTGTCACAGCAAAGGGTATGAATACTTAGGACCATGTGATATTTCAGTTTTTCTTTTTTAATAAATCTGCAAAAATGTCAACAATTCTGTGTTTTTCTGTCAATATGGGGTGCTGTGTGTACATTAATGAGGAAAGATGATTTTAGCAAATGGCTGTAATATAACAAAGAGTGAAAAATTTAAGGGGGTCTGAATACTTTCCGTCCCCACCGTATATATATATATAAATATATATACATATATATATATATATATATATATATATATATATATATATATATATATATATATTTTTTTTTTTTTTTTATTCTAGTCTCATTATATTCCTCGTCTATTTCCCTTGAATGCACTTAATAGGCACTTTTTAAATTTTTGTTTTATATATCTGTATAGATTTACTGGGTAATATCTGCTTTGCAATTTGGTAAACGGAGGTGCATTGACTTATACGATATTGATTTGGACCACTAGGGGGCGCGGGTGGTTTTCCCAGCGATATTCACCATATATCTGCCTTATTGAATGAATAACACCTACCAATTAAAATGAACCTTATGCGGTGAATTAGGTAAGGCACCACTAAAAAAAGGAATTCTTCCCCTTTTCTTTTAGTTCTATGTTATGCATTAAATTAGAATGTTCAAGATAAGAATGTTAACTGCCAGATTCTGTAGTCAACAATAACCCATCTGAACAGGATATGGGTAGTCGTCCTCACCATCCCGTGTCTGATAACAATAACGATAGAGCATGTGTACATAACAATCGTGATAAGAAAGTAGGAGGTAGGAATACCAATAAGAAAAACAATAGAGATAAAAAGAAGACTAATAAACTGAAAAGACAACAAATCAATAAAGATACCCATGGTTACCATTGTGATTCCGTCCAATCCACCACCCATGCATGTAGTTCCAGGTTTGGTTCTAATGCCCCTGGTACTGATGGCTTTTTGCAATCAATGCCAGTTGCAATGCTATCTCCTATAAGTTTAGATACAAGGCCCTTAGAGACGGATCTTTTACTTATTGATCCTATAGTACTACTATCCAATAGATATAGTCCTTTATCTAAAGATCTGGACATTTTTATTAAAGAGGGTGCTCGGCCAAGGAATAATGGTCCATCAGTGGCTCCAACTACCTCATTAGGTGAGTAAAAATATGCACCACCAGTTGATGAGACTTTTTTACCCAAATCTCCAAAGGGAGTCTTGCAACCCAAATAAAAGTGAAAACTAGACAAGGTACAAGAGGAGGAAGACAGTCCAAGGCTGAACAAAAAGGAGAAGATAGACATCATGTAGGTGATAGTACTATAAAAATATTTAACCTATCCACACATAATCTAACAATAGCGGAATCGATTATACTAAAGAAAGGTTTGAGTTTCTCCCCTTCCACAGGTCCAAATAAATTTGGTCTGTTTAAAGATCTAAATAAATGTATTCGCTTTCTCACCTTAAAACGACATTATGCCAAGCTTAGTGCTTCTAATAATAAGAGTGTAAATCCATTAATAGAGGCTATAGATGATGATGTTACCTTCCATTCTCAAAATTAGGTATTACAGGTCCTAGAAGAACTATGGGCAGAAGGTAATATAGAAAGTGAGACAAAAGGTCCTTTTCAAGATCCAAATATTATACATACTGGTTTTAACCTCCATCTATATTTAATCCAACGAACTCCAAGGGTCCACATATTGAAACATTTTATCAAGCCATTTACAAAGATTTTATGGAGTTGTACGATGCCCCAATGAGTAAGAAATCTTGTAATTTGAGTCCAGCCAAACGGCAAGCCCTTAAAGATTTAACAACCAATAGAGATATTATAGTCAAACAGGCCGACAAAGGAGGCGGTTTGGTGATTCAAGATAGATCAGAGAACCTCCGAGAGGCTCATCGGCTATTATCAGATACGGATACCTATTTAAGACTCCCTTCTGATCTTCTTCCTCATTTTCAACGGTAATTGGTTACTCTCTTATTGATCCTCCAGGGAGACCTAACATTGCTAATACGAATAGTTTCACCAGTGGTCTGTCAGTATATATAGACCACCTATTGCAACCTATGGTGTGTCAATTAACATTATATATCAAAGATTTGAGTTATGTTATTGACATTTTAAAGGATTATTCTTGGCATGATGATTATATATGGGCTTCGTTGGATGTTGCCTCACTGTACACATCAATACCCCATGAGGTGGGTATTGCAGCTGTACAGTATTTTTTAAGTAAAAATGGTGAGATGAATTTGAAACAATCAGAATTCTTGCTTTCCAGCATAGATTTCTGCTTACGCCATAACTATTTTACGTTTTTAGATCTATTTTACCTCCAACGTAAAGGTACAGCTATGGGGGCTAATTTCGCCCTCGTATATGCAAATTTGACCATGGGGTATTGGGAGGATTTAAGAATATGGGTTGGTAACCCCTTTTCTCAATATTTTCTTTTCTCGTCGTTTTTTATGGTCGATATATTGGTGATGTTTTATTGAATTGGAGTGGGGGCTTAGATCTTTTTTCTTCTTTTGTAGCTTCTTGAAATGATAATTAATTGGGATTATCTTTTACACGTGAGATAAACCAGAAGGAATTAGTGTTCCTTGATCTGGTATTGTCTCATGATAAAGACACTATCATTACTAGTAACCATAATAAGCCCACATCTGGTAATTCATACCTTAGTTATAACAGTTGCCATCATCCCACTTGGAAAGAAAACATCCCCAATGGCCAATTCCACAGATTGCGAAGGAATTGTACAAAAACAGAGGATTATATTGTACAGGGACAGTATATGCAAAAGAAGTTTGATGAAAAGGGATACCCAAAGGATTTGGTGATGAATGCCTTCCTCTCAAATAAGACACAACCTTTTAAAAATAAAATTAAAAATAAAAATGATAATTCTTTGGAAATGGTGAATATGGCTAGATTCGTATCAACAGTCAACACCAAAAATAGAGCCATTTCCAAAATAATATATAAACATTATGATATTTTAAAACTCAATCATATTTTGGCCCCTGTGCTTCCTCCCAAGCCACCCCAGGGGAGCTTTGACACCATCCGCACGGAACACTGGTCTCCATCTCCTCCTCTTCACGGGGAGACCTGCAAACCACGCCAACATCCTCCACGTGTCCTACCGTCATGCACTCCCCAGTACTAATCCCAGGGGCAGCGGTGCTTGAACCTGCCGTACTAGCCGCAGCCAGTCTCTCACCCCGCTACTTGTCCCCGCCGTTTCCTCGGGCACAGAGTCATTGGTCTGGGCATTAGAGAGCTTGCCGGCCGGACTCCCATTCCCAAGAACCCCGCCGGCCCCCTTTCCTGACCCTTCACCAGCAGACCTCCGCTCCTCCCCCCGGCTTTTCCAACCGGCAGCCTCCGCAAAAGTCTTCCTCCACCTCCGGTATTCACTGCACTGTTTTGGCAAAGTGTCCCGCTTTGTAAAATATATCACATGTCTGGCTAGCCCCACACTCACTGGTTTTATGACCCACTTACCTGCAAACCGGCATTTCTGAATCATGTCACAATCAGCACTGACATGGCTGTACAAAAAGCATTTTCGACGGTATTTGGGCTGTCGCTGGTAGTAAAGAAAACCTCTCTCTCTCTCCCCCCACAGTAAAGGCAGATGGTGGGTGTCTCCCCAAAAAATAATCTCAGAACAACCCCGGGAGTGTACAGATTGATACCCAGAATGCCTTGCACAGATATGTAAATGAACAGGGGTCATGTGACTTCTTCTCTGAGCACACAACAACAGAAATGTAATGGCTTATGATAGGGCAGCCCATTATCAGGTATTGCCAGGGTTGGGAGGTAGGTACAATATGATGTACTATGGTGATCCCCTCTGCAGTAATAGTAAATGAGAAGGATGGGGGGGCATGTCCAAGATGGCCACCAGAGCAGATGTGTGCTGAGAGAGCTCCGCTCGGCCTCCACTTTCCACTCCTGCTACCCTGCAGTCCGAAACTTCTAACCAGCCGAAAACGAGTGGGCAAGCGGCGGTGACCGGTATGACCAAAGGGAAAAGTATCCTGTCTGCCCGCAAGCCCCAGAAAACAGCTTCAAGCTCTCAATATGGCGTCTCAGGCAGAGAGCGATGTCCCTGACCCAGCAGAGAGGGAACAGTCCAACTTTGAGGCACTTATGCACGCAATCAACACCTGCCATCGACCTTTACGGGTAAGATTGAACACATGCAGCTGGATATAAGTTTAATCCGCAGAAATATGGACAGCTTTAGTTCCCGCCTCACTGAGGCTGAACGCAGGGTGGGGGATACAGAGGACACACTGCAGGAGCACACACTCTCACTCCGCACGCTGCAAACCAAGATTAAAACCCTGGAGACACGCGCGGAGGAGGCTGAGAACCGTAATAGACGGAACAATCTCCACATAGTGGGGCTGCCTGAGGGGGCGGAGGGCAAGGACCCCACAGCTTCACAGAACACCGGCTGAGAACCCTTCTACCGGATGCGGCCTTCTCAAATTTTTTCATGGTGGAGAGGGCACACAGATGACTGCTACCCAGGGGCCCCTGGGAGCTCCTCCACGCACTTTTATCCTAAAGCTGCTCAATTTTAAAGATCGGGACCTTGTCCTGCGTGAAGCTAGACAAGTTGAGCAACTGCGTTATGAAGGAGCCAAATTGATATTTCCTGATTTCTCAATGGACACTCAGAAATTGCGACCATGTGATGCTTAACCTGCGCAACAAAAAAATCAAATACAGCATGCTATTTCTGGCGAGGCTCCGAGTACAAGATGGGGAATATGTTCGCTTTTTTACCTCTCCTGAAGACGCATCACAATGGCTGGAGTCTCTGCCCAGAAGATAATGAGCTACATGTTAGCACTGGTACGGTTTCATTATCCTCTCCACTCTTATGGTAACTAACCTTACGGGTAAGCGTATCTTATGTGTGCACAGACTGGTAGTATCCTTCATTGAAAATGCTGCAGGAAATGCAACCTGGACATGACATGCTGCTACAGCCCACAGTGAGGCCGGCATGTCTGCTAAACCAGTGCACTTGACTGCTACTCTCCGATGTTGCATTTACGCTACCCCTTAAATTGGAGCTGGATATTTGTTGCCTTTTCTCTCTCTATCTGATAAGGTTTGCAATGGGTTTTTTCTTTTTTAAGCTTTGTACCCCCGGAGTAAAGAGGAAAAACTCTTTTTTTTCTTTATTATTTTTTTCCCGGGTGCCCTTATGATCTGCAGGGTCTATCCGTTGTGTAATATTGGAGGACTCAGCGTACGTACTGTGACACTCAGGTGTCCCTTTGTTCATTTCCCCAGTGGCTGTTGCCATGACTGTTTTAGGGAAGGAGGCACACCGAAGTTTGAGGGGTGGTGCGGAGAGGGGGGTGGGGGATGGTTGCGGGGGGGCTGATTTTTGCTCCCTTTTTGTTTTGTTGGTTATATGCTTCACTGTGGTACTCTATATATATGGTCTTCTCCCTAGGTATATCTGTGGTTTTTATTTTTCCCCACCAGGTGACACAGGGGATCCCCCTGGTGAGGTTCTTATACAAGTGAATATTGTGCTGTTATATATATGCATATTAATAACCTCTTTATTAAGTCTGCTGTTTAATTGCCCACTGGGATATGTAAAGCTCACGGGATGACTCCCTTAACTATATGTCCGAGGACTAAATTCCAAGATCAAGCGGTCATTGGTGTTTAACTATTTGAAAAAATATAACCCTCATATATGTATATTGCAGGAGACACATCTGGTGGGGAGGAGGACACTGGCCCTCAGGAAACCCTGGGTAGGGGTGTGTTACCATGCTACTCATTCCTCATTCTCTAGAGGTGTCAGTGTCCTGGTTTGCAAGTCTCTTGGGCTTACCCTGCTGGACCTCCACCTTGACCCAGAGTGGAGATATGTAGTCGTACATGCTATATGCGATAGGCTAGAATTACTGATTGTGGGACTCTATATACCCCCCCCCCCCCTGCCACACTGGACATCCTCCGAAAACTTACCCCACTGCTGGCACAGTATTGGCGGGAGTTATACTAGCCAGGGACTTTAACATGACCCCCAACCCTACCCTTGATAGGCTCAATGCTGGACCCCTGGGTGTCTCCCCACTATCGCAATGGGCGGAAAATTACGGGTTTACTGACATATGGAGACTGAGACATCAGACAAAGAAACAGTATACGTGTCACTCAGCCACGTTTGCTTCTTTTTCCAGAATTGACTTGATGTAAACTAGTGACTCCCTGCTCTCGCGGATTCAGGAGGTGGAGATCTTGCCCCGGGGCATTTCAGATCATGCGCCACTTTTACTAAAGTTACAAACTGACTTGCCGGTGGGGTTGGCGCTATGGAGGTTGTCCGGTTTGTGGATAACTGATGAGCGGGTGGCCCCTCTTGTTGAAGGAGAGCTGGGAGTCTACTGGGAGCATAATGCGGATACTGCTCCCCCACCGATGCTTTGGGATGCCTTTAAGGCATACACTAGAGGGCAATATAAAACGGCCATTGGGAGGGTCAGGAAAGATACAAGTCTGGCATTGGAGGAAGCGGAGAAGAAAGTTGTGGAGTTGGAGGATAGATATGTAACCAATAAGGACGCTCTGAGGTATGATCAAAATTTAAAATTTGGTTTTATAATAAATATATACATGAAATCACAAGCAGTAGGCAGCGTGATGATCCGATGATCTCGGCGCCGTCACTATGGTAACCTGAATGCCTAAATACAGAGACGCTGACATCTCAGGTTTATCCTTGGGAAAGTCACATGTCAATGACGCAACGCGTGGGAGGAGCCTAGGACGTGGTCTGTGTTGCAATACATTGTAACGAACAGCAGCGGCTTGTTTGACAAGCCTCGTCCGTAGCGGCCAACTGATCTGCCTATCTGCATGCCCTAATCTAATCGGGCGCACGTGAGTTTATCACTGTGCTGGTTTGCTTGTGGACTTTTCTCTTTTGTTACATTGCGCAATGATCTTGTTTCTTTGTTTTTCTTCCATAAATCACCTGGCACTGAGAATCTATTATTGCGGCTGTCGTGGAAACATCTTTTATTGTGAGTAAACAAGCATTGCAGGATTTCAATTACCTCAGTAGACTACGGAATGAACTGCTAAGTTAACCATCAATTTCATCCAATGAACTAAACTAAATTATATATGTACAATCGCATTCAATCGGCATTTTATATTTATATATATTAATTATTTATATATTTATATATACCACTGGCATCTAACTAATTGTTATCTATTTATACATCTATTTAGTCTGCTTGTTATCGTCATGGATTGTATAGTGTTCATCGCAGGGAATATCTGCATTGAATAGTATTTATTATTTAGGAATTTGAACACATTTTATATTATATATTATTTGGGAGTACTTATACACGCTTTTTTCAGCGTATTTGCACATTTTTTCAGTGCATTTTTTTCAGTATATTTGCACATTTTTTTTATTACATATCTATTTTCATTGATTAAGTACTTCGGAGTGTCTTGCACAATTTCAGCACACATTTTTTAGTATATTTGCACATTCCTTTAGTGCATTTCTTGCAGTGTATTTGCACATATATTTTAGTGACTTTGCATTTCTACATAAATTTTAGCACATTTTGACATTTTTTCACATTTGATTGAACGGTTTATTATAGCGCATAAATTTATATATATATAATGCGGATACTGCTCCCCCACCGATGCTTTGGGATGCCTTTAAGGCATACACTAGAGGGCAATATAAAACGGCCATTGGGAGGGTCAGGAAAGACACAAGTCTGGCATTGGGGGAAGCGGAGAGGAAAGTTGTGGAGTTGGAGGATAGATATGTAACCAATAAGGACGCTCTGACGTATGCAGCCATGCAGTCTCTCCACAGGGAGATTTCCTTGCTGAGAGTGGAGACAACTAAGAAACAATTGCTTTCTCAGACACAAAGAATTTTCGAACAGGGGGAAAGGACTGTTGGCATGGTTGGCTAGAGAGCGCTCATCTACACCCCATATAGCACACATTAAGGATGAAAATGGCATAATATATGACGACCCTGCTGGTATTAATGCCCGATTTGCCAAGTTCTATGAGAATCTCTATACATCCAGAGCTGACTTTACCCCTGATAATCTACATAGTTTTTTGGACAGGATAGAGTTTCCACAACTTTCGGAAGAGGCTCGCAATACACTAGACGCCCCCATCACGAGCAAAGAGGTACAGCTTGCGGTAGCGTCACTGCAATCAGGTAAAACGCCTGGACCTGATGGCCTCCCATATGAGTTCTACAAGGCTAATTCTGAACTCCTTGTTCCTAAATTCCATGGCCTGCTACTAAACATGCTGGAGGAGGGGTGTCTTCCCCCCTCTATGTCGGAGGCAATAATTGTGGTAATACCTAAACCCAACAAGGACCCTGCAAGCTGTGCCTCGTATCGCCCTATACAGAGGCGGCTCTAGACTTTGTGAGGCCTTAGGCAAAACTTAGACATGAGGCCCCACTGTATTATGAACTGTATTAAGAGGGTACAGTATAGGGGAGTGGACAGTACAGGGGGTAGGTAAGTGGGCATAATAAAGATATATTTTCCTCAAGCAGAGCTGCACAGCACTGCACAGATCCTACCTATTCTGGTAGGCTGTCACAAGAGAGAAATAAAAGGGGATGGGTGGAGAAAGAAAGAAAGAAAGAAAGAAAGAAAGAAAGAAAGAAAGAAAGAAAGAAAGAAAGAAAGAAAGAAAGAAAGAAAGAATGAAATATGGGAAGGAAAGAAAGAAAGAAAGAAAGAAAGAGAGAAAGAAAGAAAGAAAGAAAGAAAGAAAGAAAGAAAGAAAGAAAGAAAGAAGAGATGGAAGGCAAGAAAGAAAGGAGAAAGAAAGAGAGGGGGATGGAGGAAGAAGGAAGGAAAGAGAAAAAGAAAGAATGTCAAAATAATGGAAAGAAAGAAAGAAAGAAAGAAAGAAAGAAAGAAAGAAAGAAAGAAAGAAAGAAAGAAGAAAGAAAGAAAGAAAGAAAGAAAGAAAGAAAGAAAGAAAGAAAGAAAGAAAGAAAGAAAGAAAGAAAGAGATATGGAAGGAAAGAAAGAGAAAAGGAAAGAAAGAGAAAAAGAAAGAAAGATGGAAGGAAAGATGGAAGGAAAGAAAGAAAGAAAGAAAGAAAGAAAGAAAGAAAGAAAGAAAGAAAGAAAGAAAGAAAGAAAGAAAGAAGAGATGGAAGGAAAGAAAGAAAGGAGAAAGAAAGAGAGGGGGATGGAGGAAGAAGGAAGGAAAGAGAAAAAGAAAGAATGTCAAAATAATGGAAAGAAAGAAAGAAAGAAAGAAAGAAAGAAAGAAAGAAAGAAAGAAAGAAAGAAAGAAGAAAGAAAGAAAGAAAGAAAGAAAGAAGAGATGGAAGGAAAGAAAGAAAGGAGAAAGAAAGAGAGGGGGATGGAGGAAGAAGGAAGGAAAGAGAAAAAGAAAGAATGTCAAAATAATGGAAAGAAAGAAAGAAAGAAAGAAAGAAAGAAAGAAAGAAAGAAAGAAAGAAAGAAAGAAAGAAAGAAAGAAAGAAAGAAAGAAGAGATGGAAGGAAAGAAAGAAAGGAGAAAGAAAGAGAGGGGGATGGAGGAAGAAGGAAGGAAAGAGAAAAAGAAAGAATGTCAAAATAATGGAAAGAAAGAAAGAAAGAAAGAAAGAAAGAAAGAAAGAAAGAAAGAAAGAAAGAAAGAAAGAAAGAAGAAAGAAGAAAGAAAGAAAGAAAGAAAGAAAGAAAGAAAGAAAGAAAGAAAAGAAAGAAAGAGAAAGAAAGAAAGAGAAAAGGAAAGAAAGAGAAAGAAAGAAAGAAGAAAAAGAAAGAAGAAAGGAAGAGGAAGAAAGATGGAAGGAAAGAAAGAAAGAAAGAAAGAGAAAGAAAGAGAGAGATAGTCAGAAAGAAAGAAAGAAAGAAAGAAAGAAAGAAAGAAAGAAAGAAAGAAGAGATGGAAGGAAAGAAAGAAAGGAGAAAGAAAGAGAGGGGGATGGAGGAAGAAGGAAGGAAAGAGAAAAAGAAAGAATGTCAAAATAATGGAAAGAAAGAAAGAAAGAAAGAAAGAAAGAAAGAAAGAAAGAAAGAAAGAAAGAAAGAAAGAAAGAAAGAAAGAAAGAAAGAAAGAAAGAAAGAAAGAAAGAAGAGATGGAAGGAAAGAAAGAAAGGAGAAAGAAAGAGAGGGGGATGGAGGAAGAAGGAAGGAAAGAGAAAAAGAAAGAATGTCAAAATAATGGAAAGAAAGAAAGAAAGAAAGAAAGAAAGAAAGAAAGAAAGAAAGAAAGAAAGAAAGAAAGAAAGAAGAAAGAAAGAAAGAAAGAAAGAAAGAGATATGGAAGGAAAGAAAGAGAAAAGGAAAGAAAGAGAAAAAGAAAGAAAGATGGAAGGAAAGATGGAAGGAAAGATGGAAGGAAAGAAAGAAAGAAAGAAAGAAAGAAAGAAAGAAAGAAAGAAAGAAAGAAAGAAAGAAAGAAAGAAAGAAAGAAAGAAAGAAAGAAAGAAAGAAAGAAAGAAAGAAAGAAAGAAAGAAAGAGAGAGAGAGATAGTCAGAAAGAAAGAAAGAAAGAAAGAAAGAAAGAAAGAAAGAAAGAAAGAAAGAAAGAAGAGATGGAAGGAAAGAAAGAAGGGAGAAAGAAAGAGAGGGGGATGGAGGAAGAAGGAAGGAAAGAGAAAAAGAAAGAATGTCAAAATAATGGAAAGAAAGAAAGAAAGAAAGAAAGAAAGAAAGAAAGAAAGAAAGAAAGAAAGAAAGAAAGAAAGAAAGAAAGAAAGAAAAAGAAAGAAAGAAAGAAAGAAAGAAAGAAAGAAAGAAAGAAAGAAAGAAAGAAAGAAAGAAAGAAAGAAAGAAAGAATGAAATATGGGAAGGAAAGAAAGAGAAAGAAAGGAAGAAAGAAAGAAGGGAAAAAAAGAAGAGATGGAAGGAAAGAAAGAAAGGAGAAAGAAAGAGAGGGGGATGGAGGAAGAAGGAAGGAAAGAGAAAAAGAAAGAATGTCAAAATAATGGAAAGAAAGAAAGAAAGAAAGAAAGAAAGAAAGAAAGAAAGAAAGAAAGAAAGAAAGAAAGAAAGAAAGAAAGAAAGAAAGAAAGAAAGAAAGAAAGAAAAAGATAGGAAAGAAAGAAAGAAAGAAAGAAAGAAAGAAAGAAAGAAAGAAAGAAAGAAAGAAAGAAAGAAAGAAAGAAAGAAAGAAAGAAAGAAAGAAAAAGATAGGAAAGAAAGAAAGAAAGAAAGAAAGAAAGAAAAAGATAGGAAAGAAAGAAAGAAAGAAAGAAAAAGATAGGAAAGAAAGAAAGAAAGAAAGAAAGAAAGAAAGAAAGAAAGAAAGAAAGAAAGAAAGAAAAAGATAAGAAAGAAAGAAAGAAAGAAAGGAAAGAGAAAGAAAGAAAGAAAGAAAGAAAGAAAGGAAAGAGAAAGAAAGAAAGAAAGAAAGAAAGAAAGAAAGAAAGAGAGGGGGATGGAGGAAGAAGGGAGGGAAGAACATCCCCTACATCAGTGTACTCACTGGGAGGCAGGAGGGACTGGAGGGATGGATGGATGGATCAGACTCCCCTTTTGCTGGGCTTCAGCATGAATCTTCCCGCCCACACATCCCCTTCTCTGAGGCAGAGCAGAGAACACTGCCGAGGAGAGTGGGCGGGGCAGACACAGGAGGAGAGGGCGGGAGGAGGAGGAGCAGAAGCTCTCTCTCCTCTTCTGTTTGGCTGTGTGGGCAGCAGGGGGAGGGGGGAGATCTGTCAGAACAGGCTCACTGGGCGGCTCTCCCTGTCTGTGATCCGGAGCTCCGATCACACATCTCGCCCTGCCTGTCTGTTATCTCTCCCTGTAGCAGAGCGAGGGGACTCAGGATGGAGATCTCTGCTGCTGAACGAGGCGGCTCTCTAACTAGGTAAACTAGCCAGCTGTGCGAGGCCCCTATGACTGCGAGGCCTGAGGCCACCGCCTATTTTGCCTAATTAGAGAGCCGCCTCTGGCCCTATATCGCTCTTGAATGTAGATGCCAAAATCACTACTAAAATCCTTGCTAATAGACTAAATTCAGTCATCTTATCATTAGTGAATGGTGGTCAAACGGGATTTATGCTGGGCAAAGGTACCGATATAAATCTGAGACGTCTATACACCAATATATCACGGGCTAGTGGGGTGGACTCTCCGGGTGTGGTGGCCTCATTGGATGCCGAGAAGGCCTTCGACTCGGTAGAGTGGGAGTTCCTATGGCAAATACTTGACAAATTTAACTTTGGACCCAAATTTATTTCCTGGGTTAAATTAATATACAGACAACCCTCTGCAAAGGTCCGGACTAATGGTATGTTCTCTCCCTCCTTCTCTCTAGGCAGGGGCACAAGGCAGGGGTGCCCACTTTCTCCAGGGCTCTTTGCGCTAGCCTTGGAGCCTTTGGCCATCCTCCTCAGATCCTCCCCTACAGTTAGAGCGATAGAGATAGGTCCTCTAACTGAGAAACTCTCACTATATGCTGACGATACACTCCTATATCTCCCAGACGCCTCATCATCCCTGTCAGCTGCACTGGAAATTATAGATTGTTAGGGTTCCTTCTCAGGAATAAAGATTAATTGGTCTAATTCTACCCTTTTCTCACTTTCTCAGACTGTCCCCCCCATAGATCCACAAATACCATTGACTATAGTATCCAAATTTAAATATCTTGGGATTGAGGTACAGAGAGACCCCTCTCTGTATCTTATAGATAATCTATACCCAATTCTACATAAACTGACAGTTAAATGCCAGGCCTGGAAATCACTCCCTCTCGCCCCGGTAGGAAGGATTAATCTCCTTAAAATGACATTCCTGCCTAAATTCCTTTACGTTTTTCGTAATACTCCTGTCCCCATCCCTAACTCCTTTTTCCTGAAACTAGATCGTGTGGTTGTGCAGCTCCCTCTGTCGTTGGGTGGTCTGGCGCTTCCCTGCTTTAAGCAGTACTATTGGGCAGCGGTCATTGTTACGGTCGGGTGGTGGTTCACCCAAGCAAAATCTAACCCCTCGGTTAATCTGAAAGCAGCTATTCTGGGGTCATACTCGGCGCTAAGCAATCTGGTATTCAGAGGCCCCAAGGCGCACTCTGACATCATGACCCCCATGAGAACGACTGTCAGAGTCTGGGAGCAAATGTCGGTTAAACTTGGAGGTTCAGGGACTATTTCTTCATATACTCCATTATGGGGCAACCCCAAGCTACCTCACTTATTGACGGTTCCTGATCCGGCACTGTGGGCTAGTTATGAAATCAAGGTGGTGCAGCAGGTCATGTTGGGGGGCAGGATTATTTCTTATGATATACTCAGAGATACTTTCCAGCGTCCCTCCAAGATGCTCTTCAGATATTTACAACTAAGACACGCAATACAGGCACAATTTCCAGAAGGGGTCATAGTGAAAACGCATGGGGTAGAGAAACTCCTGATCTCCAAAAACGTTGACCGTATCCTCTCCTCTCTTTATTTTGCGATATCATGTGCGGGTGCTGATGGAGGGGATAGACTGTATGGCAGATGGAAGGGGGATGTGCCTAACCTTGCTGATGATGACTGGAAGGAGGGGATCCAGCAGTACATCCCGCTCATGATTTCAGCAAAGGATAGATACATCCAGTTTAAATTTCTACATAGGACATATTACACACCGCAGAAACTTTCCAGAATATATCCGACACATTTGGACAGATGCCCTAAATGTAATACGGAGCTGGGTACCTTCATGCATGTTGTCTGGTCCTGCCCTGTTATACAACATTTCTGGTCACAGGTGGTGGATACTATTAATACAGTGAGCCATTTGCAGATAGGGGTGAACCCGATCATCCTTCTTTTGGGAATTTGCGACAATATCTCATCCAGTATACATAAGAGACTATTTGTATTTTACGGCTCATTCTATGCTAGGAAGTCTATCCTGCTTAAGTGGAAACAACCTGACCCTCCCACGGTCTCTCAGTGGAGGGCTCTGGTGAACTATACACTCCCGTTATATAAGCTAACATATATGAATCGTAAGTGTCCCAAGAAGTTTGCAAAGATATGGGGAGAATGGACTAAGCAATAATATCAGAGGCAACTTGGTGGTGCTTCTGGTGGCTCCCCCCCCCCCCTTCTCATCTCTACCCCCTCTTTAGGTCCTTGCCTGTCCTCCTTCTCTCCTGCCCTCCCCCCCCTTTTTTTTTCTTTTTCTTTTTCTTCTCCCTCCCTGTGGTGACTCTGTTTGCATGCTAGGAAAGATCCCAATACCAATAATACGTTGGAAGTAAACTGAGTAAATAATAAATCAACATAACACTGTAAGAAAGAATGCTTTATTCAAGTGATGTAACCATATCAGTTATATGATACATGCATAATTTTACATGTGATGTTTCCCCCTTTCACTTATGATACTATACAATATACCTTTATGTTTACCATGTATAACCACAGTATGTTTTTATTGTATGCATAAATTTCTCCATCTGGAGACAAATGAAAACTTTTCTGTTAAAAAAAAAAATGAAAGGGTGATAATTCTGTTCTTTATATGTCAGATGGATGGTCTCGTTCATATTGTAGTTGTGATGACAGCGGGATGGGGTGTTTATGTGTGCACTGCTTTTTTTCCTGTCCCCTGGAAACATAGAAGTGGCTTCTGTGTTCCTTTTATATGTTTGATATTGTATGAGTCACCTCACTGCATGTATATGTATGTATGTATGTGTATTGATATATACAGTATATGTATATATACACACGCACACATATACATACACATTGTGTCATGCCGATCTCTCCGCTCTCCCTCCAGAACCGCAGGAAGCAGAAGTAGTCGGTGGACCCCAGGAAGAGTGCCAAGAGCAAAGACGACTCCAAGTTCGGGCAGAAGATGCTGGAAAAGATGGTCTGGTCCAAGGGCAAGGTGAGCGCAACATGTCAGACATTAATGGACAACTACACCCCCGAATACAGAGATGAGCTCTGTCTCTTGTCTAGTCTATTTGTTTTAAATAGCTCAGCAAGGGGTTTACTTCCTATCATTATATCAAAATTTGGTGGTAATGATTATCTGCTAAAAAGTGGTCATCATCCCTTTATCGTATGAAAATACAGGTTTTCCCGAGGGGTGAGATTTTAAAGGCACAGATTGTGACAACAATATTCTAAAATTCAATTTTAATAGTATTAAAATAGGTAATGTACAAAAATATAACAAAATTCATATAAAAGCAATCAGAACTAGAGATGCTAGACTAACATAGGAGAAATAACAGCATCTGCATCATATCATGTATATGAATTGACATGAAAGAAAGATGTCTGAATATGATACTGGTTGCTTGGACAATTCCTATGCGTTTCGGAGTACCTTAGACTCCTTCTTCAGGGATAGTCCGTAATGCAATTTAGTACAGCTTATAATTTAAAAAAATGTATAAAGAAACATATTATACATCCATTGAACACTAGATGGCAGCAAAAATGACAATGAGAAGAATTGGTCTACAGTTCCGATACTTACAGAGCTAACAGTCCCATGGATGGCAACCAACAGACACATAGAGTAGTAGACAAGGAATGAATGGCAAGAGGACCACTGATATTGGATGGATAGGCCCCAAAAGGAGATAGCAGTTGTAAAGTGTACCCCTTTACCCTCTGTAAAGGGGTACACCCTCTTCCCACACTTTACAGCCGAGACTGCACACACAGATGGGACAGCAAAGAAGAGATGTACAGCAAACACTGTACTCTCATGTAATGTAATCCCAAAGTGGACTGTCTACAATCTCTTTTTAGCCCTTTGCGCAGAAAAGAACTGCCTAAAGCTCATTTTTTGAACAAGTGTCTTTATGTGTGAGGTGAGAGACAACACAGACAATTTTTTTTTTTTTCTTGTCCGCGGTGGTGCAAGACAGACAAACATATCCTATCATGACAGGACGAGATACGGATCCTCGTTCTCTGTGTAGCGTCATCTTCTGCGAGAAGTACTTGTGCACTGCAATGGGTTTTTATGGGTCTATTGCCCAATTTGCTCTCTTCTCGTCTCCAGACAATTCACCGTAATCTGGGCGAACAGGTCCTGCTGTCTATCCTCTGTAAAGGGGTACACCCTCTTCCCACACTTTACAGCCGAGACTGCGCACACAGACGGGACAGCAAGGAAGAGATGTACAGAAAATACTGTACTCTCATGTAATGTAGTCCCAAAGTGGACTGTCTACAGTTTTTTTTTTAGCCCTTTGCACAGAAGGGAACTGCCTAAAGCTAATTTTTTTGAGCATGTATCTTTCTATATGAAGTGGGAGACAAGACAGACAAATATTTGTTTTTTATTTTCTTGTCCACGGTGGTGCAAGACAGACAAACATATCCTATCGTGACAGGACGAGATGCGGATCCTCCTTCTCTGTGTGGCTTCATCTTCTGCGAGTTGTGCACTGCAATGTGTTCTTTGTTTTTATGGGTCTATTGCCCAATTTGCGCTCTTCTCGTCTCTAGACAATTCACCGTACTCTGGGTGAACAGGTCCTGCTGTCTATCCTCTGTAAAGCGGTACACCCTCTTCCCACACTTTACAGCCGAGACAACGCACACAGATGGGACAGCATAGATGAGATGTACAGCAAACTCTGTACTCACATGTAATGTAATCCCAAGGTGGACTGTCTACAATGTCTTTTTAGCCCTTTGACCAGAAGAGAACTGCCTAAAACTCAGTTAGAGTTACCAACCTTCCGAGGCAAAATTTACTGGCAGAATGCCAAAAATTTACAAACGGCACCAATTTTTTACTGGCACCCTTATGTAAAGGGGAATGTTGCAAATCATGATCTAAGGTGGAACTCTGATGTAGAGGGGGGCTCTGGTGACCAGAGACCACCTTATATCAGAGTCCACTTTGTTCTCTTTACATCAGAGTTCCCACTTACATCAGGGTCTGCAGATTGAGTTCCTCGTTGCACTGTAAGGGGGAATCCTGCAGACTCTGATGTAAAGGGGAACGCCAGAAACTCTGATGTGGGGGGCACTCTGGTGACCAGAGACCACCTTCCGTACAGTGAATACACTAAGGTAAGGGGGGTTTACTAATATAGGGGGAAACCTTTATATCAGTGCTCCCTTACATCAGTGAATCCCCCTTAGACTGGCCTGGCGGTGCTGTCACTGACCTCCTCTCAGGTGCACCGTGCAGGGCTCAGTCAAATGGCTCCAGCTTGGTGGCTCTGGGTTTTATCCTACAAGAGATGGTCAGAGACTGCAGACAGGATACAGGAGACGGTCAGAGACTGCGGACATGCTACAGGAGACGGTCAGAGACTGCGGACATGCTACAGGGGTCGGTCAGAGACTGCGGACATGCTACAGGAGACGGTCAGAGACTGCGGACATGCTACAGGAGATGATCACAGACTGCGGACATGCTACAGGAGACGGTCAGAGACTGCGGACATGATACAGGAGACGGTCATAGGCTGCGGACAGGATACGGGAGACAGTCATAGGCTGCGGACATGATACAGGAGACGTTCATGGGCTGCGGACATGATACAGGAGACAGTCATAGGCTGCGGACATGATACAGGAGATGGTCATAGGCTGCGGACATGATACAGGAGACGGTCATAGGCTGCGGACACGATACAGGAGACGGTCATAGGCTGCGGACATGATAAAGGAGACGGACATAGGCTGCGGACATGATACAGGAGACCAAATGTGCTCACTACTAACTCAGATAAAAAAAATATATGAATAAACACCTCAAGACCATCAAGCACAATACATAATCAATTATATTATTATTATTATTATTATTATTATTATACAGGATTTATATAGCGCCGACAGTTTACGCAGCGCTTTACAACAACATTAGGGCAGACAGTACAAGTACAATACAATTCAATTTAGGAGGAATCAGAGGGCCCTGCTCGTTAGAGCTTACAATCTAGGAGGGAGGGTCAAGTTATACAAAAGGGTAATAGCTGTGGGGGATGAGCTAATGGAGAAAATAATGCAGTTGTTAGATGGAGGCAGGATAGGCTTCTCTGAAGAGGAAAGTCTTCAGGGATCGCCTAAAAGTGGATAAATTTGGAGACAGTCTGACAGATTGGGGTAGGGAATTCCAGAGGATGGGCGAGGCTCGGGAGAAGTCCTGGAGGCGGATATGGGAGGAGGTGATGAGGGAGCTAGAGAGCAGGAGATCTTGGGAGGAACGGAGATGGCGTTTAGGTTGGTATTTTGAGACTAGGTTAGTGATGTAGCTGGGGGCACAGTTGTGGATGGCTTTGTAACTTATTGTTAGTATTTTGAATTTAATTCGTTGGGCGAGTGGCAGCCAATGGAGGGATTGGCAGAGAGGGGTAGCAGACACTGATCGGTTTGTAAGGTGGATGAGTCTGGCAGCAGCATTCATGATGGACTGAAGGGGGGATAGTCTATTTAAAGGTAAGCCAATGAGGAGTGAGTTGCAGTAGTCAAGGCGAGAGATAACCAGGGAGTGAATCAGGAGCTTTGTAGTTTCACTGGTTAGAAAGGGACGTAGTTTAGAGATGTTGCGGAGGTTGAGGCGGCAAGCTTTGGAAAGTGATTGGATGTGGGGCTGAAAGGAGAGTTCAGAATCTAGGATGACACCTAGCACCCTGACATGTGTGGACGGGTGGATGGTTTTGCCATTGCTCTTGACAGAGAAGTCAGGGGAAGAGGCACGTGGGGGAGGAAATATTATAAGCTCAGTTTTGGACAAGTTGAGTTTGAGGAAGTGGTGTGACATCCATACAGATATGTCGGTTAGTAAGTTAGTGATGCGTGAAGAGACTGATGGAGTGAGTTGAGGGGTGGAGAGATAGATTTGTGTGTCATCAGCATAGAAATGATATTGAAAGCCATGAGAGGCTATCAGCTGACCCAGGGAAGAGGTGTAGATTGAGAATAAAAGAGGTCCAAGAACAGAACCTTGGGGGACCCCGACAGAGAAGGGAAGAGGAGTGGAGGAAGTAGAATTGTAAGTGACACTGAAGGTGCGTTGGGATAGGTAGGATGAGAGCCACTGAAGAGCACAGTCACGGAGACCGATGGAGTGAAGTTTTTTGAGGAGGAGGGGGTGGTCAACCGTGTCAAAGGCAGCTGAAAGGTCCAGAAGTAGGAGTACAGAATAGTGTCCGTTTGTTTTTGCAGTTAGTAGGTCATTTGTGAGTTTTAAAAGAGCAGTTTCTGTGGAGTGTTGAGGGCGAAATCCAGATTGAAGGGGATCAAGAAGGTTGTTTTTAATGAGGTGGTCACTCAATTGGTTGTAAACCAGGCGTTCAAGGAGTTTAGAGGAAAAGGGGAGCAAGGAGATAGGGCGTAGGTTGTTAAGATTGGTAGGGTCCAAGGACGGTTTTTTGAGTATGGGAGTGACCAGTGCATGTTTTAGAGCATCGGGGAAGACGCCAGAGGTGAGGGAGAGATTGAAGATGTGGGTTAGAGAGTGTAGAATGGGGTCAGAGGGTGACCTTAGCATTTGAGAGGGAACAGGGTCCAGGGGACAGGTAGTTAGGTGGGCGATAGAAAGGAGTTTAGCAACTTCGTCTGGAGTAGTAGATTTGAATAGAGGTAGTGTCAGTTGTATCTGTTGACATGGGGTCTTAGCTGGGGGAGATACCTGTAGAGTGGAGATTTCATCACGGATTGTATCAATCTTGTTTTTGAAGTGATTAGCGATTTCCTGGGCAGTGAGTAGATCAGTGGGGGGAGGCGGTGGAGGACAAAGTAGAGAGTTGAAGGTAGAGAAGAGTTTACGGGGATTGGATGAGAAGGTATTAATAAGAGTTGTAAAATAGGTTTGCTTGGCAGTGTGGAGGAAAGAATAGTATTTTTGGAGGGCAGATTTGTATTGGTTGAAGTCTTTGAGAGACTTAGTCTTGTGCCACAGACGCTCAAGAGCGCGACTACGTTTTTTGAGAATTTTAGTGTCATCTGTTTGCCAGGGTTGTAGGGGTCGAGGCCTGATTCTGCGTGTAGTGAGGGGAGCGAGCTTGTCCAGGGTGGAGGACAGAGATTTATTGTAGATGGATATGGCTTGGTTGGGGCAGGACAGGGGGGAGATTTTGTCATAGAGGTGGTCGGTAGCAGAGTAGAGGAGAGAGGAGTTGAAGTTGCGAAAGTTTCTACGGGTGACGGTTAGGCGATTGGAGGGAAAGGTGGTGGAAGACAGGGGGAGAGAGAAACTAATAAGGTGGTGGTCGGAGAGAGGAAAAGGATTGTTTGAGAAGTTGCATGGAGTGCATAGGTAGGAGAATACAAGGTCAAGGGTGTTGCCATCAGAGTGAGTAGAAGCCTGTACCCATTGCTTCAGGTCAAATGAAGAGGTTAGACTAAGAAGTTTAGAAGTAGCAGGAGTGTTTGTATTAGCAGGGATATTGAAATCACCGAGAAGGATTGTGGGAATTTCCGAAGAGAGAAAGTAGGGTAGCCAGGCAGAAAACTCATCAAGGAAAGTCGATAATGGTCCAGGGGGCCGGTAGATCACAGCAATTCTTAGGGAAGTGGGAGAGAATAGACGTATACAGTGGGCTTCGAATGATGAGAGTGAAAAAGAGGGAGGAGGGTGAATAACCTGGAAGGTGCTCTGGGGGGATAGGAGGAATCCCACTCCACCTCCCTTGCGTCCATTAGGCCTGGGGGAGTGAGTCCAGTGAAGGCCACCCTGGGAGAGGGAAGCAGGAGAAGGGGTGTCATATTCGTGGAGCCAGGTTTCTGTGAGAGCAAGTAGATTAAAGGAATTAGTGACAAAGAGGTCATGAACAGCAGTGAGTTTGTTGCAGACAGAGCGGGCGTTCCAGAGGGCGCAGGAGAGAGTGAGGCTGGTGTTGGCAATAAGAGGAATGGAGACTAGATTGTGTAGATTGCGACTACTGCCAGAGGGTGTAGGGTGATGGTGATGGGTGTGTTGGGCACAGTTAAATAAAGTGGGCCCAGGGTTTGGGGAAATATCTCCAGCGATTAGGAGATATGACCATACAGTACAAACACAATATACAGCAGCACTTTTCATCAGAAAATACCAGCCAAATCATATTGCTGCTGCTGCCTCCCCTCTCCTGGCATGCTTGGATTTGTAGTGCCCCAGCCCGGACACATGAGTTGGTAACTCTGGAGAGGACTGAGGAGGCTGCGCCTGTACTGGTGGTGAGCACTGCAGGTAATAGGAGATTGGGGAGAAAACGTCCTCCCTTTAGAAGAAAAGCAGATCTGACACACAAGCCTACTACAGAAGCCTGCAACACAGCCCATCCTCTGCCCCCCCTCCTCCTGCCCACTAAGACAAGTAAAGACACAACTGCATTTAGCTAATAGCTAGGCTAGCTAAGGTTACCCCCTGCTAGGCTGAAGTCTGTCCAGGGCCGGGCGGGCGCTCCACTGCAGGCTCACTCCACTCCACTCCTCCGCTCCCAGCATCTCCCAGAATCAAATAAGGCGCGCTGTCGGAGGAAGGGGGAGGGTACAAGACAAGTAGCAGCAGTCACAGGGATGATCGGAGACTCTCGGCAATGCTTCTGGACTGCACATGCGCAGTTCCGAGCCGGGACCATCATTTTTAAGGGCAAGAAATTTTCTTTACGGGTTTTCACTGACATGAAAAAATAGCCCCGTTTTTACGGGCTGCCCGTAAAAACACAGGCGGTTGGCAACACTGGTAAAGGGGTACACCCTCTTCCCACACTTTACAGCCAAGATTGTGCATACAGATGGGACAGCAGAGAAGATATGTACAGCAAACACTGTACTCTCAGGTAATGTAGTTCCAAAGTGGGTGGGGTTTGATAAAAAAAAAAAAATGTTATAACTTAAAAACCATAACAGCACAAATAAAAATTTTAGCAGCACAAACGTAGCACTAATCATCGAGACCAGTTTTGTGTCTTCTGGGTGTTGTAGTGTGCTGAGTGACCTTTAATATATCATTAACGCAAAAACGCTAAAAGATAGAATGGAAATTTAAACAGCACAAATGCGGCACTAACCAACCAGCCCAGTCTCGTGCAATTTGGCTGTTGTACCTAGTATGTGATCTGACACTTCCGGGTCTGGCGCGTACGCGCATGTCACCGGCAACCTGCTCCCACTGTGAATGGACACAACAGGAGCCAATCAGCGGGTCTGGCAGACGTGATGTCTGCTGGGGGGGCTCGCCGATCGTTCGAGAGAAAGGCAGAACGGCGGTTTTCCTATGTAAACAAGGCAGGCTGCCATACTGTGGGAGGCGAATGTGCCGATCCTGTGTTCCTGCTAAGCAGGAACACAGGATCTTTACATTCCCCTAGTCAAAGCACATCCCCCACAGTTAGTAATCACGCCCAGGGAAAACATTTAATCCTTTGATCCCCCCTGATGTTAACCCCTTCCCAGCCAGTGTCATTAGTACAGTGACAGTGCATATTTTTTTAGCACTGATCCCTGTATTAGTGTCACTGGTCCCCAAAAAGAGTGTCAGTTAGTGTCAGATTTGTCTGCCACAATATTGCAGTCGCTGTTTGCCGCCATTACTAGTAAAAAAAAGAAAAAATATATATACCATAGTTTGTAGACGCTATAACTTTTGCACAAACCAATCAATATACACGTATTGGGATTTTTTTTTACCAAAAATATGTAGCAGAATACATATTGACCTAAACTAATAAAGAAATTAGATTTTTTACATTTTTTTTATTTGGAATGTTTTATAGCAGAAAGTAAAAAATATTGTTTTTGTTTGTTTTTTACAAAATTGTCGCTCTTTTTTCATATATAGTGCAAAAAATAAAAACCACAAAGGTGTTCAAATACCACCAAAAGAAAGCTCTATTTGTGGGAAAAAAGGACATCAGTTTTATTTGGGTACAGTGTCGCACGACCGCGCAATTGTCAGTTAAAGTAACGCAGTTACCGTATCGCAAAAAATGGCCTGGTCATGAAGGGGGGTAAACCTTCCAGGGCTGAAGTGGTTAAACGAAAGCCTTACGATCTAGTATTGTATGAGAAAAATTTCCATGCTGTACTAATTGGATAATTTTGCATGAATTGTTGTAATCGGCTCTCGAAAGCTGTGTACTAACAATCAGATTATTGTGTGTCATAAAAAGAAAAAAAGGGGGTCAACAAGGACACCCTGGGCGGACTTTAGAGGCACAACAAACCTGAGAAAGCATAGTCAGAATAACAATATAATCAATTTTATTAAATATAAATACATACAGTACAAAGTCATTGACAAAAAGTATTAAAAATCATCTATATAGAAATATACATGATACAAGCCCAGATGTGTCTACGTGTTTCATATAGAACTTCTTCAGGACACATTCAGGTTTCAGTTAATTCAGAAAGGGGTTTCACTAAAATGAGAAAAGATTTATATAAAAACGTGAACACATAAACATATAATATCGTACAATAATGGATGAAAGGTAATAGCCCATGCCCAGAGATCAGACACTAAATTAGTACATTATATTACCTTGTACAGAGGCTTTCGCAAGCTCAAGAACAGTAGTTCAAATTTATTCATGTATAGACGTCAAGGTCTTAGCAATAGATGTGGATAACCATCAACTAGGGAAGGAGGGAAGAAAAAATAAACCCATAAGAAAAGCAAGGAGAAATATATATGTATGCAGATATCCTAATGTAGGAAGACAAGATGATATGTACCTGTTTCCATTTACAACCAATTTCGGGGTTCAGTCCCAACAAGGAAAAAGCCAATAAATAGCCAGTGATAAATAGTCGCACTGCAGCAACCATGGGAGGGCAACAAGGAGCCCATAGACCGTATCCAATGGTCCATATGGAGCCGTGCAAAAATGCACTGGGGGACTGGACCCCGAAATTGGTTGTAAATAGAAACAGGTACATATCATCTTGTCTTCCTACACTAGGACGTCTGCATACATATATATTTCTCCTTGCTTTTCTTATGGTTTTTTTTTTTTTTCTTCCCTCCTTCCCTAGTTGATGGTTATCCACATCTATTGCTAAGACCTTAACGTCTATACATAAATAAATTGATATACTGTTCTTGAGCTTGCGAAAGCCTCTGTACAAGGTAATATAATGTACAAATTTAGTGTCTGATCTCTGGGCATGGGCTATTACCTTTCATCCATTATTGTACGATACTATATGTTTATGTGTTCATGTTTTTATATAAATCTTTTCTCATTTTAGTGAAACTCCTTTGTGTATTAACTGAAACCTGAATGGGTCCTGAAGAAGTTCTATACGAAACGCGTAGACACATCTGGGCTTGTATATATTGTTATTCTGACTATGCTTTCTCAGGTTTGTTGTGCCTCTAAAGTCTGCCCAGGGTGTCCTTGTTGACCCCCTTTTTTTCTATTTTGTCCATATTATTGTATGATCGCTACGAAAGCGATATTTTTTGCACGATTTTCTGATCATGTGTACAGGCCTTTAGGCTTTAACCACTTGCTGACCGCCTTCCGCATATATACCTGTACGTCGGTCTGTGCATGTGGTACTGCGGGCATGTGCGCTGGCCACCTGCGATCACGGTGAAGAGAGGCAGAAAGTGATCAAATACCACCAAAAGAAAGCTTTATTTTTGGAAAAAAAAGGACATCAATTTTGTTTGGGTACGTCGCACGACCCTGCAATTATCAGTTAAAGCGACACAGTGGCGTATTTAAAAAAAAAATGGCCTGGTCAGTAAAACCTTCTGGGGCCGAAGTGGTTGACCTAGCCGAACAGCGCACGATGATGTACGTCGGCACAATGGCACGGCTGGGCAAATGGACGTACAGGTGCGTCCCCTTTAAATCGCGGCATTGTGGGCATGCGTGCCCTGTGACCGCGGGTCCCGTGGACCTGATCTCCGCCGGGGGCCCGCGATCGCGTCATGGAGCGGAAGAACGGGGAGATGCCTTTGTAAACAAGGCATTTCCCTGTTCTGCCTAGTGATATGACAGGGATCTACTGCTCCCTGTCATCAGGATCAGTGATCACTGTCAAGTCAGTGGTAGCCACCCCCCCCCACAGTTAGATCACCTCCCTAGGACACACTTAACCCCTTTAACCGCTTGATCGCCCCCTAGTGTTTAACCCCTTTCCTGCCAGTGTCATTTACACAGTAATCAGTGCTTTGTATAGCACTAATTGCTGTATAAATGACAATGGTCCCAAAATGGTGTCAAAAGTGTCTGATGTGTCCGCCATAATGTCGCAGTCACGATAAAAATCGCAGATCGCCGCCATTACTAATTAACCACTTCAGCACCGGAAGGATTTAATCCCTTCCTGACCAGAGCACTTTTTACAATTTGGCACTGCGTCGCTTTAACTGCTAATTGCGCGGTCATGCAATGCTGTACCCAAACGAAATTTGCGTCCTTTTCTTCCCACAAATAGAGCTTTCTTTTGATGGTATTTGATCACCTCTGTCGTTTTTATTTTTTGCGCTATAAATGGAAAAAGACCGAAAATTTTGAAAAAAAATGATATTTTCTACTTTTTGTTATAAAAATAACAAATAAATAATAATCCAATAAACTCAATTTTAGTCATACATTTAGGCCAAAATGTATTCGGCCACATGTCTTTGGTAAAAAAAATGTCAATAAGTGTATATTTATTGGTTTGCGCAAAAGTTATAGCGCCTACAAACTAGGGTACATTTTCTGGAATTTACACAGCTTTTAGTTTATGACTGCCTATGTCATTTCTTGAGGTGCTAAAATGGCAGGGCAGTACAAAACCCCCACAATGACCCCATTTTGGAAAGGTAGACACCCCAAGGAAATTGCTGAGAGGCATGTTGAGCCCATTGAATATTATTTTTTTTTTGTCCCAAGTGATTGAATAATGACAAAAAAAAAAATTACAAAAAGTTGTCACTAAATGATATATTGCTCACACAGGCCATGGGCATATGTGGAATTGCACCCCAAAATATATTCAGCTGCTTCTCCTGAGTACGGGGATACCACATGTGTGGGACTTTTTGGGAGGCTAGCCGCGTACGGGGCCCCGAAAACCAATCACTGCCTTCAGGATTTCTAAGGGCGTAAATTTTTTATTTTACTCCTCACTATGTATCACAGTTTTGAAGGCCATAAAATGCCCAGATGGTATAAACCCCCCCCCCCCCCCAAATGACCCCATTTTGGAAAGTAGACACCCCAAGCTATTTGCTTTGAGGCATGTTGAGTCCATGGAATATTTTATATTTTGACACAAGTTGCGGGAAAGTGACAATTTTTTTTTTTTTTTTTGCACAAAGTTGTCACTAAATGATATATTGCTCACACAGGCCATGGGCATATGTGTAATCGCACCCCAAAATAAATTTAGCTGCTTCTCCTGAGTATGGGGATACCACATGTGTGGGACTTTTTGGGAGCCTAGCCGCGTATGGGGCCCCGAAAACCAAGCACCGCCTTCAGGATTTCTAAGGGTGTAAATTTTTGATTTCACTCTTCACTGCCTATCACAGTTTCGGAGGCCATGGAATGCCCAGGTGGCACAGACCCCCCCAAATGACCCCATTTTGGAAAGTAGACACCCAAAGCTATTTGCTGAGAGGCATGGTGAGTATTTTGCAGCTCTCATTTGTTTTTGAAAATGAAGAAAGACAAGAAAACATTTTTTTTTTCTTTTTTAAATTTTTAAAACTTTGTGACAAAAAGTGAGGTCTGCAAAATACTCACTATACCTCTCAGCAAATAGCTTGGGGTGTCTACTTTCCAAAATGGGGTCATTTGGGGGGGGGGTTTGTGCCACCTGGGCATTCCATGGCCTCCGAAACTGTGATAGGCAGTGAAGAATGAAATCAAAAATTTACGCCTGAAGGCGGTGCTTGGTTTTCGGGGTCCCGTACGAGGCTAGGCTCCCAAAAAGTCTCACACATGTGGTATCCCCGTACTCAGGAGAAGCAACAGAATGTATTTTGGGGTGTAATTTCACATATTCCCATGGCATGTTTGAGCAATATATCATTTAGTGACAACTTTGTGCAAAAAAAAAAAAATTTGTCTCTTTCCCGCAACTTGTGTCACAATATTAAATATTCCATGGACTCGACATGCCTCTCAGCAAATAGCTTGGGGTGTCTACTTTCCAAAATGGGGTCATTTGGGGGGGGGGGGTTGAACTGTCCTGGCATTTTATGCACAACATTTAGAAGCTTATGTCACACACAACCCACTCTCCTAACCACTTGAAGACAAAGCCCTTTCTGACACTTTTTGTTTACATGAAAAATTATTTTTTTTTGCAAGAAAATTACTTTGAACCCCCAAACATTATATATTTTTTTAAAGCAAAGGTCCTACAGATTAAAATGGTGTTTCATTTTTTTTTTCACACAGTATTTGCGCAGCGATTTTTCAAACGCATTTTTTTGGGAAAAAACACACTTTTTTAAATTTTAATGCACTAAAACACACTATATTGCCCAAATGTTTGATGAAATAAAAAAGATGATCTTAGGCTGAGTACATGGATACCAAACATGACATGCTTTAAAATTGCGTACAAACGTGCAGTGGCAGCAAAATAATTACGTTTTTAAAAGCCTTTACAGGTTACCACTTTAGATTTACAGAGGAGGTCTACTGCTAAAATTACTGCCCTCGATCTGACCTTCACGGTTATACCTCACATGCATGGTGCAATTGCTGTTTACATTTGACGCGTTCGCCTTAGTGTGAGAGCCGGGGGGGACAGGGGTGCTTTTTATTTATTTTTTTTCTTTCTTTATTATTTTTTTGCTTTTTTATCTTATTTTTAAACTGTTTCTTCCATTTTTTTTTTTAAATCATTTTTATTGTTATCCCCGGGAATGTAAATATCCCCTATGATAGCAATAGGTAGTGACAGGTACTCTTTTATGAAAAAATTGGGGTCTATTAGAACCTAGATCTCTCCTCTGCCCTCAAAGCATCTGACCACACCAAGATTGGTGTGATAAAATGCTTCCCCAATTTCCCAATGGCGCTGTTTACATCCGGCGAAATTTAAGTCATAAAATGCTCGTAGCTTCCAGTTTCTTAGGCCATAGAGATGTTTGGAGCCACTCTGGTCTCTGATCACCTCTATGATCAGCTGGCTGAATCACCGGCTGCATTCTCAGGTTCCCTGTTGAGACAGGAGAGCCAGAGAAAAACACGGAAGACAGTGGGGGGGCATTCCCTCCCACTGCTTGTAAAAGCAGTCTAGAGGCTAATTAGCCGCTAGGATTGCTTTTACATGAAAGCTGACCGCTGGCTGAAAAGAATGATACCAAGATGATACCTAAACCTGCAGGCATCATTCTGGTATAACCACTCAAAGTCGTGAATGGCGTACCTGAAGACAAAAAAATGGTTAACAATAAAGCACAGTAAACGGTAAAGTATAAAAGATTGCATAACTGAAAAGCAAACATGATAAAACATAATAACAATAAAACATCGCAGAATAGAATACAGTAAAAAAGAGCAGAACACCAGAGAGAGAATAGAGAGAGAGAGAACAATAAAACGACAACTATTTTTTTTATTTTATATTTTTTTGTGGTTTTTTTGTTTGTTTTGTTTTTTACACTTTTTTTGTAACTAACTTTTATAACTGTAACCGGTTCCAGGTTCGGGTCTCTCAAAATGCGATGGCATCTTGGGAGACCCTGTGAAAGTGTGCCTAGTCTGTGCAATGCTGTACCCTACGCTAATACTCAACTAGTGAATGGTAGCGTTCAAAACATTCACCAATGCAAAGACCAGGATTGTCAGGACAGGAGGGACAATAATAGCGGGTGTCACGCCTATATCCGCGCTTTCTGCAGACACAACATCTTTTTTGGGGGGTTCGTTGGGTAGGGGTACTCGGGAGGACATAAAGAAAATGCCTCTCATGCAGCCGACTGCATTTGGTTGGGGATGTGAATGGGGGAAGTACGGGCGCTGCAGAAGTGGTGGGTTCCCAATTAGGATTGGCGAATGCAGCAGGAAGGGCACTATGGGCATGACGGCCTGTTTGTCTTCTTCTTGGTGGCAGCGGGACACTACTTGTGCTTGCCACCTCACCAGCTTGAACTGCACTTATGGGACTCGCCACGTCACCAAGTGTTACTGCAGTGCTGGTTTGACTACGACCGGGGTGTACTAGGCCGCTGGCGCTTGCCAGTTCACCGAAACGCTACCAAAAAAACTGTTAGCGATCGCAGGGATCAGGCCTGACTCTGCGAACGCTGTAGTTATGCGTTTAGTATTTTGTAAGTGACAGTGATCGATCGATACTGCACTTGGGTGGGCTGGGCTGGGCCGGGCGGAGGGGCAAAACGCAGGTGCTAGCAGGTATCTGGGCTGATCCCGCTAACACTGCGTTTTTGGGAACCCTAAACTGCTGGGGACGCTAGTATAGATCTGATCGGATCAGATATTGATCCGTTCAGATACTATACCACTAAGGGAGATGTACGGTGCGTGCGTGGGTGTTAGCGGTACTGGCGCTAATCTGACGCTGCCTGGGGCTGGTGCTTGCCAGTTCACCAAAACGCTACCAAAAAAACTGTTAGCGATCGCAGGGATCAGGCCTGACTCTGCGAACGCTGCAGTTATGCGTTTAGTGTTTTGTAAGTGTCAGTGATCGATCGATACTGCACTTGAGTGGGCTGGGCTGGGCTGGGCGGAGGGGCAAAACGCTCAGATACTATATATAGTATCTGATCCGTTCAGATACTATACCACTAAGGGAGGCGTATGCTGCGTGCGAGGGTGTTAGCGGTACTGGCGCTAATCTGACGCTGCCTGGAGCGACGCATATCGCCGCCGGGCGATCGGGGGGCTAAACCTTTATTAGGTAAAAAACGGCGGGTGCCCTGACACTATAAAAAATAAACGAACTAACCAGCGTCACCCGTAACGGATATACAGTGATCAGTGGTGAAAGGGTTAACTAGGGGGCAATCAAGGGGTTAAAACCTTTATTCGGTAGTATATGGGGGTCCCTGTCGCTATAAAACGCTGGCGGCGAACCTAAATATTTACCTCCCTAACTAGCGTCACCAGCGAAATTAATACAGCGATCAGAAAAATGATCGCTTGGCGACACTGGCGACGGGGGGTGATCAAGGGGTTAAAATTTTATTAGGGGGGTACTCTAGACCTAAAGGGGGCTAATACTAACTGCCCTACCACACTAACTGTCACAAACTGACACTATGCAGTAATCAGAAAAAAAAAAAAACTGCTTGGTGTCAGTGTGACGGGAGGGGGGGGGGGGGTGATTAGGGGGTGATCGGGGGGAGGGGGGATCGGGGGGTGTAAAGTGTGCCTGGCATGTTCTACTGTGTGTGTTGTGTTGTGCAACTCACTCAGATGTCTTCTGTCCTCTGCACCGGAACGGAAACTGCCGAGCCGAGGAGAGATGACCTCACATCCCCTGCCTCTGTGTACTACACAGAGGCAGGGGAAGATTCTCATTGGCTGGGAGCGATCGCGAGGGGGGGGCACGAATGGATGGCCTCCCCCTCATCTCTGAACGCTCCCAGACCAAAGCCGACCGCCGCTGGCACCAGGGGGGGGTCCGATCGGACCCCCCGCCCGCGGGAAGGCAATCACGTACCAGGTACGTGATTTTGCCTGCCCGTGCCATTCTGCCGCAGTATATCTGCGTGAGGCGGTCGGCAAGTGGAAAAAAAAAAATTAATAATAAAAATGCTATAAATCTATCCCTTATTTTATAGACGCAATAACTTTTGCACAAACCAATCAATTTACGCTTATTGCGATGTTTTTTTAACCAAAAATATGTAGAAGAATACGTATCGGCCTAAACTGAGGAAAAAAAATCGTTTTTTTATATATTTTTGGGGGATATTTATTATAGCAAAATGTAAAAAATATTGCTTTGCTTTCAAAATTGTCGCTCTTTTTTTAGTTTATAGCGCAAACAATAAAAACCGCAGAGGTGATCAAATACCACCAAAAGAAAGCTCTATTTGTGGGGGGAAAAAAAGACGTCAATTTTGTTTGGGTGCAACGTCGCACGACCGCAAAATTGTCAGTTAAAGCAACGCAGTGCCGAATCGCAAAAAGTGCTCTGGTCAGGAAGGGGGTAAAATCTTCTGGGGCTGAAGTGGTTAAGGACAGACCTCTGATACCAGTTTCATAATCCTGATAATACATCTTCTGACATGCACTTGTGTCTGGTTCCTCTCCCTATAAGTGCTTGCCGCCTTGTTGGCATATCTCATATGAACTTTAGTGAGGAATTATAAAAAGATACCATTTTCTTTCCTCTTCCACAGTTTACAAAACACCAGCAATTCGCCTGGGTGAAGTAGAACATAACAACGAATACCATAAACATAATAAAAATGCTGACAGTGAAATCTTTATTTTTATTGCCATAAAAGTTACACGCATGAGCCTGCAAACATTATCCGCCTTTCACTACCACATGCACAGTGCACACAAGAAGGACCCACGAGGCGCGGGATTCCCCCACACTTCCGTCTCACAGCCTGTTAGATGGACAGAGCGTTTAGCCAATTATAAGCCCCGATTCTTTCTTGTAGGAGGAGAGCGCCGCCTGCCATTGGCTAGTTTTGTGAATGGATAGTGCGTAGTTGTGGGCGGCGCGGTGTCGGGAGCTGTGCTGGTGTGGGAGTTTCCTATGAGTGTGTAATGTCAGTGTTGTCAGGGCGGTGTTCGCTTATAGTAACAGTGTGTATGGACGCTGGTTATTGGTGACAGTGTGTTTATGTTAGTTTCTCTCATTGTTTATTGGTTTTTAAGGCAATAGAAGCAAAGCAACATATTAACGTTACAGTGTTGCTTAATGTAAATGCTACTAGGTAACAGTTATTTTGCTATGGTATTAACGTGTTTAAAGGCAGAACTTATTTTTGTTGTCTCTGTACCATTTCAATTCCTCCCACTTTCTGTCCCAGAAACAAACAAAATGCATTGGAGACAATGAGGAAGACAAAATAAAAGGATTAGTTCACCTTTACCAAAAGATGATTCATGCAGATGTCTGCAGCTCTGACCAAAGTTGGATAATGCACTTGCTATGTGTAGGCCATCTTTGTACTTCCCAAAGCCTGGCCAGTAAGCTCCCGGAGATGGTATCATCCCACCTTGCCTTGTTGCTAGGACGTTGCTAAGACTCACCCAGCTGTTACTGCTCAGCCCCCACCATCATTGGAGCAATCTCTCAAACCCCCGCAACATGTGTGGTCCATTATTTTCTCCATCATGGCTCAGAGATACTGCAACAGGGAATAGAGCAAACGTGAGGGGGTTTGAAGCAGCTGGGAGAATCTTATGCCCCGTACACGCGATCAGAAATTTCACCAGCAGAGTCGGATGTGAGCTTTTGGTCAGAAATTCCGACCGTGTGTATGATCCATCGGACTTTTGCTGGCAGAATTCCAGCCAGCAAAAGATTGGGAGCATGTTCTCAGTTTTTCGTTCGGAAAAAGTTCCTATCCGGACGCGCAAAAAATCACGCATGCTCGGAAACAATTCGACGCATGCACGGAAGCATTGTACTTCATTTTCTCGGCTCGTCGTAGTGTTGTACGTCACCGCGTTCTTGACGGTCGAAAGTTCAGAGAACTTTTGTGTGACCTTGTGTATGCAAGGCAAGCTTGAGCGGATTTCCGTCGGAAAAACCATCCAAGTTTTTTCTGACGGAAATTCTGCTCGTGTGTACGCAGCATTAGCAACGTCCTAGCAACAAGGCAGTGTGGGATGATACCAGGCTTCCGAAGGTGCTGTACATAAATGGCCGCCTCCTATAGCAAGGGCATTATTGAACTTTAGTCAAAGCTGCACAGCTTGTTTTTATATACTGTATAAACAGTTTTTTTTTGGTAAAGGTGAACTGACTCTTTAACTGCTTACCCACCATATAACTTACATATATGTTGGCAAGGCAGCTCTGCTGCGCAGGATCACATACACGGGGCTTATGCACAACAGGAGCTGATCGGCAAGTACAGCAGACTACATGTCCGCCGGTGCTTCAGTACAGAGGCAGAACGGCTATCTGCCTATGTAAACAAGGAAGATTGCCATTCTGTCAGTACAGAAGGCATGGCTCCTGTGTTTCTGTAAAGCAGAAACAACGGCCCATGCCTTCCACTACTAAAAGCACCTCCCCCACTACACTGAATCACCAGCTAGGCACACATTAAGGCTCGGTTCACACTGCAGCGATGCGGAAACCCTGCGAATCCACTGCGGTTACCCACGTCGCATTTCTACCGGCGACAGTTTACACTGTCCTATGCGAACTGCTGGGAGTGTCAATTAAAAGTTAATGACACCCCCAAATCAGTTTGCTTATCGAAGTGCAATCTGCAAATGCGGACAGGAATCGGATTGCATGGGTGTGAACACCCATGCAATCCGATTCTGCTGCGGACCAAAAAAAGGGTCCTGTGCGAGTTTGGTCTTAATGCGATGCAAATTCAGCCTTGCTATGGAGATTCTGAAGAATGTTTGATACAGGATAACTTTTTTGTTACGCTCCATTTATTTTGTTTCAGTTATATGCAGATCATGGGGGTGATTAAAAGCTAAACCAAAGTCATAATACTTGCCCTCTTCAATGGTCCAGTGTCCGTGAGGGTTTGCTTGCCAGCGCTTCTTCTGGGTGCCAGTCTTCGTTGTCTTGATTGGCCAGTGCAGGATGACATACAGTAACGCATGTGCAGAGGTCATGGTCCCCAGCACATGTGATTTAAGTGTCTACCTGTGAACAGGCAGATAAATTTATTTTGGTACAGAAGATTCATTACATGTCTCTTTTGTGATAAATAGCCAGCTCATAGGCTTTGTAATTTAGCCTTTAGTTCTGTTTTAAACGTTGTCCCTTTCACTTTACTAGTGAGATAACTAGCATCATTTGAAGGAGATTGGCAGTGGCAGCCTTCATATATAAGAGGCTTGCTTTAAAGGGACCCCGCCACCAGACTACACCTATTATTTTATAATTATAATAGTGCTTTTTTTTCTATTCAATATTGCCTCTCTAGATAATCATTTGTTAACTTGTTGAAGAGATACATGCAGGCAAAAAGTTTGAAGGTCTGGACTTACTGTATGATGCGAAAGCTAGTGATGCATCCAGTTTTGTAAAATCTTGGTTTCAGCTAATGAGAATTATTTTGTCTTCCAGATTGATCACAGTGATGTCAGTGTGTGATGACCTCTTGCTTTGCAACTTCCCTAAATGCAGGGTAAAGTTATCTGGTCGAGCCTGGGTCACAGCTTGTTCACATATATTCTGTGACCAGCATGGAAGTGGAGAATTCAGTCGATCTCCTGCAGTCTGTCCAGCCTGTAATAGCACACTCTCCAGTAAACTGGATATTGTTCGTACTGAGCTGAGCCCTTCTGAGGAACACAAGGCCATGATGCTGTCGGGCTTACGTCCTGAGATTGTCCTAGATATTTGTTCTCGTGCTTTAGCTTTCTGGACCTACCAGGTAGGAAAAGGATAGCTGCAAAGAAGAATGGTCAAGTTCACAAATTAGTACATATATTTTTGGGAGAAAAATGTGGACAAACCATAGATCAGGGTTTTTATATTGAGCACTAAGTTTGTCCATACTATAGGGGTCTATTTATATAAAAAAAAATGCATAGCTATCCATTCAATGAATCTGCATATACGTTAGTTCTGTGCAAATGTGGTAAAAAACAAACAAAACAAAAAACACATTTTCTTTAGGTCGTTTTTCTCTACTAAGTGAATATTCTGTTATACAGTATTACACAAAAGTGAGTACACCACTCACATTTCTGTAAATATTTTATTCAAACTTTTCATGTGACAACACTGAAGAAATGTCACTTTGCTACAATGTAAAGTAGTGAGTGTACAGCTTGTATAACAGTGTAAATTTGCTGTCCCCTCAAAATAACTCAACACACAGCCATTAATGTCTAAATCGCTGGCAACAAAAGTGAGTACACCCCTAAGTGAAAATGTCCAAACTGGGCCCAATTAGTCATTTTTATCTCCCCGGTGTCATGTGACTCCTTAGTGTTACAAGGTCTCAGATGTGAATGGGGAGCAGGTGTGTTAAATTTGGTGTTATTGCTTTCACTCTCTCATACTGGTCACTGGAAGTTCAACATGGCACATCATGGCAAAGAACTCTCTGAGGATTTGAAAAAAAAACTTGTTGCTCTACATAAAGATGGCCTAGGCTATAAGAAGATTGCCAAGACCCTGAAACTGAGTTGCAGCATGGTGGCCAAGACCATACAGCGGTTTAACAGGACAGGTTCCACTCAGAACAGGCCTCACCATGGTCGACCAAAGAAGTTCAGTGCACATGCTCAGCGTCATACCCAGAGGTTGTCTTTGGGAAATAGACGTATGAGTGCTGCCAGCATTGCTAAAGAGGTTGAAGGGGTATTTGGGGGTCAGCCTATCAGTGCTCAGACCATATACCGCACACTGCATCAAATTGGTCTGCATGGCTGTTGTCCCAGAAGATAACATCTTCTAAAGATGATGCACAAGATAGCCTGCAAACAGTTTGCTGAAGACAAGCAGACTAAGGACATGGATTACTAGAATGTGGTTTGATGAGACCAAGATAAACTTATTTGGTTCAGATGGTGTCAAGCGTGCGTGGCAGCAACCAGGTGAGGAGTACAAAGAAAAGTGTGTCTTGCCTACAGTCAAACATGGTGGTGGGAGTGTCATGGTCTGGGGCCTTATTAGCAAATAAGGCCCCATACACACAGGGCATGCTCAGTTGGAGTCCGCCTGCTCAGCAGAGAATATGTGTGCTGATGCCTGCTGAGCAGGCAGATGGCCGATCTGTGTCAGCTCCGCTTTTGCAGAGCGGACACAGCCCGCTCTTTGGGCGGCTGGATGTAAACGGAATGCCTGTCTATTTACACCTGACTGCCATCCGATCCGATCCACCAGACAGATGCAGAATGGATGCCCATCCGTCTGTTTTTACCAGACAGGATCAGATTGGATGTTGGCGGGTGTCAACGGACACATGTCCGTTGACACCCGCCGCTCCATTGGGGAGAACGGAGTGTCTGATCGGGTCCGCCTGAAAAACTGACAGGCGGACATGATTGGTCCGCCCCTGTGAAAGAGCCCTAAATGTTACCAATATACCTTCTGTGTTTGTAGATACATACTAGTCATTATAGTTCCCATTTCACTGAAAACTGTTTGGGCTATGGACTACTGTTTCCCAAAAGTTCAAAAACCCAGAGGAAAAAATTTATTAGGCCTTCCATTAAAATCTCCTATGAGACTATTGATGGTTTTCATAAGGAATGTACTGATTCAATTACAGAATTAAACACCTTCCTTTTTAGGCACCTGCAAAATTGTGAATTTTTATTTGTGTTACTCAATATGCTTAATGAATATTTTCATGTATCTTAATCATGTTGTATTTTTTCTGTGTGGAACATTCTGGGTAACTTCACACCTACTCATATACAGTATCTCACAAAAGTAAGTACACCCCTCACATTTTTGTAACTATTTTATTATATCTTTTCATGTGACAACACTGAAGAAATTACACTTTGCTACAATGTAAAGTAGTGAGTGTACAGCTTGTATAACAGTGTAAATTTGCTGTCCCTTCAAAATAACTCAACACACAGCCATTAATGTCTAAACTGCTGGCAACAAAAGTGAGTACACCCCTTAGTGAAAATGTCCAAATTGGGCCCAATTAGAAATCCCCCCCCCCCCCAGGTGCCATGTGACTCATTAGAGTTACACGGTCTCAGATGTGAATGGGGAGCAGGTGTGTTAAATTTGGTGTTATCGCTCTCAATCTCTCATACTGGTCACTGGAAGTTCAACATGGCACCTCATGGCAAAGAACTCTCTGAGGATCTAAAAAAATGAAGTGTTTACAAATGTTTACAAAAATGTGAGGGATGTACTCACTTTTGTGAGATACTGTATGTAGCCACTTTCATAGCCATTCTATTAGACTCCCAAATACTCGCAAAAATTAACAAAGTAAACAATCTACCTGACCCTGTAATGCATTCACACAGCAGTTTGTGTGTTGGCAGGGTGGCCTCTGTCAAGTATCAGTAGAATCTAGCCTGGTGGTTGTAATTGCTGCTTGCACACACTATCCCCTTCCCGACCGGCGCACGCTGATGTACGTCGGCAGAATGGCACGGCTGGGCAAATGGACTTACAGATACGTCCATTTGAATTCTCCGCCGTGCCATTGCGTGCGCACCGCCAGCTGGGAGCTCCTTGAGTCGGGTCACTGGTCCCGCGGACTCGATCGCCGCGGGGATACCCGCGATCGCCTCACGGAGAGGACGAACGGGGAGATGCTGATGTAAACAGCATCTCCCTGTTTTGCCTAGTGACAAGTGTCACTGATCACAGCTCCCTGTCATCGGGAGCAGTGATCAGAGTAATGACACTGCTAGCCCATCCCCCTACAGTTAGTAATCACTCCCCTAGGACACACTTAACCCCTCCTCGCCCCCTAGTGGTTAACCCCTTCACTGCCAGTGTCATTTACACAGTAATCAGTGCATTTTTAATCGCACTGATCGCTGTATAAATGGTCTCAAAAATGTGTCAAAAATGTCCGACATGTCCGCCATAACGTCGCAGTCACAATAAAAACCGCTGATCGCCGCCATTACTAGTAAAAAAAAAAAAAATTAATAAAAATGCCATAAAACTATCCCCTATTTTGTAAACGCTATAACTTTTGCGCAAACCAATCAATAAACGCTTAAACGCAAAAATATGTAGAAGAATACGATCGGCCTAAACTGAGGAAAAAATGTTTTTTTATATATTTTTGGGCGATATTTATTATAGCAAAATGTAAATAATAATGCGTTTTTTTCAAAATTGTCTCTCTTATTTTGTTTATAGCGCAAAAAATAAAAATCGTAGAGGTGATCAAATACCACCAAAAAAAGCTCTATTTGTGGGGAAAAAAGGGCGTCAATTTTGTTTGGGAGACACGTCGCACGACCGCGCAATTGTCAGTTAAAGCGACGCAGTGCCGAATCGCAAAAAACACTCTGTTCAGGAAGGGGGTAAAATCTTCCGGGGCTGAAGTGGCTATAGACGGCTATCAGATTTGAACTGTGTAGAAATCAATTGCAGGTCCTGCTGCTTGTTTGCATGTAACCACTCATTTAAGTGATTACATACGGATACCGACCCTTGATTCAGACATTGTGCATCCAGGGACGACATTTCTGCTGAGTTTTGGCCTCAATAAACTGGCTGCGGTTAATTGGCCAGTTTGTATGGGGCTCAGAGTGTTGCTGCGTCAAGAAGCAGTATTCAGCCGCCTCTGAAAATAGCCTAATGCATTATACGTGGAGCTGTTTTCATAAAAAAGGCTAGTTACATCTTAGTGTGTGAACAATGTGAACCCATAGGAAATGTAAAGATGCTGTAAAGCACCCTTTTAAGTGTAAATGGGCAGTCAAACATAACGTTTTTCATGGCAGAGATGCACTGAGAACACACAAACTTTAACCTGCTTCAGTTAGCGTCCATGTTCACCGATTCAGGTGCAATTCAGGTCTGAATTTTTGCCTGAATTCGCACCTGAAAAGGAGCCAAAAACAATACCATGGCCATTAAACTTTGCTTCATGGCACAGAAAAATTATCTCTCCCCCCCAACAAATTTAGCAGGCAGTACGACAGTGAGACATATTCAAGTGACTGGCACCGGAACTGCAAACTAAATACTAGGCTCACAGTTGTGGCGGGGTATTACTCGTCAAAGAACCTGTTTGGCTTTCAGAAAAAAAAATAGGCATTCAGAAGGCAGTAGTATTGCCTCCTTAAGGCTGGGTTCACACTGCTGCCGTTGCAGACATCGCATGTGATTCGCAGCGCACTGCTGTTCACATCACATGCGATGTCTGTGCTGTGCGATATCAGCCATACAGATAGTATGGCTGATATCGCACCGCATTCGGTCCAAACTCGCACAGGACCCATTTTTTTGTTCGGACCAAAATCGGATCGCATGGGTGTTCACACCTATGCGATCCGAAAGTGTCCGAATTGTCAGTTCGCATTGCGATATGCGGGCTGAACTGGGGGTGTCATTAACATTGTATGACACTCCCCAGCAGTTCGCATATGGCAGTGTGAACTGCCGTGCGAGTTGGTGCGGTGCGGGAACCCGCAGTAAATTCGCTGCGTTCCCGCACCGCAGCAGTGTGAACCCAGCCTAATACCTAGTCCACTGCTTCTGTACTGTTCTATGGAAAATGATCCACTGCAGATTGCTCTTTACAGGTGTAAACTAGTCCTAAGGGCCATTACACACCATGCCCATATTGGCTAAATATGGGCATGTGTCCTTATAGGTGAACTGACATCACCAGCATGCAAACCCTTTGTTTATGTGTGCTGATTAAATTTTAATGTTTGGATAGAGATGGGTTCAGGGGATGCCCAAGCACCTCTATGTTGCAGTAATGTGAAGTTTAGCAGGAGGAACCAGTCACAGGAGAGCTGCAGGTGATCAATCCTCCTGGAACTGTTGGATTCTCAGCAAACTTCTGGGGATCATTTCAAAACAACGGAGTGGAGTACAGTAGCATGGACCGCAGGAGAGGTTAGTATTCTGTTTCTTCTTTCCAGGCATATTCTTGGTTTCTTTGTTTTACTTGGGTGCTTGATTCACTTTAAAAATCGCTTCTAATTGTTGTCTAAATGCACGAAATTCATGATCCTTCTACTTTTTTAATTGAGCAATTATTATCCAAAGTTCCTTCTTAGGGTATATTCTTGTTTGTTCACAAAAAATCCTCCAATGAAGTTTGAGTTTTCACAGCGTTCATATGGTCAAAAGTTCCACTCACAAGTATGCATTAGGGGCTGCCTCCATAGCTTAGTGTTCTGAGAGCATGCAGAGAGTGCCCTTTTAACACAGAAAAAATGTATGCTGCAGTTCAGTGTTAAAACCGACTCGCTTAGCCACTGCAAATATGTTTAGGGCCAATGGGAAATGGTTAATGGGGAGGAAGCAGCATGCTTAATATTTTATAGTTTTGACTACTTTATCTATATTTTAATTATGTATGTGAATGAAAGTATTTTTATTTTTTGAAGGCAATCTCTAAGTGGTGTCCAAGTCCACTTTTTCTTCTTTAATATATTAACTGCTTGTTGAGTCTAGGGCTACAGGGATAAGGAGTAACAGTTCTCACTCCTTGCATCTGTATGCTCCTTTGAAGCTTCATCTCTAAAGCACCCCCCTGGCCACGGCCACACGCCTACCTCCTCCATGTACAATGCAGGCTTAATAGCCCTGCTTTGTACATGATGACACCCACAGCCCAGAGTTTCAGGGAGAAGAGGAGAGCACCAGAGTGGGAGTTAAGGTAAGTAGTACATCTTCTTCAGCTCCCCCTAGTCCAAACAAGCGTTTAACCCTTACAATTTAGTGGGCCCCCATTGCCAGGGTTTGTTTCTCCATCCCATAGCTTGGCATTAAAGAAAAAATCGAGTAGCTTGTTATGATAATGGACTGTTTCTTACATTGAACCCTTTCATTACCAGACCAAATTTAGCAGCAACTTGACAACATCTCTATGGCTATTTTGCTGCCTAAATTATTTTTAAACATATGAGGTTTTTATTTTGTTTGATAAATATCCTGTTTGTGTTTTCAGGTTTTTTAATTATAGGCTTACATACAAAAATGTGAATTTATTTAAAGTATATAAATTAAACAGACATACTGCCATTTTCAGGCTATAGTGGCTACTGCAGGCTGAAGGAGTTTATTTTGTTCATTTTGTAAATGAATCTCTGGTCTGCATGTGATCACCGTGAATAGCTGTCACAGTGATCACATGGCTGAGGGTCACACTGAATTGGTCTCAATATAAGTATACATTTTTTTTTTTTTAGCCCTAAATAACTGGTACATAACAATAAAAATGATCTCTGTTCCTTGTTGCTCCTTGAATCATTTAGATATACCAGGAGCGGTTATACCAGGAGTATAGTTACAGCAAAGCAGAAGGACATCTGAAGCAGGTGGAAAAACTGTATACTCATCAAATACAAAGCAAGGATGCAGAGATGGCTGCCATGAAAGGGGAAGTAAACTCTTTAAAGAAAATCTTGGAAGAATATAAAAGAAAATACAGCGAACTCTCAGAAAAGCTGATGGAGCGCAATAGGCAGTATAATAAGCTCCAGGGAATGTACGATGGACTGAGACTTCGCAATATGGCCGTAGCTAACAGAGAGGCATCTTCAAATGGAGAACGAGCTCAACCGGACTTGTTTATGGGTAACTAGAGATGCAATGAGACAGATGCTGAATTATCCTAACGGAGCTGCTTGTAGGTCTTAAAAGAAACTTATTCTCAGAGAAATTTGTGGGTTGCCATTTTAAACTTTTGTTTCTGGAAAGACTAGTCATCCGATTGTTATGTTGATTAATTAGTTTTAGCACGTTCTGAATCACTGACCTAAGTAAGGATATATTTATATATATATATATATATATATATATATAGATATATATATATATATATTTCGAAGTTATTGCAGTTAGTAACTCAAAAAAGTATTGAAACTAGAAACAGCCATGTGACTAGAACTTTTAAAAGGAAATCTGTAATGACAGCCAAATGTTTCTCCAAATACAGGTTTCCTTTAAATTTTCTAATGTTGAATGGGTAAATCATGTATATTGTGCCTGCGTTTCTGGGCAGCTGAACCCTGTTCAGAGAAGCTACCTAATGCCCCGTATACACGACCGGTTTTTCCGTCAGAATAAACTCTGACGGTTTTTCCGAGGGGGTTCCGCTGAAACGGACTTGCCTACACACGATCACACCAAAGTCCGATTGTTTAGAACACAATGACGTACGGCGGGACTAGAAAAAGGAAGTTCAATAGCCAGTAGCCAATAGCTGCCCTTGCGTCATTTTTGGTCCGTCAGAATAGCCTACAGACGAACGGTTTTCCCAATAGGAATTGATTCAGTTGGAAAGATTTAAAACATGTTCTATTTCTAAGTTCGTCAGAATTTTCGAAAGAGAAAGTCCAATGAAGCCCACACATGATCGGAATATCCGATGGAATGATTCCGTCTGACCTTTTCTGCCGGAAAGTCCGGTCGTGTGTACGTGGCATAAGATCTTTCTTCTTATCCTAGAAAGCTAAAAAAAGGTGACTCTTCTAGGATAAGGGCCTCTGTAAGTGGAAGTTGTGAGAGTAAGGAGAGTCTGGTTTTGAGGTCCAGCCTTGGATATGAATCCTTATCTGATGGAGTATTACGATAAAAGGGAGAAAGCTTTGAGGTTTTTCTACGCAATGGCTCTCTGTACCCACTTCCATAAATGTATCATCATGACTACCTCATTAGACATGCATTATAGGAGTGGGGTGTCTTTTTCCTCCCTGCCACAACATTCTAATGAGAAGTGTCCATACAATATTCATATTTTTTCCATTTTGACCATGAGGACTACCAAAAACGAAAGCGCTTTTTGCAAAAAAAAAAAAAATTTCAAATTGCATATAGGCAAATGTATATGGTTACCTAAATTGTATTTCTACCTTTTCAGTCAAATTTGAGAAAACCCCACTATATGCTTGTTATAACTTTAGAAGTTTCTCAGGAGGAGGTGTCATGGCTGACTGCAAGGTTTTTTGAACAATATTACAGTGAGCCTGTCCCAAGAAACATACAATGCAACACCAGCAATTTACATACAGATTCAGTTGTGCTGCCCTCTGCACAATTCAGGAACCTCACTTGAGGCCCTCTATATTTACCATTTTGACTACACCACTGGTATACATGCGGTGTGATAATCAGTGTTCTGAATCTCTAATATAGCAGATCTGCACCCTGTCATCCTCATTCTTCTTGCACTGTAGTGAGTTTCTGACATGACATCTAATCAGGTATCAGACACCTAATTAGCTCAAGCATTTTCTGGGCCAGTGATCACTATATTGGAACATGCACCTTAAAATCAAAAGAGCAACAACAACTTTCATCTTTCTATCTTGACACATTTATTTTAATGAGACATACAATACAGTAGATGATCTACAAATCAATGATAATAATTTTGTGTATTGTTTTCCCTTTAGGAAACAAGTTTCCAGTTGCTAGAACACCTCCGTTAAGATCATGTGATGCTGATTTTCGCCCTCAAACCTTCTTCTGTACTTCCCCTTTTGATGATTCTGGAAACACTGCCTTTGGCTCTCCTGGAAATAGAGCAGACCCACAAAACATGGCATCATCCAGGGCTTTCAAAGTTATGAGGATGTAGGATACTAGAACAGAACAATACTCTATATTACAAATGAGTTTAGTGCCTTTCTCATTCAGAGAGGTTTGGATGTTTCAATTGAGTTCAATTAAATAAAGTACTAATACTAAAGTAATGCATTGTAGAGGTGTGATGAATCCATAGATTTTAAAAAGGTACATTTGGTAGCAATTGTCACTCAATTTTACATTACACACACATTTGTTTTTGTTTTTTTTGCTTGTTTTTTTGTTTTTTTGTTGCAGCTTTGGCATGTTCCATTTACAATTAGATTGTTATCTAAAAGCTGAACTCCAGCTATGTTTTTTTATTTCATAGTTACATTGGTTTTGCTTGGACCAATGTAAGTGTATACATATTCCATACTTGTGGGACTGCTGTGGAAGTGAAGAAGCACTGTAGTAGTCTGTGCTACTACAGTGGTTATTACAGCCTTCCAGGTCTTGTTCAGAGTGGCCTTTCTGCATAGTGAACACAGGGGGTCGCTCACTTTTTTTTTTTAGTGAATATAAGGCATTCTCCGACTGGGGCGGTGAGGTTGCAATCTACCTCATCTAATCAGAGAACACTTTGGGAGCAATTTATCAAAACTGGAGCAGCTGCGCATGGCAATCAATCAGCTCTTATCTTCAGTTTAGCTTTGAAAATGAAAGATAGAAGCTGATCGTTGTTACCATTCACAGCTGTTCCTGTATTTTAAAATTATACATTCTGTGACTGGCGTCCATGCTTAGTGGGTGACCCCATGTGTTCAATGTGTAGAAAGGCAGCCGCTCAGCAAAAGACCGCACAAGTGGTAGGTTGCCTTAAACCGTTTAGTCATTTTTATGATCTTGGTTGAAAGTTCTACAAAATTATCAGAGACGTGGGATGAAGTCCAGTCCAGTACATCCCTAAGCTGTTAAAGTGGCTGTAAACCCTTACAGACCACTTTGACCTACAGACAAGTCTAGATTAAGGCTTACCTGTTGGTCCAAGAAATATCTCCTAAACCTACACAGTTTAGTAGATATTTGCAAAAAGACAGGCACCACTGTCTACGGTGCATGCGCCATAGACAGCGGCGCGCAGGCGCACTGAGCATGCCGCTGCTAATGGCGATATGCCGTAAGTGGGCATGCGCATGTGCGGGAGTGACGTCATCGCGGCTCCGGCCAATCACAGCGCCGGAGCCACGATCCCTGGAAAGAAGATGGACACTCCGTAGCAGAGGGGACATCGGTTACATCGCAGGTTCCTGTGTCAGGTAAGTGACACATAATGGGCTACTATGCGATAGAGGAGAGTATCAATTCAGTGGCACAGCAGGTAGTGTAAGGCCCCTTTCCCACAGGCACCTCCGTTTTGCGGGAAGCCCGTTTGCTCAGCGTGGGATCGCTTCGCTGATCCCTGCTGAGCAGGCGGATGACAGGTCTGTCTCCTCTTAATGAACAGAGCGGAGACAGACCCAGTCCCGCTCTCCTCTCTGGGGAGATCGGATGAAAACGGACCGCCCGTTTGCTTTTTTCTGATCATATCTGATCCTATCCGCCAGACGGATGGAAAATAGGACCTCCATCTGTCTGGATTTTGCAGACAGGATTGGATTGGATAATGGCGGATGTGTCCGCTGACATCTGCCGCTCATAGAGTTGAATGGAGGGTCCGATCGGTCCGCCTGAAAAACTGACAGGCGGACCTGTTTGGACAGCCCGTGTGAAAGGGCTCTAAAACTGGAAAAGTGACATTCTTTTGTTTTACATACAATTTAGCATTCTGAAAGGGCAGGTTCATACAGGGTTTACAATAAGTTTGGTACCAACTTCCCAGCTTGAGGCTGGGTTCACACTGCAGCACAGAGCGGTTCACAGTAGGGGGTCCGGTGTGTCCCTGTTCACTGTTTCAGGTCCAAATTTTTGTCTGAATTCGAACCTGAAACAGACCAAAAGACACACAGGACTCCTGTGCAATTCACTCCGGAGCCACTCTGGAGATGTGTGAACCGGCTCCATAGAGAGACGATCACAATCTCCTGACATCCTAGGAAACCCACATCCAATTCGCAATAGTGTGAACCCAGCCTGATAGAAATTTGCAGTAACCCCAACCATGAGTAAACTAAAAGACTTTTAAAGGTATCATGTATTACGATTTCCTAAAAAAAACATACATATATTTATTTATTACATTAAAAATTTGAGTTATCAATTCAATAAAAACATAAACAATGCTGTTAACCATATACATATATGCAAAATACATAATATTTCTAACATTTCTTCTTGAGCTTAGGAAAAACCTAACTAGCCCAGGTAAGATAAACAAAAGTTCATGCTGACTATGGCCTCGCTGGAAACACTAAATTCAGACTAGGGAAACTCCAGCATTTTTTGATAAATGAGATGTTAACCACTTGACAACTGGGCACTTAAACCCCCCTCCTGCCCAGACCAATTTTCAGCTTTCAGCGCTCTCACACTTTGAATGACAATTACTCAGTCATACAATACTGTACCCAAATGAATTTTTTGTCCTTTTTTTCATACAAATAGAGCTTTCTTTTGGTGGTATTTGATCACCTCTGGGTTTTTTATTTTTTGTGCTATAAATGAAAAAAGACCGAAAATTTTCAAAAAAACTGCATTTTTCTTAGTTTATGTGATAAAATTTTGCAAATTATTCATTTTTCTTCATAAATTTTGGACACAATTTATACTGCTACATATCTTTGGTAAAAAATAACCCAAATTAGTGGATATTATTTGGTCTTTGTGAAAGTTAGAGAGTCTACAAGCTGTGGTGCAAATCATAAAAAAATAATCACACCTGATGTACTGACGGTCTATCTCATTTCTTGCGACCCGAACAAGCCAGGAAAGTACAAATACCCCCCAAATGACTGTTTTTTGAAAGTAGACATTCCAAGGTATTTAGTAAGATGCATGGTGAGGTTTTTGATGTTGTCATTTTTTTCCCACAATTCTTTGCAAAATGAAGATTTTTTTTTTTTTTCCACAAAATTGTCATTGTAATAGGTTATTTCTCTCACATGGCATGTGTATACCACAAATGACACCCCAAAATACATTCTGTTACTCCTCCTGAGTATGGGGATACCACATGTGTGAGACTTTTACACAGCCTGGCCACATACAGAGGCCCAATATTGAAATAGCACCATCAGGCGTTCTAGGAGCATAAATTACACATCTCATTTCTCAACCACCTATTACACTTTTGAAGGCCCTGGAGCACTAGGATAATGGAAACGCCCACAAAGTGACCCCATTTTGGAAAGTAAACACCCCAACGTATAATCTATGAGGCATAATGAGTCTTTTGAACGGTTTATTTTTTTCCAGAAGTTTTTGGAAAATGTGGAAAAAAAATGAAAACGCATTTTTTTTAAGCAAAGTTGTGCATTTATAAGATATTTCCAACACATAGCATGTACATAGCAAAAATGACACCCCAAAATACATTCTGCTACTCCTCCTGAGTATGGCGATACCACATGTGTGAGACTTTTACACAGTCTGGCCACATACAGAGGCCCAACATGCAAGGAACACCATCAGGTGTTTTAGGGACACATAGCATTCACGTACCAAGAAATACACCCCAAAATACATTATGCTGAGCAAAGAGTAAACAAAAGATTACCTGTGGTTGTAGTAGCGCAGTTGTACACAGGAGGATAGCACTGGTCCAGGCAGCAGGCAGGGACTTGGTCAGCAAAAGCGAACCCAATTTTCCAGGCAACAGGCAGGAATACTGTCCATAGTCAGTACAGGCAGCAGGCAGGGATACTGTCCATATACAGTCCAGGGTCAGTGCAGGCAGAGATTGTCAGCAGTGCCAATATATTGGTCCTGGTAGTAGGCAGGTCCATGTGTTGTGGTCAGTTCATGCGACAGGCAGAGGCATGATGGCATAGGTCCTACAGGCAGCAGGCAGAAGTAGGGCCTCGTTCAGGACAGAATGGGGACGAGGTAGAGGCTTCTCCCACCCAAATCTCTTTGAAACCTCCGAGTCTCCAGACCCTAATCTAGGAATGAGAAAACAAATGAAATTGTTTTCTTCATCCAGAAAAACAATTCTGGAGCCCCTCACATATGTGAGACCCCTGTGTTCTGAATCCCACTAGTCCACTGGCAGGGTACAAGATCAGTCCAAGAGGCAGGCAAGAGGCATGGTCAAACAGTCCAGGGTCGGTTCCAGATCAGACAGAGGTATGTACAGAATTGGTAGGCAGAAGCGTGGTCGAATAACAGTCCAGGGTCAGTTCCAGATCAGGCAGAGATATAAACAGAATCGGTAGGCAGAAGCATGGTCGAATAACAAGCCAAGGTCAGTTACAGAGCAAGCAGAGGCATAAGGGGTATGAAGGTAAATGGCAGGAAGTGAGGGTTATGTTTACCATACTTCACTAATAATTTAGTGAAGTATGGTAACGGTGGAAACACTCGTAGGGACGGGCATAGAAGGACGTTGGGTTACTTGCTATAAATTGTTGTGCATACAGGTTGCACTGGGCCACAATCGATGCAAGCATGTCCTCAGTAAAAATTAAATGGAAAAAGTCTATCGGGGAAAAATTTTCTGTGTCCACCTGGACTCCTGGCTGGGCAGTGAAAGGGGGAATGATAGCTTCTCCTGAATTAGGAGGCAGCCACAAGGGGTTCTGAAGGATATAGGGAAGGCTGGCATGGGACCTAACCCTTTGGGACTGAGGTGACACCCCACTGGTATGTGGCCTTTACAGAGATACTGCGGTGCTGGTGGATGGCACTGCGGTGCTGGTGGATGGCACTGTGGTGCTGGTGGATGGCACTGCCTCCTCACCAGTACGCCTTTGTCTGGTGGGCGGACTCTCATATTCCTCCTCTGAGGCTGTCAGTGTACCACTGGTTAGGACAGGCTCGTAGTCCACGTCAGACTCAGAATCTGAAAATGAGGAGGAATCCGAAGCAGAGAGCTCCCCATTGCTCTCGTCACCCGCAAGAATATTGTACGCCTCCTCAGCTGAATATAATCTTCTAGCCATTGTTGGTGATGACAGAAGGCACTGATGACAAGTGACACTAATGATAGCTGGCACTCTTACGTGGCGCTGATGACACGTGGCACTGATGACACTGATACGTGGCACTGTTGACACTGATAACAGATGGCACGTGGCACTGACAGGTGGCGCTGATGACAGATGGTACTGACAGATGGCACTGACAGGTTGCACTGACAGATGGCACTGACAGGTGGAACTGATGACAGGTGGCACTGATGGCAGGTGGCACTGATGGCAGATGGCACTGGCAGATGGGACTGACAGGTTGCACTGACAGATGGCACTGACAGGTGGAACTGATGGCAGGTGGCACTGATGGCAGATGGCACTGATGGCAGATGGCACTGGTAGATGGGACTGACAGATGGACTGGCAGATGGCACTGGCAGGTACTGTGGGCACTGTGTATGTGTATTTATGCACTCACAATCTCACACACTGAAGCACAGGTCGCTCTACCTCCTCACATGCGGTCTCTGTGTGAGGAGGGAGAGCCGGCAATGATAGATGATCTCATATGTTTACATTTGAGATCATCACCCACTGGAAGCTGCGATCGCTCTGTAAACTGCCGCTGTGATTGGCCGTTTATGGCGATCTGTGACTGGCTGTGTCCAAGTGACATGGGCAGCACAGAATTTCCCTGATGCGCGCCCGCGGGAGCGCACATCGCGGAGGTAAACAGCAGGACATCCAGGGACGGCCTCCCGGCAGTTAGCGTCTGCGCTGCAGCCATATTTCGGCTATAGCGTGGGCGCGAAGTGGTTAACAACGGAGCTTTACAGGATCTGAACTTCCCTCTCAAAATCTCCCTATGTTGCCAGACTCCTGTTATGTTGGTGCCCCCTTTCCCTGCTGGGACCTTTGGAGTCCTGCAGGAGTCTCCTGTATGTGCACACTCCTGTTTGAAAATACAGTGATATCAGCAGCCAAAGCCATGCCTCTCCTCCTCCTCCACAGCTGTAATTGACAGCAGCTTTTGCTGATTTTGTAAAAAAAATGATTTAATATCACTTGGCAGGGTCCATACAGCTGTATAGTTATCAGTCACACAGCTCTGCCACCAAGGACGGAATTGCTGAAGAGGGCAAATGAATCATCTGTTTTCACAGGATCACCTCTCTGGCAAAGATAGTGCAGAATGTTTCTTGCCAGCAAGAGAGTAATGCCATAGAAAATAGCAAGTGGTTTAATGGTGGCATGTGTGTAATAGGCGCTAAAGTATTGCTTTCTCCAGACAAATAGACTGTACCCCGATCTTTGCATTGGACATGCATGGATTTGCAGTCCAGGATGTGATTGGGGAATCACTGAGGTCTGTGGAACTGGCTGCCTGCCATTGATTTGAACAGGCTGCCTGCATGGAACACATGGGCATCCTGGGTGGCTGAAGAAAGCTCTTTACATGGATGTATGGATTGGTATGCCCATGTTAATGAGGCATTGAAGTGGGTGTAAGGCAATAAGGATTTTTTATCTTACTGCATTGCAGATCCCTTCGCAGCCCCACCAAATGCATACCTGAGCTCGATCTTAATCCAGCGATCTGCACGAGAGCCGAGGCTTTCTCGGTTCTCTCTCCTCATTGGCATAGATACAGCAGCGGGAGCCATTGGCACAGATACAGCAGTGGGAGCCATTGGCACAGATACAGCAGCAAGAGCCATTGGCACATATACAGCAGCGGGAGCCATTGGCACAGACACAGCAGCGGGAGCCATTGGCACAGATACAGCAGCGGGAGCCATTGGCACATATACAGCAAGAGACATTGGCACATATACAGCAGCGGGAGCCATTGGCACAGATACAGCAGTGGGAGCCACTGGCACAGATACAGCAAGAGACATTGGCACATATACAACAGTGGGAGCCATTGGCACAGATACAGCAGCGGAAACCATTGGAACAGATACAGCATTGGTGATCAAATACCACCAAAAGTAATCTCTATTTGTGGGAAAAAAAGGACATACATTTTATTTGGTTACAGCATCGCACGACTGCACAATTGTCAGTTAAAGTAACACAGTGCCGTATCGCAAAATATAGGCTGGTTGTGAAGGGGGGTAAACCTTCTGGGGCTGAAGTGGTTAAAATGGCGTTTTTTAACCCCAGTGTGCAGAACAGTGAAATGTGAAGATAGCAAAACAGATCACAGCTATCTGGTTTTTAAGGTATGCAAAAGTAAAAGCAGAGTACTGGGCATGGTTTGCTCAGCTCCATAGACATGCGACAGGGTGTGCCGGATGTGCCTGGGCACACCCTAATCACCCTATGTGCATTAGTATTATCGCTCTCTGTTCAGGCAGGAAGATGGGAAAGATCTTCCGCTTGCTGGCTATGCCATAAGAGATGTGTTTATGCTCTTCTCTTCCACTGTCCTGGAAGGGAGATCAATATGCCGAGGTCATATATATGTAGACACGCGTGTTTGAGCTCCATTAAGGGTGCATGGCTGCAGTCCGGCCCCTTTCATGACATGGATTCCAATGCGGGGAGGGGCTGTTTTTTGAAGCCCTGATTAGAGCCAGAGGCTCTAATAGGCTTCAATATAGGGTGGGGTCGCAGAGAGTGAGCTTTCAGCCCACCCAGGTGTGTTACAACAGCAAATGAATATTTGCTGTTGTATCACTGATCCTCATCCTGGTCAATCAGGAAGCGGGTTTTGACACTGGCCACCCGATTGGCTGAAAGGACAGGCGACCCTATTGGACGCCGAGGAGGGGAGGAGCTGGAAGCCTAGCTGCGGCACTAAGCTGTTTGCCATCTGCCATGATGGGGTAAGTACCCGACCGACCGGCAAACAGCGCGGGGGTGGTTGTTTGTTTGCCCCCCCCAAATAAAAACACCAGCCGCCACTGCACCTTAATGCAATAGGCTGCACACACCCTCAGCTCCAACGCGCCCTGTTTATTACATTGTTGCACTTCCAGAGCTGCTGCTGCTGTAGAGGACACTTTATTCCTGGAACATATCTACAGCACTACATGGATCACTCATCACACCAAGAACCTGCATCCTTGCAGTAGTAGCGTTGTTTGCACTAATTCCGCCTGTGCGTCGGGTGGCGCTGTGCGCGGCCTGTACCAACAATCCATTATAAATAGACTCTCGGAAAAGGAAGCATAGAGCATAAAGGTGCTGAGAAGATGGCAGACGAGGAGCGAAGTTGGAGGCTGGAGAGAGATGTAAGAACAGAAGTTGTATTATGTGTTTATATGTGTGCTAGCAATCTTTGGGATCGAATCCACACGGATAGTCAGGGCTGTGTAAGAAGTGCGGTATCCTGGAAGCATGCAGTCCGTGTATGGGGAAGAAGCATGGCGCCCACGTGGTGGCAGCGCGGGGAGAACATCACACACTACAAGTCCAATACTTTACTATATTCTTCCATAACCTGACCTCTACCATTCCTGCTACATAAAGCATGTTTAATCCAAAGAAAGAAAACTGTTTTTTTAAGTTTTTCCAGCAAAATTGCGAGTTCCTTCCTAAGTCATTTCTAATTGATTTCTGCAGTGTAACCACACATACTGCTCAGACAATATGACCCTGATCATTAGGATATAATAGAGGGCCTCCTAGAAGACTTCATCTTAGGTGTACATAAGTCTATGACCACCTATACAAGAAAAAGGAATGCATTGCAAGAAGTCTGCTTTAAGTGATTGAGATGCTTTATGTACAATAAAAATATGACTTGATTTGCATGGCAGGGGAAATCGCATTGTTTTCAATGGTGACCTTTCACATTGATGCAACTCAGCATGGTGCAAAGTTCCTTGACTACTTCGGGATTCCAGCACGTTTCTTGGCACGTAGTATATACAAAACGTGATCAAAGTCTGATTGCAGCAGTGTGAACCTAGCCTCCGTGTGTAAAATCATACAGAATACACTGAGGTCTATGCCAGTATACTCAATGGATTTGTTAGTAATCTAGAAGCATTGCTCCTTTAGACCCCTTTCACACCGAGGTGTTTTTCAAGCGCCTTTGCATTTAAACGAAAAGCTCACAAACTGCTTCACATTAAAATCAATGATGCGTTCACACTGGGGTGGTGCACTGGCAGGGAGGTGAAGACTCCGGCAAGCAGGATGTTTGGCGAGCTAAAAAAGCGCCCCTCTCCATTTAAACGAATGGGAAGCTCTTCAAAATGATTCTTGCAGCAGTTTTGTGTGGTTTTTTTTTTTTTTTTTTTTTTTTTTTTTTTTTTTTTTTAAACACGTGACCTTCAAAAAAGCACACCACTAACTCAAAAGCGTCTCAGTGTGAAAGGGGTCTTAGTGCTGTGTGATTAGCTCAATAATTTACTTGTTTTACAGGAGATGTACAGCCAAATCTCGTTTGGCTGTACTTCTCCTGTGCAGTTTATTCTGCACTCCTGTGACCTGTTTCCAGCAGACAGCGAGCTGAAGCATGACGTCACAGGGCCAGTGTTCTGCTGAGAAAGGTCCGCCCGGCGTGTAAGGACCCCCCCCTGTACTGCACAGCGCTTGCTCAGTACAAAGGACTACGGAGCTGGCAAATTGCCGAACATACACCACGCATGCAGAATTAACATGACATTGTACCAGACGATGCCGCACACTCCCGATGCTCATGCTACTCTGCAAGGGATGGATCTATTATTACGGTTATATCGTGCCTACAGATATAACAGTAATAGACCCGCCCCTTGCTTAGACAATATAACAGTAATAGACCCGCCCCTTGCTTAGACAATATAACAGTAATAGACCCGCCCCTTGCTTAGACAATATAACAGTAATAGACCCGCCCCTTGCTTAGACAATATAACAGTAATAGAGCTGCCCCTTGCAGAGTAGCAGGATCATTGGGAGCGTGCGGCATAGTTTGATAGAATGTCATGTTAATTGCGCATGCACGGTGTAGAGTTCACTCACAGCTGTTTATGTTTGGCAATTTTCGGCATCACCGTAGTAGTTTGTACTGCGCATGCGCAGTACAGGGGGGTCCTTATCCGCCGGGGAAACTTTCTCGGCAAAAAAACTGGTCCAGGCTTGGGTAAGATGGCAACAATGAAGTCGTTCGGCACCCGGCTCAGCCTCTCCAAGCCGCTGAGCTGGCCGCTCCACAGCCCAGCACTCCAGTGAGCAAAGGAGGGGAGCAGAGAGCAGTCACCTGCTCTCTGATCAGAGAACCGAGCGATCAGCCCATGCCCTAGGGACTGAAAAATCTCAGGGCAGGAGCAAAGGATTGTGTGCTTAGGTCTAGCAGTGAAAAACATACAAAAGTGTATGGGTTTTTTTTGTATTTGAAGACCTTTTTTTTTTTTTTTTTTTTATGCACCTGGGGGACGGTGTGGCTTGTCTTAAGTATGAGTTTAGTTGGTTGTGACCCTTTTTTAGGGCACAATGTGTATCATTTGATGTAGTAAATGTTCTGTATAGTATGGAATTATGTGCATATAAAAGCTTGGTATTCATGATGAGTTTGCATAGTCCGTGTTTCACCTGAGCTCTATGATTATACTTCATGCTCTGAGCAATACCAAGCATTTTCCTCTTTCTGTATAGGACTTGGTCTGAATGAAGTCTGACTTGTTTAAATTTTCTCTTTTGCAGCTTTGTATTGACGGCAACCTTATTACAGGTAAAGTAGGTCACATGATCGCTAATCTGCAGTGGCTGATGGGAGGGAGTGCCAACAATGAGGGGAGGGGTGGGGCGCGGGCAATGGAAGCCAGCACAGGTCTGGAATTTAAGCCCTATTGTCGAGCTGCTTTTTGACACAAGGAAGCCACTGCTTGGGAACGAAGAGCTGGCAGAATATTTTGCAACCCATTAAGTTAATTGGCAACAGGTCAGCAATATGATTGGGTATAAAAAGTGCATCTTAGTCAGAAGCGTTGATTTACAGTGCACAATCTGGGGCAGCTCTGCATAGAAACCAATTTGCTTCCAGCTTGTAGTGTCAAAGCTTAATTTAACAAACTGAAGGCAGAATCCGATTGGCTACCATGCACAGATGCAATATTGGATGCTTATGATATTCGGGCTCTCAGACAGCACTGCAATAAAAACAAGCATGATTCTGTGATGGCCATTACTGCATGGGCTTAAAAAATACTTCCAGAAATCACTGTTTCAATGGTTTGCTGTTCCATCATGCTAAAGCAGACCATAAATGCTCTACTCTATTGTCTTTCCTTCCACCAATGGTCACGCAATTCCCCCATCAACAGTCTGTGTTGATTGGGGAATGCCTCCTGCAGTGCTATTGTGTTGTGTCGGAGGAGAGCCTTCGCAGCCAGCAGACTACAATGATCACTGCTAGTGGCTAAAGCTGCTGACGGTAATCGCATACAAAAAGACAGGCTGGTTGTACTCAAGTCGAATAATAGATCAACTTGAGTACATACAGCCTGCCCATACATAGATCGAATCTTGGCTGATCCCTGCTGAACCAGTCAAATTTTGATTCATCTTTGGTCAGCTAAAGTGATTGTAAATGAACAATTTTTATTTAAAAAAATAAAAAAAAAGCATTTCATTCCTGCTGTGCAATGGTTTTGCACAGAGCAGCCCTGATCCTCCCCCGGTCCCCTGCCAGCACTCTGGGCCCCTCCCCCTTTGCTGAGTGCCCCATAGCAAACAGGTGTGTGTGTGTGTGTGTGTGTGTGTGTGTGTGCGTGCGCGCGCGCCCAAGCCGGCTCTGCATCCATAAGACAGCGGCCCTGTCCCCACTCCAACCTGACTCGCTGTGATTAACAGTGAGAGCCAATGGCTCCTGTATCTCAGCCCATCAGGAGGGCTAGGAGAGCCTCTGCTCTCATGCACATTGCTGGATCGAGATCGGACTTGGGCAAGTATTAGGGGGGCTGAGGGGGAAACTGAACAATGAAGGCTTTTTACCTTCACGCACAAAGGTAAAAAACCTTCAGATATTACAACCATGTTCGGAAGCTATATCTGAACATGATCCAGAAACACTGCCAAAGCTCATTTTGCAAAGTGAGAACTGTTGTGGTCAGATAAATTGGAATTTGACATTCTATTTGGGAACCATGGGTGCCGTATCCTATGGATTAAAAAGAGGGACATTCCAGCTTATCAGCGCTCAAAGCCTGCATCTCTGATGGATGCATTAGTGTGTATGAAATGGGCAGCTTTCACATCTGGAAAGGCCTCATCAATGCTGATTTATAGAGGAGAATATGCTTCTGCAAGAATGGGACAGCATTCCTCTCCCAAAACTTCAGCAACTGGTCTCCTTAGTTCCCAGATGTTTACAGGGTGTTTAAAGAGGGAATGCTACACTGGTAAACATAGCCCTTTCCCAATTGGGGTTGCACTTTGCCAGGTTTTTTTTTTCCCCTCTATTGTACAAACTGTAAAGTGTGTGTGTGTGTGTGTGTGTGTGTGTGTGTCATTAATGATATATTTGATCTTCCAGGTTTTCCCATGGACTGCTGGAGTAAGTCTTGCTCGTCAGCTGTACATCACTTGCATATGCCTGGATCTCTGCCCCTACCAGTCATAATTGAAAGATCTGAGGCCTTGAAGACTGAAAAATCTCAGGTAAGGCACAAAGGATGTTGAACTTGGGTCTAGAAATGAAATCATTACATTAATGAGATTTTGAAATTAAGACTTCTCTGGTGGATTTTTTTTTTTCTTACACCTGGAATGGCTTGCATGATGAGTTTGCATAGTCCGTGTTTCACCTGAGTTCTGTGATTACACTTCATGCTCTGAGCAATACCAAGCCTTTTTCTTCTTGCTTGTGTAGGACGGAGTCTGAATAAAGTCTGACTTGTTTATTTTTTTCTTTTGCAGCCTTATTGCTGGTGACCTGATTACAGGTAAAGATTTCTTTCTATACTGTCTGCAGTAATAGACCTCAAAAGTAGGCTTTCACATTCAGGCAGGAAATGAAAGACCTGTTCACATTTGCTTTGAGAATGTAGTGATTTTAGCAATACAGTTTACCTGAAATTGCAGTTCCATATGATGTGCTGCATATTTACATTTGATATGAATTTGTGCTTGTTACCATACGTTTTTCTAGTATTTTCTCAATGTCATTCCTTTCTAAGCGACATCTGTTCCTCGCATAGCCCCAAGACATGGGCTATGAGATTTTAGGTTGTCGCAGATTAATAATTACCTTTTTCACTCAGGGGTGTGTAATGGTGGGTTGGCTGCCTCTCCACACTTTCTGAATTTTGCGGGGTAAGACAACATTATAACATAATATGTTGTCTGTTCTATTTGATACTTGTGGTATGTAGAAGGGATGGATGTGTTGCTTCCTGGCCAACATCAAGTCCTGTGATTATACTTCATGCTCTGAGCAATACCTAGCATCTTTTGTGCTATGTAGGACTATGTCTAAAATTTATACTGACTTGTTCAATTTTCTTTTGCAGCCTTTTTATTGCTGGTTACCTGAATACAGGTAAACATTACTTTTTTTTTTTTTTTTTCTTTGGTGCATAGCTTTGATACTAATAGTGATTGCAGTTAACTCCTTGATCAGAGAACGACGTGCTGTCCTTGGAAATGGCAGACTTTCCAAAGCTAGATTGATGTGCACAAAAGATTGCAAAGTTGCTGTGAGCTTCAGTATGTTTGGCGTTATTAATCTGTGTAAAAGCTCTGTAAATTGAGTAGATGAGTATACATGAAAAGGAGCTTGAAATTCCACCTGCTGGCTAATAATGAAACTAATCAAATAAGTTGAAATTGTAATTCCATATGTGCTGCATATTTAAATTTTGGTATGAATTTGTACTTCAATTACCATATGTTTTCTAGTATCTTCTCGGTGTCATTCCTTTCTAAGCGACATCTGTTCCTTGCATTGCCCCAAGATATGGGCTATGCGATTTTAGGTTGTCGCAGAGCAATAATTACCTTTTTCACTCAGGGGTGTGTAATGGTGGGTTGGCTGCCTCTCCACACTTTCTGAAGTTTGCGGGGTAAGACATGTTTATAGAATGTGGCATTGTGGTGCACTGCAACCTTTATTCATTAGAAGCATGGCTTTAGGGCACGGGAGTGGCATTCAGTATGAATGGCACTGCAACATTCTAATGCAGGTAACGTGCATTAACATAAGACACCAGAATGGAGAGGCGTTAATGTACCCTATAGTATCTCTATAAGCCTGCAGGATGGGATTGCGTAGTCTGTTTCAACTGAGAAACCATGGTTTATGTTCATGATCTGAAGGAAGGGAACAGCACACAGGGGTGTGTGTGTGTGTGTGTGTGTGTGTGTGTGTGTGTGTGTGTGTGTTTCTCAAGGAAAAAAAAATGTACTTGTAGTATGTTTAGCTGCAGCGTTTTGAATTTGCACTTAACTAGGTTAAAATTACTAGCTCTAATGTTTGCTATCATGAAAGGAAAAATACCTGGTAAATCTTTCCTGTGTAATAGAGAACGATGCTGTAGTTTTTCTTGCATCTGTAGTACAAACTACTGATTTGAGAGGAGTCTTCATTTCGCTGCTACTCCTTAATTGTGAGATTACTTAAAATGTCTCTTCCATCTGCCAGGGATAATTCAGACACCTTGCACTTACCATTTGAAGTGACCTATTCATGCAGCCACTTTTTAACTCGCAGATCTGAGGACCCAACGGAATGGATCATGTATTTGGGTAAGGGCAAAGGATGAAACTTTTTTCCCTCTCCAGTAAAAATGCTAAAAAATTTTTTTTTTAGGATTTTATTGGCATTTTGAAATCTTTTCGTGGAGAATTGTATTTGCACCTGGAATTCTGTTTAAATCTGGTGTGTGTGTTCAAATTATACATCTTTAGTGTAGAAAATATGCTGTATAGTAGCATGATGAGCTTGCATAGTCCGTGTTTCACCTGAGTTCTGTGATTACACTTTGTGCTCTGAACAATACCAAGCATTATTCAGATTCCGTCCTACACAGGAAATAGAAAAAAAGTCTGACTTGTTTAAAATTTCTTTTGCAGGTTTTCTTGCTGGCAACGTGATTACAGGTAAAGATTTCTTTATATTTGCAGTAATGAACAAAGAGGGCTTCCATTTAGTCAGAACATGTAAGATGTATTCACATGTGCACCCCACTTCCTTTTAGAAGCTTGTGGAGCAGTTTTGAGGCCCATACTAATTGGAGTTGCTCAGTTTTCTTTGGCACAGTCTCAGTACCCATCCACCCACGTGCCTGAGCCAGCTGCTCCCACCACCTCCACAGCCCAGCGCTCCAGTGAGTGCAGGGCGATGGCAGAGTCGTTACTGACAGTTGCCAGCTCTCTGCTCAGGAAACTGATAAGCGAGCGGTGGTGTTGATTGCTTGGTTCTGTTAGCCGGCGGGGGACAGATGCAACATCAGAACAATTCTGCATCCACCTAGGTGAGTAAGGATTAAAGTAGAAAAATTTTTCCCATACTTAAGACTAATACTTTTGGGGCTTGATCACATCAGATTTAAAACTGCACGCAGTATCCTTTGGCAAAAATTACATGTAAATGTGTTTTTAAATGCAGTTTCCTGTTGACTTAAATTGGGGGGGGGGGGACCTGCAGCATGCAAAATGTTTAGATCCCGATCTTTACCTTTAAAAAAAACAAAAAAAAACCCCAAAAATCCACATGAATTACTACGTTGACTGACTGTATATAGTTTAAAAATCCTTGCTTTTGAAGCTAATTCAACTGTTTCTCCCTGATCTTCCTAGATAACAAGATGTGTGGCCACTTTAAATCCCTACAATGCATTGGCATGGGGGTGGGACCTGTTGGCACAGGTACATAAATAGATTTTACATTTCCATGCAGTTTACCTGCATTGCAGTTCTATAGGACCTGCAGGGTGTGTGTTTATTTATTTTTTCCTTCTTTACATTTTCTACATGTCTTCCATGGCATTCCTTCTATTTTTTTTAAGTGACATCTGTTCCTCGCATAGCCCCAAGACATGGGCTATGTGATTTTAGGTTGTCGCAGATTATTAATTACCTTTTTCACTCAGTGGTGTGTAATGGTGGGTTGGCTACCTCACCACACTTTCTGAATTTTGCGGGGTAAGACAACATAACATAATATGTTGTCTGTTCTATTTGATACTTAAGTGGTATGTAGAAGGGATGGATGTGTTGCTTCCTGGCCAACGTAGTCCTGTGATTGTACTTCATGCTCTGAGCCATACCTAGCATCTTTGTGCTATGTCTAAATGTACTGACTTGTTCAATTTTTTTTTTCTTTTGCAGCCTTTTTATTGCTGGTTACCTGAATACAGGTAAAGATTACTTTTTTTTCTTTGGTGCATAGCTTTGATGCTAATATTTGATTGCAGTCGCATTAACTCCTTATCAGGGGACAACATGCTGTCCTTGGAAATGGCACAGACTAATCAAGTTCTGTATATGAATATTGTGTAAACCGATTTTATATACAGAACTAAGGTTCTGTTCACACTAGGGGCGGCACGACTTGCAGGTCGCCTCACCGAGGCGACCTGCACACGACTGCCTGGGCGACTTGCAAATCGACTTCTGTATAGAAGTCTATGCAAGTCGCCCCCAAAGTAGTACAGGAACTTTTTTCTAAGTCGGAGCAACTTGCGTCGCTCCCCTAGAACGGTTCCATTGTACAGAATGGGACGCTACTTGTCAGGCGGCTAGGTCGCCTGGCAAGCCGTCCTAGTGTGAACCGAGCCTCAGTCTGACATGTTTGCCTTTTTGACCATAATAAAGCACATATGTTGGAAGCAACATCTTTAAAGTCTTGCCTAACAGTGGGCAATTAATGACTGACAAGTTACAGATGAGTGGTGGTTTTTTCTTTTTCAAGATCCTGCAGCTCAGTTATGAGTAGTGCAGGAACACTTTCCACTGCTTGCCAGTAGAAAAGCTCCTAAACAGTCTTGCTGTTGAGGATTGATCACACCAAATGTGAAAACATACTCAGTATCGCATGCAGCTTGCAATGCATTTGACTTTGAAAGTCCTTACTTGACCTAAATGGGGAACTGTAGTCAATGCACCTAAAACTTCAGCATACAGGAGATTTTCAAAATCTCTAATGCATTGCTCTGAGATTGGGCCCAGTTTGCCAATGCTGTACATAGGTAAACTGACTTTAGGTTACTATGCAGTCAGCCTACTTTTTTTTTCTCCTTTAATTTTTTCTTGTCCTATCCAAAGTGACATATTTCTGCTGTAGACATAGTATTTTAGGGTGTTAGATTAAAAATTTCCTTTAACTAATTGGTTAGATGCCTCCACATTTTCTGTATTTGCATGGTAAGACAGCTTCAGAATGTATTGTGGCTACAGTACTTACTACTTTGACTTGTTAGTAATTTATATATTGTCTTCCTTTTAGGATGTGCACAGTTAACACTACAATAAAGATGGGGCCATGTTCCGCTGAATACCTGTATGTACAAAGGAGTAAAGGTGTGCATATTATTTATTTATTTTTTTTTTTTTTTATGGCTGACGTCAAATGCTTTGGGCCACTTTTTAGCCTGCAGGAAAAGCTTTCAGATTCTATTACTGGACCCTGTGCAGAGTCCAGGTATAACAGTGAAGAGTTTTTGCTGGGTATGCTAGTGCCATACTGTGTGTTCCAAAGGCTTTACTCAAAGCAAGGCTTTTTGGTCATACCTACTGATTCACATATTTATTTCAAGACTGTGACCTATTTACTTTTAGTAAATCTGGTCTTTTATGTAATGGCACACGGACAAAAGATGACTGTCAATCTATTCTCTGTGGGCTAGACTTCTATGCATTCCCTGCATCCCTCCCTATTTTTGCAGCATGGAAGATTTAATGACTCTGGATAGTAAAAAATGGTGTAGCAGTGACAGGGTTGCACTGAAAAGTTCAAATTATAAGCCTTCTGGCAGACTCAAGTTCTGGCCATCCATTCTCTATTGCGCTGTATATTAAAGGATACGCTCCACCCGTATTTAGGGGGGAACTTGTGAAATGTTCCAGCAGCTGGAGCCTTCCCAGTGATGGCAAGTGGGCATGTTCTCCGGGCACCTGCTCCTCACTGTTTGAAAATGTGGCTTTGTGAGGCTCCACCTGCCTGGCCAAGTCATTCATTTAGTGCAGCCTTTGCAGCTGTTGGCTTGTAGTTTCAGTGAACAATGAGCACTCTGGTAGTTTATTCTGTCTTCCCCCTCAGTGTTTAATCTGCCTACCCGTACATTGCGGGTGCATGTTTTCAGGCTCCAAGTAACCATGACTCATTTTAATGGAGAATATGCATTGCTACTACAGTGGATGTGCTTTATAGTGAAACGTCTGTGAACATAAGCTTGGTATTCCATGATGAGTTTGCATAGTCCGTGTTTCACCTGAGTTCTGTGATTACGCTTCATGCTCTGAGCAATACCAAGCAATTTAAGACTGTAAGACTTGCTGTGTCTGACTAACTTTTATTTATACTTGGATATATATAGATATATATCTCTATTTCCTCTATCATCTCTATCTCACCAAAGGGAGCTATCCCTTTTTGGAAAGAAAATGATGCAAGACCTATGCACATGCCCTCCCCACTGCTCACCAAAATTTTGGCACAGCATTGAGTATGATTGCAGTTTTAATGTTGCAGCCTCAACTTTCTGGCTTGAAGCTAGAAAGCATCCTTGGAAATGGCATTGACTTTAAAGTGATAAGTTTGTGCTCTTGCGTGGGGGGGTTTATTAATAACAATGTTCTACTTGCTTTGCACAGAGCAGCCCCGATCCCCTTCTGGGGTGCCCCGGTGACGCTCCTGTTCATTGATTGCTGCTTTCATGGGAGCACCTGTGTGGGCACGCTCATGAGTTCTACTGCTGTGTCCATTAACAGACAGCAGAACTTAACCCGGCTCCTGTGTCACTGGATTTGATTTACAGTAGCGGGAGCCAATGGCTCCTGTTATCAAGCCATCAAATGATGACTAAGACAGTTGCTGGGCTCGGGTAAGGAAAAAGAAGTTCTCTGGGGGCAGCAGCACCAAAGGTTTTTTACCTTTAATGCATAAAGGTGAAAAACTTGGAGACTTTACAACCCCTTAAAGCTAAACATTCATATATATGTATATTTTATACAAGTGTGTGGCCTAACTTTTTTTTTTTTTTTTTTTTTTATTCCCCTGCAGACTTAACCAAAAGTGCTTTCATTAAAATGTGAAGACCTGGTTCCGGTGCTCCTGCTGAGCCCTCCTGAAGAGGAATGCTCTTGAGAAAAGTGTACAAAAACCACTAGGGATAGTAGTAAAGGGTGCTACATACAGAACTGTTTGCTTTTGAGCTTGAACCTTCGGCTTCAGCAGATAAAATTCCACTTTGAAAGCTGCATAGACCCAAATCGTGCTCTATTCTACCTGGCACGCCAAAAAAAAACCTCTTGTAAGCAGTTGGTACTTAGATAAAACCTTTCACTTTGTGTTTAATTGTGCGAATTGCTGTCTGTTTGTTGCCATGACATGCAAGCTCTGACAGTGGTTTGACTGTATGCAGAACTGGTACAGTGATATTGTCCTGGAGATGACTGCTTCTTGCAAATCTAAAGAATTCAAAAGTTTGTTACAAATGTAATAAGTGCTATAATAAAAGCTTAAACTCCAAGTAGTGTTTGTTTTATGCAGTGTATAGTTTTACTGTTGGTAAGTGAGGGGTATTGAACCACTCTGCACACTGAATTTTTTTCTCCTAAGGCTAGGTTCACACCATGTGTTTTGCAGTACAGTTTCAGGTTTTTTTTAAACTCACTACTAACATCTAACATGATTTCCTATGGGTCATGTTCACATCTCTGCATTTTCAACCTGTGTGAGATTACATACACACATGTGCTCATAAGTTTACATACCCTGGCAGAATTTGATTTGTTGGCCATTTTTCAGAGAATATGAATAACACAAACATTTGTTTCACTCAGTGTTTAGCTGAAGCCGTGTATTAACCATATCAACTGTTTACTCTTTTTAAATCATTACAACAGAAACTACCCAAATGACCCTGATCAAAAGTTTACATACCCTGGTGATTTTGGCCTGATGACATGCACACAAGTTGACACAAAGGGGTTTGAATGGCTATTAAAGGTAACCATCCTCACCTGTGATCTGTTTGCTTGTGGTGTGTGTGTGTGTGTGTGTGTATGTCAATTTCTGGACTCCTAACAGTCTTTCATCCAGTGCTGCGCTGATGTTTCTGAATTCTGAGTCATGGGGAAAGCAAAAGAATTGTTAAAGGATCTGCAGGAAAGGGTAGTTGAACTGGAAAAAAAAAACAGGAAAGGGATATAAAGATATCAAGGAATTGATTTGAGATTGGGGGGGAGCGGTGTGCTGCCTACATACCGCGCTAGTCCCCGGAAGCTATGGGCAGCATTCGAGAGCCGGCCGGTTTGTTTTTATTCCAACGCTATATTTCTTCAGCATAACTGTGAGTGCAATACTGTTTATTTTAAATAAATACTTTTAAATATCCTGCTATGGAAGTTTTTATGTCCTATGGGCAATGAGTGCACATCTGCCATACAGAGGAAACCCCGTGCGGAGAGTCTGAGGAGCCATCTATGTTTGAAAGACCCAAGGCTGGGGTTAAAAGCCACAGGCACGCATGATCTCCTTAAATAAGAGATCTAACGATCTGGTAAGCGGCAGCATTTTTGTGGGTGGAGGTACCTCTTTGTTGCGCACCCCCCCCCCCCCCCCCCCATCACATTTCCCATGGTGTTGCAGTTGCACGTCATCACTTTCTTGAGGATTGCAATATCATCATTTGGAAGATCACTCTACTAGTGTTCTTCTTTCCAATAGCCGGAGTGCACTGGACTCTGTTGACAATTTATCTTGTTTTATATTTTTTTTTTTTCATTATTCTTTGCACATTTCACTGGTGATTGTGTTTAAATGTTCATGTGATAGAGATAAAAAAAAAAACTATTTGCTTAGATGAGATATAATGTTTTTTTTGTTGTCATTTCAATTTTTGATCACTAATATTACACAGCGCAGCTTTTTTCTTATGGTATATGTAGTGTGTCTCTCACATTTTAGTTGCAGCTTTTTTCACTATATATGGTTTATTCCTGTATATGATTTATTGGGATAGCGCAGTAAAAATATTTTTTTTTTCTAATTGAGACTGCCAGTCAGCAGTGTTCAAACTCTAGTCAAAAAGTGGAAAATGAGGTGTTCTGTCGAAACTAAACCACGGTCAGGTAGACAAGCTAAATTTTCAGCCACACCTGCCAGGAAAATGGTTTGGCATGCAAAGAAAAACCCACAAATAACGTCGGGTGAAATACAGGACTATCTGAAAAGGTGATGCACAATAAGGAGGCACTTGAAGAAATGATGGGCTGCATGATTGAGTCGCCAGAAGAAAGCCATTACTACACAAATACTACAAAATAGCCTGCTTACAATACACCAAACTGTGGATCTCTGAGATTTTAGGGGATATGTGAGCTACAAAGACAGAAAATTTGGTCAAAATTGTTGGCAAGATGAATGCAGTACGTTATCAATAAATACTGGAGGGACATTTGCATTCATCAGCCAGGAAGCGCATGGGATGTATTTTGTACATTCTAACATGACTGATCCAAAGCACAAGGCCAATTCGACGTGTCATTGGCTACAGCAGAATAAAGTGAAGGTTCTGGAATGGCCATCTCAGTCTCCTGACCTCAATATCATTGAGCCACTCTGCGGAGATCTCAAATATGTAGTTCATTCAAGACAGCCCAAGAATTTACAGGAACTGGAGGCTTTTTGCCAAGAGGAATGGGCAGCTTTACCATCTGAGAAGATAGAGCCTCATCCACAAATGACTTCAAGCTGTCATTGATGTTAAAAAGGGGGCAATGCACGGTATTAAGAACTGGGGTATGTTAACTTTTGATCAGGGTCATTTGGCTAGTTTCTGTTGTCGTGATTTCAAAAGAGTAAACACAGTTGATTGATAATAAATGGCTTCAGCCAAACACTAACCATAAGTGAAAAGTTTTTGTGTTATCGTTCATATTCTCTGAAAAATGGAAATCATTAATTCTAATATGTCCTCATGTGAACTTATGAGCACAACTGTGTATGTATGTATGCATGCATTACCACTACTGGTTTCTCCTGCATGGCAACACACAATCAAAATTGCATGTGTACAGAAAACCGAAAAAAACCCAGGGGGGGGGGGGGGGGGGGGGAAGTCAGCAGCTAGAAATACTGTAGCTTCTGACTTTTTTTTTTTTTTTTTTTACACTATATGGACACTTGGCTGCCCAGGAAGCCCATGATGTCGGCACCCCAGCCAATCTTTAGATCGACTGTCGGGTGCAGCCACCGCTAATTCCAGGTAAGGGAACCCGGCAGTGAAGCCTTTCGGGTTCAAGCCTGGTTCCTTACTGCACATGCGCTTTCTGATTGGCCTGGCGGGGGCCAAACTTTCGGTCTCCCGAAAGTGGGCCTATTAAACAGGTCCCCGTTCCCCCTAGAAGGTGCCAAATGTGACACCGGAGGGGGGATGAAGTAATTAAACGGAAGTTCCACTTTTGGGTGGAACTCCACTTTTAGTGAGAACTTGAAGTAAAGTTGTACTAAAATACAGTATGTAAGTCTACTTGCTATTTGGTAAAAATAACAATTATAGACAGTTTTTATTTGGTTACTAATAATGGAAAATTATATCAAATACTTACTGTAATTTTCCTTTCCTGATGCCAAACCATGGCAGCATACTAGTGAATAGCATAAATAAAGGCATAGTTGGCCGCCACCCCATTCTTAGTAACAAGCCACATACCGGAATGCACATGGGTGGGCTCATATCCTGACGGAGTGGTTACTGCTTGAGAAAACCAAATTTATTTTAAATCGTAACTGGATAGTCCTGCAATCTACAGCCGACAAAGTGCTTGGGTCGATTCTATAATGTCTTTAAAGTTTTTTTTTTTTTTTTTGAGAAGACCAAGATTCTGCTCTACAGATGGTTTCCATGGACACATTTGAGAGCTGCCACCGGTGGAGTGTGCAGTCACCACTGTAGAAAGGTCGCCACCCCTCGCTCGGTACGCTCTGTGTATGAGTTTGACAATCCATCCTGCCAAGGGTCTTACAGTGGCCTCCTTCCCCCAGTACCCCCCTGTTGAGATTATAAAGAGCTTCTCCGAAGATCTAAATGGTGCAGTAAAATAAGTACAGTATTTCCTTAACGTTCTGGATACATCTAATTCATGCAGACTTCCTGAATGCTCTTCTGGAAAGTTGGGCAAAGCCCAAATACCAGTTTGGTGGTAGGGCTTTGCTACCTTTGGAATGTTTTGCTCGACTAGCCTTAGTTCGACCTGATCTGGAAAGAATCTTGTATGCAGCTCTGAGGCTCCCAGGGCTTGAAGCTTCGACACTCTCCTTCCAGAGGTAATTGCTGTTAAGATAACTGCCTTGTACGTTATGTCCTAAAGGGAACAATCCTTGGCGCAAAGGGATGGGCAAAAAGAAAGCCTAGTAGAACTGACAGATCCCATTGGGGAAAGACTCTTATTCGGTGGGCGAATTTTGAAAACTTCTTTTAAAATTGTCTGATTAGCTGCTCCTCAGCCCATTTTGAGCTTTGTTATTGCCGAGATTTCAGATATTTGCACCTTTTAATGAGCTAAGGCCCATGTCTAGGCCCGATTGAAGGAAGTCCAATACCGCAGATAGAGGTGGGGCTGCAGGATCCAGGCCTCTTTTAGTTAGCAAGAGTGCGAATCTGTCCCAGATCTTGGCATAGACCTTATTAGTAGTGGGCTTTCTGGCCTTCAGTAAGGTGGCAATAACTTCAGAGGAGCATCCTAAGCTCTCTAGCCTCCCTCTCTCAACAGCCAAGCCCGAAGTTCCAGCCTGCATATGTTCGGTTGCAGGAACCTGCCTTGTACCAGCAGGTGCGGAAAGGCTGGTAGGGGGATTTGCTGAGGTGTATCACCAAGGGGAACCAAGGCCTCTGTGGCCAGAACGGGAGGATGGCTACGACTGTCACCTGTTCTTTCAATAGCCTCAGGAGGAATCTCATAATTAGGGCTGTTGGAGGAAAGGCGTAAGCCAGGCTGCAATTCCAGGGTGTAACCAGCACATCTGTTTCCTCCGCCTGGGGATGCGGAAATCTGGACAAGAATCTCTAAAGCTTGCTGTTGTGAGATGCAAAGAAGTCGATTTGAGGTAGACCCCCCCCCCACCTGTGGACCAATTGAGAGAATATTCTGGGATGCAAGGCCCATTCTGTATGATCCGGGAATTTTTGTGACACATGATTCGCCTGTGTATTCAACCTCCCAGGGAGGTAGACTGCCCTCAGAGAGACTGTAGTTGCATTTCCGCCCAGGCCATTATGGGTTCTACTTCCATCATCAATGTGCTGCTGCGAGTTCCTCCCTGGTGTTGAATATAGGCCACTGTGGCCCTGTTGTCCATTTGCAGAGTAACTGGGCGATTCTTGATCCTGTGGTGTAGGGCCTGGAGAGCCAAAAAGGCTGCTCAAATCTCCAGCACGTTGAAGACCATTCCCTTGGCGGGGAAGCTCCATCTGCCCCGGACTGACTGACCTTTGCAGTGCGCTCCCCAGCCTGCCTCGCTGGCGTTGGTTGTAACAATGGTCCAACTTAATGGACCTAAGGACTGCGACTTCTTTAGAGATCCCACCTTCAGCCACCACTGTAGGCTCCTTCTCATAACGAAAGATACAGTTATCAGTTGTGTCAAGCTTTGCTTCCTCCACTGCGTTAGGAAGCCTAGCTGAAACTGACGGAGATGCCAGTGAGCACATGAAATGATTGGGATGCACGATGACATGGTGCCTAGTAGACTGAGGCACTAAGAGGCTAATAGGTGAGTGGTAGTTGCTGCTGCTAAAATTCTCTTCCTGATCACCTTCACTTTCTCTGCCAGAATAGAAACAGATGCCTTCTCCGTATCGAACAGCGCTCCCAGGTACACCAATTGTTGGGTCGGGTTGAGATGGCTCTTTTTGAAGTTGATGATCCACCCAAACTTCTGCAGAGTGTGGATGAGGATCTCCCTGTGTGACAGTATTTTTTCTTGATCCCTGGCCAGCAGTAGGACATCGTCCAAGTAGTGGTGGACTCGAAGACCCTGCACCTTGGGTGGGGCTAGCATGGCAATGAGGACTTTTGTGAAGGTCCTCAGAGACATGCACAGACCAAAGGGTAGGATTGTAAACTGTAAATGCGTCTGGCTGACTGCAAACCTCAGGTACATCTTGGAAGGCGGGCAAGATTGAAATATGGAGGTATGCCTCCTGTAGATCTAGAGAGCATCCAATCGCCCGGCTGTATGGTCTGAATGATCGTGTGAATGGACTCCATTTTGAATTTTTCTAACTGAATAAAATGATTCAGTCCCTTCAAGTCGATGACTGGGCGCCACCTTCCGTCCTTCTTGCATCCCATGAATAGGGTGGAGTAAAACCCTGAGTACTTCTCCGAGGAGGGGACCAGTGTTACTACTTGCTGTATTTGGAGAGACTGAACAAATTGAAGTAGGACAGCTGCTTTCTGCTGTGGCTCTGGAATCTTGGTGGGTAAAAAGCTATCTGGGGGGGGGCTGAGCAACCTCCAGGAATGGCCTTAGGTGACCGTGGATCTTACCCAGGAGTCTGTAGAATTTTTTGCCCAGATGTCCGCAAAGTGCGCCAGCCTGCTTCTACTGGGAGCATCTGGGACTACGCACCTTCAAAAAGACTTATTAGGCTACAGCGGGGCACTCGGCTTCTGCTTGTGTCCCCTTTCAGCCGCCACCTGGGGCCCTGGACTGCTGAGAAAATCTTGAGTCTCTGGTTCTGTAGAAATGAAACCTGGAAAAAGGCTTTGACCTCCGTTGTTTTTTGTCTTGTGGGAGCAAACCAGATTGCGCCCCCCCTCCCAACCTGCGGACTTTTATCACTCCCCGAGTCCCTTCAAATACAATAGTACTGACCTACCTGATTCCTATACTGACCACTGTTGTAGAATCTCATATTAGCCAATGTATTTCATATTAGTCATATTGATTTGCATATATTTTATTGATTATTATTATTATTATTATTATTATATAGTAGTGGTTTTATCAATATTATTATTCAATAAGTAAAGCAACAATTATTAATTTTTAATAATGTATACTGTGTTTTCCATTGATTTAGAAAGTCTTCATTTTTAAATGCTGAACTTTGGATGACCCCTCTGCTTCTTTCTTATACTTTTATAGTTTACTGGGTGAAAGTTCATTAGAATAGATTCAAGTAATATAGAATTGTCTCAAGTCTGAAATGCATATAAATCACACAAGATAAGATAAGAAAACAGGTGGTTAAAATAATTAGGTGGCATACAGGAAAGTTATGTACAGAACATTAATTAAGTTTGACAGGGTCAAACAAAGGTCTTTGAGCCCTCATTAAAACTGTTAAAATACATTGAATAAGGAAATACATGTGTGTATGTATTTGTATATATATATGTATATGTATGTAATAATTAGACAATATTGAATTGGTAATTGGCTATGTATGTGTGTATATATATATGTATATATATTTATATATGTGTGTGTGTGTGTATATATGTGTGTGTGTGTATGTATATATATATATATATATGTGTGTGTATGTATATGTATATATATATATATATATGTGTGTATGTATATATATATGTGTATATATATATATATATATTTGATACAGTACTTTTGCATATAGGATTATATAGTAAAACATATAACACATCTGGTGGGGTTATTAAAAGTTCATTGTCTCATAGTCGTAAATCTGCAACCCCTTGAAGCTAGCATCAAGATAAGAAGAGTCTGATAACACAGCTGGGTGCCAGACTGTCTCTATACAGGTGTTTTTAATTGGACAAAAACAGTTATAAATCACTTTAATGAACATATAGGAATTTTGGGAATAATTAAGTTTATCTGGTTGTAGAACAGGTGTCAGATTTATGGTTAGTTACTTAGACGTAGATCTTAGCGACCAATCATATGTAAGAAAGATAGTTGAGATAAGACTTGTGAAATGGTATATAAATGCAAGCTCTGCAATTGTTAGACAGACAAGTCAGATAGGAGCTCATAAGGCTGAACTCTATGTATGCTGCCCTATTGCACGGGTCATAGAGGTCAGAACCAATGGGCAAGTATCTGTCCATACCTTGTCTCCTCGTACGATTCAGAGAAGACTTCTTAACTTGTTCCAGAATGTGGTCTCAGGTGAATTTCCCTCAAGAACTTGGTCGAGCTGGAACCCAAAAAATACATTTTTCCTTTAAGTGACTTTCCTACCAGCAGAGGGCGCCACGGAAACTGGATCCAAGATAACTTCAAAGCCAGGAGTCACATTCAGGAGGCTGTATACTGCCCGCCCTACACCAGCCCACTGACAGTTTTAAATGTTCCTGGGGATGGGAGAACCCGCCCCCAGGCTCCTCCTATTATGGGCAAAATTGAACATTTTGCCCTGTTCCAAAATGGCGCCTGGAGCTTCTGTTCGCCAATGTGAACCGGGCCCGGCCCAATGACAGCATCGGTAGCGCCCTAGGCCGGTAAATACAGCGTTCGGCTGCCGCCCCACGCCTATAGGGAAATCAGAACACCTGCTGCACAGAGTGACCTGCTCCCCTCCCGCACGGAACCTACCCTGAACCCAGAGGAGACAGGAGAAGAGAAAGGGGGAAAAAAAAACAGAGGATTGACAAAAACAGGTAAAGACAGCCTGCAGGGCCAAAGAAGCCCATAGTAAAAGGAAATGGCAAGCTGTCCCCCCCCCCCCCAAAGCTCTAGAACTTAGCCAGGCTAGATGGCAGATTTCATTCCTAAAGAGGAAACACTGCAGAGGCCCATCAAGACCACACAGATAAGGGTTTCCCAGGCTTTTCAGCGCATTTAGCAGCCCGAGCACTGAGACTTTGCACTGGAATAGGCTTGAACCCAGATGGCTACTGCTCAGTGGCAGAGGTGGGGGACATAATACTGCCTACTTCACTGGTACCTGGAGGTATGAGGAAAAAAAGAATGGGGTGGCGGCTACCATGCCTTTATTTATGCTATTCACTGGTCCTGAGGGAGTGGTCAAGAGGCAGAGCTCTATCACTAGTATGCTGCCATAGTGGCGTCTAGAAAACAGATATGTGTGTTTTGTTCATAAACTAGCTATGTTGCAATCTGATTACAGTTGACTAAATACACATTTATCTGGGTTACTGCACCTTAATGACCATTGTCACTTCTCAGAGGACTATCCCATTCTTTTAAATAGCCTTGGCGTGCTAATACATAATAAAAGGTACAGCTGCTATTGCTGGCATGTGTGAAGTATTGGAAGATCTATCTAGGATAGATATGAAATACTCGGCGATGAGTTTAACCCCTTCCAAACGGGCATACGCATACATGCGGTCTAATGGAAATGGGCCTTTATCTATAGGGCTCCATATAAGCACTGCAGTTTGTGCTGAGAGCACATGCGCCCAGCACATAGTCCAAGTGTCATACCGATTACCAGGACCCAGGAGACTCCTGATCGCTGTAATTTGGCTATTATACTGCTTAGTCAATATACAGCCTGCCCTGTGTTTGCTCCTCTTGAATGGCAAAGTCTTTTTCTCCTTGTTAGGAGAAATTTTAAACAAAAGTGTGTAATTAAGGCCTCATGCACACTGGATGTTTTTACAGCTGCTGTTTTTGGCTTCAGATGTTTTTTTTTTTCTGCAGTCAAACTCCTATGTGTCCATGCACATACAAGCTGTTTTTGGCGGGGTGTTTTCTAGCTGGGGAAAAAACCCCAGGAGGAGAGAGGAGTTTTTCAGCTGTAAAAAACAATCTAACTCTGAAAACAGCTTTAAAAACGTGGCTATTCTGTGTTTATCAGGCTTTTGAGCCATAAGCTTTTTTGGGAGTATAGTTTTGCTGAAAAACGCTACTACAAAATGCTAAAAAACTCACTACAGCTAACATACTGGCTTTTTTTTTTTTTTATAACGTCCAGTGTGCATGAGGCCTTAAAGCATTTGTTAACCCAAAAAAAAATGTTTCCTGTTCCCTTAAAGCATGAATAACAGCACAGTGCTTGTGCTGTGTATTTTGGCTCCCTGTATCACCTGAAATACCTGGCTGATCCTGCCAGTTTCTGCCCTCACCCCTGTAAACTGACCACGATATATCAGGGCTGCTGAGCCTGACACCTTGGTCAGTGTACGTGGCTCCGCCATCCGCTGCTCTCCTTCCTCCGTCTGTCATCCCTTCCCTGCCCGTCAGCTCTCACTAGCGCCGCTCTGCTCCTCTCCTGCACTACTTCAAAACTAACTGATCATTACATCATGCCTCCGTCTGTCCTCACTTCCTTGCCCGTCAGCTCTCACTAGCGCCGCTCTGCTCCTTTCCTGCACTGCTTCAAAACTAACTGATCATTACATGATCCCTTTTCACAAAAAGCTGTATTCTAGTGCCTGTGCTTTATATATTTATATATATATATATATATATATATATATATATATATATATATATATATATATATATATAAAAAGGCCGATTTCTACCTGTTTTTAACAGTCTTCCAGCGATCACATGTCTCCAGGCTCTCTGCTTCTCTCCTTCCTGGCTGATGTAAGCAGGGGAATCTCGACCCCTGGAGAAATAAGATGGGGAGAGCTGAGAGCCTGGAGTTATGTGATTGCTGGAAGAAACTGTTAAAAACAGGTAGAAATCGGCTTTTTTTTTGTAAAGCACAGGCACTAAGATACAGGTTGTTATGTGACAGAGGAGATGATATAATCAGTGGCTTGACCACTTTAAAGGAAAAAAATCCAGGGTTTAGAGGTCAGGCTTAGAGTTGGGGTCAAAGGTCATAGTCAGTGTAGGATAAAAAGGAATATGCATAATTGTTTTGAGCTATACTACAGGTACAAATATACACATCACTGTGATCGGGAGATATCCATTCATTACCATTTACTACCAAATAAAAGCCCAATTTCCCCAGTCATCTTCCAGGACGGCTTACAGAGATAGGCCCCTCCCACCTAGCACAGGAAATGCATCATAAAAGACAGACCACAGGCAGTAGCCCCTCAGTATTTGCGTTTCCTCTGGCCAGACAGGAACTCTGAAGAAATGTATTTTTCTCTGGCCTTCGTGCTAGGTGGCAGGGGCCTCCCAGCTACAGCAGCCCAAAACAGGGGCAGTGAACCTGGGGAGGCAGGTAGCTCGGGCTGCCCTGGAAAGGGAGTCTTGAATTTTTACTCCAGGGGACCCCCCCTCTCCACAGTAGCCTGGTCGGCAGCATGCCTGTAGATTCAGGTGCACTGACAGTGTGGGATTTGACTCGGTGAGTCTTCCGGGGGGACAGTGCGGACTTATGGTGTCCTGATGCTTGGTGCTCAGCTCAGTAGCGTAGTGGTCTGCGCTCCTACCTTAAAAACAGCGGAGTAAGTGACTTAGCAGCCATGTTGTTGGTAGCAAACACTGACCTGGTGGTTGGGGATATAAGCTCCATGCACTGTTCCAGGGGAGGCATCCGATTCACAGCGCTAGACTGGGATCCTCACTGCTCGACCTTTCAGGGCTACAGAGAAGATGGTGGAAGCCATTTTGTCCTGCGCTGTTAAGCGACCAGGGAGGAGACTTAAGCAGGTCTGGGACACCTGCAGACTCTGGCCCTAAGGTAAGAAAGAGGCAGATGGGGAGTTCCTCTTTTCTTGCTCCCTGATGAAGGGGGCACCAGGCGTTTTGAGATGATTCTCTGGACTTTATTTGGCTCTCCCTAGGTGGATGGGTGCTGGTTATAGGGTGATCATCTGCACCTTGTATCTCTTTGTAAAAGACTCATTCCGCCTTGTGTCCTCTCGCTCTAGGACAGAGGATGGGAGGAAAAGGGGAACCACCTAAGGGACAGATGCACAGCCTGCAAGCAACTCTCTTTGAAATGGAGTCCAGATTAAGGGATTCCTAAAGAGCATTGGAAAAATAAATGACAAACGTATTTTCTTGATTTTCACGAAGGGTCCTTTTCAGTTGGAGGAGAAGCAGCTATCCTCGTGGGTGCTGAGGCTCTAGCGGAGCCCTCCCTTACTCACATTTGGTGAAGCACCATATGTCATTTATAAAGTTGTCAGGTTCATTTTTACCCAGTTCCTTTCTTAACACTCATAGCTGTCGTACCAGCATTCAGAGGGGAGAAAGGTCATGGGTATGGGCATATGCATTTTGGGGGTGTAAATATAATATATAGCATTGGAGCAGAAATCTCGCTCGATAGATACAAGGGCTTATTATCTAAATGTCCATAGGTATCTCATTGAAGGAAGATTATGTAGGATGAGAGCTAAAGAGATCTATAGATTGAAGATCTACCTCTAGTTTGCTTGTTCTGTTCTGGAGTCCAGATTAAGACAAGCGGGCGGCAAAATATTACTATCAGAAGGTGATTGAAACATGCGATGATGGAAGTCTACCAGGCATCATCACTGTTTTCTCTGGAAAACATCAAAGCTCATTCGGACAGAGCAGGGGCCATTTCTTGGGCTGAAAAGGTCAGCACTTCTCCTCCCCAGATCTGAGGAACAGCATCCGGGTCCAGCTTCCAAACCATGAAACATTACCGACCGGGCCTGTTCTCTAACCAGGATCAGGCTGTCGGGAGAAAGGTGCTTAATGCTATGGTCCCGCCCTGATCAGGTAGTTCTATTTTGTCCTCTCTGTAAGCCATCCTGGAAAATGACTGGGGAAAATAAGAGTTATTACCTGTTAACTCACTTTCCAGGAATCTTCCAGAATGGCCTCAGTTCCCTCTCTTGTTTTTCTGAGACTAATGGTGTAATCCTAAACTGGTTGCACTAATGGGAGTTTTTTATAGTTTTATCTGTGCCTTTGGTTATTTATTAATACTGAGGGGCAACTGCCTCTGGTCTGTCTTTTATGATGTGGATCATGTGTTTCCTGTGCTAGGTGGGAGGAGTCTATCTTTGTAAACCATCCTGGAAAGTGAGTTAACAGGTAATAACTTTTATTTTTGTCTCCAAGTAGTTGAGTTATGTGGTAACAGGTCAGAGTTGCAAAACTGTGTTCAGGTGTGCAGATGGTTTACCCTTTGTAATGAAGAGGTTAAGCTTCTACAGTCAAGTGAAATTTCATTTTAAACCTGCTAAATATGTTCCAGGTGCATTAAACAAAAGGTGTGCAGATGTTAGTTTTACTTGTAAAAGCAACCACATTCTGAATAGAAAGGTGTGTCCCCTGACGGAATGCTGCTAAGTAGGACTCTTGCTCTATGCCCTCTGCTAAGTCAAAGCTCTTTAGCAAAGAACATTAGGTTGACTGTAAAACTAGAGGTTCTGTTCTGCAGGGGCTTGTTACACCACTGGTTACAAATATCAAACTGTCCTCTATGCTATTCTGGCAGGAGGACATGCTTTTTCACTCAATGTGGCTGCCTTCTAAATAAAACAAGACCTGCAAGGCTTTTCATACCCTCCCTTTTAATGCACCTGGAAGTATAGGGCATGATTGACTATGTACTTTAGAAAGTGAAAAGACGAAGCTACTCACAAAAATCTATGCAAACCGATTTAATACATTTCTGGCGCAATATATCCATATAGACCAAGTGGGATTTGTCACGGGGCGGCAAGCTGCTGACCAGATCCGACTGGCCACTGATCTGATTTCTATTTTACGCTCTAATTGGGATGGGATGGGCGCTAGGCGAGGAATGCTTTTGTCATTGGACCTTCACAAGGCCTTTGACTCCATTTCCTGGCCCTTCCTCTTCCATACATTGAGACAGTGGAACTGCGGACCTAAATTTATGAGCCTTATTGGCACATTATACTCTAATCCTTCGGCCAACATTTTTGCATATGGACACAAGTCTGATCTTATACAGATACAGAAAGGAACCAGGCAGGGATGCCCTCTCTCGCCTCTCCTTTTTGTTCTGGCGATCGAATCACTGGCAGCGGCAATCCGTGCCAACCCCAACATACATGGGGTACCTAGCGGCGGCAGGACACATAAATGTGCTTTTTTCGCCGACGACTTGTTATTATTTGTAACAGATCCGATTACAACTCTACCTAATTTATTTGCTACACTCTCTAGAGGGAGGACTGGGAGTTCCCCACTTCGTGAAATATTATAGGGCTGCCCAACTGGTACAACTTTACCAAATTTTTTCTACAACATACCAACCAGACTGGGTTCGGTTGGAAGCACAAGCCAGTCCCTCACTACCAATAGACCTACTGCTGTGGCTCCCGACAAAAGAACGTCGGGCCATATTGTGCCCTTCCTTATCCCACTCCCTGCGTCTGTGGGACACGGTGAACAAAATACACCCATTGAAATCTCCTCATTCTCCTGTAGCCCCTATACTCAATAACCCACACTTCCCTCCAGGACAAAATCCCCAGCAATTTACGTGGTGGGTTAACAAAGGCCTTTATAGGATAGCACACTTCATAGATCACAAAGGGATCAGGCAACAGGCTTATTTTCGAGAGACATTACAGATGCCACAGACGGAATCTTTCCGTCTACATCAAATCACTCACTTCATCAAATTCCTAGCTACTGATCTGATAGACATAACTACTAGGACCTTGTTTGAGAATAAATGCTTACGCAGAACTGAGTCACGGGGAGGGATCTCGGAGCTCTATGCCCTCTTCAATACCCAACAGACCAAACTTTCATACCAAATAGCATGGGAATCTGATCTAGGTGAGACTATAGAGGAGGAGATATGGGGGAAATGGTCGACCATGGTGCATAAAGGAATACTTAATACTTCCCTGGTGGAGGGAAACTACAAGGTGTTGTCCAGGTGGTACCTTGTCCCGGCGAGGCTGGCGAGGATGTACCCTGGAACTTCACCCCTTTGCTTTAGAGGATGCGGGCAGGAGGGTACCATGTTACATGTTTGGTGGTCCTGTCCCAAGATCCAGCGCTTCTGGATCAGAGTATTCACCTTGGCCTACTCAGTGACAGGACAAAATCTACCTAAAAATCCCAAGACGGCGCTATTTGCAGGCTTGCCGGACGGGACCCCTAGACATCTCCGAACTCTCATCTTCTTTATTTTTTCAGCAGCTAAAATTACAATAGCACGAGCATGGAAAACTCCAGTAGTCAACCTTGCACTGGTAAAGAATAAAATATCTTGGATCATGGTCAACGAAAAATTGGCCAGTATCCTTAAAGACAGACAGGCCAGATTTGACAGGGTGTGGTCCCCCTGGATCAAATACCTCCAAGCCCCATAGTCTCTAGAACTGTACGGTGGGGGACCCAGGCCGAGGGAAACGGCTTCTTCTTTGGATTCTGGACCTTTATCTTTTTTCTCTTTCTCTCCTTTCCATCCTCCTCCTTCTTAACCTTACTTTATATTACTTCTCTTCTCCCCTCCCTTTCTTCTCTTTTTATGTTTAAAAAACTCTACTTATGGATACAAGTGGAGAGTTATGGAGCCTCTCTTTCCTTGGCCCCGAGGGAGGAACAAGGTAAACTAATTTTAAAGGCCTAACCTCTTTTGACGCCAAGGGCCCTGATACTGAGATGTACTAAAGGTACTACAACTTGATTTAATATTACCAAGAAGTTAAGAGTACTCCGCTTACGGGGCAAATTTATCTTCTTTATCTTTTCTATTTTTTTTTTTTTTTTAGGTTTATTTTTATTTTTTATTTTTTTGATAAACACTAATGATATATGGAACTTATATGATATGTTATTCTAGACCCTTTAAGGATAGGTCTACATTAGTGTCCTTATGTCCACAGAGCGTACTAATACTCACATGTTACCCCCCCCTTTTCTTTTTTTTCTTCGTGTTCTGTACAACACTTTTGTGTCATTTAACAGAAAATATGTTTGCTGACTGATTGTTCATGCCATTTTTTATAATTTACAAAACCTTTAATAAAGAAAATTGAAAAGAATGTGAAAAGACCATACCTTTCCTCATCTTGGTGAACCTGGAGATGCTAGCAAATTTCCCATGACAGTTTTCATTTTAAAACAAAAGAAACATCTATGATAACCCCTTACTTCCTACTATTTTAAACCTGTATGTAACAACTGAACTTAAAGTAAGCTTCTGTTTCATTTCCTCCAGAAATTGCAGAATTCCAAGATCTTAAGGGATAGTGTTTAGGGGAATATTGCAATCTGAGTGAATCGATACCTGTCAGAAATATACTTGTACTGCATATATGCATGCATAATCTATATCTGATGCTAGGTCAACTTTTAAGCATTATGCAAGATCTGTGCTCCTTCAGGGTATGGCCATCTGTACATGCCACCTGCAGCACCCCATATGTGGTAAAATGCCAAGGTTTTACTTTAGGTATATTTTCAAAGCCTCTGAATATCTGCATGACCTAAAGCATGATACTCTGCACAACAGTTTATAGATGGCTGTATGTAGTTATGTACATATAAGCATTTTCCAAAACCTTTTTTTTAAGGTGCCTAAACACATGACCAAGGAAGCTTGTTTTAAATTTAGAGGACTGATCGTTGACTCGTAGCTGACTAATGCTTGGGTCACAATCGGCTTTTTTTTGTATGCTGGATACCAAGAATTAGAACAAGGGCCAGACAAAGGACACAGTTTTTTTTTTCATAGCCGATTTTGTTGTTCCTGGTACAATACGTATTTTGGGAGTAGGTGCTAAATGTCCATAAGGGTCATATTTGATCTTTTGGTGTGGAGAACCAAATCTGTGTAAACAAGTTTGACACATGGATTGTGTTGATAACGGCCAAGCTGCAATATAAAGCTGGATGCTACCCTAAGTACAAAAAAAAGTAATGCAGACATTTTATGCATCTATGGGTATTATATAGGTAAACTGAAATGCAGCAAATTTATGCATCTATGGGTATTATACAGGTAAACTGAAATCAATGGTAAATGTGTAAACCCACATAAAGTACTGTGCAAAAGTTTTAGGCAGGTAGGAAGAAATTCTGTAAAGTAAGTGCTTTAAAAAATATATATTTTAATTATTTTCATTAGTTTATGTAGCAAGGTCCTGGGCCTCCAGAAGCCTACTGGTGACCTCCAGCGTTAGGGACAGCTGACATCTTTCTGTGTAGAGTGGGCTACAAGGCATGGTGGGTGTAATGCAAGGTAGATTGATGGGCGCCAGGCACTTCTTGAATGCAAAGAGATTTATTGTCTCTTAAACAGAACTGTGGGAGAGAGGGTTGGGGCCAGGACACCCCTAAGTAGATGCAATGTTAATTGGCAGACTCCTATAGGCAGACAGCCATGCAGGGAAAGGTATCCACCCAGACACCACATCTGCATGAGTAGGAACGCTGTCTCCTATGGCAATAGTCTTGTAACAGTTTCTAACAAAGGTTGCAATGAACTCTTTCACTTATTCTACAATGTTCTATTGTAGAACTTCACTTCCACTGAGCCCTCAGTCTTTCACTAGACTTACTGATCCACTGCCACTGGATCCCTTGAGCTCTTCCAATCTAGCACTCAGTATCTTCCCCAAGCATCACCCCCGCTTCACCGCTGGGTCCCTGGCTTGGCACTCACAGATACTCCTCAAGCTTCACCCCTGCTGTCCCACTGTGTCCCTGACTTGGCACTTGCTGAAGTTTTCCCACTTCTTCACTGTCCCCGGCTGGTGAGAAGTTTGCTCTGGTATTGGCCTCAGCTTACTCACAGTGGTCTCTGGTAACAAGGTGGATGGTCCCTTAGTGGCGACAGCTTTCCTTCCTTCTTTCCTTCTACCTCCGACCACGACTGGTTCCCCGGCCAGTGGAACTGTTTCCTCTGGTTGGACTGCAAGCCGGAATCCCAACCCTACGCTGCTCTTTTGCTTCTGGGTAGACCCTCAGACAGCCTAGCAGCCAGATATCTCCGGGATAGGCCCAAGGCTTATGGCCTAGCAACCCGGGGCATTACAACACACGTCCATCCAGACAGCTGTCCAGGTGGCACAGAACCCCAATCACCTGACTCCACCCAAATAAATAGGCTCTCCCAACAAGCCAAAGGACCCAAGAAAATCCCTGCACATTGGCTGATACACCCCCATTCATTCCTAATCTGTCCTTGCAATGCCCTTGTCTTATCTAATGCTACCAGATACCCGGCCATCTAGTGACAGAAGAGAGACGTGTAGCAATTCCAGAATTAGGGTGAAATCAATTGACTTCCTATCAATTAGCCAAGGCAACTATCACTTGGCAGATACATTTAATAGCCACCCTGCCTAAACATCAGGGTGCTACATCCTCCCCCTGCCTATAAAAACTATGTATCGGAGTTTGCAAAAAATAATTTAGGCTCTCAAGCGAATGTCCTGGCAATAACTGGGATGGGTGGGGAAGCAGGAAAGGAATAATAATAACAAACAATACACATGGAGTAAACATGTATAACATATACATGAGCGAATGGCAGTTCACACAGGGCAGATAAATATTAAACAAAATATACAATTTACGTGGTGTGGCGTACCACCCAAATAGCTGAGGGAAATAAAATATAAACAGCCTTCTATCCTAACTATTTATCTAATATATACAGTGGTAAAGGGCATGAACAGTTAGCATTATTATTCATGTCGGGTCATTGTCTCTCCTTGTCCAAGGAAGACGCAATGGCGCAGGAACACCTGAAAGAGAAAATAAACAGCAATGCAAATGCATCCTACCCCTATGATAGTACAGTGTAATATGTACATAAATGAACCTTAAGTTAATTGTCGAGAACAGCATAGCAGTGTAAATACACCCTATAATATGTCTAAACTACACACATATAAATAAAAGTGGGCCCCATCCCTGTCCGAAGATGCCACTCTCTTCCACAACTAGTCTACAGAAACTTAGAGAAACTTAGAAACTTACAGAAACTTAGCATGTTTTATCAGATATATTCATAACATGAATAAAGGCTGACTCAGGTTTGGCACCGCTCATGCCACCTGGTGACCAGCATAGGAAACAATCCTGGTACATTGATCAGTCCATCATTCAAAGGTAAGGGGAGAATTTGCCCCTTTCCCACAGCTCATTCTACCTAACTAGCTAAACACCCCAGTGTCCTTGACGTTTTACAGTCCATAAAAAAAAATTTCACTCGGGGTGGAACAATATTTCCCAGCAGTTTCTCCCCAAAGATAACTCCGGAAACAGGAGGCACAGCTGAAATCGGGCAAAAAGCAGCCAGGCCATGGTGCAAGAGACTGCACTTTCGAACACAGGTACCCTTGAAATGGTAATCTCAGTCTGTCCACACAACAGCCGGGGGCTGAGAAAGAGTTCCTCATTGGTTGAAGAACAAACATGTTGAATGTCATCTCAACAGGTTACTTTTCAGAGGGAGACGCACTGGCAATTCTGCAGCACTAGCCAGTGCGACTCAAGTGGGCACTCCCCGTATCTGCCGGCAGTATTCAGTCCAGCATAGTCTCAGCAATACAACTAACATGAATGTTCTCCACTAACAACAATTTTTCTGTACGAAGGTGGGGTGGATTTTCAGCATAGCGTCCTAACTCCACAAAGTACACATTTGTAATCCACATGAGGTCAGTGAAACATAATTCGACATTATATATTACATTTATGCAACAGTCATTCTACTCACCATTCTTCCTTCTACCTCCAACCACGACTGGTTCCCCCGGCCAGCGGAACCGTTACCTCTGGTTGGACTGCAAGCCGCAATCCCAACCCTACGCTACTCTCTTGCTTTTGGATAGGCCCTCAGGTTGCCTAGCAGCCAGATGTCCCTGGGATAGGACCAAGGCTTATGGCCTAGCAGCCCGGGGCATTACAACACACGTCCATCCTGACAGCCGTCCAGGTGGCACAGAACCCCGATCACCTGACTCCACCCAAATAAATAGGCTCTCCCAGCAGGCCAAAGGACCCATGAAAATCCCTGCCCATTGGCTAAGACACCCCATTTATTCCTAATCTGTCCTTGCAATGCCTTTGTCTTATCTAATGTCACCAGATACCCGGCCATCTAGTGACAGAAGAGAGAAGTGCAAGCAATTCCAGAATTAGGGTGAAATCAATTGACCTCCTATCAATTGGCCAAGGCAACTATCACTTGGCAGATAAATTTAATAGGTACCCTGCCTAAACATCAGGGTGCTACATTTACAAAGTGCAAAGTGAGTGAACGGAAGAAAATCAAAATGAAATCAATATTTTTGGTGCGACTTCCCTTTGGCTTCAAACCAGCATCAATTCTTACACTTCCACACTTTGTACACTTGCACAAAGTCAGGGATTTTGTACGAATAGTCAAGTGTATGATTAACCAGTTATACCAAGCAGGTGCTAATGGTCATCAATTTCATATGTAGGTTTAAACGTGGTCTTTAACAGAAACAGCTGTGTATGAGGCTTAAAACGGTGCGCAAACAACAAATGAAATTGTGGCGCAAACAAATGCTAATGCTCCATGCACATAAGTTAGCCACTACCCCTTACATAAATGTGAACATGAGAGAAAGTATAAAAAATTGCGCTACCCTTAAAGCATATATAATGCTGTGAAAATATATATATATGAAAACCTGCGTAATAATAATAGCATACAGGTAATAAAGTACAGTGGTGAATTAATATATGATGTGAACAATGGTAAATATCCAGTGATCAGTGAACATTAAATGGCAAACAATCACTAATAAATGAACAATATAGTGCAGTGAGCCCCAGTGAAAAATAAAAAATATAATATAAAAATTAAAGTCCGACAAGATAGCATAAATCGATACCACCAATAACAAATGTCCAGTGATCGATAGACATTAATGACAAATGATCAGTGATCAATGAACAATATAGTATAGTGAGCACCAGTGAAAATAAAAATTAAAGTCCAACAAAATAGCATAAATCTGTGAATCGGTTCCTGTGTCCCAATAGTAAGTGAGATCCACCACCACAGGTCAACGAGAATGCGCCCTTACCGGAATAACATGATCCCCCATCACAGAGGATCAGGGAAGGCATGTGTTGTACTAAACCCCGGCTCCATGGGACGGCAAGCAGACACCAGATGGTAGGAAATCACCTAAGGCAGCTGATGTGATCGCTTTATCCACCTCCCGGAGCACTTCCTCACCTCTGTCACATATAACCCACCTCCAGGAAGCCCCACCGTGGCCGAAACTCTTCAGTCTATATTGTTCATTTATTAGTAATCGTTTGCCATTTAATGTTCACTGATCACTGGATATTTACCAATGTTCACGTCATATATTAATTCACCACTGTACTTTATTACCTATATGCTATTATTATTACGCAGGTTTTCATATATATATTTTCACAGCATTATATATGCTTTAAGGGTAGCGCGATTTTTTATACTTTCTCTTATTTGCATGTGTATTGATGTGTACATACTAATTGCTGCTCCCTATATGTTGGTTGGATGGCAATCATCCTGCTACCATTCTATTAGGTTTAATTTGTTTTGGTTCTTATAGCGCGGTTTTTACACTATTTTCCATAAATGTGAACATACACTTGTGTAGCATAAGTAGTTCATAAAAATCCCATAGAAAGAGTATTGTACTTCAGTAGGCAGCTCCAACTGAGACAGGAACTAATCTCTGAAATTACAAAAAGGAACACAAGGGGGTGCCAGCTAAGTGCAGCAGCAATTAGTTTATTATGATTAATAAGCCAAATGCAAAATCACAGAAATATAAAATCAAAGAGCTTCTCTGCAGCCATGCCCCATTGGATGAAAGACGTCCACCAGAAGAGCTGCTTGAGACAAGACAAATGGCTCTCCTCACTTCCTGGAACATTGGACATGGTTTCCTGAGAATAAAATTGGTATATACAAATTCAGCGCTGACTGATAAGCGGACACAAAAGAATAAATGCAAGCAGGCACTAAGGCTAATTCAAATAATACCTCAAAGACGTAAATAATAAAAACAGTGCTGCGCAAATAAAAGTCCTTGAAATCAACATAAATAGGTGTGGTGACAGGATTGGAAGACAGGAATCACCAGTGAAACAATACAGGCTGGAACCGATATCTGAATGGTGACTAATATCCCTCCACTGGATATGGATGGCCCCTCACCTCAGATACTCGACCTGAAACAGGTCACACAGCATATATAGCATATCCTGGATGGATCAATCCTTATAGATAGTGGTATCTCCTTCACTTCCCAGCACTCAGCATAATAACGGATGATGTATATGTAATGAGAAGGCAAGCAACATAGTGCTCTCCGTAGCTACTTTATTAAATAATTAAAAGATGAATAAAACACTCACAAATACCGGCACTCAGATCCGAGTGCCGGCTAGAAGGCTTGTGATCGTCTCTGCCAATAGCCGCGGGTGACGTCATGCGCTCCTGACCCCCGTACGCGTTACGTCCTATGGGCGGGACTTGATTTCCTGAGAGCACGCTGTTTGCTGTCACAAGCGGCTCTTTCGGTGGACGACTTTCATCCAATGCGGCATGGCTGCAGATAAACTCTTTTGAAGGAGCACAAAGAAATGGCAATGTTGAGGACTGTAGGCACAGTGGTCAATCAAGGAAGCCTAAAGTGATACTAAACATAGAAGTTTTTATTGCCCTAATTCATTCACATAAGTCAGCCTTTCTCAACCTTTTCAACACAGAGGAACCCTTGATATAACTTTCTGGTCTCAGGGAACCCCTGCTAAAAATTACATTATATGATACATTAGTGTGACGGTCAGTGGGAAGAATGCTTCTTACACTTGTGGACACTGGGAAGAATTACCCCCTTACAGATAACTAAAAATATCAATGGTGGCAGTGGGAACTTATCTGAGAGAGGCAGAAATTGCTCATTTCCCAAGGAACCCCTAGCAACCACCGGAGGAACCCTGGTGAGAAAACCTGATATAAGTCATATATCACTCCACTGTATTGTGTGTGTGTTTTTTTTTTTAAATACTCTAGGTAACATGTCTGCAGCACTGTTGTGTGGTCACATGATCTTTCCCTGTTCTTTGGCATCTGCAGGGAAAAATCTTTGGCAGGGTCTTCTATTACTCTGCTGATGTATGCTCTCTATGATGTGAGTCTGTGTCTGCACAGCCCTGATTGGTGATTTGCCAGTCACATGACTAAAAATGACAGTTTCAGAAGAACAATTCAAATTAGATGATAAATATCAAATAGCTCCCAATAAACCTTTATTGAACATCAAACGTGTATTTTTTGTGCAACACGTGTATTAGCAATTACATTTATTTTATTTAATACTGATTTGTACTCGGAGTCTCTGTCAGGGCACCTAGAGGCTGGGTGACAGATGCACACCGTTGGGATCAGGAGTGCACCGCAAGGTAGTGGACCCTACGGCTGACTGCTGCGGATTGAACCCTGGGAGGTTTCAGGAAGCAGGTCTACTGGATCACTGACACAGATCCCACTGGGAGATAGAGCATAGATTCCCCAGGGCACGGAGTCTAAGAGCCAGCAGGTGTTCACCAGAGCCTTTAATGGTAAGGATGGACTGCGCTGCAGTCTGGCTCCAGGTCGCGGCCCCCAGGGTCTCACAGCTCATGCTCACGGTAGACTACAGGAGAAGAGGAAGGAGGCAGCAGGCTGGAACAACAAGGATAGTAAGGGACAAGCCAAGGTCGGGGCCACAAGCAGACAAGGACAACAGAGTACACGCCAAGGTTCAGGGTCACAGGCAAACAGGGATGGTCGAGAACACGCCAAAAGTCAGGGTCACGAGCAGACAGGAATAGTTAAGCACAGGCCAGAGTCGGTAACAGGAATCAGATGTAGGAAACACAGCAAGTACACACAGAGGCTAACACACAATGGTTGATCCGCACTGCTGGCTTGCAGTGCACATGTTAATATAGGGTTCCCTGATAGGGCCTGGGGTGGGGCCATGCTTAGAGGAGAGGTTACAAATGCAGTCAGGTGAGGGTCAGCTGGTCTGTAGAGATGAACACATTGAGACAGGTATGCTGATCGACAAACTCTATTGCATAACCATGACAGTCTCTTACAAATAGTCCAGGAAAGATAAGGGAGGAAGGCGGGAAAAGTGACCTAGGGTGTGCTGTGGTCATGAGGTTAGTGTGCCTAAAAGGGGGCAAAAATAAAAACAGTAGGATGAGAGAGAAAAGGGGGTTTGTTTGAACAACTGCATAACAGATTAATCAGCCAAGTGTGAAAATGCGTGAGACATCTCGACGTGTGGATCCGGGATATACCAGGAGTAGCATGATGAATTCCACCTACCTAACTTCTTAATGATGTGAACGGGGACCCCTTGGTAAGAGGCCGTAGAAGCAGCTCCTATCCTGAAAGAATGGCCGGAGTATGATTTGGGGTCCGAACCTAGGTTCATCTGGAGGGTGTGGCAATATTTGACAAATTGTGCTGTAATGAGGGGGGCACTAGAGAATGGTACGCATGGACTATCCCTGGGTTTGTCCGCTGTCTGCGCTATGACCGTATCTTGGGGTAATCGCTGCAGGCCTGTTCCAAGTGGACCTATGGTCACATCGGGTTAGGTGTCGGCTCTCCTTCTCTCTTAAGCATCCAGGTAGCAGCTGTCTGTACACAGGGTTCTTTGATTGGCTGGATGTGTGTCTATCTCTCATACAGGTGTGGACTTGCTTTTTGAGCTTGGAAATACTGACCACCTGGCTTCATCACCAAATAACTGACTCAGGACTATCTTTAGTCTGGACTATGTTGGTGCAGTGAGTTTCTGCACTATACAGTGGTCCCACTGATACAAGTTCCCATTTGGGGCTATATTCATCTTCTATCATCACACAGTCCCTGTCTCTTCAGACAGCATCCTAGGGGAATCTCTGCGGGCCTGTTCCGAGTGTTCACATTGGGCTGGGCGTCAGGGAAAAACAACGCATGGCCCGCTGATGCATGTTCTTAAGCTTCATTAAATGATTTCACTCAAAAATTTGGAAAGTTGTATGTACTGTATATTAAAGACACCTCTGAAGAAGGAGTCACAAATTGCGTTAGTGTCTGTATCCAATCTTTCCAATATTCATGTATGGTTGTCATACACCATTTTCACTTGATGTTTTGTATATGTACAGTTTATAATAAAATTTTATATTTTTACAATTCCTACCTCTACCTCTACCTCTTTGACTTTAATCTACAAGTGTCGCTATAGTCCCACCCCTTGAGGGATTTTTCCATTTCCTGTCTGCGCTATGATTTGGTCTAGAACTGTTACCGGGCACCAAGCAGTACGAGTCTCAAAAAACCTAATATCGGTACCAGCTCCTGTCTGATGATTTCAAACAACGCTGGTGTTTGCGCAAACCTGGGAATCGCCAGACTTTTATCTGGCCATGGTCCTGCTAACCAGTGAGTGCCAAAAATTGACTTTGGTGGCTGCAGCATCAGTAATAACCCGAGGAGATAACACTGACACTGCAGGGATGAACATAGTAATGTGTTCCAGTGCTGGAGGGACGCGTCCAACATGTGTAAATCGGATAAAGCCGCAGAATCTAGTTTGACCCAAGACTCAGAGTTGGGGGCTATGGGTAATAGCCGGAGTAACAAAAAGCGTACTAGCGCCCTTACCTGAGGCTAAAGGTAAGGTGCTTGAAACCAAGGGATCCTGGAAACTGCTGATGTCCCGGGAATGGTGGGTGCCTCCGGGGCCAGACCTGGATGATTTTCCAAGACCTCAACCCTAGCTTGTAACTCATGACAGGAGGTCGCCAATGAGCTCAGGTTGGAGTGAATTTGTAAGAGGGATGAAGCGACCGTACATAAGGTGACTTGCTCAGCATTGGAGCCTGGTGTACTGGGAAATAAAAGTCTGAAAAGTTCATTTTTAAGTCAGGTACGAGATACCCCTGCCCTGTAGTTCAGCCATGAGTTTGGGGATGTGACATGACCTATGTAACTGAGAACAAAACTGTTGTGAGCATATATTAGTCACAAAATATGTATATCTTTTTTTTTTTTTTTTCAGCATAAATGTGGCACAATGAGTAGACTTAATTTGGTGACAGTGGGTTAGTTAACGAAATTCATGTAGTGTGGGACTGAAAACGTGTCAGGCGTAGCAGGCAAATTAAAAGTGTAAACTTAGGCCTTGGATACCTGAAAAACATAAACTCAGGCCTTGGATACCTGAAAAAGTGTCAGGCAAGAGATATGAGTGTTGTGATATGTCGTAACGAATGATGTATGTGTAACGGATGAGGAGACTTGCCACCGCACAAGCCAATTAAAGACTGATCATATCAATCCATTAGTACCAAAAAACATGACGGGTAACAACTGTAGCGGTGTAACGCAGTGAGACCTAATAAGTGATGTATGTAATGACAAACGAAAACTGGTGAAAATATTATACTAATCTGTATTAACTGCACCGAAAATTAAGCCTTGTGAGTCCTGTTGATATGTAGAAATAAGAACTATAGAAAAGGAAGATAAGAAACAAGAGGCTACCACCCAGTTAATGTTACGTGGACCCTGGGTAAGTAACAAAACTTGCCCGCAGTAATAATAAACTGTTTTATACACATATATATATATATATATATATATATATATATTTTTTTTTTTAAAGAAAATGTGAAAGTAATGGCTATTCTGATATTAACCAGAGTAACGTGCTATCTGCTGGCATGTCATGGCTCCCAGATGATAAGGTGAACTGCAGAGCAACAACTAAATACCATCACCAAAGCAACCCCTGTGTATGTTTATATCACAATGTGACCTGTAACTAATAGAAATTCCCCAAATCATGTGTAATCTATCTAATCAAGCTTATTTACCCCAACATAAGTGTAACCGAATCTGTCATAGTATGACATGATAAATATGTGAAGTTCTGTATACTGATGTTTAAAACAACCCCTGTCACCAGACAAAATGTAAGTACTGAGATAAAATCGTAAAAGAACGAAAGCGGCTACGAATATACGACAACGTGATAAGTGAGATGCAGATATGAAAAGTACAAACCGTGGCAATTTGAGCAATAAAATCGTACAAAATATCGATGTCATGACAGGGATAATCAACATTGATGTACATCTTACAAGAAAATAAATGAAAAGGCAGGTAGGAAGAAATCCTTACGAAAAACATAATCATAACCTACCAATACCGAAACGCAATCCAGAAAATGTACCAGGATCGGAATGATTCGATAGCAGCTACTAACTAAACAAAACCAATGATCAACTCTGGGAAAAATCAAATGTTTTTGTAGAAACTCGTACGAACTACCACGGTGTAGGAAAACCTTGTTGAAAATGTTGGCGTCCTGACCAAAGCTGAATTTGGCTTCAATCTAGTCTCAGGTGGATGGTTTCAGTCTGCCTAAAACCCGGACACATTATACAGACCAGGCTGTGGCTCCCCAAGTAACTGAGATAGTCACACACTAATCTGTTGCTGTCCAGGAGCTGCGGGGCTCTGTCTGGGGGCAGGTTCGGCAGCACTGCGGGGGCAGGGGGATGATGTCAGCAAGTGCAGGTTGGCCACACCCACGGTTTCCCATTAGCGCACATAGTTACTACTCTCCTTGGGGCACCCAAAGATGTCCCAGGTCTTTTATAATCCTATAGTGTATACTATGAAAAAAATTTGGCCCAGTGCCACTAAAGTGTTTGGGTTTGGCTTGAAGAAAAGGTGGCAACCAGTGGAGGCCCCTCGATTAGGGGCGCCGCCCCCCTATCCATGCATCTGGCCCCCTAATCTACCTTCGGGGCGCCAGACACATGGATTCCAATGGGGGGGGGGTTTAGAGCACGCGATTGGAGCCAGGGGCTCCAATAGACTTCAAAAAAGGGTGGGCTCTGAGCGCAGTGAGCCCACTCAGTTGGAAGCGGGTCCTGAGACCTGTTTCCTGATTAGCCAAAAGGACAAGCGATCATATTGGCCCACAAGGAGGAAATAGGAGGAGGGAGGAGACGTAGGGGACGAAGCCCTGTGGTGGTTGTGTTTGGACCCGACAGGGGGGGGGGGGGGGGGTGGCGGCTAACCTGACCAGGAAGGGGGATTGTATTGTTTGCCCCCATATATACCACCAGCTGCCACTGGGAACCCTACAAGGAACGCGGGTTCTGGTGTGAACAAGGACTTACACATTTACTAGACCCAGCCTGCAGCTCACTGGGGGTAAAAAGGAGTGCAAGTTTAGATGAGTTCAGGGAATGCCCAATCTCATGTGTATTCCGGACCAATCTCTATGGTTTGGTGCTTGACCTCTCTATACATGTTCACAATGCAATAAATAAAAGCAGAGATCTAGTCACAGTGTACATTCCCCAGTCTCCACAAACAAGCCCCAGAGCATCCTGAACCTTCCCTTGTTGTTGCACTACAGCTGATGGTTCAGTGAAGAAACTTCAGTGAAGAAACTGATGGATCACACCGAGCACCTGTCTTGGCAAGCTGTGTCCTGCAGCAGTAGCATGGTTTGCTGTAACCCCGCCTGTCCGCTGGGTGGCGCTGTGAGCGGGCTCCCGCCTTCCCTTGTACATACAATCCTTTAATTGACTCTCGGAGAGGGAAGCATAGAGGTGCTGGAATGATGGCAGAAGGGGGAGCGGAAACAGAGACTGAAGTGAGGAATAAGCTGCAGGTACAGCACTTGCGTCAGAGAATGCTGCCTGTAAACAAGCCGCAGAGGGCTGTGACCTGTGTGTAGTAAGCTCCATGCTGTGTGTGGGGGGAGGGGGAGGAGGATAGGCAGGCTGGTGTCATGTCTGCCCAGTCCTGGACTTAGCTGTGTGTAGTGGTGGGGAGGGAGTGCACGTGGTGGTGGCAGGGCTGGGTGCAGAGAGATGAGGGGAGTGTGCATGGCTGGCTCTGTCTCATGCATTGCTCACAGTGAAAGTTTGCTGCACACTTGGCTGTCACTTCTACCTGCTGTATGTTGTCATGGCAACAAGGCTTGTGGCCTGTCCTATAACCTCCATCCACTGTGACTGTGCATGTTATAATATGTTCTATATATACTGGATCTTCACCTGACCTGGCAGTAACTGATGTGCCACAGATCCACACTATACACTGGGGGAGACCACTGCTATAGGACAACATACTAATTTACTGTCCACATAATATTCATTACGTACACCCATCAGCCATAACATTATGACCAGCTAAAGTGCTAACACAGATTATCTCTTTACAATGGCACCTGTCGGTGGGATATATTCGGCAGCAAGTAAACATGTTGTCCCTGAAGTTGGTGTTTAAAGCGGTAGTAAAGCCTGCTTTATTTTTACCTACAGGTAAGCCTATAATAAGGCTTACCTATAATTAAAATGAATATCTCCTAAACATGCGCCGTTTAGGGGATATTCATCCAGCCGCTGACGTTACCAGCACATGCGCTCTGTCGGTTCAGCATACCTTGCTGGAACCAAGGGCTCATGGGTGCATGCGCGGGAGTGACGTCATCGCGGCTTCGGGCACTCACAGCGCCGGACCCCATGAACCCGGAAGAAAGGCCGGGGAAAGATGCCAGCCCTCTCAGCGGTGACAACACGCTGCTGGAAGGACTTCATTCAAAGGTAAGTATTTCGCATACCAGCACATTATGCCATTTTCTTACAGGTGTGTGTGGTGTTTTGTGGTTTTTTTTTTTTTTTTTTTTTTTTTATTCTGCAGTGGTTTACTACCACTTTAAAACAGAAAAAAGCAAGCAAGTGTAAGGATTTGATCGACTTTAAGAAGGGCCCAATTATAATGGTTAGACCACTAGGTCAGTGCAACTTTAAAACTGAAGCTCTTGTGTGATGTTCCAAGTCTGCAGTAGTCAGGACCTACCAAAAGTGGTCCAAGGAAGAAGAACCAGCCATGGGTGGCCAAGGCTCACTGTGGGGGAAGGCTGGTCTGAGCTGATAGAGCGGCTACTGTAGCTCAAATTGCTGTTTACCTCTGTCCGCCTGCCCAGGAGTCCCCTTTAAAAGTTCCTAAAGCCTGGGAGGATTGGCAATCATGTGGCTACTGTGAGTGACCGGAAGCTGGTCCTGCCAGCTAACAATGTTTTCTCGGGACTGAGAGCCGTTTTCGGCAGACAGACAGATCTCCATGCTGTCAGGTGTGAGGAGAGTGATCTGTTGTTCATACTTAATATGAACTATGCATTTTCCTCTGTCCCTGCAGGGCCTAAACAGAAGATTAGCGGCTTTAATCGCATCCTCCATCCAGAAGGATAGGAAGCGTGTTAGATCCACCTCCCCCACCTCAGACCCTTTACCAAGGGAACAGTGGGTACAGGATGAGGTGTTACCCTCAGGCGATCAGGAGGAAAGGCAAACCGATAACTCCTCTGCGGCGGAGACAACGGTGGATGAGCCCTTTTCAGCCTCGCAATCTGAGAAATTGCTGGTACAATCTCTTACGGGGATGGTTTGTTTCACTTTCAAGCTACCCCTAACAGAGTCAGCTGAAAGTTCTGTTTCTTCTTTATTCTTTAGGTTCTTTAAAACCGTCCCAGCCTTTGCGTGCATTCCCTGTCCATGCATTACTAGAACGGCTTATTAAAGCGGAGTTCCACACAAAAATGGAACTTCCGCTTTTCGGGACCCTCCCCCCCTCCGGTGTCACATTTGGCACCTTTCAGGGGGGGGGAGGGGGGTGCAGATACCTGTCTATGCCTCTTCCTGTCCCTCCGCGCTGTCTCCTGGGAAACACACAGCTCCCAGGAGAGAGCGGGGACCAGTTACGATGCGCAGTAGGGAACCGGGAAGTGAAGCCGCAACGCTTCACTTCCTGATTCCCTCACCCAGGATGGCGGCGGCAGCTGCCGAGGATCGAGCGGTTTATCGGCGTCGGCTGCCGACATCGCTGGACCCTGGGACAGGTAAGTGGCCATGTATTAAAAGTCAGCAGCTGCAGTATTTGTAGCTGCTGGCTTTTAATATTTTTTTTTTTTAGGTTGATGTAGGTGGACTCCCTCTTTAATGCTGAATGGGCAGGAGCCGTTACTCAGCCTGCAGTCGCTGCAATAGGCATCTGTCAGTTCCTAAAGGACCAGTTTAGACAGGCCCTTAAGGAGGTTCCTGCACAACAAGTGGGGATTTGGCCGAACTACCAAAAGCATTATGTTTTGCCATAGACTCCATGAAAGATTCTATTCACCAGGTGTCCCGCCTTGTGCTAGTACACATGCGTAGGACCCTGTGGTTAAAAAAATTGGTCAGCCGAAGCACCATGCAAAAGGCTCCTAACTGGTTTTCCTTTTCATGGGGATCGGCTATTTGGGAATGATTTGGATAAATACATCCAAATTATTTCTAGTGGGAAAAGTACTCTTTTGCCGCTCAAAAAGTATAAACGCTAAAGCTGCATGATCAATCGTCGCAATTTTTTTTTTTTTCCTGTTGCGATCTTGACTAAAGTGTTGCACGATTCTTGCTATGTAAAGAATTCTCTCTGCTCTTCTGAAGCCACAGCCCTCAAAGGAAAGGAAGGAAAAACCTGGCAGTCTGCCAGGAATTCTTTATCATTCTTTATCAGTTGAACTTAAGTATAAACATTGTAACAAATTGTCAATGAAATAGACTGTGTGTTAGGCCTCATGCACACGAGACGCCGGTGCAAACTCTGCTGAACACAGGTTTTTAAAAGCTGAAACCTGCGTTTAGAAACGCCCGTTTTACCATGTTTGCGTCTAGAAGCGTCTGCAGAGCAGAGAGACATTTTCCAACCCGACTTTGGGGCCCCATATCTCAGGGCCACTTGGTGCTAGGAACCCCAAATTTGGATATGTTATAGTTTTCGTCCAACTGTGTTTGCACACCAAATTTGATATTCCATCCTACCTTACAAACTCAAAATTTAACTGCTTGGCTATTGAAACCCACATTCTGAAGAAACGTGGGCTTTCCTGGTCAGTTATCTCTACCCTGATTAATGCAAGGAAGCCAGCTTCCAGAACTATATATTATAGAGTCTGGAGGGCTTATGTTTCCTGGTGTGAATCCAAGGTTGGCACCCTCGGAAGTATGTCATAGGCAGAATTCTTGCCTTTCTACAATTGGGGGTAGAGATGAAATTGGGCTTGAGTACTAGTAAGGGCCAAGTCTCAGCTTTATCGATCTTTTTTCAAAGACCACTTGCTTCACATTCTTTAGTCCGTGGTTTTATGCAAGGGTTGATGCGGCTTCATCCGCCAGTTAAATCACCTTTGAGCCCTTGGGACTTGAACTTAGTTTTGTCAGGGTTACAAAAACAGCCATTTGAACCGGTACAGCATATTCCCTTAGTCCTTCTGACAAGGAAGTTTTAGTGTTCTTGGTTGCTATATCTTCAGCAAGGAGGGTTTCGGAATTGGCTGCTCTTTCTTGTAAAGAGCCATACTTGATTATTCACGAGGACAGAGTGGTGTTGCGCCCTCGTCCAGGTTTTCTGCCAAAAGTGGTCTCAGGTTTCCACATGAACCAAGATATTTTCCTGCCATTGTTTTTTTCCAAAACCATGTTCCAGGGAAGAGAGGTCTAACCACTTCAATATAGGACATTTATACACCCTTCCTGCCCAGACCAGTTTTTAGCTTTCAGCATTCTCACACTTTGAATGCCAATTACTCAGTCATGCAACATTGTACCCAAACAAAATGTTTATCATTTCTTTTCAAACAAATAGAGCTTTCTTTTGGTGGTATTTAATCACCACTGAGTTTTTTATTTTTTGCGACATAAGTGAAAAAGAGTGAAAATTTTGAAAAAAAAACAAAACTTTTTTTTTAGTTTCTATGATAAAATTTTGCAAATAAGTAATTTTTGTTCATACATTTGGGCCAAAATTCATACTGCTACATCTCTTTGGTAAAAATAACCCAAATTAGTGGATATTATTTAGTCTCTGTGAAAGTTTTATAGAGTCTACAAGCTATGGTGCAAATCATTGAAAAATTGATCACACCTGATGTACTGAAGGCCTAGCATTTGAGGCCCTGAAATGTCAGGAAAGTATAAATACCCCCCAAATTACCTCTTTTTGAAAAGTAGACAGTCAAAGGTATTTAGGGGCGAGTTTTTTGAAGTTGTTTTTTTTTTCCACAATTCTTGGGAAAATGTATTTTATTTATTTTTTTCACAAAATTGTCATAAGTTATTTCTCTCACACAGCATATGCATACTTCCAATTACACCCCAAAATACATTCTGCTGCTCCTCCTGAGTATGGCGATGCCACATGTGTGTGACTTTTACACAGCCTGGCCACACAGAGGTCCAACATGCAGGGGCACCATCAGGGGTTCTATTTTTACACCTCTAGGTCCTCAAGTCTGGGGTTCCCTACGGGTTGTCTCCCTCCCCTCAAATAGCATTGCTTTGGGAAGTCCCACATAGTGATTACTATGGTGCTCTGTGTCCAGTTATGTACGATAAAGAAAATAGGATTTTTATAACAGCTTACCTGTAAAATCCTTTTCTTGGAGTACATCACGGGACACAGAGGTCCCCCCCTCTTTCTGGGGTTTAAGTATATTGCTTTGCTACAAAAACTGAGGCACTCCTGGAAGGAGGAGGGGTTATATTGGGAGTGAACTTCCTGTATTGGGTATACCAGTGTCCATCACCTGAAGGTGCCTATATACCCACATAGTGATTACTATGGTGCTCTGTGTCCCGGGATGTACTCCAAGAAAAGGATTTTACAGGTAAGCTGTTATAAAAATCCTATTTGTTTTTTGTTTATAGCGCAAAAAATAAAAACCGCAGAGATTAGCAAATGCCACCAAAAGAAAACTCTATTTGTGGGGAAAAAAGGATGCAAATTTTGTTTGCTTACAGCGTCGCACGAATGCGCAATTGTCAGTTAAAGCAAGGCAGTGCCGTAACGCAAAAAAATGGCCTGGTCTTTGAGCAGCCAAATCTACTAGGGCTTAAGTGGTTAATCATTATGCTGCTGGTATTTGTAAATATGGATAGGAAAGTACTGTGTGGGTTATTTTTTTTATTTTTTATTTTTTTTAACATTTCTTCAGGAACTTCCTGGTTTCCAGGCCTAGGCAAATTTTATATCATACATTCCAGGAGTCTTCAGAAGAGGAGGAGGGTTTTTCTCAGCGAAGCACACTCTCCTGCCTGCATGCCTGAGCTAAGGGCAGGTGGATTCCAGGAAGTAAATGCTACATGAATCTTCTGCCCTTACTCAAGATGGCCAAGGCGAGAAATAATTAAAAATGAATTTTCAGTTTTATGACTGGTCTGAGTGCATGTGGTGACCCATGTCCACAGCTTAACCACTTACAGACTGGAAGATTTTCCCCCTTAACCACTTGACAATTGGGCACTTAAACCCTCTTCCTAACCAGACCAATTTTCAGCTTTTGGTGCTCTTACATTTTGAATGACAATTACTCAGTCATGCAACACTGTATCTATATGAAATTTTTGTCCTTTTTTTCACACAAATAGAGCTTTCTTTTGGTGGTATTTAATCACCGCTGGGTTCTTTATTTTTTGCGCTATAAAAGAAAAAAGACTGAAAAATCTGTAGTAATTTTTCTTCATATATTTTGGCCACAATTTATACCACTACATATCTTTGGTAAAAATAACCCAAATCGATGGATATTATTTGGTCTTTGTGAAAGTTAGAGTCCAAAAGCTATGGTGCCAATATCTGAAAATTGATCACACCTGAAGTACTGACGGCCTTTCTAATTTCTTGAGACCCTAACATGCCAGAAAAGTACAAATACCCCCCAAATGACCCCTTTTTGGAAAGAAGACATTCCAAGGTATTTAGAAAGATGCATGATGAGTTTTTTGAAGTTGTAATTTTTTACCACAATTCTTTGCAAAATCAAGTTGTTGGTTTTTTTTTTTTTTTCTTTTTTTTTACGGTCGTTGCAACTTTTTTATCTCGCACAGTATTTGCGCAGCAATTTTTTTAACGCGTTTTTTTTTAAAAAAAAAAAAACTGTTTTGTGCTTTACAAAAACCAAAACGGTAAAGTTAGCCCAATGTTTTTGCATAATGTGAAAGATGAAGTTACGCCGAGTAAATAGATACCCAACATGTCACCTTTCAAAATTGCACACGCTTGTGGAATGGCGCCAAACTTTGCTACTCAAAAATCCCCATAGGCGACGCTTTTTTTACTGGTTACATGTTTTGAGTTACAGAGGAGGTCTAGGGCGAAAATTATTCCTCTCGCTCTACCGATCGCAGCGATACCTCACATGTGTGGTTTGAACACCGTTTTCATATGTGGGCAGGACTTACGTATGCGTTCGCTTCTGCATGCGAGCACACAGGGACAGGGGCGCTTTAAAATTTTTTTTTTTTTTTTTATTCATTTTACTTTATTTTAGTTTGTTTGCTTTTTTCCAAAAAAAAATTTTTTTTGACCACTTTTATTCCTATTACAAGGAATGTAATTATCCCTTGTAATAGGAATATGGCATGACAGGTCCTCTTTACAGTAAGCTATGGGGTCAATAAGACCCCACATCTCACCTCTAGGCTGGGAAGCCTGAAATTTAAAAAAAAAAAAACGATCCTGGCTTCGATCGTAGCGGTGAGTTGGTAGAAGCACCGCAGGGCGGCGGGAGGGGGGGTCATCCCCTCTCGCCTCCCGTAAGAACGATCAAGCAGTGGAACAGCCGCTATGATCGTTCTTATGGTGTAGGGAATCGCCAGCTGAAAAAGCTGATATCTGAATGATGCCTGTAGCTGCACCCATCATTCAGATATCCCCGCACAAAGTCAAGGACGTCGTATGACGGCCGGCGGGTGGAAAGTGGTTAAAACGCTTTTTTTTTTTTTTTTTTTTTTTTTTTTAACACAAAGTTGTCCATTTATACAATATTTCTACCACATAACATGTACATACAAAAAATAACACCCCAAAATAGATTCTCCTGCTCCTCCTGAGTACGGCGATACCACATGTGTGAGACTTCCACAGCCTGGCCACATACAGAGGCCGAGTACAGCCGAGCAAGGCTCAGCATGGCTGGGTATGGCGAGGTCATTGCAGAGTATGGCGGGGTAATTGCAGAGTATTGCACAGTAGTAGGGATGGCTGAGCATGGATGGATGGCTGGATGTCTCTGTGCAGCGCTGTGGGCACTACACATCCAGCCCACAGCGCTGCAGCCATCCATCCATCCCCCTCTCCGCTCACAGTGTACCGATCGGTACACAGGAGGGGAGGAGAGGAACCGGCATCATCGGATGACGCCGGTCTGTTTACATGTGATCGCGCCGTCATTTGACGGCTCGATCACATGGTAAACGGCTGCGATCAGCGGCCATTTACCGGGATCCGTGATGCGCCGGGTCTCCGGACCCGGCGGTCACGGATGTATTCGGGTGCGCGCCCCAGGGGGCGCGCGAGAGGGGAATTCTGGGAGGACGTCATAGTACGCCCTCCCAGAGTTAAGCAACCGCCCTGCAGCCGTCATTCGGCTATGGGCCGGTTGTTAAGTGGTTAATGACCAGGCCATTTTTTGCGATACGGCACTGCGTCGCTTTAACTGACAATTGCGTGGTCGTGCGATGCTGTACCCAAACAAAATTGACTTTTTTTTTTTTTTTTTCTCACAAATAGAGCTTTCTTTTGGTGGTATCACTAAAAGAATCACCTCTCCGGTTTTTATCTTTTGCGCTATAAACAAAAAAAAAAGTGAGAATTTTGAAAAAAAATATATACTTTTGCTATAATATCCCCCCCCACAAAAAAATGTAAAAAAATATATATATATTTTTGGTAAAAAAAATTGCAGTAAGTGTATGTTGATTGGTTTGCGCAAAAGTTATAGCGTCTACAAAATAGGGACTATATTTATGCTATTTTTATTATTTTATTTTATTTTTACTAGTAATGGGGGTGATCTGCCACATTGCATCAGACACTTGACACTCTTTTGGAACCATTGACATTTACACAGCGATCAGAGCTAAAAATAGCCACTGATTACTGTATAAATGTCAATGACAGGGAAGGGGTTAACACTAGGGGGCGATCAAGGGGATAAGTGGGTTCCCTGGGAGTGTTTCTAACTGTATGGGGGCTGGGCTGACTGGAGGAGGAGATAGATCGCTGTTCCTAATCACTAGGAACAGCAGATCTGTCTCTAACTCCCCTGTCAGAACGGGGATCTGTCTATTTACATTGACAGATCTCCTTTCTGGCTCTCGTTGACGCAATCGCGGGTGGCCGGCGGACATTGTGGCCGCTGGCTACACGAATCGGGTCCCCCGTCGTGCAGCAGAAACAGCTTGAGGTGTTCACTTGGCTTCCAAATTTTCCAGATCTCAATCTATCAAGCGTTTTGGATAGAGTGAAGATGGATTAGAACCCCTATCAGTTCTTATTGCTGTCTATGTCCCTGTTAAGGAGATTCACCGTATATTTGGCCTGTTTACTGTTATCATTGAAAGTAAGAGAAAATCCCAAATTTTGGGTTGTCCCCAGAAAAGTATTGGAGGGGAAATCTTCCCTAGCTCTGGTGAGCTGGGGGTCCCCAAGGGATTCCCTTAACCCCTTCCCGTCCAGCTGCAGCAGGTTGGCTCCCCTGGACAAATCGTCGTAGCTGTACGTCTGTTCGCCTTTCGACCATTAGGGGGCGTGCGCCTGCAACGCCGGAGCTGATGCGCATGCCCGGAGGCCACGATGACCGCCAGGCACCTGCAATCGCTCCACACAGAGACAGAACGGAGATCTGTCAATGTAAATAGACAGATCTCTGTGCTGTCAGGGGTGAGGAAAGCGATCTGTTGTTCATACGATATATGAACAACAGATCGTTCTCCTCACCCAAGCAGTCCCATCCCCCACAGTTAGAATTACTCCCTAGGTAACACAGTTAACTCCTTGATCGCCTCCTACTGTTGACCCCTTCCCTGCCAGTGACATTTACACAGTATACAGTGCATTTTTTATAGCACTGATCACTGTATAAATGCCAATGGTTACAAAAACGTGTCCAATGTGTCCGCCATAATGTTGCAGTCCCGATAAAAATCGCAGATCACCGCCATTACTAGTTAAAAAAATAAATAAAAATGCCATAAATCTTTCCTCTATTTTGTAGACGCTATAACTTCTGCGCAAACCAATCCGTATACGTTTACTGTGATTTTTTTTTTTTTTTATTACCAAAAATATGTAGGATACATATTGGCCTAAACTGAGGGGGAAAAAAAGAACTTTAAAAAAAAAATAAAAATAAATTGGGTGTATTTATTTATTAGCAAAAAGTACAAAATGTGTGTTTTTTTTTTTCAAAATTGTTGCTATTTTTTTGTTTATAGCGCAAAAAATAAAAAACACAGATCAAATTCCACCAAAAGAAAGCTCTATTTGTAGGAAAAAAAGGGCGTCAATTTTGTTTGGGTACAATGTCGCACGGCCGCGCAATTGTCAGTTAAAGCAGTGCAGTGCCGTATCGCAAAAAATGGCCTGGTCGTTGAGCAGCCAAATCTTCCGGGGCTGAAGTGGTTAATCCTTATGCTGCTGGTATTTGTAAATATGGATAGGAAAGTACTAAGTGCTTAATGTGCAGGAATTTCCTCTCACTTCCTGTTTGGCTATGGGACAGGAAGTAAGGGAAAAACTCTGCAATGAGACAGACAAAAGATCTGAAAAATGAAAAAAGTTTTGCCAGTAGTTCTACTTTAAGGCTGGATTCACACTATTTGCCAAGTGGCTTGCAGCAGTGGCCCGGTGCGTCCCTGTTCACCGTTTTTGGGTCCGAATTTTTGCCTGAATTTGGAGCTGAAACGGAGCCAAAGATGCACAGGACCCTTCTGCTGTGTGCGCTGGGCCACCCCTGGACATATGTGAACTGGCTCCATTGAGAGCCGGTCGCACTCTCCTGTCATGCGAACTGGATGTGGGGGAACCCGCACCCAATTCGCATAAGTGTGAACCCAGCCTAAAGGATCTGCTACTGACTGTTTGGTTCCAGATACCACAGCATACCTTCAGAGATCTAGTGGAGTCCATGCCTTAATGGGTTATGGTGGGTGGTCAAAATGTTTTTGCTGATTGGAGTATATTGTATCATTACTTATTAAACAGTTTGTGCAGCACTTTACAAACTAAAGTGAGACCGTAGAGTCCGGTCCAATACAGGAGGATTAGGAGGACCCTGTTCATGAGCGCTTACAATCTTAGGCCTCATGCACACTGGGCATTTAGCTCCTGTATGTCAAATCCTCCTGTTTTTCATACACCTTGGGAGGCACAGGTGCAGTGTCCAGCACCGCTGCCTGAAGCCTGTCCATCTATAACAGGCCAAAAAATACTGCATTTGGATGCGTGGTAAGTCATGTATAGGGCCATATGTGTTCAGGGGCATACAGTATGTCCAGATTGCAGAACACATAGGGCCATAAACACAAGTACCATTTGCAACGGCATCCAATTGCAGCATATTTTAGCCTGTCATTGACTCTGATGTGCTTCAGGCAGAGTGCACAAAAACACTGGCATTTGACACACGTGTTTCAAACCTGGAACATGTGACGTGTCCCAGAAGCTGTGGGAGAGGACAGAGCAAGTGGTGTCATCCTCGCCTAGGGAGGATTGCAGAAGTGGAAGCAGACCCTAGAAAAGGAAAATGGTAACTTAGTTGCAGTCTGTGGGGAGAGAGCAATCCAACAGGACTTCACTTTTTGAGTGAAGTTTTTGTTTAACCCCCCCAAAAAAAATCCTGTTCCCTAAGCATGTTATACAGCACAGTGCTTGTGGTGTGTCATTTGGGCCCCCTGTATACCCTAAAAAAAAAACCTGGCTATACCCTCCCCTCTGCAAACTGACCACAAAAATTATGGCTGCTGAGCCCTGACACTGTGATCCATTTGTGTGATTCCGTCATCTGCAGCCTGCTCTCTGCAGCTCTCCTGCGTCTCCTCTGTGAGCCTTTTAAAGGGAAAGTCTGCCTTGCCTCAACAGCCAAAACAAGCCTCTCTCCTTCTCCATGGCTAACAGACCCACTGAGGCGCTTTCACGCTAAAAAAAAGTGCCTGAAAAGCTCACGAATACCTATTTACATTAGAATCAATGAATGCTTTCACATTGGGGCAGTAGGGTGGTAAAAAAAACACCCCCTCTCCTTTGAAATGAATGGAAAGCTCTTCAAAAATTGCTTAGTATTTTAATGGCAGTTTACAAGCGCCTCAGTGTGAAAGTGGCCAAAGTGAGCAGTCTCTAGGACCTCAGAAAACGCTACTTACAGGAAACCTTTCATAACAGAAACCTGAAGGAACCATTGGTGACTTCCTTCTAAAAATTCCTATTGGATGGCCAACTGGCTTCAGTGCTTTGAGGTGCTTACCTAAAACAAGTGACTGACCAAGGAAATTGCAGAGAAGTCGAAACTTTTCTGCACACGTCCATTTCCTACTCCATCCAAAATGTAAAAAAAAGGTTTGGTCTTTACATACTTTAAAGTGGAAATAAACCCTTTATTGTACCCACAGGTAAGTCTATAATAAGGCGTACCTGTAGGTACAGTGAATATCTCCTAAACCTGCACTGTTTAGGAGGTATTCGCATTGCATGCAGCTGGTGATGTCACAGGCATATGTGCTCTGAAAGAACGGCATACCTGTGCCCTCCCTTCAGAGCTCCATGCCGCAGTTCGTGACTCCCAAGTGCAGCGCGGCCAATCAGACGGCCGGAGGACACAAACTCAGAAGAAAGACCATGTGAAGATGGAATCAGTAGTGACAGCGCGCCATTGACAGCATTCTAAGGTTAGTATATGTGATGCATACTAGTACATTATGCCATTGTCTTGCGGGGTTTAAAAAAAAAGTGCAGTTTACTACCGTTTTAATACAAAGAATTTGCCTTTGGAATGAGGTTTTCTTATTTTCTCAGGTAAAAGTTGAATATTCACTTTGAACTTATTTTACAATCTTGTGTCACCGCACATAACGTTTTAGTAAAATTAGCTATGCTGCTCACTGCATACATTGTAATTGTACATCAATGTCATTTGTAATGCTGCCACAGAGTTTAACACACGTTTCCTCTTTCAGGAACTTGTAGACAAGCTTTATTATTTTCGGGACCACTATTTTGACAGCCACAGTGTGGAAGATGCTATTCGTAAACAGTATGACGTGAAGCAGGAGATGGATCAAACCATTTTTCTGATAGAGGAGATTGATGGTAATTAAATCGCAATCATGTGTGTCCTTTTTGTAAGGCAATCCTTTTCCTGAAAGAAATACAGTACGACTTTTTATTTTTGCTTTGTGTCCGTTCCTATAATGTAGATGTTTGGAAGAACAAGGCCTTCTTCTTGATGCTGAAGGGAAAAGCTCTGAATGTTACACCCAACTATTGTCCAGAAGCTGATGAGCTTCTGTCTAAAGCGGTTAAGCTGGATCCTGGGCTGGTTGAAGCTTGGAATCAGCTAGGAGAGGTGTACTGGAAAAAAATGGATGTATCATCTGCTAAGACCTGTTTTTCGGGGGCTCTCAACCATGTAAGAATCCATTTACCATGCCTGTCTTAGTTTTCCATGTAGTTTTAAGGCTCGGTTCACATATATGCAAATCGGTTATGCGGCATCTGATTCGCATAACATGTGAACCAGCAGCCTTCTCAATGCATCCGGTTCACACATGTGCAGGACGGCCGCTGTGCGATTTTTGGGTCTGGTTCAGGTGCGATTTCAGGTAAAAATTTGCACCTGAGTCACACCTGAAAAATTCAGGTAAAAATTTGCACCTGAGTCACACCTGAACCGGTGAACAGAGCCGCACAGGACTCCCGCACTGAAACCGCGGCCGCATATGTGTGAACCCAGCCTAATTGTAAAGTTAAACAATTTTGTAAACCTGAGCAGACTTCTGGACACTTGTTTTTATTGTTCTTTTGCAAGTGTATATGAAATAGTGTCATTTAAAAAACAGTTTAAGAAAAATGACCCAAAACCAGTAATTGTTTAATGCATAATAAAAAGAAGTGTCGCACAAAAGAATATATGTAACATCAATGCATGACTCTCAGTACATACCAACATGCATCTAGAATAACACCTATGTGGAGATGACCGATTCAGACATAAATTGAAAGAAGTCATGTGATCATGATGAAACGTGTCGGCGCAGAGCCTAGTGGCGTCGTCATACCCATCAGGAAGCACTTCGCTATACATGCTGGAATGGTGATGAGTCTTAGGCTTAAGGGGACATACACCTGTATATACACCATTGCTTTTCAAGGAGTGTATTACTTTATTATTCAGGTGGTGTGGGAATTGCACTTTTTTTTTTTTTTTTTTTTTCTTCAACTTTAGTGGTTTTGCGCAAAGGTTTTCCCCATACGTTTCTTTCATGTAATTGTTTGCTTATTTTCTACTTTACAGTGTAAGAACAAGGTCTCCTTGCGTAACCTGTCAATGGTGATGAGACAACAACGATCACTAGATGCTGATGAGAAATCCAGAAACATCATGGACAGCGTGAAACAAGCTAAGCAAGCTGTGCAGATGGATACAAGAGATGGGACATCCTGGTGTAAGTGGAAAGTATAAGGCAATCAATTAGGTCCTTAAAGCAGGGGTTCACCCACACCGCCAAAAAAAAAAATATTAAAAGCCAGCAGCTACAAATACTGCAGCTGCTGACTTTTAATACATGGCCACTTACCTGTCCCAGGGTCCAGCGATGTCGGCAGGCGACGCCGAGAACCCGCTCTGTTCTCGGCAGCTGCCGCCGCCATCCTAGGTGAGGGAATCAGGAAGTGAAGCGTTGCGGCTTCACTTCCCGGTTCCCTACTGCGCATGCGCGAGTCGCGCTGCGCGTCCCTAGTGGTCCCCGCTCTCTCCTGGGAGCTGTGTTCCCAGCAGACAGCGCGGTCCGGACGGGAAGAGGCATAGACTCCCATGGGAGTCTATGCCGGAAGTGGGTGCAAATACCTGTCTTGGACAGGTATCTGCACCCCCCTCCCCCCTGAAAGGTGCCAAATGTGACACCGGAGGGGGGGAGGGTTCCGAAAAGCGGAAGTTCCATTTTTGTGTGAAACTCCGCTTTAACACTTCCAGCAGTACCTTTCCTGTGGTTCTCTGTGATGCCAAAAAAGGAAGATTGTTCTAAAAAAGTCTAGGCTGTCAGCAAACCTGTAGCAGTAGATCAAAATGTTGAATTTTTTCCTTGCATGTATAAAAACTTTGCAATGTGTATGAAATAGTTGCCAAGAAAACCAGTAGATCAATTCAGATTAAAATAGATATGTGAAAGTCTCATAATCCTTGAACTGGTTCAGCATTTTGGGTGTATCCAATACATCCAAAATCCGAACAGCTTGTTTGTGTTGCTCAGATGGCACCTGACTTTTGGTTTAGAGCTCCTTGATCACTTTTATTGTACTTGTGGTTGCCACCAGACTGCCACTCCTGTGTATGTAAACGTTTGCACGTGTAAATGATTGTGCCACGTGTGATATATCATACACCAGAGTGAGAGCAGTAGCTCGAAGTTCCTCATTTACAGTTAACTCTAAATTAGTTGATGAAATTTAAAAGCATTAAGGCCTCATTCACACAATGGTGCAGAGACGTCCTTTTTTTTTTTTTTTTTTCCCTGTGTGCATTCTGCAGGGGCAAGAAAAATACAATTGTTCTCTGTCCTGTTCACACCACAACGCCAATATCGCTTGCAGATTTTTTTCTGCATGGGAAACCTGACATGACATCAACATTGGTGTAAACAGTGCACAAAACTGATGCGCATGGAAATGTTTCTTCTTGCTGGAGGTTGCCATTTTGCTAAAGCCCAGAGCCCCTGAACAGCAGTAAATCATAAAGAGAAACTAAACCCATCAGTTTAATGGTTTCAAAAACAGGTACATTCCTGGAACGCTGGGATTGCCATCTGTCACATTTGCTTGTGTGCCCAACCAAACTGTCAAATCATCAAACGGCTGGTGTCATAACTGATCACATTTGTAGCACCATGGCAGTTGCAGATCAAACAGAAGCAGCTTCCTTAGCTGTAAAGGATAAGAGGGTTTAGTTCCACTTTAACTGCCAGTTCACACCACATTCATTCCAGTGCTTTTTTTTTTTTTTTTTTTTTTGCATAGAAAGTAGGTTATATGGTTTTTAATGGCATAGTTCACACCAGTGCCTGCTGTTCCAGTTCCAGAAAAAAAGTAGAACATGCTGAATTTTTCCTGCACAGAACTGTTCTGGAATGTGGTAAAACGCACCTACACACATTAAAAACGCTTCAATAATGCGCTGGACTTTAGTACAGTTAAAAAAACAAGAAAGAGGAAGAAAAAAAATCTGGAACGCACTGGAAAGCATATAATACGCGTCAAAAATGCAAAGGCAGAAGCGCATCTGGAATGGATCTGGAGGAAATATTCAGCACCATGGCAACTGCAGATCTGTAATTTTTCATCATTTTTCAGACGCACAGTTTAGCGGCTTGACATAATTGGTATCTGTTTACATGACACTTCCCCTTCTTCCCCTTTTTTTTTTTTTTTCTTTTTTCTTTTGTACAAAAAAATTGGGGGTTAAATTGTTTACATGCACTAAAAAATTTTTTTTGTTTTGTTTTGTTTTGTTTTTTTTATATGTGAAAAATGAAAACATTGCTTCAGAGGGGGAGGGGTTAATGGTTTTTTTTGGCCCTGCTTGGATTGAATCTATATATTATTTGAAGCCATGCAAAACTCTGTTGGCCATATAATATTAGGACACTTACCTGTCCTGGAATCCAGTAGAGCTGCACAATTAATCGTCAAGAATCGTTATCGCGATCTTGACTAAAGTGTTTCACAATTCTTTCTATGCAAAGAATTCTCTCTGCTCTTCTGAAGCCACAGCCCTCAAAAGAAAGGAAGAGAAAAACCGGGCAGTCTGCCAAGAAACAAAACATTCAGCTGAACTTAAGTATAAACATTATAACAATTTGTGGATGGAATAGACTTCCTGTGTAAGTGAAAAAAGTTTAACCACTTAAACACTAAACCTTTTTCTGACATTTTGTTGGTTTCAAGTTAAAATCATTTTTTTCTTTGCTAGAAAATTACTTAGAACCCCCAAACATATATATATTTTTTTTAGTAGACACCCCAGAGAATAAAATTGTGGTTGTTGCAATATCTTATGTCACACTGTGTTTGCGCAGCGGTCTTTCAAATGCAATTTTTTTGGAAAAAATTACTTTAATGAATTAAAAAAAAAAAAAATCTAACCAGTAAAGTTAGCCTTTTTTTTTTTTTTTTTTGTATAATGTGAAAGATTTTACATCGCGAGAATCGTGATCTTTTTATTCTAAGCAAAAAAAATTCTTATTTTGGCCGGAATCGTGCAGCTCTAGAATCCAGCGATATTGGCTGGGGTGCCGACTATCGCCATCAGTTCTCGGGTGCTGCCGCTGCCATTCATGGTAATGGGGCCTTTCGGCTTCACAGCCGATTCGCTCCTGCACATGCACAAAGCGCGCTGCGCTTTCTAAATGGCCCGGCGGCGTAGAAAGGGGGGGTGGAACTTTTGAGTGATCTCGCCACAGTGAGATCTCTCGGAAGTGGGGACAGTTACCTGTCAAACACAGGAGGGGGGAGGAGGCTGATAAGCAGAGCTTCCAATTTTGGGTGGAACGCCACTTTAAGCCGGCCATAGATGGTGCAATTTTCTTCACAGTCAGGGTGGGGGTGGCTGGAGGTGCTGTCCCTACCAGGAGAACACAATGATTATTGCTAGCGACTATAATCGCTTGAAAAATCCGACAGGCCAAGTTGATCATACAACTTTGGTACAGTCAGCCTGCCCATAAATAGTTCAAATCTCAGCCAGTCCCTGCTTAAACCAGCTGAGTTTTAAAACCGCCTATGGTCGGCTTAACAGTGCTGCGAATTGCAGTGCAGTTGGCTTACAGTGCTTCTCTGCTCTCCCCCAGGCTGAGCCCTACTCTGCAGGGCATTGCAGGAAGCAATTATAAAAAGTGCATGCTAGCTGTTTTTTAAAATATATTTGAATGAATGCATAACTACAGTAGCTTCAGTTGTTTATTATTTCCCTGTTCTGTTTCTCAGGTTTAAATTTTTATTTTCAGAGTGTTAGAGTACCTTTTATTTTATGAGGACACATGCATTTGTTGGTGTTATGTCAAGTGAAGGGCAATAAATAGTTTCACCTATATTAAAGTAGGGCTTTTTTATGGGTGCAGTTTATACTAAATTACATCTTCTGTTTGTGTTGGAATGCCTTGAAATGTATTCAAAGATCTGTAGTCTCTGGCCAGGCAAAGCAAAACCTGTCCTTCTTTACTGAGCCTTCTGACCTTCAACCCCCATTAAACGTGTTGAGTAAAAGATAGGATAATTTTCTGTGGTTGTATAAAAGTATTACTGGGATTGTTTTTTCATGTTGAAAGTGTTCTCATTCAACCTGTGTTACACTAAAGGTGCCAAGACTTGGGAGCAATGGGTAATTCGGCCTTAAAACAAAACGGTTTGTTACCGCTGTGCTATATAAATGGGTTTAGCACTGTGCTTGAATGGGAACTCAAACAAGATAAGAAAATATAATACAGCGCACACATGCAAAAAAGACATTTACCTCAAGCAAGGCTAGTTTAAAACTGGGAACTCAGACGCAATCAAAGCCCCATTAAAATGAATGAATTAGGGAAAGGGGGTACCTGGGAAGAGGACCTGTAACCTGTTAGCCATCTGCTTGCCTCTACTCCAATCAAATAGAGCTCTCTGCTGCACAGAGCATTCATGGGACACCACAGGCTCCACACTGCAGCTCACATTTTATGAATTGAAATTTCACGATGAGAAAACCAAACAATATACTGTTTTTTGTCTTCATGCTTCACACTGTCATTTTTGCAATTTTCTTTCTCAGACATCCTGGGCAATGCATATCTCTCTCTGTTCTTCTGCACTGGACAGAACCCAAAAATTTCTCAGCAGGCTCTGAATGCCTATCTGCAAGCGGTGAGATTCTTTTTGGATATTTCAATGATGAAACTATCAGATTTTGTACAATAGTAATAGATACAGGATTCTGGTCAACCTTGTGTGATTTGTATGCTGAATGAAAAGTCTGCTGTTACTGTGCTCTTTATAGGTACAGGCGGTCCCCTGGTTACAAACATCCGACTTACAAATGACTCCTACTTACAAACGGAGGGAGACAACAGGAAGTGAGAGGAAATCTACCCCTAGGAAGGGAAATTCTCTCCTGTAATGCCGCGTACACACGATCGGAAATTCGGCCAGCAAAAGACCGATGAGAGCTTTTGGTCGGAAAATGCGACTGTGTGTGCTCGATCGGACTTTTGCTGGCCGAATTCCAGCTAGCAAAAGTTTGAGAGCATGTTCTCAATTTTTCGGTTGGAAAAAATTCCTATCCCAAAATGAGATCGTCTGTAGCAATTCCGACGCGCAAAATTCCTACGCATGCTCGGAAACAATTCGACGCATGCTCGCAAGCATTAAACTTAATTTTCTCGGCTCGTCGTAGTGTTGTACGTCACTGCGTTCTTGACGGTCGAAAGTTCAGCGAACTTTTGTGTGACCGTGTGTATGCAAGCCAAGCTTGAGCGGAATTCCGTTGGAAAAACCATCAAAGATTTTTCTGATGGAAAATCCTCTTGTGTGTACGCGGCATAAGAGTTATCATGGGAAAAAGGTGTCTCCACTGAAGCTTTATCACCAAGGCTTATTTCCACAACAACCCAAAATTTTTTAAAATCCAATTGTCATTGGGACAGAAAATGCGATAAAATCTTCTGAAAAGGGGCACAGACAGCAAAGCAAATGTTGCAGGGGTGTTAACCCTTCCCTATGCTATCCAAAAAGCTTAAAAATATTTTTTTGGTCTGGAGCTACACTTAAGAAAAAAAAAATGTACCTGTTCCGACTAAACAGATTCAACTTAAGAACAAACCTACAGACCCTATTTTGTTTGTAACTTGGGGACCACCTGTATATTTCCTTAGTAATTTGCAATTCCTAAACATTACTTTGAATCAACAACAAGCATAGGTATGTTACATTGGCAATCCAGACGAGTAACAAATATTATCCTAGACTCCATTTTACAATTGCAGAATGTGACCAAAAATCAGGAAATAGGAATATTATAGCCCATAGGCAAGTGTGGGAGGCATTTAAATAATTTGTAAACCCAACATTTCATATTCCTGATATGTGCCTGCTGTACCATGTACTTGTATGCAAAAGTCTTCTTTGTATTGCTTCCTTTGTGTGAAATCCCTGGTGTTCCTGCCAGTCCCCCCTGCTCTCCGATTTTATAAACTGACCACACTAAGAAGGGGAACACATCATGGTCAGTTCTCTAGATATGCTGGGAACTCTGCCTGCTCCAATGATCAGACTTGGTCCTTAAACATCAACATCACATTAGGATAAAATAAGATAAATATCCAGAAAGCAAAATGAGATCTCCCATGTAATGACAGGACCAGATAAGCATACCTGGGGAATAAGGTGAATTGATTTTACCCTAATGGGTGACACAATAAGCCCTCACTATATAAATGTAGATGGCTGAGACCTTTTGGGTCAGTGCTAGCAAAGCATTTTTGAAACTTCTTAAGTTCTTTTGAGGTGTGACTTTTAAGGGTTGACATTGAAGTCTATAGCCCTCAAGTCGCATGAAAGGTAGGATCAAAGTAGAGCATGAACCTTGAAGTGGCTGTGACTTTAAGTCGCAAAGATATGAACAGTACTCATTGGAAAACATGGGGTGTGAATTGCAGAAGGGTGAATGGAGCCAGAGCCAAAGACAGCTTTCTGGACTTCAGCATTTCTCATTTCAGCATATCTGTTTCAGCGGTAGTGCTTCGACAGGAATTGTGGCTGAAGTGTTGGACTGCGGACCCGGCCTCTAAAAAGGCCCTAGCTGATCTGCCCTTTCAAGGAGATAGTTTGTTTGGGACTACTCTGGATGATTTTATTAAGAGTGTCGCATGGGGGAAGAGTACTTTTCTTCCACAGTCAAAGAAGGGGAAAGAGCCAAGTCGCAAGCGTGGCCCTTCCTTCTCGGCACAGTTTTTTTTCGAACCTCGGGATCCACTGACAAAGGCTCAGTCTTTCAAGTCCCCCTCGGGAGGTCCCAAGTGACCCTGGTCGGGCAAACCAAGAGCGGGCTTCCCCAGACCCCCAGATAAGGCTCCTTCGGCATGAAGAGTCGCCCTCACCCGCAGTCCGGGTGGGGGGCGTCTTCGCTGGTTTCCGGGCCTGTGGACCTTTCTGATAAACGACGAGTGGGTCCACAAAGTGATTCTGTCTGGTTACAAGATTGAGTTCCAGATTTTTCCCCCAAGCGGATTTTTTCTGTCTAATCTGCATCTGTCTCCGGACCGCTTGTTAGGCCTCTGGGGCGCGGTGCAAGGCCTGTTGCTCCAAGGGGTGATTGTCCTGGTTTTGGTGTCGGAACGTTTCCAGGGCTTTTATTCAAACCTATTTACGATCCCCAAAAAAGAGGGTGCGGTACGTCTGATTCTGGACCTCAAGGCCCTGAACCGCTATGTGCAGGTGCCGAAGTTCAGAATGGAGTCCATTCGTTCCGTGGTGGCATCCCTTCATCAAGGGGATTTTCTCACCTCCATTGACATCAAGGATGCCTACCTGCACATTCGGATTAGTGCACAGCACCAGTGGTTCCCCGCTTTGCTGTGGGAGAGGAGCATTATCAGTTTGCGGCTTTACCCTTTGGTCTCGTCTCTGCTCCTCGGGTCTTCACCAAAGTGTTGGCCCTGGTTCTGGCGTTGCTGCGCCAGCGGGGAATTGCTTCTTTGGGCTACCTGGAGGACCTTCTGCTGCGAGTAGAGTCCTCAGCAGGCCTGAGGAGTGACGTGGGTATCACTGTTCAGACTTTGGGTGGCTGATAAATTACCAAAAGTCTGCGTTGATTCCAGTTCGGAAATTGGTGTATCTGGGTCTTACTCTGGATTCCGCTCAGGCCAGAGTGGTCCTTTCCCAGGACAAACTCCAGAAATTACTGGTAGCAGCCCGCTTGCTGCTGTCCAGCAGGTGGGTCTCCCTATGGACTTGCATGCGGGTACTGGGCCTGATGGTGTCTACGTTGGAGGCGGTCCCATTCGCTCAGTTCCATACGAGACCCCTGCAAAGGGAGATCTTGTTAAAATGGGACCAATGTTCAGAGTCTCTAGACAGTCAGGTTCGGCTGAGTCAAGGAACCAAAGGGTCCCTGATCTGGTGGCTTCATTACCTGGCTCTTCGGCAGGGGAAATCCTTTCTCCCGCTGTACTGGACGGTGGTCATCACTGATGCCAGTCTGTCCGGGTGGGGAGGAGTCCGGGGCCTGAGCTCGGCTTAGGGTCACTGGACGCTGGAGGAATTCAGGTTGCCTATCAACATCTTGGAACTCCGGGCGATCAGACTCTAGATCATTGGACGGATCGACTTCAGGGGCTCCCGATACGGATCCAGTCAGACGATGCCATGGCGGTGGCCTGGAAGTAGCCGGCATTCTATGGTGGGCAGAGCGTTTTGTCCCAACCATCTCCGCTGTTCACATCCTGGGGGTGGACAACTGGCAGGCAGAATACCTCAGTTGTCAAGTATTGGACCAAGGGGAGTGGTCCCTCCAGGAGGTATTTCAACAGATCTGTCTACGCTGGGGATCTGGGGATCTCCAGATGGCATCCCTAATCAATAGGAATGTGCAGAGGTTTGTGGCCAGGTTTAGGGACCCTCTGGCAGACGCCTCAGACGCTCTAGTTGCTCTGTGGGGCCAGTATTGTCTGATCTACACCTTTCCTCCTCTCAAGCTTCTGCTGTGGCTGTTGAGCAGGATCGAGGCCGAAGGAATTCTGGTCATTCTAGTGGCCCCGGACTGGCCTCGTCGGCCCTGGTACTCTGACCTGGTGCATCTGGTCGCAGACGCCCCTTGGCGGCTGCCTCTCAGGGAGGATCTGCTATCCCAAGGGCCGATCTTCCACCCTGCTTTACCATCGCTGGCTTTAACGGCCTGGCTGTTGAAAGCCAGGTGTTGAAGGATAGGGGTTTATCTGCGTCGGGGAACCCAATGCTGCTCAAAGCTAGAAAGTCTACTTCCAGGAAGGTATATTATTGGGCGTGGAAAGCATACATTTCATGGTGTGAGTTAGTGGGGTTTCACCCACGTTCCTTTTTCGGCGACTCGCATTTTGACTTTTCTTCAGCGGGGCATTGAAAAGAATTTTGGCTTTGAGTACTGTCAAGGGCCAGGTGTTGGCCTTGGCGGCTTTCTTTCAACGCTCCCTGGCTTCGCATTCCCTTCATTCAGGGAGTACCTTCATGCGTACCTTCATTCAGGGAGTGCGACATGGTTGCATCGGTGCGATCTCCGTTGCCACCATGGGACTTGAATCTTGTACTTTTTGGTTCTACAGAAGCCTCAGTTTGCAAATATTTGAGAAATTCCCCTGCTCATGCTATCACAGAAGGTGGCTTTCTTGGTGGCTATGACTTCTGCTCGCCGGGTGTCAGAGTTGGCGGCGCTATCCTGTCGCATGCCCTACTTGGTGATTCATAGGGACAAGGTGGTGCTTCGTCCTTTTCCTTCTTCTTTTCTTCCAAAGGTTGTCTCTGATTTCCATTTAAATGAAGACATAGTGTTGCCTTCTCTGTGTCCCAGGCCGCAACATGCGAGGAAATTTGCCTTGCACACCTTGGATGTAGTAGGGCTGTCAGGGTGTATTTGGCAGCCACTGAGTCTTTTCGAAAGTCAGACTCCCTGTTCGTGATCACGGACGGACCAAAGAAGGGGCTATCTGCTTCCTTGGTGACTATTTCTAGATGGATCAGGCCTAGATGGTCTAGATGGGGACTCAGGCCTGTTCTATCGAGGGTCGGGTTCCTCCCTCCCCAGTGAAGGCACACTCGACTCGCTGAGTGCTTCCTGGGCCTTCCGTCATCAGGCGCCAGTAACGCAAGTTTGCAAGGCAGCCACCTGGTCGTCGGTGCACACTTTCACAAAATTTTACAAGGTGGATGTACTGCCATCTGCGGATGCTTCTTTTGCCCGCAAGGTTCTACAGGTTGCAGTTTAGGGTTTTTTTGTTTTGTTTTTTTTCCCTCGTGAAGGGTGTTGTGTGTTTTATCATTGCCCATGGGCGTAGCCAAGTCTTTTTTCTGCCTAGTGTCCTACTCCTGTAGGGGGCGATTATAGCCCTATGGTTCTGAATAAAGAAGCCTGTCTCTGTCAATGAACTCAGAGAAATGGATTTTACGGTAAGTCAAAAATCCTATTTTTTTGGTTGAGTTTTTCTTTTGTTTTATTTAGATCACAACTTACCATGAACTCCGAAAGATGAGAACATTTTTTACTCAAGGATACAGTTACCCATAATTGCCCTCCCTAGTTAAAGCTGAACTCCAGGCAGAAATGTTCTTAAATATTTACAGTGGTGTTTTCATACCCTAGACACATGTGGTGCTATAGGAATATTGAACACGAGCTATCCATTGTTCCTCAGCTTTGCAGGTCTGATTCACCTACACATCCGCTTTGTAAGACCGGTAGCTGCTGTACCCTCTATCCTTGCAGGCTGGTAACTTCCATACTGTAGCTCTTCTGCAGCGTGCGGTGATGTTCTTATGTCTCAGACTCCCGGTCTGAACCACCTACTGCACCTGTATGGTCAAACCTTAGCTCCGCCCTCAACTCGGCTCCAGCCTTGCCCTCTTCTCAGCCCACGCCCCGTCCGCATCCAGCTGCCACTTCCTGCATTTCCTGTTGCATTATGGGAAATGTAGTGCTGGTTCCCCACACAGATGTGAGAATACAGAGAATACTCCTCCTAGGGCAAGGAAGTGCTTTGGAGGGAAAGATGACACTGGGAACTGAAACTTGAGAATTGATGGTAAAGTAAGGCATTTTGATGTTCAATTTGTCAACATTTTAATAGAGCCTGGAAAGAAGATCTTAAAATCAAAATTTGGCAAGATCCTGGAGTTGGATTTTAAATATTTAGCAGCCATTGCTGATGTAGAAAATTATATATATATATATATATATATATATATATATTTCACACAGGCTTTTGCTTGTATAAAAACAAGTTTGTACATCTAACTTTTGCAGAGATTTCGGCGAGCTTTGTTAAAGCCTTTAAATCACCATATAACTAACGTTTAGGAATGTGAAACACAGATCTTAATGGAAGTGCTGAATGTTGCTGCTAGTAAGCTTGAGCACAAATTGAAGCTTGTCAAAAAGCCTTCTGAAGCCTGCCAGTCACTAGTTTTAAAGTGACAATCTGCACCCTATTAGGATTTGTGTTTAGCGCTCACAAGCTGAAACTGAAGAGTACTTTGAAGTCTACAACAAACTTTAAGCTTGCGGAAAGCTTTGCAAAACCTTGCTCTACACACTGATTTTGTACAAGCTAAATTGAACCTCCAAATATCTGTGCTACTAGGTGCAACCAAAAAAAGTATTAAATACAATAAAATGTTTTTGTTTTGTTTTTTTCACATAAGAGCAGCTGCCAAAAAGACTAATACTTTAGGCCTGGGTTCACGCTAAGGCCCTATTCACACCTGAGCATTTTGTAGCTTGAAGCCTGAAGCTACAAAACACTGGAGGGGGAAAAAAGACCAATTATTCTCTATGGAGATGGTTCACATCTCCACTACAAAACACCTGAAGTCAGAAGCTCCAAAATGCCTTAGGGCCGCTTCACACTGCTGCGTGGTGCGAGATAGCATGTGATTCGCACTGCAGTGCAAATCACATGCGATGTTCGTGCGATGCAGTTTCAGCCATCCAGATAGTATGGCTGAAATCGCATCGCATTTGGACTAAACTCGCACAGCTAGAATCGGATCGCATGGGTGTTTGCAGTGCGATATGCGAGCTGAATGTGAGTTGCCTTTGAATTTTTATCTACATTAAAACCTTGTCCCATATCTACACCCAGAGGCGCCTCTCCCTTTGTGTCTTCTCATTGTAATTGGAACATGGTTTCTGTCCGTCCCCCCCCCCCCCGATGGCAACCCTGAGTGTGGGGACACCCCCCCCCCCCCTACATCATCGCCCCATATGGACCGTGGACTTTCTAAATTACCATTAAACTGAACTTTTATTATGTTAACTGTGTGTGTATGTATGTGTGTATGTATATGTGTGTGATATATCTATCGCATTACTTAATACTGTGGGATATTTACAGTTCTAGTTCTCTGCGCCTTTTACTGTGTGTATATAGTAGGCTTCAATTGAACTTGCAGCACACAGTTCACATCTCTGCGAATTGTTTACTGTCTGCCTCCTGAAATTTTGCGGTAAAGTCGTGGTAAATTCGCACCTGTCCACCTCCAAAACGCAAGGCAAATTTGCACCTCACACAGGACAAAAAACATATAAAACTCGCAGTATATTGCATCGCAATAGTGTGAACCTAGGCCAAGTCTCTAAAGAACATATGAACAAAGTGAAAAGCAAAAAATATTCCTGTGTATATGTAGAAGCACAAATATGTGCTTCTAACTCTTCTATCACTGTGCGCTAAATAAAATGCAATGTTCCACATATATAAATTTCACCAGTTGTCTTTCTGTGAACTCCAACAGCAGATGTGAGACTCCTGTATGTGCCAGATCATCCACCACCATTGAATTTGAAGCAAAGGCTTACATGAATGATGGACCTCAGAGCTTAAAGGTCAATATTTGCTTGAGAATACAGCCCCTGCACAGGATTAGGAATAGACCTTAGCTGCCTTTACAACCTCCAACACTATATCAGTCCACAGGTATCCCAAAAAAAAAAATGACAGTGCAGTTCATCAAAATTTGCATGTCGTCCACTGTTTACAGCATGTGTGATCTCATGAGTTTTGATGTAGGAATTCATAGTAAGATCACTGGTGGAAGTTATGCCCATGGGACGTTGCATTTTTTATTTATTTATTTTTATTTAACACACGGTGGTGGAAGAGTTGCTAGCATATACTTGTTTCTACAACCTTTCAATATATGCACTGCAATAGCTTGAGGCTTCCATTTAAGGTGGCTGTTAATCTCAGACATAAAAAATGATCAAAGCGAATTCTATATTGTGTACTAGCCTCAGTCCAAAGCACTGAATATGATTCCTCTCTATCTGCATGAGTCACTGATAGAATTCTAAGCTGACACAACAACCTTTAGAGCAACAACCCCACCCCCCTCTCTCCCTTCTCCAACACACAGCAGGTGACTCGTAGCCTCAGCTGTGTATATTTGGTTTTTCTATGAGCCTGTGTACAAGTTGGTGTGTCCCTTCCCTCCATGCAGCCATCAGAACACAAGGTACTCTGTGCTCTAGCTCTGCAGTGTGTGTGCCAATAAATCCCTGCTCTCTGCTGCTGAGAAAAATCCTTTGATCTGTGTTTTTTATAGAAGGTTCTACAGGAGAAGTGACTGCAGATAAACGGGTACAACATATGTAGGAAGATTTGTTTAAAGTGGTTAAGTCACTCTAACATTTTATGCAGTGTTGTCTCCTATTGTTATGTCCCCCTCTGTGTGTGATTTATAAAATAAATGCTGTAAATACTTCATTTCAGAGCTGCGATCACATGACCGGCTGGCTCTCTCCTTTCCTCCTTTGACAGATGCAGTGGGAGGGGCCGAGATTTCCCCACTGACGTCAGTCGGGAGGAGAGAGCTAGCCGGTCATGTGATCGCGGATCGCCTCTCTGAAATGTTACCTGAGGCCCAGTCACTTCACTGAATATATGTAAGCATATAACTAATTACTTTCTAGTAGTCTAAAGTATTGTAGCACCTATCTAGTCTTTAGTCAGGTCTAAGATGCACAATGGTTTCAAAATTTTAGTCAACCCTAAAATTTGAGTCTACCTCTCTAGGCTATAAAGACAAACTAGTATTGAGGTCACATTCGAGTTTCCGGTTCTGTCCACTTTCTGCAGATTTTACAAGGGGTCTTGGGCTCTCTTGTTTCAGCTTTCATTTATGTTCTGTTGAAAGGACTGGTATAGAGATGTCATATAGGGGGGAACAACTAGATATTCAAGGTATAAATATCTTGCTGCTGAATATACAAGTAAGAGAAGTCAGTGGATTATTTGGCACGCCTTCATCTGCCCATAATCAAAATAATTAAAATGAATAAAAACTAGGGGGAAAAATACACACATGCATTCATACCATTTTATTCACTATTTTCTACTGCAGGAGAGAGTTGATAAGACCGCCTCCAGTAATCCAGATCTGCACCTCAACCGAGCAACTGTAAGTGATATGAGTGTGAATTTAGGATGATTTTACATTTCATCATAGGCAGCAATTGAATCCACAATAGTCATTTACATGTTTAATTGTATAGTAGCAGTGTGATTTATGCTTGTTAATATTTAATTGTAGAGGGGCCAAAATCTTTGTGTGTATACGGAGACCCAAAATGTCCAAGTAAAAGGGGTGTGTAGTGGACTCCATGTTAGTCTGTTACTGTAAGCCACTGACAGGTCTTACTAATGTGTAATATGGGCCTAGTTAAAGGATAAGTCCACCTTTCATAATGTTACACCAATATTCGGGGTGTAACATGTTATGAATGCACTGGCCCGCACCTCCTGCTTCCCTGTTGTGACAGCTAACGGGGGATCTTCTCCCTCCCCCTGCCTGGTAGTGTCACTCATTCACAGAATTCTGTAAATGGGAAAACTACAGGCTTTGTGGCTGTCGGCTTGTAGTTCTTGGTGAACTACCACGACGCTGTGGTAGCTCATTTGTTCTTCCTGTCAGAATGTATCAGCTTCCTTGTTGAGCAAGCGGATACACTGACAAAACTGCAGGAGACCTTCATAGCATAAGCGATCTGCTGATCGCTGGTGCAGTGCCTTTTTTTTTTTTTTTTTTTTTTTTTTTTATCAGATTATTTTTTTTAAGAACGTTCCACAAATACAGAGCGAGGGATCAGATTTGTGCATAGTTGTCAGACAATATAATTGTAACAAAATCATATGCAATAGAGATATAAGTAATAAACAGGTATGCAAGTAGTTATGCATACTGCATATATAGGATCACTAAAATGAAACTAATCTGAAGAAAGTCAAGATATACATAACTAGCAATATAAATGGTAGGTATAAGAACCTCAATCCCTCTCTCCCCTTTGGTGCAGTGCTTTACAGGCTCCTGCATACCAATTTAATTTTTGTTTTAGGTCCTATATATTTAAAGGTAAATATTTTAAAGGTGGTCTCTATTAAACATGGCCTGCCTGCTTTAGTGCTTCTGATTTTCATTCACATGTTCTATTTGTGCAACCAGCATCTCTTCTGTCTGATTCCCTGTAGTCACCCTGTTAACTTGTTCTCAATGAAGTGCTCATTTCCTATCCTGAGTAAGTGGGTCACAGAGTCCTGAGTTTACCAAATCCTCCATATGAAAAGATAGGTGCACACTTACATCTTTTGCTGAATCATTTTTTTCAATGGCACAATAAAGAGGTTTTTGTCAATGAGGGGATATTTCATACTAAGCTGTTACAAATGTTTGTGTGTAGATCAGCTCTTTGTTGTTTTGAGCAGTGGAGAGTTTTTGATTGATGCAGGTCTTTCCTGCTAGTTGTGTAAATATGAAGAGAACTACCAGGGAGCTCTGGATGGTTTTTCACGAGCCGCTGCTCTGGAGCCTTCATGGACTGAACCTGTGATGAGGGAAGAACAACTGTTGGATTATCTGGGCAGACTGTGTGGCCTGCTGAACAACAAGGTATTGTCACTCAATCTTCACAGCATGCTATTTACTTGTCGTTGTATAATTCTAATTCATGTGCTTTGTTCCATTTTAATTTGACAGGGAAAGATACGTGGGAAGCGACTGCAGAACATGCTGAGTAGTTTAGGTCCTGTTCTTCTGGGTCATTATGGGGGCCTCCAGCTGAAACCACTTGCTGCTCTGCAGCCAGGAAAAAACCCCGGTTGTGTTGTTCTTGGAAGAGTTGTGTTCAGCCTAATGCCCGAGGAGAGAGTGCCATTGTGAGTATAACTTTATCCCCACATGGCCCAGCAGGCTTTACATTCTGCGCTTTGTGTTTGTAACATACCAAAAAAAGTGATTTATTATAAAGAAATTGAATACTAATAAAGTGAGTGATAAATATGGATACGTTATTTTATTAGTAGGGTAAAGTTGTGTTGCTAGTACACATGTATTCGCTGCTATAGTTTCCACAGCATTACCCTTATTTCTTATTTTTCTTTCACTTTTACAAATGCTACATGTTTTTGTAACCTGTTTACCAGCTGAATTTCGATCCATGTTTGGCTGTTCCCGTTCATGAGAATTCAATCTATCGTTCAACGTTTCATGAATGGGCTTGTTTGTATATTTTCGCTTGATCAACACATGCAGTCGATATGCTGCAACGCTGACCAGTGTATTCTGTTGGTAGGGGAGTTCCGCCATCAGCTTACAATGACCCAGCGAGGAGGATTTCCTCTTCCACCTCGAATGTGTGGTTGGGGAAATCGGTACAGTTTTTTTTTTTTTTTTTGTTTTTTTTTCTCCGTGGGGTGGGTACCAGGTTTTGACAGGTACCTGCACCAACTTCCGCCCATATCTCCTTGACAATCTGAGTGGAAGTTTAGTCCTCCAAACCCTCCTCATCGGTCGAAAATTGCAAAAGGTAGTGGTGTGCCTTTTTTTTTTTTTTTTTATCTTGTTGTTGTCTAAATTCTGCGTTTTAAAGTTATTGTTGAAATAACTTCTTCCTTCTTTCCTCTTCCTTCTTTTTTTTTTTTCCCCCCCATTAGTACATTTGGGCTTGTGGATGCAGAGGGGACATGTTATTCTATAATGGTTTACAACATGGTGGAAAGCTGGGGAGTCTTGATCGCTGATTCTGTGACCATCCCAGAGCCCCAGCTTAAACATCACAATGTACAGCATAAAGGACAGGTGAGAGTTCACTCCAAATGTTCTGTATAATACACAGCCAACTGTATTGTGATTATAAGCTCTGTCGTGTCTTGGCCATGGAGCACTAAAGAGGAGGTATGGATGAATTCATAGCTGGCAGAGAAATGTGCCCATTTTGCAGCAGTCATTGCCTTCACCACCATCCGTTAATGTGTTTTCCCATAACCTTTTTAAAGAGTAATGCCACAGAGCAATGAAAATTCACTGTTGGGCTGAATCTAGTTAATGGGAGGACAACAGTGTTGGCACCCAACCACTCGTCCAGGGATCAAGCACCGCGCTCCCCCCACTGGGTCTCTTCACTGTTGTTCGGTCCACGGCGCCGGCATTCTAACTGTGGGCAGCTGACCATGACTGTTTGCGGCTTCATGGCCTGCTGCGAAGCCACGTTGCGCCTTCTGAATGGTCTCAGTTTCTTGGGACCTTGACATGTCCCAAGAGGCTGCAGGGAGAGGGGATGGCCAACTTCTGTCTTGATTGCCTAGGTCGAAGTGGGATTGGGTACCTGTCAAAACCAGCTACCTACTCTCTGCCCCCCCCCCCCCCAAAAAGACAATTTTGACAATGGAACTTCCCCTTTTGGGTGAAGTTCTGCTGATAGTCCACTGTTCTTTAAAAGAACACATGTATTTCCCCTTTTAAAAAAAAAACAAATAAAAAAAAACCCTAATTTTTATTAGTGTATGCTGTCTGTTTCAAATGCACAGTGCAGTGTACAATACCAGCCTATTCTTGGCATCTGTAAAATGGTGTCAGGACAATGTAACTCCAGCATGCATGTGCAGGACTTACTTTGTTGATGGCTGCCCAATGGCAGACCCGGAAAAAAACCAGAGGAAGATGCCAATGGAATTTGAATGGCGCTAGGGCACATTAGAGGGTAGGTCTGCCATAATGTGCAAGTACACTTGATGTATCATACCGAATGAAAAGTATTATTGTAGCTGAACTGATTTATAAAGGGTAAACGACTGCAAGAACAGAAGTAACTAGCTACAATACCTAGTAAGTAATTTGGCATTCTAGTATATTGTGCTAGCTTTCCCTATATTTTTCCATTTGTGTGTTGAGTAAATTTGCAGGTAAAGCATAATCGAAACTGAAAAAATACCAAAATGGGAACAATACAGGGAGCACAGACTATCGGCACAGTACCTCAGTTGTTGTGCAAGCATTTCTGCAGTCCATCTTGCCCACTTTTGTTGGTAGTTTGGTGAGCCTGACATGTACCTGTATGCCTTGTATTATTGGAGCACCCACTGCAGGCTCCTTGCACATACATACATACATTAAGCCTATTGTAAAAAAAAAAAACAACCAAAAACACTACATTTGTTACAACTACCAATCGGGTTCAAACGTACCTTTTTTGAAAGTTTTTAAAAGCCGAGAGGGAGGCAGTGACTTGGCAAAGACTTGCGCAGTAAATACTTTCTCCTGACCCTGAATAATGCATTTGCTGTCGATTTACTGAGAACGCATAAGGGTAAACTGAACATGCTTCATGACAGAGCTGCAGCGTTTACTTATTGGCATTAGGCATTTCTTATTGCTTTCTTATGTTGCCTGAAATTGCTCCTTTAATTTACTTTTTTTTTTTGTATTTTTCTTTGACAGACTTTTGTTTTCCAAAGTATACGAGTTGACTCTCCAGTTCAGTTGTTAGTGAATGGCAAGCCCCAGGGACCAAGCACACAGGCCAGTGCAACCGTGGCTTACAGACCCCAGAGCGAGTGATTTCAGGACTGTGAGATTTCCTGCTGTAAGCTGTGAAAACTAGGCATTAGAGCAGGATGGTTCAAGCTGGCGATGGCCCTTATGTTCTGTGCTGAAGTGAAAACGCTCACAGGGATAGAAGAGACTTACAAAATGCACTTACTTTGGTACAATAGTTCACTTTTTCTAACGCCTAAAGCCTATCCTCCGAGTAAGAGACGTCTGTACCCCTCCTTTTTATAAGACCTTTCTACATTCCCCATTGCTTCTAATATGTGCCATTTCACTCAGCTCATTGTTGTTTTACTGGCTGGTAGATGTATTTATAAAGCAGATTCAGATTGTGTTTATTTATTTTTGCCAATTCCTTCATTGCCCTCGCGTTTAGAGGAAGATTAATATTATGTTTTTCTTTTTTGTAAAAAAAAAACAAAATAAATTTTGCATTTATTTGCTAATAATTTACATCACATTATTGTCCATATTGATGTTTTAATGATTCTGTCTCATCTTGGCTTTTCTGTTTTTTTTAATTTGTCATATCTATTAGAGAGCTGTAAAAATATAAGCCTTTAAAAAACAAAACAAAAAAAAAAAAACTTCAGATCGATATTTTCTAAATGGATGATATCCTATAAATGTAACTTCATAAGAAAAGGTATTGCTTTCTGTGAAAAGCCCTTTTAGTGTTCATGGGTACTCCCAAAATTCTTAAAATCATATGTTGCCCCTTGGCTTGTCTTGTTTGAGCAGGTCTGAGTCTGGAACAAACAGCCCTGCAGTGATGGGAGCGATCTCAAACAAAGTCTGGCTCCAATTGACTTCCACTGATTTTAAAGTAAACCTGTATAATAGGTATACTTGAATTGGAACTATAGGCATTTTGGATAGAGCATGGGAGGATTATAACCCCTGCCAGATTTTGTTTTTTTTAAAAAAATTTTGCCATCTGTCCTGTTGCTGAGATTTCCCTTCACTTCCTGTCCCATAGCCATATAGGAAGTGAGAGGAAATGCCTGCAAAATAAGAGTTTTTCCTTGGGGACCCCCAGCTTATTAGAACTAGTGTCCCCATTGAAAGTTTTCCCCTCTATTACTTTTCTGGGGACAACGCAAAATTTGGGATTTTCTTTTACTTTCAATGATAATGGTAAACGGGACAAATGGAGAGGTAGGGGCCTAAAGCTCTAAAAGGGGCCCCACAATTTCTGATGGCTGCCCTGCATAGGATAGAGGACTCAGTTTCCAACAATAACATCTCTGTGTACCTGATGATGGGTTGTTAAGGCATCCAGTGTTGCATCATGGGAGGAGTGGGTAAGAGTAACGTGCTTCCCACACCTGGAAGGATCAGGTATTTCTTTTCTGAACGGAGTGGTGGTGGGGATAGGGTGGGGGCAATCGAGATAAAGATGAAAGAAAGAATAGTTCCTTTAAGTAAACCTGTTGTTTTGATCTTTTTTTTTTTTTTTAATGCGTTTTTACATGTGTTTTGAGTTTTGCTGGGGGGGGGGGGTTACACCTCCATAACAAACTGTGTATAGCTGGTTGTTAAGAATGCGGGCCGGGAAGCCGGCCACCACATCCTTAACAACCGACGAGCCATCGGCTGTGAGATGAATTCCCCGCTGACACCTAAATGTAAAAACAAGAATTGCCCGCAATAAAAAAACGGTGTGGTGCGTCCCCCAATCCATATGGATTTTGAGGGGACTGCTCCCAAAAATCCACACCAGACCCTTATCCGAGCATGCAGGTCTGGAAAAGGAGGGGATGAGCAAACGCAACCCCCCTTCCTCCTCCAGGGCACCTGCCGTTTATTACCGAATAAAGGTTTAGCCCCCTGATCGCCCGGCGGTGATATGCGTCGCCCCAGGCAGCGTCAGGTTAGTGCCAGTACCGCTAACACCCACGCACGCAGCATACGCCTCCCTTAGTGGTTTAGTATCTGAACGGATCAATATCTGATCAGATCTATACTAGCGTCCCCAGCAGTTTAGGGTTCCCAAAAACGCAGTGTTAGCAGGATCAGCCCAGATACCTGCTAGCACCTGCGTTTTGCCACTCCGCCCAGCCCACCCAAGTGCAGTATCGATCGATCACTGTCACTTACAAAACATTACATGCATAACTGCAGCGTTAGTCAGGCCTGATCCCTGCGATCACTAACCGTTTTTATGGTAGCGTTTTGGTGAACTGGCATGCACCAGCGGCCTAGTACACCCCGGTCGTAGTCAAACCAGCACTGCAGTGACACTTGGTGACGTGGCGAGTCCCATAAGTGCAGTTCAAGCTGGTGAGGTGGCAAGCACAAATAGTGTCCCGTTGCCACCAAGAAGAAGACAAACAGGCCCGTCGTGCCCATAATGCCCTTCCTGCTGCATTCGCCAATCCTAATTGGGAACCCACCGCTTCTGCAGCACCCGTACTTCCCCCATTCACATCCCCAACCAAATGCAGTCGGCTGCATAAGAGGCATTTTCTTTATGTCCTCCGGAGTACCCCTACCCAGCGAACCCCCCCCAAAAAGATGTGTCTGCAGCAAGCGCGGATGTAAGCGTGACACCCGCTATTATTTTCCCTCCTGTCCTGACAATCCTGGTCTTTGCATTTGTGAATGTTTTGAACGCTACCATTCACTAGTTGAGTATTAGCGTAGGGTACAGCATTGCACAGACTAGGCACACTTTCACAGGGTCTCCCAAGATGCCAACGCATTTTTGAGAGACCCGAACCTGGAACCGGTTACAGTTATAAAAGTTACAGTTACAAAAAATGTATAAAATAAAAAAAAATAGTTGTCGTTTAATTGTTCTCTCTCTCTATTCTCTCTCTATTCTCTCTCTATTGTTCTGCTCTTTTTTTACTGTATTCTATTCTGCAATGTTTTATTGTTATTATGTTTTATCATGTTTGTTTTTCAGGTATGCAATTTTTTATACTTTACCGTTTACTGTGTTTTATTGTTAACCATTTTTTGTCTTCAGGTACGCCATTCACGACTTTGAGTGGTTATACCAGAATGATGCCTGCAGGTTTAGGTGTCATCTTGGTATCATTCTTTTCAGCCAGCGGCCGGCTTTCATGTAAAAGCAATCCTTGCGGCTAATTAGCCTCTAGACTGCTTTTACAAGCAGTGGGAGGGAATGCCCCCCCCCCCCCCACCATCTTCCGTGTTTTTCTCTGGCTCTCCTGTCCCAACAGGGAACCTGAGAATGCAGCCGGTGATTCAGCCAGCTGACCATAGAGCTGATCAGAGACCAGAGTGGCTCCAAACATCTCTATGGCCTAAGAAACCGGAAGCTACGAGCATTTTATGACTTAGATTTCGCCGGATGTAAACAGCGCCAATAGGAAATTGGGAAAGCATTTTATCACACCGATCTTGGTGTGGTCAGATGCTTTGAGGGCAGAGGAGAGATCTAGGGTCTAATAGACCCCAATTTTTTCAAAAAAAGAGTACCTTTCACTACCTATTGCTATCTCAGGGAATGTAAATATCCCTTATGATAACAATAAAAATGATTTAAAAAAATGAAAGGAACAGTTGAAAAAATAAGATAAAAAAGCAAAAATAAAGAAAAAAAAAAAAAAAAAAAAGCACCCCTGTCCCCCCCCCTGCTCTCCCGCTAAGGCGAACGCAAGCGTCGGTCTGGCGTCAAATGTAAACAGCAACTGCACGTGAGGTATCACCGCAAAGGTCAGATCGAGGGCAGTAATTTTAGCAGTAGTGAAAATAGATGGGCAAAGCTAAAAAGTCCAATAAAAGTAGGATGCAGGCAAAATTCAATGAATCCTCTGGTGACAAAGTGACATGAGAAAACAGGGTGACTGTGGTGACAAAACATGGACCTCCACCTTCGGTAGTAATGGCCGCTCACCTCAATGGATGGACCCCTGAGTGAATCAGTCAGGTCAAAACGGCTGTTCCCTCACAGGGATAATAACACAGGAGATGAATGCACAATCAGATATCAGCAACAGCGGCTTCAAATAGCGGACACCCAGGCAGTATTCACATGTAAGAGATTTAAAAAGGATCTAGTGCTCACCGAATGATACTCAAGCAGGTTTATTTAAAATAAGCGAAAATACACTCACAATGTAATGCACTGTGCCCCAGTGCGAAGGATAACAGCGTGGATGCAATAGATAATGGATGTCCCATTCAGGATGGACGAGCGGAGTGCAGGCGACGTCACGATCAAGACACGTACACAATGCCGTACGCGTTACGTCCCTAAAAGTGGGCGGGACTTCCTCAGCGGCGACGGCCGACCGTGATGACACCCATATAAATACAAGTCCGCTCCTTCCTGGCAACCAATAGGCTTAAGTGTTTACCTATCACCTTGGTGACCAGGGTCAAAGTACTCCAAGAAACCAGGAAGTAGCTATGTCCATAGAGAACCATGGACATTTTATAATGATAGGTCATTGCTAGGGCACCTATCTTTACTGTACTAAGAACAACATATCCCCAAACAACTTGAGGCATATGAAATAGCACCATAAAAATGAAAGGGTAATTAATATATAAAAATATACATAAAACTTATATATCTAAAAAAGACGTATACCCCGCACATCCGCTCATCATCCTGGGTCACCCAATGACATATACAAATATGAAAAGCACATATTAAAATCAAAAATTAATACACAAAAAAATCAAAAATTAATACAAAAAAAGTTTTTTAACGGTCAGAGATGAAGCAGTTAACATCAAACTCGACGTTCAAGCCCCCCGGAATGAGAACCTTAGTCTCGTGAATCCAATGGGATTCTCTACAACTAAGTTGACGCAGAAAGTTACCCCCCCTCCAATGTTTATTAACTCTCTCAATACCCCAGAAACTCAAACCCCTGGGATTTTGATTGTGTACCAGTTTAAAGTGTTTTGAGACATTATGAGTTTTTATGCCTTTCTTGATGTTGTTAACATGTTCCCCTAAACGAACATGTAAGGGGCGAGATGTCCTACCAATGTATTGTAGGCCACACTTACACTGTAACATATAGACAACCCCAATTGTGGTACACGTAATGAGTTGATCTATTTTGTATTCTTTACCTGTGGAGGTGGCCCTAAAACTTTTGCGTTTTTTATTATTGCACTTAGAGTGCCTACATGCTGTGCATCACCCACAGGCATAGAATCCTGATAGAAAGGAAAAAAGTCTACTTTCTGATTGTATGGGGGGATCCACCACCCCTGGGGCTAGGCGATCTCGTAGAGAAGGGGCTTTTTTATAAATGGCACAAACCCCCCCCCCCCCAAATTACCCTATTTTGGAAAGTAGACACCCCAAGCTATTTGCTGAGAGGTATAGTGAGTATTTTGCTGACCACTTTTTGTCACAAAGTTTTGAAAATTGAAAAAAGAAAAAAAAATTTTTTCTTGCCTTTCTTCATTTTCAAAAACAAATGAGAGCTGCAAAATACTCATCACGCCTCTCAGCAAATAGCTTGGGGTGTCTACTTTCCAAAATGGGGTCATTTGGGGGGGGGGGGGGGGGGTTGTGCCATCTGGGCATTTTATGGCCTTCAAAACTGTGATAGGTAGTGAGGAGTAAAATCAAAAATTTACGCCCTTAGAAATCCTGAAGGCAGTGATTGGTTTTCGGGGCCCTGTACGCGGCTAGGCTCCCAAAAAGTTCCACACATGTGGTATCCCCGTACTCAGGAGAAGCAGCTGAATGTATTTTGGGGTGCAATTCCACATAGCCCATGGCCTATGTGAGCAATATATAGTTTAGTGACCACTTTTTGTAATTTTTTTTTTTTGTCATTATTCAATCACTTGGGACAAAAAATGAATGTTCAATGGGCTCAACATGCCTCTCAGCAATTTCCTTGGGGTGTCTACTTTCCAAAATGGGGTCATTTGGGGAGATTTTGTACTGCCCTGCCATTTTAGCACTTCAAGAAATGACATAGGCAGTCATAAACTAAAAGCTGTGTAAATTCCAGAAAATGTACCCTAGTTTGTAGACGCTATAACTTTTGCGCAAACCAATAAATATACGCTTATTGACATTTTTTTATTTTTTTTTACCAAAGACATGTGGCCGAATACATTTTGGCCTAAATGTACGAGTAAAATTGAGTTTATTGGATTTTTTTTATAACAAAAAGTAGAAAATATTTTTTTTTTTCAAAATTTTCGTTCTTTTTCCGTTTATAGCGCAAAAAATAAAAACCGCAGAGGTGATCAAATACCATCAAAAGAAAGCTCTATTTGTGGGAAGAAAAGGATGCATTTCGTTTGGGTACAGCCTTGCATGACCGCGCGATTAGCAGTTAAAGCGACGCAGTGCCAAATTGTAAAAAGTGCTCTGGTCAGGAAGGGGGTAAATCCTTCCGGGGCTGAAGTGGTTAAATAGCAGATGTTGCATAAATCAAGCCAACATATCTTTTAAATGTTGTAACAGAGAAAAAAAAATCAAAATTGCCTAGGTTATGTAAAAAATGCATTTACAGAATACACAAGTACCCCCCCCCCCCAAAAAAAAAAATGGGACACCAGCCGTCCCTGCTTATGGTCCCTCTGTGGGTTTGCATCATTGTTTAACCCTTCATATTTGCTGCTGATGTTTAAATTCAAGCTGAATTAAGTATTTGGATAGAATGTGTACATAAGAGAGATAATTACTAAAAAAATAAATAAAAGAAAGGTCTGGTGTCACCAGTGACACACCTCCATCCCTAATGGTACAATAAAAACGTGTATCGCCATTTGGGACTTTATATGAGGTGTGCACAATTGGCCGGTGAAATTGACAATATAAATACAATAAAAAACATTTACTGCAGAAATTATCACTCATAAGAGTAGTGTAAACAAAGGCAACGCCGATACAATTATGTATTTCCAATGCAATCTTAAACCATGTACGTGAGTATACATAACATCCAACATGTTTTGCGAGATGTGACTCGTTCATTGGGGTGGATGCATATAGGATACAGTTGTGCTAATAAGTTTACATACCCTGGCAGAATTTATGATTTCTTGGCCATTTTTCAGAGAATATGAATAACACAAAAACTTTTCTTTCACTCTTGGTTGGTGTTTGGCTTAAGCCATTTATGATCAATCAACTGTGCTCACTCTTTTTAAATCATAATGACAACAGACTAGCCAAATGACCCTGATCAAAAGTTTACATACCCCAGTTCTAAATACTGTGCATTGCCCCCTTTAACATCAATGACAGCTTGAAGTCTTTTGTGATATTTGTGGATGAGGCTCTTTATCTTCTCAGATGGTAAAGCTGCCCATTCCTTTTGGCAAAAAGCCTCCAGTTCATGTAAATTCTTGGACTGTCTTGCATGAACTGCACATTTTGAGATCTCCCCAGAGTGGCTCAATGATATTGAGGTCAGGAGTCTGAGATGGCCACTCCAGAACCTTCACTTTATTCTGCTGTAGCCAATGACAGGTCGACTTGGCCTTGTGTTTTGGATCATTGTCATGTTGGAGAATGTCCAAGTACGTCCCATGCGCAGCTTTCTGGCTGATGAATGCAAATGTTCCTCCAGTATTTTTTGATAACATGCTGCATTCATCTTGCCATCAATTTTGACCAAATTTCCTGCGCCTTTGTAGCTCACTCATCCCCAAAATATCAGCGATCCACCTCCATGTTTCACAGTAGAAATGGTGTACCTTTCATCATAGGCCTTGTTGACTCCTCTCCAAATGTAGCGTTTATGGTTGTGGCCGAAAAGCTAAATTTTGGTCTCATCACTCCAAATGGCTTTGTGCCAGAAGGTTTGAGGCTTGTCTCTGTGCTGTTGGGTGTAAGCGGGATACTTTGTGGCATTTGCGTAGTAATGGCTTTCTTCTGGCAACTCGACCATGCAGCCCATCTTTCTTCAAGTGCCTCCTTATTGTGCATCTTGAAACAGTCACACCACATGTTTTCAGAGAGTCCTGTATTTCCCTTGAAGTTATTTGTGGGGGGCTTTTTTGCATCCTGAACAATTTTCCTGGCAGTTGTGGCTGAAATTTTTAGTTGGTCTACCTGACCGTGGTTTGGTTTCAATAGAACCCCTCATTTTCCACTTCTTGATTAGAGTTTGAACACTGCTGATTGGCATTCACCATTCCTTGGATATCTATTTATATCCCTTTTCTGTTTTATACAGTTCAACTACTCTTTCCCGCAGATCCTTTGACAATTCTTTTGCTTTCCCCATGACTTAGAATCCAGAAACCTCAGTGCAGCACTGGATGAAATATGTAAGGGTCACACTAATTACAAGCAAACAGATCACAGGTGAGGATGGTTACCTTCCATAATAGCCATTCAAACCCCTTTGTGTCAACTTGTGTGCATGTTATCATGCCAAAATCACCAGGGTATGTAAACTTTCAGGATTTAAGAAGAGTAAACACAGCTGATTGATAATAAATGGCTTCAGCCAAACACTAACCATGAGTGAAAGAAATTTTTTTGTGTTATCATTCATATTCTCTGAAAAATGGCCAAGAAATCATAAATTCTGCCAGGGTATGTTAACTTATGAACACAACTGTATTTTGACCAAAAAGGTAATGTAACACATCCATAGCTGATGGACAAATAATAAGAGGGGCCTTACAGAAAAAGAAAAGACCACATTCTCACCAATCGGCAAGGCCTAAATGCATGTGGCTATGACCAAAAGGTAATGTAACACATCCATAGCTGATGGACAAATAATAAGAGGGGCCTTACAGAAAAAGAAAAGACCACATTCTCACCAATCGGCAAGGCCTAAATGCATGTGGCTATGTTCACAGAGGATGGCAGCAATATATGCTTGGGAAGGGAGGGGAGCCAACCAAAAATCCAGACCAAGGAACAATAGGAAGACAGACATGGCATGGGTAGAAATTAGTGACCTTGGAGGTCCTAAATAATCAGTTCAAGTGTCAACTATAATATGTATATAAATAAACATTGCTACATTGGCGGATAAGGTATATAATGGAATGCATGTATAAACCAACCTGTTGCGATGGTAGGACGAATAAAGGCCAAGGAGGAATGTGTGCAAAACTGCAGATATGGGAAAAGGGATTTCAAAAAAGGCAATCCCGAAAAGGAAAAGGGGAAATGTGAGAAAGTGTGAATATAAAAATAAAAAGGCACAAGGGAGTGCATGAGAAGGATGAAAGATGTATACCTGTGTAGAATCAGTAGCATGCAGCAGTAGAGTGAGCTGTCCCATGTGAAGTGAGAATGAGGCTGGGTTCACACCGGTATGACAAACTCTCTGACATTGGGAGCTCATGACGTGTGAAAATCAATGTTTCCCTATGGGAGCCGTCTTAACTGGTCCCACACAAGTCAGTCCCACTTTGAAAATGCGCCCTGCTCTACTTTGGTCTGACTTTGATCCTACTTCAGCCCATTGAATATCACTGAAGTCGGATCAAAGTCAGATCGCCGTCTTAACTAATCCAACTTTGACATCCAACTTGTGCTCTGATGATCTTGAAGGGCAACTCCACGCCAAATATAAAAAACTGCATGGGTACCCCCCCAAGAGCATACCAGGCCCTTCGGTCTGGTATGGATTTTAAAGGGAAACCCCCCACCCTGAAAAAACTGCGTGGGGGTCCCCCCAAAATCCATACCAGATCCTTACCCGAGCACACAGCCCGGCAGATCAGAAAAGGGGGTGGGGATGAGCGAGCGCCCACCCCCCCTCCTGAACCGTACAAGGCCGCATGCCCTGCGCCCCCCCCCACCCCATAGCACCTTGTCCCCATGTTGATGAGGACAAGGGCCTCCAGATCCTAACCCCCCCACCCTTTGTGAATGAGTATGGGGTACATTGTACCACTACTCATTCACCTAAAAAAAAGTGTCAAAAATAAAATGCAGTACACAGGTTTTTAAAGTAATTTATTAAGGCAGCTCTGATGTCTCTTCCAACTTCTCCCCTCTCCGGCTCTTCTGCCTCCTCCGCTGATGTCTTCTGCCTCTGCCGGTTCTTTTCCTCTCTGAGTCTTCTCCGCGCTTTCTCCGGTTCTTCTCCCTCTGTCTGCTGTCTTCCCGCTCTTTTGCTGGGTCTTCTCCCTCCGTTCTTCTTCCGATGTTGACTCTACGCTCTCTCCCACTCTAACGCCGGGTACACGGTGTGTCACTACTTATATTGGCATGGGGCGGGGTCACGTGTGATGCCACTCGGAGGCCCCGCCCCTTATGACGTAACCGCCCGGGGCATGGTGGACGGTGACCCCGCCCTATTTCAATATAAGTAGTGGCACACCGCGCACCCAGCATTAGAGCGTTGAGTCAACATCAGGAGAAGAAAGCAGAGAAGACCCGGAAAAAGAGCAAGAAGACAGAGGGAGAAGAACTGGAGAGAGAGCGCTGAAGACCCAGACAGGGGAGAAGAACTGGCAGAGACAGAAGACACTTTAGAGGAGGAGGCAGAAGAGCCAGAGAGGGGGGAAGAGATGCTGGAGCTGCCTTAATAAATTACTATTAAAACCTGTGTAGTGCGTTTTATTTTTGACACTTTTTTTTAGGTGAATGGGTAGGGGTACAATGTACCCCATACTCATTCACATAAGGTGGGGGGCTGGGATCTGGGGGGCCCCCTTGTTAAAGGGGGCTTCCAGATTTTGATAATCCCCCTGCCCGCAGACCCTGACAACCAGCGGCCAGGGTTCATCAACATGGGGACAAGGTGCTTTGGGGTGGGGGGTGTGCAGGGCCCCCCTCCCCCAAATCACCCACTCCCCCCATGTTAAGGGCATGTGGCCTGGTATGGTTCAGGAGTGAGGGGGCCGCTCGCTTGTCCCCACCCCCTTTCCTGACCTGCCCGGCTGTGTGCTCGGACAAGGGTCTGGTATGGATTTTGTGGGGGGGCCCCCATGCTGTTTTTTCGGTGTGGGGGGCTCCCCTTAAAACCCATACCAGACCAGAGGGCCTGGTATGCTCTTTGAAAGGGAACCCATGCAGTTTTTTGTTTTGTTTTTTAACATTTTGCGTAGAGTTCCCCCTAAAGATTCATACCAGACAGTGTCTGGTATTGTCGGGGATCGAAGTCAGACTTCAAGTCGCAGGGCAAAGTCATATCCAAAGTGGTAAGACTGTCGCGTTGTACCGGTGTGAACCCGGCCTGAAATGGCCTTTATCTGTCTTACCATCGCAACAGGTTGGTTTATACATGCATTAATGCATTCCATTATATACCTCATGATTATTTGCCAAAGTAGCAATGTTTATTTATATACGTATATTATATTATATTTGATACCTGAACGGATTATTTAGGACCTCCAAGGTCCCTCATTTCTACCCATGCCATGTCTGCCTTCCCGTTGTTCCTTGGTCTGGATTTTTGGTTGGCTCCGTTCCCTCGACTCCCTTCCCAAGTATCTATTGCTACCTGTGGCGGCTGGTGCTCCAAATTTTTGGGGGGGCGCAAACAAACTGAAAATACTGAACCCCCCCCCCAATCAATTGCAGCCTCACTGTGCCCATCAAGCGCAGCCACTTGTGCTCATCATATGCATCCATTGTGCCCATCAAATGCAGCCACCTCTGCCCATCAAACGCAGCCACTTGTGCCCATCAAATGCAGCCACTTGTGCCCATCAAATGCAGCCACTTGTGCCCATCATATGCAGTGACTTGCCCATCAAATGCAGCCACTTGTGCCCATCAAATGCAGGCACTTGTGCCCATCAAACGCAGCCACTTGTGCCCATCAAATGTATGGGTAAAAAGTGTAGTGCTAAAAAATGTCAGGTGAGAAAACCTAGCAAGACCATATATATACAAATTATGAAAGAACTGACAATGTGAGATAATACTGTCTCATAATAAACCAACACAACTTGTGAGTGTCGCACAGTAATAGACCTGATGTGATGTAAGTCGCAGGAAGCCACAAGCACTAATGATTGCTAATAAAAAGTGTCAAGTGATTAGAGTGACTGAATAGGAATCCCATTCTCATGTGTAAATATTCAAAACAATAAAAATAAAACTGGACATCAACCATATCATATGCAAGTGTTCAAATAAATCAACAATGATAATGTATAACTAAATCAAGCAAATGTGATAATCTAAATAGTTACACAATCCTGTGTAAATATTGTCCCATGTGTGACTAAAAAACATATGGACACAACAAATATAATGCTAATTCCAATATCAATTGAAACTGCAAACGTGATAGTCCATGCGTTGGGCCGTGATATATGAGGAAATGCTAATTCCAATATTATTGAAACTGCAAACGTGATAGTCCATGCGTTGGGCCATGATATATGAGGAAACAACGCTGCTGCTACAAATATTCCAGTCTCTGAGGTACGTGCAGTGACGAGTGGATAAATACACCCAGGAGTGCCTTCACCTTCCAGGAATAGGGGAGAGAAAAAGGTACTCTTACCTAAAGAAGTGGACCCAACTCACCATACGGCGGTGGATCAATCAAGCATAGAGCCGGCAATGTGAGGTCAGGTTCTCAAGATGGACCATTCAATCCCCTCCTCCAGAGACCAGTACGAACTCCAAGAGAACAGTGGAAATGGATATGATTCCACACCAAAGATAGTTCCGGGCACGGCACTCCAAGGTATATCCCCTCCAGATGGCAATATTTATACCAGGTTCAAAAAAGAAAAAGAGAAGCCTCCACATAGTATAAATCTGGATGATGGAATTTATTTGAATAAAAATATCCAAGCGAATGAATATAAAGTAAAAACAGTTCAATTGAACAATAAAAAGCGCAGTATGGGGTGGCTAGAGCCAGCGTATTTAAACCTACGCGTTTCGTCTGCAAAGACTTCAACCGGGGTACACGATAGCTGAGCCACCTCCTGCACTTATATAAGGGTACTAATTACTGAGTTGCAAGCTTGTGTGGCCAACTTAGAATGTAACTTCTGGTGTCCTGCGTGTGTTTCAAAACGCCATGGCATCATGCGTAGCGGCGTCACCACGTGACTCTCGCATGCGGTCCAAGCGCCATGATGTTGTACGTTACGGCGTCACCACGTAACACCCGCATGCGTTCCAAGCGCCGTGGCGTCATAGGCCACGACATTCTGCTGCAAGAAATGTATACGCTGTGAGATAAAAAGTCATAGCAATATGTGGTGCCATAACCTCTGTTTCAAACACACATCTCTTGCATCACGTGGCTGTTATCCTTTCTGTACCTAGAAAACTGGCATAGGGATATGCTATAAGCGAAATCTCCACGGAAACAGTCTGACATGGTAACGCAAGACCCACAATAATGCATAGTATGTGTTGATGTGGAAATTATTAACCCAGAGGTGAACACAAGGCTACGTCACTCTCAGTGCAAATATTACATAACAACGGCGTCCACAATACTCCGTGTAGTAGGCCTATAGGGGGAATATGTCAATGACTCAAAACACCCATCTGGTCCACGTGACGCGGTGACATCAAACACGTGTATGTGCATGCCGTACGTCTTAAATCAAAACTAAATTAATATATGGAACCCAAATATGGACCAGGCCTCATAATCAAATAAACATGAATGTAAATATATAAACCAGATCATCAGTATAAAGATAATCTGGTATGTGGACACCATAGAAATAAAGCTAGTGGACCTACAAACTTTTACAAAAATATAAATACAATACAATATATATAAGGAAGAATGGAATTAGAAAACAAATAAATAAATGTATGTATGGAATATATATACCAGGAAGTGATGATTCCTAGAAACAAAGTACAAGTGCCAATAGTTGCAAAAAATAAGATAACAAAACTGAAAGACATTCCACACAATCATATGGAACGTCTGGGCGAGCCATTGGGAAAGTGTGTCTATAATCGATATGCACATAATATTAAATAGCCATTCCTTAAATATGGCCGTAACCTTCCAAAGAATCTATATATAGTATGCCCCATTTGATAAGCTCTCTATAATAGGCATCACTATATAGGTATCTTTCTGCCACCTAATCATAGACTTAACAACTTAAGGACCGCAGCATTATGCTGCTTAAGGACCAGAGGACTTTTTCCAATTTGGCACTGCATCGCTTTAACTGCTAATTGCGCGGTCATGCAATGCTGTATCCAAACGAAATTTGCGTCCTTTTCTTCCCACAAATAGAGCTTTCTTTTGATGGTATTTGATCACCTCTGCCGTTTTTATTTTTTGCACTATAAACGGAAAAAGACCGAAAATTTTGAATAAAAATGATATTTTCTACTTTTTGTTATAAAAAAAATCCAATAAACTCAATTATAGTCATACATTTAGGCCAAAATGTATTCGGCCACATGTTTTTGGTAAAAAAAATGTCAATAAGCGTATATTTATTGGTTTGCGCAAAAGTTATAGCGTCTACAAACTAGGGTACATTTTCTGGAATTTACACAGCTTTTAGTTTATGACTGCCTATGTAATTTCTTGAGGTGCTAAAATGGCAGGGCAGTACAAACCCCCCCCCCAAATGACCCCATTTTGGAAAGTAGACACCCCAAGGAAATTGCTGAGAGGCATGTTGAGCCCATTGAATATTTTTTTTTTTGTCCAAAGTGATTTAATAATGACAAAAAAAAAAAATTTACAAAAAGTTGTCACTAAATGATATATTGCTCACACAGGCCATGGGCCTATGTGGAATTGCACCCCAAAATACATTCAGCAGCTTCTCCTGAGTACGGGGATACCACATGTGTGGGACTTTTTGGGGCCCCAAAAACCAATCACCGCCTTCAGGATTTCTAAGGGCGTACATTTTTGATTTCACTCCTCACTACCTATCACAGTTTTGAAGGCCATAAAATGCCCAGATGGCACAACCCCTCCCCCCCAAATGACCCCATTTTGGAAAGTAGACACCCCAAGCTATTTGCTGAGAGGCATGTTGAGTCCATGGAATATTTTATATTTTGACACAAGTTGCGGGAAAGTGACACATTTTTTTTTTTTTTGCACAAAGTTGTCACTAAATGATATATTGCTCACACAGGCCATGGGCATATGTGGAATTGCACCCCAAAATACATTTAGCTGCTTCTCCTGAGTATGGGGATACCACATGTGTGGGACTTTTTGGGAGCCTAGCTGCGTACGGGACCCCGAAAACCAATCACCGCCTTCAGGATTTCTAAGGGTGTAAATTTTTGATTTCACTCTTCACTGCCTATCACAGTTTTGGAGGCCATGGAATGCCCAGGTGGCACAAAATCCCCCCAAATGACCCCATTTTGGAAAGTAGACACCCCAAGCTATTTGCTGAGAGGCATAGTGAATATTTTGCAGCTCTCATTTGTTTTTTAAAATGAAGAAAGACAAGAAAAAACTTTTTTTTTTTCTTTTTTCAATTTTCAAAACTTTGTGACAAAAAGTGAGGTCTGCAAAATACTCACTATACCTCTCAGCAAATAGCTTGGGGTGTCTACTTTCCAAAATGGGGTCATTTGGGGGGGGGTTGTGCCACCTGGGCATTCCATGGCCTCCGAAACTGTGATAGGCAGTGAAGAGTGAAATCAAAAATTTACGCCCTTAGAAAGCCTGAAGGCAGTGCTTGGTTTTCGGGGTCCCGTACGCGGCTAGGCTCCCAAAAAGTCTCACACATGTGGTATCCCCATACTCAGGAGAAGCAACAGAATTTATTTTGGGGTGTAATTTCACATATTCCCATGGCATGTTTGAGCAATATATCATTTAGTGACAACTTTGTGCAAAAAAAAATAAAAAAAATTGTCTCTTTCCCGCAACTTGTGTCACAATATAAAATATTCCATGGACTCGACATGACTCTCAGCAAATAGCTTGGGTTGTCTACTTTCCAAAATGAGGTCATTTGGGGGGGGTTTGAACTGTACCTTCTGACACTTTTTGTTTACACGAAAAAATAATTTTTTTTTGCAAGAAAATTACTTTGAACCCCAAAACTTTATATATTTTTTTAAAGCAAATGCCCTACAGATTAAAATGGTGGGTGTTTCATTTTTTTTTTTTCACACAGTATTTGCGCAGCGATTTTCAAACGCATTTTTGGGGGAAAAAACACACTTTTTTAAATTTTAATGCACTAAAACACACTATATTGCCCAAATGTTTGATGAAATAAAAAAGATGATCTTAGGCCGAGTACATGGATACCAAACATGACATGCTTTAAGATTGCGCACAAACGTGCAGTGGCAACAAAATAAATACATTTTTAAAGCCTTTAAAAGCCTTTACAGGTTACCACTTTAGATTTAGAGAGGAGGTCTACTGCTAAACTTACTGCACTCGATCTGACCTTCGCAGTGATACCTCACATGCATGGTGCAATTGCTGTTTACATTTGACGCCAGACCAACGCTTGCGTTCGCCTTAGCGCGAGAGCAGGGGGCGACAGGGGTGCTTTTTTTTTTTTTTTTTTTTTTCTTTATTATTTTTTTGCTTTTTTAATCTTACTTTTAAACTGTTCCTTTCATTTTTTTTTTAAATCATTTTTATTGTTATCTCAGGGAATGTAAATATCCCCTATGATAGCAATAGGTAATGACAGGTACTCTTTTTTGAAAAAATTGGGGTCTATTAGACCCTAGATCTCTCCTCTGCCCTCAAAGCATCTGATCACACCAAGATCGGTGTGATAAAATGCTTTCCCAATTTCCCAATGGCGCTGTTTACATCCGACGAAATCTAAGTCATAGAATGCTCGTAGCTTCCTGTTTCTTAGGCCATAGAGATGTTTGGAGCCACTCTGGTCTCTGATCAGCTCTATGGTCAGCTGGCTGAATCACCGGCTGCATTCTCAGGTTCCCTGTTGAGACAGGAGAGCCAGAGAAAACCACGGAAGACGGTGGGGGGGGGGACATTCCCTCCCACTGCTTGTAAAAGCAGTCTAGAGGCTAATTAGCCGCTAGGATTGCTTTTACATGAAAGCCGGCCGCTGGCTGAAAAGAATGATACCAAGATGATACCTAAACCTGCAGGCATCATTCTGGTATAACCACTCAAAGTCGTGAATTGCGTACCTGAAGACAAAAAAATGGTTAACAATAAACACAGTAAACGGTAAAGTATAAAAAATTGCATACCTGAAAAGCAAACATGATAAAACATAATAACAATAAAACATTGCAGAATAGAATACAGTAAAAAAAGAGCAGAACAATAGAGAGAGAGAGAGAACAATAAAACGACAACTATTATTTTTTATTTTATATATTTTTTTGTGTTTTTTTTTTTTTTTTAACACTGTTTTTGTAACTGTAACTTTTATAACAGTAACCGATTCCAGGTTCGGGTCTCTCAAAATGCGATGGCATCTTGGGAGACCCTGTGAAAGTGTCCTAGTCTGTGCAATGCTGTAACCTACGCTAATACTCAACTAGTGAATGGTAGCGTTCAGAACATTCACCAATGCAAAGACCAGGATTGTCAGGACAGGAGGGACAATAATAGCGGGTGTCACGCCTATATCCGCGCTTGCTGCAGACACAACATCTTTTTTGGGGGGGTTCGTTGGGTAGGGGTACTCAGGAGGACATAAAGAAAATGCCTCTCATGCAGCCGACTGCATTTGGTTGGGGATGTGAATGGGGGAAGTACGGGCGCTGCAGAAGCGGTGGGTTCCCAATTAGGATTGGCGAATGCAGTAGGAAGGGCACTATGGGCACGACGGGCCTGTTTGTCTTCTTCTTGGTGGCAGCGGGACACTACTTGTGCTTGCCACCTCATCAGCTTGTACTGCACTTATGGGACTCGCCACGTCACCACGTGTTACTGCAGTGCTGGTTTGACTACGACCGGGGTGTACTAGGCCACTGGCGCTTGCCAGTTCACCAAAACACTACCAAAAAAACTGTTAGCGATCGCAGGGATCAGGCCTGACTCTGCGAACGCTGCAGTTATGCGTTTAGTGTTTTGTGTCAGTGATCGATCGATACTGCACTTGGGTGGGCTGGGCCGGGCGGAGGGGCAAAACGCAGATGCTAGCAGGTATCTGGGCTGATCCCGCTAACACTGCGTTTTTGGGAACCCTAAACTGCTGGGGACGCTAGTATAGATCTGATCGGATCAGATATTGATCCGTTCAAATACTATACCACTAAGGGAGGTGTACGCTACGTGCGAGGGTGTTAGCGGTACTGGCGCTAACCTGACGCTGTTTGGGGCTGGTGCTTACCAGTTCACCAAAATGCTACCAAAAAAACTGTTAGCGATTGCAGGAATCAGGCCTGACTCTGCAAACGCTGCAGTTATGCATTTAGTGTTTTGTAAGTGACAGTGATCGATCGATACTGCACTTGGGTGGGCTGGGCTGGGCCGGGCGGAGGGGCAAAACGCAGGTGCTAGCAGGTATCTGGGCTGATCCCGCTAACACTGCGTTTTTGGGAACCCTAAACTGCTGGGGACGCTAGTATAGATCTGATCGGATCAGATATTGATGTGTTCAGATACTATACCACTAAGGGAGGCGTATGCTGCGTGCGTGGGTGTTAGCGGTACTGGCGCTAATCTGACGCTGCCTGGGGCGACGCATATCACCGCCGGGCGATCAGGGGGCTAAACCTTTATTCGGTAATAAACGGCGGGTGCCCTGACACTATAAAAAATAAACGAACTAACCAGCGTCACCCGTAACAGTTATACGGTGATCAGTGGTGAAAGGGTTAACTAGGGGGCAATCAAGGGGTTAAAACATTTATTAGATAGTATATGGGGGTCCCTGTCGCTATAAAACGCTGACGGCGAACCTAAATATTTACGTCCCTAACTAGCGTCACCAGTGACACTAATGCCGCGTACACACGGTCGGACTTTCTGTCCTACTTGGTCCGGCACACTTTCTGACGGACTTTGTCCGCCAGGTGCGCCAGACTTTAAAACGGACGGACTTGCCCACACACGACCGGACTTTCGCCGGACTTTCAGAATGAACGGACTTGCCCACACACGGACAAGTCCGTTAATTTTGAACGTGACTCAGGTGCGACGGGACTAGAAAAGGATGTCAATCTTGATTGACACCTTGCGAGTCCCGTCGCGGGTCATACCAGGCCCTTAGGTCTGGTATGGATTATAAGGGGAAGCCCCCTACGCCGAAAAACCGGCGTGGGGTCCCCCCTAAAATCCATACCAGACCCCGATCCGAGCATGCAGCCTGGCCGGTTAGGAAAGGGGGTGGGGACGAGCGAGCGCCGCCCCCCCTCCTGAACCGTACCAGGCCGCATACCCTCAACATGGGAGGTGGGTGCTTTGGGGGAGGGGGCGTCTTGCGGGGCCCCCCACCCCAAAGCACCTTGTCCCCATGTTGATGAGGACAAGGGCCTCTTCCCGACAACCCTGGCCGTTGGTTGTCGGGGTCTACGGGCGGGGGGCTTATCGGAATCCAGGAGCCCCCTATAATAAGAGGGCCCCCAGATCCCGGCCCCCCCACCCTATGTGAATGAGTATGGGGTACATGGTACCCCTGCCCATTCACCCAGGGAAAAAGTGTAAATAATAAAACACTACACAGGTTTTTAAAATATTTTATTAAACAGCTCCGGGGGGGGGATCTTCCTCCAGCTTCAGGGGTCTTCTTCCGGCTTCGGGGGTCCCTCCGGTTCATCTTCTTCCGGGTCCGGTTGGTTCTTCTCCGCTCTCTTCTCCCGGTGTTCCAGTTCTTCGGCCGGCTCCTCCGCTGTGTTCAGGTAGCTCTCTTGCCAGCAGAGGTCCGGACTTCTGGGCTTCTTGTCTTCTGGGCTTCTTGTCTTGTCTTCTCTTCTCTTCTCCAGATGTTGACACGACGCTCTCTCCGGCTGGACTGCTCTCTGAGGGCTGCGTTGTGACTTATATAGGCGGAGACCCCGCCCCCTTTTGATGTCACAGTCCCTGGGCATGCTGGGACTGTGACGTTTTAGGGGGCGTCGTCACTGGGTGATGTTGACCACGGGGTGTATTGTGTGCCTGGCATGTTCTACTGTATGTGTGTGTGTTGTGCACTCACATTGATGTCTTCTCTCCTCGGCGCCGGAACGGAAACTGCCGAGCCGAAGAGAGATGACATCACATCCCCTGCCTGTGTGTACTACACACAGGCAGGGGAGGATTCTCATTGGCTGGGAGCGATCGCGAGGAAGGGCCACGATCGGATGGCCTCCCCCTCATCACGGAACGCTCCCAGACCAACGGCGACCGCCTCAGGCACCGGGGGGGGTCCAATAGGACCCCCGCCGTTGGGAAGGCAATCACGTACCAGGTACGTGATTTTGCCTGCCCGTGCCATTCTGCTGACGTAAATCAGCGTGAGGCAGTCATCAAGTGGTTAAAGGATCACCTATAGATGTTGTAAAAACCGAAAAAAAGGGAAAAGAAGGCAGCTGATATAGTAACTATAAAACTACCCATGACCACCCGGCCAGAGGCAAGCAGGAATATATATACCCCAACTGAAAAATCAATCAAGGATTATCAACACTCAGGAAGATAATGGGTCAATACAGATTATTAGTCAGGCCTGATTAATAAACGCATTTATATCCCAGTCTGTGTTTAACCCATAGGGCGTATAACATTTTAACTGGTATATCCAGAATGTTTCTGGTCTGGAAACTCCTCTGAGACATGATTCCCCCCTCCAGTGAGGGATAAATTTATATATCACTTGGAAACTAGTACCGGCTGGGTTTTTATTAAGTTGGCCGCTTTTATACCTTGGGTTGGCGCAGTATTTTTCTATATCTCTTTGTGCCCATCAAATGCAGCTACTTGTGCCCATCATATGCAGCCACCTGTGCCCATCATATATGGCTACTTGCCCATCAAATGCAGCCACTTGTGCCCATCAAACGCAGCCACTGTGCCCATCATATGCAACCACTTGCCCATCAAATGCAGCCACTTGCCCATCAAATGCAGCCACTTTTGCCCATCAAATTCAGCCACCTGTGCCCATCAAATGCAGCCACCTGTGCCCATCAAATGCAGCCACTTGTGCCCATCAAATGCCACCACTTGTGCCCATCAAATGTAGCACCTGTGCCCATCAAATGTCACCAATTGCGCCCCTCAAATGCAGCCACTTGTGCCCATCAAATGCCACCACTTGTGGCCATCAAATGCAGCACCTGTGCCCATCAAATGTCGCCAATTGTGCCCCTCAAATGCAGCCATGCAGCCACTTACCCATCAAATGCAGCCACTTGTGCCCATCAAATGCAGCCACTTGCCCACCAAATGCAGCCACCTGTGCCCATCAAATACAGCCACTGTGCCCACCGCCCCCCCCCCCCACTCATGGGGGTTTGCGGCTCTGGGTGCCAGAGCCGCGATCCGCATGCGGGTGGGGGGGATGCAGCCAAGGGGACTTTTCTCTCAGAGCAGCAGGGCACCCCCGCTCCAGCGCGAGTCTCTTCGCTGCTCCTCCTAAGCGCCAGGCATCCAATAGGGTGACCTGCCACTTTGGCCAATCAGGAAGCAGGTCTGACGTCCTGCCTCCTGATTGGCGGGGAGGAAGGTTAGTGTGAAAATAGCAAAAATTAATTTGCTATCGGCACACAATTGGATGGGATCAGGGCGCACTCTCTGTGCCCGAGCCCACCCTATTTTGAAGCCTATTAGAGCCTCGGGCTCGAATCAGGTGCTTCAAAATGTAACACCCCGCCACAGGAATCCATGTGTCTGACGTCCTGAAAGGGGCGCATGGATGGGGGGGCGGCGCCCGTGCGCCCACAGTGCACGGGCCACCACTGATGCTGCCATCCTCTATGAACATAGCCACAGGCATCTAGGCCTTGCCGATTTGTGAGTGTGGGGTCTTTTCTTTTTCTGTAATGCCCCTCTTACTGTCTGTCTATCAGCTATGCATGTGTTACATTACCTTTTTGGTCATTCATTTTCAGATATATCTTACATGCATCCACCCTGAAGAGCGAGTCACATCTCGCGAAACGCGTCAGTGTTATGCTTCAACCTGGTGAGATTACTTTGCAACCTTGCTTTAGCATTGGAAATGACGTGTATATGTAATACGGATTCAAGATCATACAAGCAAGACTTGACATTGAATTAAAAAATAAAAAAGTGCAAATACTGACTGATTTGCTAAAACTGGGAAGGTGGACAAGTGGTAGAATCAATAAAGCTAAAACAGCACAAACAGATCTTTTTTGGCAAGATCAGCTGATCTAAAGCCCATAAACATTACCAAGTGATCTGAGTAATAAAGTTTGCGTGCATAGACACAGAATGCCGGACTCGGCCCCGCCCCTGGCGCCTGCATCATTGGATTTGATTGACAGCAGCGGGAGCCAATGGCTGCGCTGCTATCAATCTATCCAATAAAGAGCCGAGAAAGCCAGGTAGAGAGGAAGAGCACGTCTCCGCTGATGGAACGAAGGGCTCAGGTGAGTAAAACGGGGGGGCTGGGGGGCCGGTCACTGTCAGAAGTTTTTTCACCTTAATGCATAGGATGCATTAAGGTGAAAAAACACGAGGGTTTACAACCCCTTTAAACCTGGTACACACTATCAGTTTTTGTTAAAACCCAGTGGGCTGAACGAAAAAAGAAATTGAAGAGCTCGGAAGGAGGTCCTGTAATAACAATCTGATCTTAGTACAGCAATCTCCTCTCTGAGCTATTGGGTTCTGACTGGGACGCCTACTCCACCCGCTAGAACACCTGTCAGCGCTCTCAGCAGACCTTTTCTGTCACGCCCCTCTGATTAACCACAAATAAAGTTCAGCTGTTCTAGTAGGTCATTTTCTTAGTCGCATGCTACAGCACAAGCCATGGTCTGCAGAGAGTTTCCAAAGCATCAGAGGGATCTCTTTGGTAAAAGGTATCAGTCAGGAGAAGGGTACAAAAGAATTTCCAAGGCATTAGATATACCATGGAACACAGTGAAGACAGTCATCATCAAGTGGAGAAAATATGGCACAACAGTGACATTACCAAGAAATGGACTTCCCTCCAAAATTCATGAACAGACAAGAAGAAAACTGGTCATGAAGGCTGCCAAGAGGCCTACAGCAATATTAAAGGAGCTGCAGGAATATCTGGCAAGTACTGGCTGTGTGGTACATGTGACAACAATCTCCCGTATTCTTCATATGTCTGGGCTATGGGGTAGTGGCAAGATGGAAGCCTTTTCTTATGAAAAAAAACATCCAAGCTTGGCTAAATTTTGTAAAAACACATCTGAAGTCTCCCAAAAGCATGTAGGAAAATATGCCATGGTCTGATGAAATTAAGGTTGAACTTTTTGGCCATAATTCCAAAAGATTTGTTTGGCGCAAAAATAACACTGCACATCACCAAAAGAACACCATACCCACCGTGAAGCATGGTGGTGGCAGCATCATGCTTTGAGGCTGTTTTTCTTCAGCTGGAACAGGGGCCTTAGTCAAGGTAGAGGGAATTATGAACAGTTCCAAATACCAGTCAATATTGGGACAAAACATTCAGGCGTCTGCTAGAAAGCTTAACATGAAGAACTTCATCTTTCAGCAAGACAACGACCCAAAGCATACGTCCAAATCAACAAAGTTATTGCTTCACCAGAAGAAGATTTGTTTTGGAATGGCCCAGCCAGAGCCCAGAGCTGAATCTGATTCAAAATCTATGGGGTGATCTGAAGAAGGCTGTGCACAGGAGATGTCCTCGCAATCTGACAGATTTGGAGTATTTTTGCAAAGAAGAGTGGGCAAATATTGCCAAGTCAAGATGTGCCATGCTGATAGACTCATACCCAAAAAGACTGAGTGCTGTAATAAAATCAAAAGGTGCTTCAATATTCAGTATTAGTTTAAGGGTGTGCACACTTATGCAACCATATTATGTTATTTTTAATTCCCTCCGCCTAAAAGATTTCAGTTTGTTGTTCAACTGGGTTGTACAGTTTATAGGTCACATTTAAGGTGGAAAAAGTTCTGAAATTATTTATTTTTGTCTCATTTTTTTTACATTACAGAAACCTGATATTTTAACAGGTGTGTTTAGACTTTTTATATCCACAGCATATACTCAATGGGCCTCATATTTTAGTACCATATAACCATTGATCTAATTAAATTGTGCCTCAAAAAATTACAGTTGGGATATGAAAGTTTGAATCTGGTGGTTACGGGAGGAATCACAGTTATTAGAACTTTTATTTGGACACACGATGATAATAATGTCCTGTAGCAATATAACTGATTGCAGCATTGTGAACTACAGACTGGTAGTCACTTTTGGCTGATCCAGAGCAGTAGAATAATATAAAGATTTTTCAGCACGCTAATGTTTTTCAAACCGTATTTTCGGTATTTAAATACTGAACCTGAAGCCACTGGAGCAACTGACTGTGTAAGATAATGGTCATTTCATGGATGACTAGATTTGTTTATAAGACCCAGTTTACAAGCTCTGCTTTCTTGGCAGTGTGTTGGTGCACATACTGAGATTCAGAGATTCCTAGACAAATAATGGATTTACCTACTGAACCAGTCAACATGGTTACAACTACAGTAAATCCCCTACTTACAAACAAGTTCCGTTCCAGGAGCTTGTTTCTTAAGTTCAATTTGTTCGTAAGTCCAGCAAAGATCAGCGATCGCAGGCAAAGGCACCGGGCACTTACCAGTGTGTTCTGGCCGGGGGGAGCCCCGCAGTCAGAATACAAAGGCACAGCATGGGAGATCGCCACACCAACGTGGCTTGTGTTGGCACAGGGATCTGTTTTTTTTTTCGTTCAGCCCACTCTGTTGAATGATAAAAAACTGAGTATTTACCCAGCTTTACAGGATTGGACATGCGAACACTTTTTCGTATCTTTGAAAGTTTGCAAGTTGAATGTTCGTATGTAGGGGACTTACTTTATTGCATGTGATTGTTGTAGGAGACCATATGTGTTAATAAAAAATAAAATTGTCCTTTTTATATTACAGGACTTCCCATTCAGTATATACTATAGTATGGTCCCTGTGTTCTTTTGTACTTGCAATAGGTGCTGTATCATGTACATGAAGATTTGTGTGCAATACAAGGCAGTTGTGTGTATCATGTGTTCCATTTCCATTTTACGCTTATGTGTATATAGTCTAACAGAGAAAGGGGTAGTTTTTTATATAGTTCTTTTTGATGATTTTTCTTACTTTCTCATTCCTTAGCGTATACACATAAGGGTTAAGCAATGGTACAATGACAGTAGTTAAAATTGCAACCATTTTATCATAGTCCCTGAATTGGCCCTGAGTTGGTTTTATATATGTAAAAATACAGCTGCCGTAGGCTAAAGATACTACCAATGCATGGGAAGAACATGTGGAGAATGTTTTTTTCCTTCCCTCTATAGATGGAATATTTAAAATGGTCTTCACTATATATACATAGGAGATCAGAGTGACTAGTAGAGAACTAATTAGTGTAATGGATGAAGCGACAATTTCCTGCAGCTGAATTGAGCTTGTGTTGATGCAAGAATTCATTAACAAGGGGATGACATCACAGAAGAAATGGTTCACAAGATTGGAACAAAAGGGAAGTCTCATTATCCTGATGGATGGAATAAGTACAACCAAAAAAGCCAAAATAAATACGCTTGCAACAAGCTTAATGCACAGTTTTTGATGCATGATGGCTGGGTAATGTAAAGGGTGGCAAATGGCAACAAAACGGTCAAATGACATAATGGCCAAGAGAAAGAAAGTTGATACCCCTAAAAAGAAGAAAGTATAAGACTGTACAAAGCAAGCCAGCAGTGAGATGGTCTTTCCACCAGGCAGAAAACCTTGAAGCATTTTAGGGACTGTGGTATTGATAAAACAAATATCCAAAATGGACAAATTACATAGAAATAAATACATGGGGCTGTGAAGTTGCTGATCCGAGAAGACTAGAGTCAGGATGAGAAGGTTGCCAGCCATGGAGAAAAGGTATAATACTAGGATTAGGAAGAAGAAGAAGGGGATGGCAAAATGTGGCATGAAAGAAAAACCCAATAAAACAAACTCAGATTCCAGTGTCACATTTCTCCCAATCAGGATGAAATAGATATCGTTCCTACCACAGTCACCTACAATGGACAACATCATCATTACAGGGCAAGGGTTTTATAAAGTTGATGATGGATGGAGGGATTAGTTAGAGATTGTAATCTACTGTGCCTGCGGTGATTATCTTATTTTTATATGCTACATGTATTTTCCCTCTCTTGTGGATTTTTTATTTCTAAAGTTTTTAAGGCCATTTCTATTATCATCTTTGTACTTCAGACTTTATAGTTTTAGAGTTTGGAAAGTCTGTAGAGATTAATTAAGCATTTATTTACAAAAGATCTGTTATTGTCACTAGAGGATTTACTTACAACTTAACGTTACTAATAAATTTTTAATTGTAAAAAGTAAAGTTGTGATATTTACTCACCTGAAAAGTTCTGGATTGGTTTATAGAAGCCAAGCAAGGGTTTTTAGCAATGTGCATCCAAAGGCTAATGTTCTATCGTGTTGTGATGTTAAAGCGTTCATTCACCTTTAATGACCTTGGCCCAGTAACATGATTGCTGTTACTAATCAAAGCGATCGCACATCGCATTTTACAGCCAGCTTTCTGTTTCCTCTCACACACCAATTTACTATGAGAAGTAACAGCGTTACCAGACCCCTTCACCATGTGTCTGCACAAACACACCTCCAATGCCACCACCATGCCTGCATCCTGCTGTCATCACCGTCCATGCACACCCCCAACCCCCTGCTTTCACCAATATGCCTGTTCCTGCACACTGCCCAACTCCCACTGTCGCCACCATACCTGGACAACCTGTCTCCCCCTCCTCTTGGATTCAACATTACGCTTTCACCTTCTCTCACCACTGTCAGCACCCCACCACAACGTCTGACCCCCATCCCTCCCTCTACGCTCTAACCACACACAATCTCATCTGTACACACCCCATCCTAATCCCCCAGATTCAACATCAAGCAAGCAAACCCTTCAAACCACAATGCCTGCCCCACCCCTCTTTAATCAATGTGTTTGCATGACCCACTGCCATCACCACACCACCCTCCCCACTCAACGCACCTGACCACCATCATTCTTCCCTTTTTTGCTCTCACGACCACACCAGCTTGCTGACCCCCCCCCCCCCCCGCTTGCTCCTTAATCCCAGAAGCTCACCCCCTACCTCATTATTATATCTGACACCTATCCCCATCTCACTGTTACCACTGCACCTGCCATCACCTAAACCCTCTACTCTCTCCACTACAGCTGCTACCATCTTAACATTATCTGCTCTCACCAACACACTTTCCAACATCTTTTCTCTTTTTGCTATATAGGGATGGAGACATTTGACCTACAGGTCTTATGCCTCATTTAAAGTCCCAAAACTTTCTTTCTCAATAGGTTGGGGATGGAAGCATGCATGCATGGAGAGCAAACCCTGACACAGACACTTATGTGTCACAATTTCCCTTTTCTTTTCCCTTGCAATTAATTGGGCTATGTTATAGGGTGTTCATCAGGCATACAATATTTCATACATCAATACACGTTTTCCATATCCTTTACACCTCAGTGCCATCTGATGGATTATGGATTTGTGGGCGCCGTGGTTCACTGTGGTTTTCTTTATCCCGGGAGCTGTGGTGCACACCAGGGGTCCCCTCCCTGCCCTATGGCTTTCTTTTTGGGGGGGGGGGGCGGGGGTTGGGGCAGACTTCCCGCTGTGCATCGACACCATACTGCCAGTGCTGGACATGCGGCGTTGATTTGTTGACCCCATGGTGCCAGTACTGTTTGCAATTACAACTGCGTTTTCCGGGATGTGTTCTGTAAAAAGTCAGCTGTGGTGCTTCCTCCTCACAGGTTCTTTGACTGTGCCATTGACCTTGTTCCCGGAGCAGCTCTACCCAGGGGTCGTACCTACCCTCTGTGAATCCCAGAGACCCAGGCCATGTCTGAGTATGTTGCAGAAAATGTTGCAGAAAATCTAGAAAAAGGATTCATCCGGAAATCCTCATCGCCTGCAGGAGCAGGGTTCTTTTTTGTTGCCAAAAAGGATGGTACCCTAAGACCCTGCATTGACTGCATTGAGGCCTAAACGCAGTAACGATCAAAAATCGATACCCTCTACCCCTAATATCGGAACTATTTGACAGGTTGAAAGGTGCCTCCATTTTTTACCAAGTTGGATCTCAGGGGTGCATACAATTTGATCCGAATACGGGAAGGGGATGAAAGGAAAACTGCGTTTAACACTAGAGATGGGCATTACGAGTACTTGGTCATGCCCTTTGGTTTGTGTAACGCGGTGTTCCAAAACTTTATTAACGAAATCTTCAGGGATCTGCTTTACCAATTTGTTGTCATCTACCTGGATGACATTCTCATCTTTTCGGATAGTCTGTCGGTTCACAGAGACCATATCTGCATTGTACTTCAGCACCTTCGAGAAAATAATCTGTACGCCAAGCTGGAGAAATGTTCTTTTGAATGTTCTGAAGTCCTGTTTCTGGGATGCTTCGTCTCTAACTTCGGTCTTCGTATGGATCCTGGGAAGGTCTCGGCCATTACCAACTGGCCTCTTCCTGCCGGCCTCAAGGCCACGCAGCGCTTTCTTGGGTTCACTAATTATTACAGGCAGTTCATTAGGAATTACTCCTCTATTGCTGCGCCAATTATCGCCTTGACCAAGAAGGTTGCTAATGCCAAGGAGTGGTCCCCCGAAGCTGTCTCTGCCTTTCATGATTTGAAACAGGCCTTCATTTCTGGACCTTTGTTGAGGCGACCTGACCCGGGGGATCCATTTTTTATTGCAGTGGACGCTTCCTCAACTAGGGTGGGAGCTGTGCTTCTTCAATCCTTTGGGAAAAAACATCAACCATGTGCGTTTTTCTCCAGAAAATTTTCTCAGGCGGAGAAGAATTACGCTATTGGTGATCGGGAACTTCTTGCGATTAAATTGGCGTTGGAGGAGTGGCGTTCCCCACATTCCATAACAATTTTCACTGACCATAAAAATCTGCAGTACTTACAGAATGCCAAACGATTGAATCCCAGAAAAACCAGGTGGAGTCTCTTCTTTTCCCGTTTTAACTTCACCATTACATTCAAACCTGGTTCCTGCAACAGTCGGGCTGATGCACTCTCTAGATCTTTTGACATTCAGGATGAGGAGCCTACCATTGAACCTGAGCCGATTATCCCTACTTCATGCATCCTTGCCCATTCAACCACCCTGAAGTCAAAAATTCCTCCTGGCAGGACCTTCGTCCCCACTGAGCTAAGAGCTAAGATCCTTCATTGGGGACATGACTCCAAGGTGGCAGTCACTACTGGTGGCCTACTCTCCGTTCGGATGTCAAAGACTATGTTAAGGCTTGTCATGTCTGTGCCCAGTCTAAGTCCTCCACGCAGGCTCCTGCTGGTCTTCTCATGCCCTTGCGCATTCCCAAGGAGCCCTGGTCTCACATAGCCATGGACTTCATCACCGATCTTCCACCTTCTGAGAAGAATACGGTCATATGGGTGGTAATTGATCAATTCTCCAAGATGGCCCATTTTGTTCCTTTTCCTGGTCTCCCTTCTGCTCCTGCCTTGGTTCCCATTTTCGTACGAGAGATTTTCCGTCTTCATGGTGTCCCTTCCCATGTAATTTCAGACAGGGGTGTTCAGTTTACTTCTCGCTTTTGGAGAGCCTTTTGCAAATCCCTCAACATTACCTTGGATTTTACCTCTTCTTACCATCCCCAATCCAATGGCCAGACTGAAAGGGTTAATCAGGAATTGGAGGTCTTTCTCCGTACCTTGGTCTCGGCTCATCACGATGATTGGGTCTCATTACTCCCGTGGGCAGAGTTCTCCCACAACAATCATGTCAATGTCAGTTCTCAGAAGACACCCTTTGTCACTGTTTATGGAAGACATCCTCAGCTCCCTCTTCCTATGACCTGTTCTTCTGACATCCCAGCTTTGGCTACTGTTCAGGAATCATTCAATTCCTTGTGGGCTGACGTTCATGATTTCCTCCAGAAAGCTGCCAACAAGTTCAAAAGTTTTGCTGACCGTCGCAGGCGTAAGCCGCCTTCTCTACAGCCAGGAGACAAAGTCTGGTTTTCTACCAGGAACATCAGACTCCGGGTTCCTTCTCTCAAGTTTGCCCCGAGATTCATTGGTCCTTACAATATAATTTCTAAGCTGAATCCTGTTTGTTTTAAACTCCAGATCCCTAAAAGCCTCAGGATCTCAAACTTCTTTCATGTATCCCTTCTGAAACCTTTAGTTTTCAATAAGTTCTCTCCCTACCTTAGCTCCAGTCTCTGAAGATGATCAGGAGAACGAGGTTAGACAAATTTTGGATTCTCACTTCTATAAAGGTATCCTTCAATATCTCGTGGATTGGAAAGGTTTCGGTCCAGAGGAGAGATTTTGGATTTCTGCATCTGAAGTCTTCGCACCTCGTCTTCTGAGGAAGTTCCATTTCAAGTTCCGACTATTCCTGTCTGCTTGTGACCCTTACCTTTGGCACGTTCTCGACTATCCCTGTTTGCTGTGACCCTGACTTTTGGCGTGTTCTCTGTTATCCTTGTCTGCTAGTCGCCCCGACATTTGGCTACCTCCTTACTATTCCTTGCTGTCCTGGGCTGCTGTTTCCTCTCCATCCTCCTGTAGCCTACAGTGAGTGTGAGCTGGGAGACCCTGGGGGCCGCGACCTGGAGCCAGTTGCAGTCCAGTCCATCCTCACCACTAGAGGCTCTGGTGAACACCAACTTGCTCTTAGACTCCGCGCCCTGGGGAATCTATGCTCTAACTCACTGTGGGATCCATGTTGGTGCTCCAGGGGACCTGCCTTCCTGAACCACCCCGAGTTCTATCTGCAGCAGTCAGCCTTAGGGTCCACTATCATAGCGGTGCACTCCTGACCCCAACAGGGTGCATCTGTCACCTGGATACAGATGACCTGACACAGTGTAGCCTTGTCAGTGTCCATCTGTAGCCTTGTCCATCATTGCAGCCTTGTCAGTGTCCATCTGCAGCCTTGTCAGTGTCAGTGTAGCCTTGTCAGTGTCCATCTGTAGCCTTGTCCATCATTGCAGCCTTGTCAGTGTCCATCTGCAGCCTTGCCCCTGTGTCATTTACTTGTCAGTACAAGTTTAAAAATGGCGCTGCCGCTCTCGGGCATTCTCGGCGGCTTTCGCCCGCTCTCGGCGGCTTTCGGCCACTCTTGGTGGCTTTCGGCGGCTCACGCGGGACTGCGAGAGCCGCCGAGAACGGCCGAAAGTTTGTTTATCTATAAACATATGAAAAAAACAGTTTTTGATACTATTTGTTTTATACTTGCATGTGTGCCATGAGTAAATACATTGTTATCAGTACATAGTGTCCTTTTTGCTTTCCTGCTGCATGCTTCATTTAAAGTCCCAACCTTTCTCTTTTTGCTATACTAATAGGGATGGAGACATTTGACCTACAGGTCTTATGCCTCATTTAAAGTCCCAAAACTCTTTCTTTCTCAACACACTTGCCAGCATCCTATACACCCCATATTTTGTCTGTAAGTAATAATTACATGCTTTCATTGTAGTTTCCTAATGTGTTTTATTTTTTTCTAGTAATTACGTAGTGCCAAGATATTACCTAGTGCTTTACAGAGTACATATCTCTGTATACATTTAATTTACAGATGAACCTAGCTATGCTGTAGTACTGAAGTAGGGCCAGCAATGGCAGCATTCCAGCCTCCCCAACACAGGCTTCCTTTAGACATCTTTCACATGTTCATGCTGTTCCTTACACCTGTACAGAGGGCCATGTTTACATGCATCAGAGAAACAGGTGATCCAATGCAGCGAGCAGGCAGAATGTTAAAATCAATGACAGGCAGGTGGCTACCCAGATCTCCAAGGAAATCCCAAGCATACCCTGTCTGTCTGCAGATTGGTCCCACATGGATGTACACTGAGGGATGCACTTTGAGATCTGTGCAGATCCATGCAGACCAGTAGGATTTCTTCTGTCATAAAAACCCAACCACCAGTCAGCAGTTTTTCATTTTGTGAGTTTAATCATGCTTTAGGCTAGGTTCACATCTGTGCGGGTGACAACCTCACGTTGTGGGGAACGAATGGCCTAATGGCACACCATACGCACTGGGAACCACACTGCACTAGCAGTTGCCATGCAGGCTCAATTCCAGAAATGCTGCAGGGACCTTTTCCCAGTGTTTCAGGAGAGACGGCAGCCCATTCAAATGAATGGGTTGCCTTGCCCGTGTTAAACACAGCTTGCAGAGCCACATCAATGTGAACCTAGCCTTAAGTCCACCATAGATGGTTCAGCAGGGACCGGCCGGGATTCAAATCAATCAATCAACTAGGGTACAACCAGCCTGTGGGGTTTTACATGTAATCATTGCTATTATAGCCGCTAGCAGTAATCAATGTATCCTCCCGGCAGGGACGGCTTTCCCTGCATTCCCCCCCCCTCGCCGGAAGAACACAATGGCTCTGTGGCAGGGCTGGTGCAAGGATTTTTAACACCCTAGGCGAAACCTCATTTTGGCGCCCCCCCCCACCATTAGCTCTGCCCCTGACTCCACCCCCTTTGTCGTGCCTATGTATATGGTGGAGGTGGTGAGGGGAAATTTTTGCAGCACCTCTCTACCTTTTCTTCAGCCGCGAACCACAGGCCCGCACCTGCGCCTCTGGATCCGGACTGAAGACAAATAGTGTCGGCACCGGTTCGCTTCCTCGCGCCAGCCGTGGTACGCAGGTATATGGACAGGCTAGGGTAATATAAGGACAGCCTAGGGTAGTATATAGACAGGCTACTGTGTCACTGCCTGTCCGTACGAGCAGACAGATACATTGCCTAATGCCTAAAATAATAATAAATGCAATTTTTTTTACCTGCAAAAAGATTTGCATTTATAATTTTTTTGAAAAGGTAAACTTGAACCTCCACACCTCAAATCACCCCAATTCCTGTATTTTCAGGCCTCAGATCACCACAATTCTTCCACCTTTACACCTCAGATCACCCCAATTGCTTCATCAGTCCCCTGAACGCCTGTTCCCCGCTGCACCCCCACCGCACCTCTGTTTATCTCTGTACCCCCCCACACCTCTGTTTATCTCTGTACCCCCCACACCTCTGTTTATCTCTGTACCCCCCCCCGCACCTCTGTTTATCTCTGTATCCCCCCCCGCACCTCTGTTTATCTCTGTACCCCCCCCCCGAACCTCTGTTTATCTCAGTACCCCCCTGCACCTCCGTTTATCTCAGTACCCCCCTCACATCTGTTTATCTCTGTCCCCCCCACACCTCTGTTTATCTCTGTCCCCCTCCCCCCCGCACCTCTGTTTATCTCTGTGCCCTCCCTGCACCTCTGTTTATCTTTGTACCCCCCTGCACCCCTACCTCTGTTCCCCTCTGTACCCCCCCACACACAGATCTGTTCCCCACTGCACCCACCCCCCACCTCTGTTCCCCTCTGTAACCCCCTCCCCCATAGATCTGCTCTCCTCCCCCCCACACATCTGTACCCCCCCACACACCTGTTCCCCTCTGTACCCCCCACCTCTGTAACCCCCTCCCCCACATATCTGTACCCCCCCACCTCTGTAACCCCCTCCCCCACATATCTGTACCCCCCACCTCTGTAACCCCCTCCCCCACATATCTGTTCTCCTCTGTACCCCCGCACGCACATCAGTTCCTTTCTGCACCCACCCCCCACACCTCTGTTTCCCTTTGTACATAATGCAATATCAACTTGGCAGCAGAAAAAGTTTTTTTTTAATTCAGGTTACTGGGTGCAGCACTGAGTGTGCTGCCTGTGTTACCCCTACCTGTGCGAACACTGTGGTGGCCTCACCTCGAGGAGAACGGCGCTGCTGCCTGTCCTCACAAAAGTTCCAGACGGTCCAGGAGGAGGAGGAGGAAGGTGGGGAAATCCTGTACACACTACCCCCATCATACCCTCCACACTCCTCTCCTGTACATACTGCCCCCATCATACCCTCCAGAAATGTATTTTTATCACAAAACTATGTGTATAGTGTATACTACATAAAAATTGCCGTTCATTGCATTGTACAGAGGTAATGAACTTAATGTACTACAAAAAAAAAATATTTGCAGTGCGCTGCTAAAGTCTTATCTTCATAAATTAGGAGAAGGTGTAATGTAGTTCATTGAAGATAGCTGGGACAGCTGAAAACATTGGTTTATATATGTCATTTCAATGAATAAGAACTGACAAAGACAATGGGGTTGATTTACTAAAACTGGAGAGTGCAAAATCTGGTGCAGCTGTCCAAGCTAGCCACTCAGCTTCTAACTTCAGCTTGTTCCATTACTCTTTGACAAAGAAACCTGGAAGCTGATTGGTTTCTATGCAGAGCTGCACCAGATTTTGCACTCTCTAGTTTTAGTAACTAAACACCATTACATTTCTGGAAAGCGGTCTATTTCTGTATTGTGGAAAATGTATTTAGCCTGAAAAAAGAAAACAAATGCAACCACCACATCTAAGGACTGGTAGGCTGAAATATATTACATATTTTTTTTTTTGTTCTTGGGGTTTATAAACCAGTAAAATGGAAATAACTAAAAATAACATTACAAACCAGCATTTTATTGTGCAGTTGTTTGTTTGTTTTTTTCTTTTAAACTTTTCAAGGTCAGAAAAAACAAACAAAGTAGCAAATGCAGCTGTGCTTAGATAACATTCTAGTAAATTGAGGATATTGATTGAACAGATACAGTCTGGTGTCATGGAGAAGGTTTTTCTCTCTCCCGCCACTAGGGGGTGTCATCCATGGAATAAAGAAGAAGTCCTATGCTAGAAAGCCCTAAAATATCACTAGTAGTGACTCATCAAGGGAGGAGGTCCTGGTCTGAGGCCACAGGCATGAATTAGAGCAGATGTGTGTTGTGCAAAGCTACAACAAGACAGACTTCTGCAGAAGAAGAGTACGAGACATCAAGATCTGAGGACCCCTACACAGCATATAAAGTGTTCGCATTGACGTAGACCACAAGTGAGTCCTACAAACATAATTGTGTATGTGTGAATACGTGTGTGATGAGACCTGTCCTCCAACTGAAAAGAAGCGAGTGGAGATTAAACAATGACCACCCATAGCTTTCTATTGTATTCTTACACAGTGTAGTATTTCTTGTTAACAACGTTTACAAAAGCCTTTTCAGCCATGCCCCATGGACAGAAGCCGGCCAGCTTCTGCAGTACACACAGGCTGAATGTCGTCCAGTTTCTTTTGAACCATCCAATGCCACTTGACCTTCAGCCCGCGTGTACTAGGCTTTAGGCTGGCCATATATTATACACATTTTCCTTTAGATTTACCAAAACCATATAATATGAGGTCAAACCTAAACACTTTCAATCTGTATGCAATCAGGCAGGCCCTTGCACTACATAGTTGAAGGTAAATCCTAATGCAAATCGAATAAGAAAATTGTATAGTGTATGGCCAGCCTTAGGCCTCATGCACATGGTAGCTTTAGACTGTACAAAGTGAATAATGGGTGTATTTCTGCACCCGAGAGACAAAGCTGCAGCACAGGGCCACTCCCTGTACTGAATAGCTGTATGCATACATCCCTGAATGCAGCTTGTGTGCACTTGTCCCTGTTATATATATTCCTCAAAGCCGAGCTGTATGGTTATATTTGGGAAGTTTTAACCACCTGGAAGATTTGGCTGCTCAATGACCAGGTGATTTTTTTGCAATATGGCACTGCGTTGCTTTAACTGACAATTGCGCGGTCCTGCAATGCTGTACCCAAACAAAATTGACGTCCTTTTTTTCCCACAAATAGAGCTTTCTTTTAATGGGATTTGATCATCTCTGTGGTTTTCATTTTTTGCGTTATAAAAAATAAAACAGCGACAATTTTGAAAAAAAAAACAATATTTTGTACATTTTGCTATAATAAATATCCCCAATTTTTTTTTAAAAAAAGCAAATTTTTTCCTCAGTTTAGGCCGATATGTATTCTTCTACATACTTTTGGTAATAAAAATCACAGTAAGTGTATATTGATTGGTTGGCGCAAAAGTTATAGCGTCTACAAAATAGGGGAAAGATTTATGTTATTTTTTTATTATTTTTTTTTTTACTAGCAATGGCGGTGATCAGCGATTTTTATCGGGACTGAAACATTATGGCGGACAGATCGGACATTTTTGACACATTTTTGGGACCATTGGCATTTATACAGCGATCAGTGCATTTTTATAGCACTGATTACTGTGTAAATGTCACTGGCAGGGAAGGGGTTAACAGTAGGGGGCGATCAAGGGGCTAACTGTGTTACCTAGGGATTAATTCTAACTGGGGGGGGATGGGACTGCCTGGGTGAGGCGAGCGATCGTTGTTCATACTTAGTATGAACAACAGATCACTCTCCTCACCCCTGACAGCACAGAGATCTGTCGGTTTACATTGACTGATCTCCATTCTGTCTATGTGTGGAGCGATCGCCCCCTAGTGCTACGACGGTTCGACCAGGGAAGTTAACCTGCCGCAGTATAACTGCGGCGTCTGGTCAGGAAGGGGTTAAAGCCTAAGTGCAGAAAAAAATCAAAAACAAAAATTAGCACTAGAGATATAACTTATTGTGGGTATGATGTGACCCTTGTGCTGATTCCTCTTCTGTTAGTAGTAATCCTCCTTTGTTGCAAAAAATTATTCATGGTGATGTTTTAAAAGCCTTTACAGGTTACCAGTTTAGAGTCAGATGGTGTCTTGTTAGACGGGACGGGCTCTGCTGATGCCACTGCGTCACAATCTTTTATTACAAGCGTTTTTTTATCTTCACAAATGTGAGTTTCCTTTTTTTATACAATAAATGTCCTTTTCATTGAAATGGAATTACACTTTGTGGCCTATTTCTTCTTCTTATAAAATACATCATTTGGGAGAGACCTTCTGATCCATCCTCTGGCCATTACCCCTTTGGCGGGTACCCACTGGAAACAGTGCTGTGAAGGACCATAGGAGTCTATATCCCCAACTTGATGCTGTGTGTGCCGACGATGGTTCCCCTGGCTGTATTACACCACAAGTTTTAGTGACTCATTAGGCGTATGCCTATTTGGATTCAACTTTTACAATATGCCTTGTACTTATTGGTGGTGGATCATCTACACTAGCAAATGGTGTCTGCACAAAATATATGTTTCAAGTCACCATGCCTCTATGCACTTATGTTGATGGACTTTGAATAATCACTTTTGATTTTATATTTGTTCATAATTTTACTTCATACGATTGTTTATACAATTGAATGTCAGATATCTTATGAATTTTAACCGCAGAAGAGCACGTACAGGCAGATAAACGTACCTGTATGTTGCCCTTTACGAAGCGGTTTGCGGGCCAGCACGCGCGCCTCTGCCAGCTCCGCACTCCTCTCCTGTACATACTGCCCCCATCATACTCTCCGCACTCCTCTCCTGTACACACTGCCCCCATCATACTCTCCGCACTCCTCTCCTGTACACACTGCCCCCATCATACTCTCCGCACTCCTCTCCTGTACATACTGCCCCCACCATACTCTCCGCACTCCTCTCCTGTACATACTGCCCCCACCATACTCTCCGCACTCCTCTCCTGTACATACTGCCCCCATCATACCCTCCGCACTCCTCTCCTGTACACACTGCCCCCACCATACTCTCCGCACTCCTCTCCTGTACATACTGCCCCCACCATACTCTCCGCACTCCTCTCCTGTACATACTGCCTCATCATACCCTCCAGAAATGTTATTTAATCACAAAACTATATGTATAGTGTATACCAGTGTTTCTCAACTCCAGTCCTCAAGGCGCCCCAACAGGTCATGTTTTCAGGATTTCCCTCAGATGAACCGGCTATGGTAATTACCAAGGCAGTGAAACTGATCAAATCACCTGTGCAAAATAATGGAAATCCTGAAAACATGACCTGTTGGGGCGCCTTGAGGACTGGAGTTGAGAAACACTGGTGTATACTACATAAAAAATTGCCGTTCATTGCATTGTACAGAGGTAATGAACTTAATGTACTACAAAAAATATTTGCAGTGCGCTGCTAAAGTCTTATCTTCATAACTTAGGAGAAGGTGTAATGTAGTTCATTGAAGATAGCTGGGACCGCTGAAAACATTGTTTTATATATGTCATTTCAATGAATAGGAACTGACAAAGACAATGGGGTTGATTTACTAAAACTGGAGAGTGCAAAATCTGGTGCAGCTGTCCAAGCTAGCCAATCAGCTTCTAACTTCAGCTTGTTCCATTAGGCTGGGTTCACACTGGTCCGACAAACGCTCCGACATTGGGAGCTCATGTCGCATGACGTGTGAAATGCTCTCTGTGCGCTCTGCTCTGACTTATATAGGCGGTGACCCCGCCCCCTTATGCCGTCACAGTCCCTGGGCATGCTGGGACTGTGACGTTTTAGGGGGCGTGGTCATCACCCGATGACCACGCCCCCTTATGCCGTCATAGTCCCAGCATGCCCAGGGACTGTGACGGCATAAGGGGGCGGGGTCACCGCCTATATAAGTCAGAGCAGAGCGCACAGAGAGCATTCTAGCCCCAGAGAGCGTCGTGTCAACATCAGGAGAAGAGGACAGAAAGCAGAAGATTGAAGACCAGGCTCCTCCGCTTTAGCAAAAGAGCGGCAAAAGAGCAGAAGAGAGCGGAGGAGCCCGGCAGAAGATCCGGAGAGCGTGGAGAAGAACCGGAGAGACCCCCGAAGTCGGAAGAAGACCCCCGGAGCTGTCTAATAAAATGCTTTAAAAATCTGTGTAGTGTTTTTTTTAAATTGACACTTTTTTCCTAGGTGAATGGGTAGGGGTACGCTGTACCCCATACTCATTCACATAGGGTGGGGGGCTGGGATCTGGGGGCCCCCTTATTAAAGGGGCTCCCGGATTCCGATAAGTCCCCGCCCGCAGACCCCGACAACCAACGGCCAGGGTTGTCGGGAAGAGGCCCTTGTCCTCATCAACATGGGGACAAGGTGCTTTGGGGTGGGGGGGCCGCAGCGCGCCCCCTCCCCCAAGGCACCACCCCCCATGTTGAGGGCATGCGGCCTGGTACGGTTCAGGAGGGGGGGGGCGCTCGCTCGTCCCCACCCCCATTCCTGTCCGGCCGGGCTGCGTGCTCGGATAAGGGTCTGGTATGGATTGGGGGGGACCCCCACGCCGTTTTTATCGGCGTAGGGGGTTCCCCTCAAGGTCCATACCAGACCCAAGGGCCTGGTATGCTCTTGGAGGGGGAACCCATGCCGGTTTTTTATTTAAAATTTGGCGCGGAGTTCCCCCTAAAGATTCATACTACACACAGTGCCGGGCATTGGCGGGGATCCAAGTCGGATCCCCGTTCATTGAAAGTCGGACACATGCCGGCTTCATGTCGCAGGGCAAAGTCGGATCCAAAGTAGGACGGCTGTCGTGTCGCACCAGTGTGAACCCAGCCTTACTCTTTGACAAAGAAACCTGGAAGCTGATTAGTTTCTATGCAGAGCTGCACCAGATTTTGTAATCTCTAGTTTTAGTAAATAAACACCATTACATTTCTGGAAAAGCGGTATATTTCTGTACTGTGGAAAATGTATTTAGCCTGAAAAAAGAAAACAAATGCAACCACCACATCAAAGGACTGGTACTGAAATATATTACATATTTTTTTTTGTTCTTGGGGTTTATAAACCAGTAAGGGCTCTTTCACACGGGGCAGATCAGTGATGATCCGCCCCGTAAACATCTTCTTGCTCAGCGGGGATCGCTCCGCCGATCCCCGCTGAGCAGGAAGATGACAGGTCCGTCGCTGCACAGTGTGCAGCGACGGACCTGTCATCTTCCTGCTCAGCGGGGATCGGCGGAGCGATCCCCGCTGAGCAAGAAGATGTTTACGGGGCGGATCATCACTGTCAGAGCACAGCTCTCCCCTATGGGGGATCGGGTGATGACGAACCGTAGAGTCCGTCGTCACCCGATCCGAAAACGGATGGAAAAGTAGGGTTTTCCTCTGTTACACTTTTCGGATCGGAGCGGGTCGGATGTCAGCAGACATGTCACTGCTGACATCCGACGTTCCATAGGGATACATGTATGTCCGTTTTTCATCCGAAAACGGAAGGATGAAAAACGGACATGCGGATCGTCTGTGTGAAAGAGCCCTAAATCAATATTAATTATAAATGGAAATAACTAAAAATAACATTACAAACCAGCATTTTATTGTGCAGTTGTTGTTTTTTTTTCTTTTCAACTTTTCAAGGTCAGAAAAAACAAACAAAGTAGAAAATGTAGCTGTGCTTAGATAACATTCTAGTAAATTGAGGATATTGATTGAACAGATACAGTCTGGTGTCATGGAGAAGGTTTTTCTCTCTCCCGCCACTAGGGGGTGTCATCCATGGAATAAAGAAGAAGTCCTATGCTAGAAAGCCCTAAAATATCACTAGTAGTGACTCATCAAGGGAGGAGGTCCTGGTCTGAGGCCACAGGCATGAATTAGAGCAGATGTGTGTTGTGCAAAGCTACAAGACAGACTTCTGCAGAAGAAAAGTACGAGACATCAAGATCTGAGGACCCCTACACAGCATATAAAGTGTTCGCATTGACGTAGACCACAAGTGAGTCCTACAAATGTAGATAATTGTGTATGTGTGAATACGTGTGTGATGAGACCTGTCCTCCAACTGAAAAGAAGCGAGTGGAGATTAAACAATGACCACCCATAGCAACAAAGGAGGATTACTACTAACAGAAGAGGAATCAGCACAAGGGTCACATCATACCCACAATAAGTTATATCTCTTGTGCTAATTTTTGTTTTTGATTTTTTTCTGCACTTAGGCATTAACCCCTTCCTGACCAGCCGTCGCAGTTATACTGCGGCAGGTTAACTTCCCTGGTCGAACCGTCGTAGCACTAGGGATAGCTTATGATTTTTAACCGCTTGCCGACCGGCTCACGCCGATATATGTCGGCAGAAGGGCACGTACAGGCAGATTAACGTACCTGTACGTTGCCCTTTACGAAGCGGTTTGCGGGCCAGCACGCGCGCCCGCCGCGACCTCCATTATACCTGTGATTGTCTCAGGGAGAGGAAGAACGGGGAAATGCTGATGTAAACAAGCATTTTCTGTTCTGCCTAATGACACGGACACTGATCACAGCTCCCTGTAATCGGTAGCGCTGATCAGTGTCGTGTCATATATAGCCCCTCCCCCCCACAGTTATAATCACTCCCTAGGACACACTTAACCCCTGCAGCGCCACCTAGTGTTTTAACCCCTTCACTGCCAGTCACATTTACACAGTAATCAATGCACTTTTAATTGCACTGATTGCTGTATAAATGTGATTGGTCCCAAAATCACGCCAAAAGTGTCCGATCTGTCTGCCATAATGTCGCAGTCACGATAAAAATCGCTGATCGCCGCCATTAATAGTAAAAAAAAAAAATATTAATAAAAATGCCATAAAACTGTCCCCTATTTTGTAGACGTTATAACTTTTGCACAAACCAATCGATAAACGCTTATTGCTATTTTTTTTTTTTTTTTTTTTTTATACCAAAAATATTTAGAAGAATACGTATCGGCCTAAACTGAGGAAAAACATTTTTTTTATTAATTTTTTTTTTATCATAGCAAAAAGTAAAAAATAATGCGTTTTTTCAAAATTGTCGCTATTTTTTTGTTTATAGCGCAAAAAATAAAAACCGCAGAGGTGATCAAATACCACCAAAAGAAAGCTCTATTTGTGGGGGAAAAAAGGCTTCAATTTTGTTTGGGAGCCACGTCGCACGACCGCACAATTGTCAGTTAAAGCGACGCAGTGCCAAAGCGCAAAAAGTGCTCTGGTCTTTGGGCAGCCAAATGGTTCGGGGCTTAAGTGGTTAAACAAACTACATGAGTACTGTCTGACCTTTCAGATATAGAGCATAGATAATTTTGTATATACATTTATACACTTTCTACACATAGGAGGTCACTGTATTGAGTATCTATTTATATCCCATCGTGGTTTGTTCTACAGATATCATATTAGCGCTGTATTTTATGTATATAATTTATTATCAATCAACTGTGTTTACTCTTTTTAAATCATAATGGCAACAGAAACTACCCAAATGACCGTGAACAAAAGTTTACACACCCTGGTGATTTTGGCCTAATAACATGCACACAAGTTGACACAAAAGGGTTTGAATGGCTATTAAAAGGTAACCATCCTCACCTGTGATCTGTTTTCTTGTAATTAGTGTGTGTGTATAAAAGGTCAATGAGTTTCTGGACTCCTGACAGACCCTTGCACCTTTCATCCAGTGCTGCACTGACGTTTCTGGATTCTGAGTCATGGGGAAAGCAAAGGATTGCCAAAGGATCTGCAGGAAAAAGTAGTTGAACTGTACAATACAGGAAAGGGATATAAAAAGATATCCAAGGAATTGAGAATACCAATCAGCAGTGTTCAAACTCTAATCAAGAAGTGGAAAATGAGGGGTTCTGTTAAAACCAAACCATGGTCAGGTAGACCAACTAAAATTTCAGCCACAACTGCCAGGAAAATTGTTTGGGATGCAAAGAAAAACCCACAAATAACTGTAGGTGAAATACAGGACACTGAAAACATGTGGTGTGGCTGTTTCAAGATGCACAATAAGGAGGCACTTGAAGAAAGGTGGGCTGCATGGTCGAGTCGCCAGAAGAAAGCCATTACTACGCAAATGCCACAAAGTATCCTGCTTACAATACGCCAAACAGCACAGAGACAAGCCTCAAACCTTCTGGCACAAAGTAATTTAGAGTGATGAGATCAAAATTGAGCTTTTTTGGCCACAACCATAAACGCTACATTTGGAGAGGAGTCAACAGTCAATCATAGGCCTATGATGAAAGGTTGGATCGCTGATGTTTTGGGGATGTGTGAGCTACAAAGGCACAGGAAATTTGGTCAAAATTCTTGGCAAGATGAATGCAGTATGTTATCAAAAAATACTGGAGGAACATTTTGCATTCATCAGCCAGGAAGCTGCACATGGTATGTACTTTCACATTCCAACATGACAATGATCCAAAACACAAAGCCAAGTCGACCTGTCATCAGCTACAGCAGAATAAAATGAAGGTTCTGGAGTGCCCATCTCAGTCTCCTGACCTCAATATCATTGAGCCACTCTGGGGAGATCTCAAACGTGCAGTTCATGCAAGACAGCCCAAGAACTTACAGGAACTGGAGGCTTTTTGCCAAGAGGAATGGGCAGCTTTATCATCTGAGAAGATAAAGCGCCTCATCCACAAATACTACAAAAGACTTCAAGTTGTCATTGATGTTAAAGGGGGCAATACACGGTATTAAGAACTGGGGTATGTAAACTTTTGATCAGGGTCATTTGGGTAGTTTCTGTTGCCATTATGATTTAAAAAGAGTAAACACAGTTGCAGAGGCCCTATGGAATAAAATGGTGGGTGTTGCAATTGTTTGTCACACAGTATTTTTCAAACGCAATTTTTTTTGGGGAAAAAAATACACTTTAAAGAATTTGATTCCACACAAGCAAAATATAATACCCAATGTTTTGTAAAATATAAAAGATGATGTTGTGCCGAGTAAGTGAATACTTAACATGTTACGCTTTAAAATTGCGTCCGACCGTGAAATGGCGCCAAACTGATCAGCTGCTTTCCTGGCCATTAACGGCCAGGTAAACAAAGAGCGGAGACCGGAAGTGTCTAAATCATTGTCGATTCTGGTTTCCAGGGTCACAGAGGGAGGAACAAGGTCAGTACCTCTCTCTCTGTGTAGTGCCGCTGGTCGCATCGCTCCCGGGCTCTGCCGTCCGACCGGTGGTGGACTCCCTTCCACCACCCGCAGAAGTCATTGAATGTCTGTTCGCCCATTTGAATCACTTCTGCCATACAGAAAAATGCTGGCTGCAAATTGGATACTGGGATAATGCCTGCCGGCGCCTTCATCATCCCGGTATAATTACTTTAACCTAAAGACATCCTACGTTAATGAAGTGGTTAAATGGCTTTTCTCCTGCCAGGAGAAAAGGTGTTCAGAAGAGCTGAGCAAATGCTCAGTGTGCATGTGGCCTAATTAAATGCATTAGCATTGAAGGCTTTTTATGTGCAGCTCCCCCCTCAGCCCCCCTAATGCTTACCTGAGCCCCATCTAGATATATAGCGATGTTGCACAAGTGACTCGGCTGTTCAGTACTTCCCTTTTCATTGGCTGAGACAGCAGTGTGGCTCCCGCTGCTGTCAAAGTCAGTGAGCCAATGAGAAGAGAAAGAGGGTGGGGCCGTGCCGTGGCTCAGTGTCTGAATGGACACATGGAGCTGCAGCTCAGATAGGGTGCCCCCATAGCGAGCTGCTTGCTGTGGAGGCACTCAACAGGAGGGAGGGACCCGAGAAAAAGAGGATCTGGGCTGCGCTGTGCAAAACCACTGTAGGTAAGTATAACAGACTTTAGTATCACTTTAAGTTAGTATAGCATCTAAACACGCCAATCTTGGTGTGATCAGATACTTTTAGGGTAGAGGAGACATCTGAGGTCTAATAGACCCCAGATCTCTCCATAAAGAGTACATGTCACAAGTTATTTCTGTCACGAAGGATGTTTACATTCCTTTTAACAGCAATAAAAGTGATCAAAGAAAAAATAAAGAACAGTGTAAAAAAATAAATAAACAGAATAATATTTTTTTTTTTTAAAGTGCTCCCTTCCCCCTATGCTCATGCACAAAGGCGACCATATGCATTGGTCACACATGCATGTGTAAACAGCGATTGCACCACATATGTGAGGTATTGCCGTAAATGTCAGAGGGAGAGCAATAATTCTAGCACCAGACCTCCTTTGTACCTCTAAACTGGTAACCTGTAAGGGCTTTGTGAGCATTAAAATGTATTTTTTCCCAAACATTTGCATTAAAAAAAATGATGCACAAATACTGTGTGCCATAAAAAATTGCAAAACCCACCATTTTATTCTCTAGGGCCAGGGTAGGCAATCTCGGCACTCTAGCTGTGGTGAAACTACAAATGCCGGGGTCTTGCAATGTCTCTTGGAACTTGTAGATTAAAAACAGCTGGAGGGCCGAGGTTGCCTACCCCTGCTCAAAAATGTGTGTGTATGTGTATATGTGTGTATATGTGTGTATATGTGTGTGTGTGTATATATATATATATATATATATATATATATATATATATATATATGTTCACATTACTTAATACTGTGGGATATTTACAGCTCTAGTTCTCTGCGCCTTTTACTGTGTATATAATAGGTTTCAATTGAACTTGCAGCACACAGTTCACATCTCTGCGAATTGTTCACTGTCTGCCTCCTGAAATTTTGCGGTAAAATTGTGGTAAATTCGCACCTGTCCACCTCCAAAACGCAAGGCAAATTTGCACCTCACACAGGACAAAAAACATATAAAACTGTAATGTTTGGGTGTTCTAAGTATTTTTACTTGTAAACAAAAAGTGTCAGAAAAAGGCCTGGTTTTCAAGTGGTTAACAGTGTGAAAACAAAAAAAAAATCAGGGGGTGCCTATATCTGAGTGTGGAGTATTGGAAACAGCTATTTGGAGGTGATAAATAAATATAGCACTCACATTTCTTGGAGGAAGTATCGGCTTGTCATCTGTGGAAGTCTTAACATCTCTGGCAGAGATCGGCAGGCAAGCGGCTGGTGTTGTGCAAAGAACTGTTTTTTCCCCCATGGTTTGACAAAGGGTGGAGCTCCGAAACACGTAACCAGACGTCATCACTCCATCCCACCGAGTATTGCCGAGCTAGCCGAGGACACAGAGAAGCCGCTGCTCTACAGCATTGCACGCGGTTTAGCTTCCAAAGCCACAGCGCTCCTGTCTTTTTCTGCCTAGCCGCTTCCTGGCCAAACTCTGTATCTCAGAAGAGTGCCAAGCAAGCCAAGGACATCCAGACACTGATGCACACCACCCCGCTGGCCTCTCCATTCTCCAGCACTTCCCTCTCACCACCCAGCAGCTTCCCGGTTGATCTCTGCACAACACTATCCGCTTGCCCGCCAATCTTTGCTAGAGATCCACAGATGACAAGCCGATATTTCTCCATCAAATGTGATATGCTATATTTATTCATCATCACCAAATAGCTGTTTTCAATACTCCACACTCAAATAGAGGCGCCCCCTGCTTTTTTTTCTGTTTTCACACGGTAGGTTTACTCAGGACCCATATAGGGGAGCTATATAGGGGCTCTCTCCATATGTTGATCTTTTTAACTGTTTACCCCCCTTTTCATCCCTCACATCCACCCTGCTGCATTATTGATCTGGCTACAGCAGCGCCATAGTTTTTCCTACTGGTTAACTGTGTGAGACTAGGTAGATTAATGATGTTTTGGCCATATGCAGGCTCGCTGATAGGACAGTACTGCCAGCCCTCCGGTACTGGGCTGGGCACCATCAGTTCAAAGCGATGGCTGTGCACCTGCCAAGCAGGGGGGTTGTTTGTACTGCCTTGTAAAGCTTGTAGATCCCCGTGAAGCACTGCCAACTTTCTTCCTCAACTGTCCCAATTTTGCAGCAGGGACAGCTGCCGAGTCTTTGCCTTTCCCTCTGAGTCTGCCGGGTCCTGAAACAGAAAATACCCCTCCCACTCTATTCACTTGAATGGGCTGCTCTACGTGGGACTAACACACCATAGAACCTTTTTTCTTTTTTCAGCCGTGCACCTTTGCAAGTTTGCCACATGACAAAAATGCAGGTCTGCCAACTGCATTTGGGGTGCCATTAACAATTAATGGCACCACAAGCACTATGCCCATTTGTAGTGCGTTTCCTGTGCACTTTGTTGCACATTCAGGAAACGCCAAGTGTGAATGTGGACTGAGGGCTCTTTCACATGGGTGGCTGAGCTGTGGATTTATCACTATCCCTGGCTGCACACCCATATCCTAACAATACAGTCAGACAGGGCTGTATACATGCCGGGGCCACAATGCTTTACCTCACAGCTGCAACATTTTTAATGGAGGCTGCAGAGTTTGACAGGCAGCACCATCTGTTAATATCCATGTAGAGTTCAATGGGACGCTCTGCAACTACCAGCCAAACACTTGGCTCACAGTTGCAGCACAGTCTCACAATGTAAAATTGCCATTCAGCAATTTTAAAGAAGTAAAAAAAAATAAAAAATTTTCAGGAGGCAGCAGTAACGAGGGTATCATTTCTGCTATAACAGCAAAGCATAGTATCGTGACCATGGCATTTTAGCAAAAATATAATTTGATATTTTTTTTTTTGGGGGGGGGGGGTCCTGTCAGTTAAGCTGTATGGAACCCCATGATTTCTAACAGCAGCCCTGACCATATGCTAGGGTTGGCCATGTGAATGTTTTGCAGACTGGTCTGGCAGATGTTGACTGTCTTTTCTGTTTCTTTTCTTTTCAAGATCAAGATGTCATTGGGTTGGTTTGCTTTCTTTCTTTTTGCCATTTTTGGCAGCTTGTCTATAATTAGATGTCAGAACTACAACACATTTAAGGACAAGCACATTGTTCAAGATCAAGAGAACATAAACTGCAACCTCACCATAAGTGAACGGAAGCTCAATAAGAATAGTTGTAGGTTTCACAACACTTTCATCCATGATACCGATGCAAGGAAAATGCGTTCCATGTGTTCATCACACGTGTCTTCTACAGTTGTTAGCAGTGGATCCTTGAAGCTAACTGATTGCAAGCTGCTAAAATCTCAGTCTGCTCCAAGTTGTGCCTACAACCAGAAAGGAATGACAGGAATAGTGTATGTAACCTGCGAGAACCGTGTACCAGTTCACTTTGTCAAATTTGAGGAAAGCTCCAGTCCTTCTTGGTCTTCCTGCATTTGGAATCTGATTCTTCTCATTCTTCTAAAAGAACTGCTGCTAACTCATTTTTAATTGGATATTCAACAGGAAATGAACACAATCTTTTAGACCAATCACAGTCATATTTTATTGTGGTGACATTTTATTTCTCACACAGGTTGTTACTTGTATGCTTTATCCCAGGAGATCTTGGTTCATTTAAAACCCACAGTGCAAGATCTGTGTTGGTGTATCTGGCAATCTATGTGACATAAGTATACACTGACATCCCTTATTTCACTTATGTAACTTCTAAGGGTAGATTTAGACATGCGTCTAAATCTCCCCTGCCTCTGAAGCCCAATCCGCTTCCAGATCGCACTCCAGAGGCTAGGCAGTGAGCAAGCGCTGAGATTCCTCCTCACCACCTGTTTTAACTCCATTTTTGCCGACAATCGTGCCACAACAGCGTGCATCGCACGCAGCTGCGGAGTATTTGCAGTACTTCCCCCATTAACTTGCATACGCAGCATTTGGTGGGCTTGAGGCCCGCCGATCGCTACATGTTGGGTCAATTTAGCCACTGTTGCGAAATGTAGCATCGCAACATGTAAGCATCCCCCTCCAATGCCTATTGCAACCTCAGCCGCGCATTTTTGCTGCCCCCCCCCCCCCCCAACTGAAAGTCTAAATGAGGCCTAAATGTCATGCAATCAGGATATGATTAAAGCAAACCTGGAGTAGAAAATAAATCCCTAATCCACATTGGCAGCATATAGTAAACATCTCCCAAGTGCCTGTGATTGAGATCCATTATCCAGTTCAGTCTCCCCAGATGGCCAAATCCATGGACAATCTGATATGCATATATCAATCTAGCTGGATCAAAAGCTGGATTCTAATCCTCATTTTTGGCTTTTCACAAGGACCAGCCATGAAATTTAGGAGGCAAGAAAAGGTGGGGTCAGTCTCCTTTACCATGAAACTGGGTTGATTTGCTCATATCAGAGTGCCCAGGGACTCACAGCATCCTAGGGACTCAGTTGGATAATAAGCCTTAAAGCGGAAGTCCACCTAAAAAAAAAAAAAAATATTAAAAGCCAGCAGCTACAAATACTGCAACTGCTGACTTTTAATAAATGGACACTTACCTGTCCCAGGGTCCAGCGATGTTGGCAGCCGACGCCGATCACTCACTCAACTCTCAGTAGCTGCCATCGCCATTCTAGGTGAGTGAATCAGGAAGTGAAGCATTGCGGCTTTACTTCCCAGTTCCCTACTGCACATGCGCGAGTCGCGCTGAGCGTCGTAACTGGTCTCCGCTATCTCCTGGACCTGTGTGTTTCCCAGGAGACAGCGCGGAGGGACTGGAAAAGGCGTAGACTGCAGTGGGAATCTATGCCAGGAAGTGGGTGCAAATACCTGTCTTAGACAGGTATCTGCACCCCCCTCCCCCCTGAAAGGTGCCAAATGTGACACCGGAGGGGGGGAGGGTTCTGAAAAGCGGAAGTTCCATTTTCGTGTGGAACTCCGCTTTAAGTGCATGGTACCTGGTGCTGCTATCATGAATTGGGTCTTCATGTTCTACTCTAGGTTCACTTTAATGCCGCGTACACACGAGCGGACTTTACGGCAGACTTTGCCCGGCGGACTTTTCGATGGACTTTATGACAGACTTTCCGAATTAACGGACTTGCCTACACACAATCCACCAAAGTCCGTCAAATTCATACGCGATGACGTACGACCGGACTAAAACAAGGAAGTTCATAGCCAGTAGCCAATAGCTGCCCTAGCGTGGCTTTTTGTCCGTCGAACTAGCATACAGACGAGCGGACTTTTCGACCGGACTCGAGTTCGACGGATAGATTTAAAACATGTTTCAAATCTAAGTATGTCCAACTTTTGAGAAAACAAAGTCCGCTGGAGCCCACACACAATTGAATTGTCTGAGGAAATCCCGTCCGCCGTGCAAAGTCTGCCGTAAAGTCCGCTCGTGTGTACGCGGCATTAGGGTTTATTTACACTTGCTTAGACTTCAACACACATTAAAGTGCCTACCGCTCAACATGCTTTTTTGATGTGTTTTTGATGCTTCAGTGGTGCTTCGATGATGCTTTTTTGAAGCTTTATTGAAGCTTGGCAGATGCTCTGTGTGTGTGTTGATATCTCATAGCTGCAATTTCACCAAAACAAAATGAAACTAAAGCTGAATAAAAGCCTCTCAAAAGCTTTAGGTGCTTCAATCGAGCTTTGTCATAGACTTCTGTGGAGGCTTTGAAGATGCTTTGAAGCACCACTGAAGCTACATGGGATATAATTTTTGAAACAAAGCAAATGCAAGGTGTAAACAGGACTGTAAGCTAACCATTTTATTTAGTGACAGGGGCTTTGACTGGCGTTTAGAGAGCTTTAAAAAAGCCTGCACAAAGTCATGTCTTGAAGCAAGTATAAACAAAATCTAAATGTGTTTAAAGGGTAATTCCATCTTTGTACCACTATTCTTTAATGCAGCACAGGCCAGCATCCACCAATTCATACTGCTGTCAATGCTGCCACCAGATCCATAGTACTCAATTCACTAAGATTCAGACAGCCGCCGCTGCAAAGTCGAGCACCTTCTTCTTCTGTGCAATCATTTCTATAGATTCTGCCATTGAGACATAATACATGGCCTATCAATGGTTTTGATTGAGATTTTTCTGCATATGCACAGAAGAACGACTGTGCAAAAGGACAGTGATCCTGTAAAGATTAATCAGACTTTCAGGAAATAATTAGGACAAGGTGGGGAGCTGCAGTAATGGAGTGCTTGCACTGACTGCATTGAATTTCATTCAGCCTAATGCCTGATTTGTCTTCCAAATGGAGACAAGAGGCTGGATCCAGATGATGTTATCAAGAGCTATATCATAACAGAATTCATTCCTATACAGGCCAGTAATTACAAAAAATGCATCACCCAGCAAGTAAAACAAAACCACATTCTTTTTCATACAGCAACGGCGATCTTTTAAATCACTAGGCTGTGCAGTGACTTGGGGTCAGCACATAATGTATGCAGTGCCTTCACCAGGACACCAAGGTGTAAATGGTCCCTTAAAGTAGAACTAAATGCAGAACTTTTTGGATAGAGTAAGGGAGGGTTATAACCTCTACCAGGAGATTTCCCTTCACTTCCTATTTCCTAGCCAAAACAGGAAGTAAGACCAAATCCCTCCAGCGTGAGAAAATCCCTGGTTGTTATCATAACTAGTGTCCCCATTGGAAGATTTTCCCTCTATTTCTGTTCTGAGGACAACCCATAATTTGGGATTTTCTTTCACCTGTTATGATAATGGTAAACAGGACAAATAGAGAGGGCAAATCTCCCTTTATCCAAAATTAAAAAAAATATGTTTTGCCTTTTAGTTTTATGTTAATCCCATTGAAACCTCACACTCTTTACTTGCCATGCAGTCAGGCTGCATAACACATAAAGAGTGTGGCATGATTTTTTTTTCTATGTACTTGTGTTTAACTATATTAAGCTGTCCTGTGCTGTATACTGTAGAGCTGGACCACTGAACCTACATAGAGCATAGCGATCCAGGTCCCCAGAGGTCCAACACATCCCCTCCTTAGTACTCCAATCAACAACATCCATGCTTCCTAGGTAAGCCTTGTTTATTAAAGTACTGAGGAGGAGGAGGAGGCGGCATGTAAAACTGCTGGAGACATGAGCCATGCGCTATTTGTGACAGTAGCGGTCTGACTGTCCAGTGTGCCAGCACAGGACAGCTTAATAAAGTAAAATACCAAAAATGCTATATGCTTAACTGCATAACAGGTCATAAAACAAGTCTTCCACTGGGCTGTAATTAACATTCCCATTTGTGATGTAACTTGTTATATTTTAATCACCAGTATTTGATCTATTTGTCTGTATTACAGTCAGGTCCTTCCACTATCTTTAGTTTCCATAAAGGAGAGCTTCCGGCAGGCCTGGATTTTAAGAGTGCTTCTTTAAAGTCAGACCATAGCCTCCAAGAGCACACGACTAATAGGAAACTTCTGGTTTTTATTACATGCCAGCAGCATCAGTGACCACAGCCTACTATGTCCACAAAGAGATCCAAGTGTGTGCCAATTTCTCAGTAGGGATTATTAAAGAATTAATTAATTGGAATGTAATATTATACCACAAACTAAAGGTGTATTTTTTCTTAATACTTCTCCATCAAAGGGAGCTGCAATTAGGCCACAACTGAGCTACCATAATGGACTCACTAAGTAGTATGGACTGTACATTTAGCTGTATGTCTAAAATGTCATTTCACTTATGTTTTTACAGGTTCAGTTTACATTTCTGCTTTTTTTTTCTATTTTCTGATTTTTTTTTTTTTTTACTAAAATAGCAAGTGCTCTTGTCCAAATCAGTATTATCCAGGAGGAGGTGGGGGTTACAAGGTTGTATTATTGGGTGAAGGTCCCTTTTTAGGTTTACAACATAACAGAACAGTGGCAAGAAGAGGCAGATGACTCTATAATGAACAAAGAAGAAATGGCCATTAGTAGGAGTCCTGCCCTGTGACTGCTCAAAATAAAATGCAGCTGTCTATCTTTTCATATTACAGGGACTCCTATTTCATTTACTTGAATGAAAGAATTTATCACCAGTGTTGTAGCTGAGAAGTTTATGATCGTCACTTCTGGGTTGATAAATACTGCTACTGCCTAGCAAATTGAAGCTCTGACAAAGCATGGCAAAATTTGAACTCTTACACTCAACGACAATTACATGCACCTCCCATTCCAAAAAGGCAAGGCCTGCTTTAGGCTCGGTTCACACTGGGGCGACTTGGGATCCGACTTGTACGCCCTCAAGTCGCCCCAAGTCACCCCAGAAATAGTTTCAATGGGAGTGAACGCTAGCGTCTTAATAGACGCTACTGAAGTCGCTCCGACTTCAGAGCGTACTCCCTGTACTACTTTGATCCGACTTGGTAGGCGACCTGTACCATAGAAATCAATGGAAGTCGCCTCCAAGTCGGATCTCTCTGTAAAGTCAAGCGACTTTGCAGGGAAAACCCCTCCCTCCCCCCCTCCCTCCCAGAGAGCTGATTGGCCACAGGCGAAGTCGCCTGTCATGGAGGCGACTTCAAGTCGCCTTGTAATTTGCTGAAGCCGCGTTGAAGTCGCGGTACAAAGTTGCGCTGAAGTCGTGTTGCCCCAGTGTGAACCGACCCTTAGAAGAAGATTTGTAGGTACAAGTGAGCTGCATATACTACCAATTTATATTCTCCCCTCTAGTTGTCAGAAATATTGTTGTGCTAGCTTAAAGGAAGCCTCTACTGAAAAAAAACAGTTTTCTCTGTTTTACCTATTTCTTATCAAGGCTTCAGTTGTTTTTGAGTATGCAGACTTCCCTCATTAATAAATGAGGCCAGAGACAGCCAGGCAACTAGTATGAGAAGGAAGACTGCAATGGCAGCTGCCAGTACAGAGTTCCTTTAACCACTTTAAGACCAGACCTTCTTCTGACACTTTTTGTTTAAATCAGTATTTTTTTGCTAGAAAGTTCATTTGAACCCCCAAACATTATATATATTTTTTTAGCAAAGACCCTATAGAATAAAATGGTGGTCACTGAAATTTCTGTGAGGACAGGTCCTCTTCATTGAGACATCTGGGATCTATAAGACCAGATCTCTCCTGTATCCTTGAAAGCATCAGATAAATAAACAAACCCCATTGATCTGATGCTTTCCAAAAAAATGGATGTTTTTAACGTTGGTCCTTGGAGCATCTGGCATTGTTTTGTTCTGCCTCTTAACTCCCCTACATGTTAGCTTATGTGTCCATGCACACACAGGAGTTTAGAGTCAGAAAAAAAACACTACTAGTGCGTCCAAGAGTAGCAGAATTTGGGCAGAAAAAACGCCTGATGCCTGTGAAAAGCATCTAAACCTGCATTAACGATCATTGCATTTAGCATTTGAGGGGGAATTCATTTCAGTGGCTAGAATCATAATTTATTCTGGCCACTGAAATTAACTAATGCCCAAGCAATTGACGCGCCTGAACATGTTTTTTTTTTTTCTGCTGAAACGCCACTGCCAGGAGAGATAGAAAAATGTCCAGTGTGCACAAGGCTTTCATTTTTTATACTGTTTCTATTAGCCCTAATGAAGGGGATACATTTCCACCATACATATTGGCATGTACTTTTTTATCCTTTATACTCAAATAAAACTGGAATTGAGGATTACTCTACTTTTAATGCCTCGTTTCTTTGTACTAAATCACCAAAGCTTGACTTGAAGATGGGTAAGGTTACTTGATTTGTAATATACTTCTGATGTCATTTAATTCTAGTAAAGTTTTTGTAGATGCTAAAGAACTAAATCACTTGGCTTTTTCTTATGTTTCCCAGGAACCCTTTCTCTCTTCTTCTAAGCACTATACCCTGCTGTGGCCATTATAAGGGGCCCGACTTCCCTTTTGAATTTTATAATATAAAGAATTCAACAGCAGGTGCTGAAAGTTGCAAAGGTAGACAGGAACAGAGTTGGTTATGTTAGGGAGATCTTGCTGATAAAGTGTCCATTACATATAAGAAGCCAATATTTAATTCACCTGTCACTTTTTAAGCATACTATACCTTTGGCATGGAAATGTAGCATCAAAAATTATAGGTGCAGAGGTGTCAAATCTGAAATTAACATAGAGTATGCACAGAGAGCTCCTGCTCTCCCATGGTTTCTTATTTATTTCAAGCACTGGGGCCACACAAAAACTCCTCAATGCCAGTATTTGGGAAACACAATATCTCACTGCATTAAATTGCATGGCCTGTAGATTTCTGTTCCCCTCCCCCAAGTGACAATGTCTCTACCTGTGTAGCATCCTCTATTGTCTATTATATTCCTGCCCCCCCATCTGTTTCCTCAATTCACCCACTTTGCATCACGGTTTTCTCCTTGATCCCCAAACCCTTCAAGGCCTCCTTCAGTGGTGGGTTAATTTTTGGCTTCTTAAAATAAACTGGCTTGTTTTGGGCACTAGAGTTTTGGTGTGAATATTTTTGGCACACACAATTCCAGCATTAATATCATCTACCACATGTGTAATACACTTATCACTCCCAAAAAATTACACTGCCTTGAAAAGTATTCATACTCCTTGAAATTTTCCAAATTTTGTCATGTTATAACGAAAAACGTAAATGTATTTTATTGGCATTTTATGTGATAAACCAACACAAAGTGGCACATAATTGTCAAGTGAAAGAAAAATGCTAAATGGTTTTCAAATTTTTTTACAACTAAATATCTGAAAAGTGTGGTGTGCATTTGTATTCAAGTCTTTTGCAGACTCCAACAGGTTTTCTTCTAATGCCCTGTACACACGACCGGTTTTGCCGTCGGAATAAACTATGAAGGTTTCTCTGACGGAATTCCGCTCAACCGGTCTTGCCTACACACGGTCACACCAAAGTCCGACCGTCTAGAACACGGTGACGTACAACACGTACGACAGGACTAGAAAAAGGAAGTGCCAGTAGCCAATAGCTTCCGTTTCATACTTGCTTTAGAGTATGCATCGTTTTTGATCCGTTGGAACAGCATACAGACGAGCGGTTTTCCCGATAGGAATTGGTTTCGTCGGAAATATTTCTGAACATGTTCCATTTCTAGGTCCGTCAGAATTTTCGAAAAAAAAGTCCGACGAGGCATACACATGATCGGAATAAACGATGAAAAGCTTCCGTCTGACTTTTCCTGTCAGACATTCCACTCGTGTGTACACGGCATAAGATTGCCCTGTATTTGGCTCCATCCATCTTCCCGTCGACTCTGACCAGCTTCCCTGTCCCTGCTGAAGAAAAGCATCCTCACAACTTGATGGTGTGTTCAGGGTGATGTGCAGTGTTAGTATTCCGCCACACATAGCGTTTTTGCTTTTAGGCCAAAAAAGTTCAATTTTGGTCTCATCTGACCAGAGCACCTTCTTCCACATGTTTGCTGTTTCCCCCACATTGCTTCTCACAAACGGCAAACAGGACTTCTTATGGCTTTATTTCAACAACGGCTTTCTTCTTGTCACTCTTCCATAAAGGCCAGATTTGTGAAGTGCACGACTAATAGTTGTCCTGTGGACAGATTCTCCCACCTGAGCTGTGGATCTTTGCAGCTCCTGCAGAGTTACCATGGGCCTCATGGCTGCTTCGCTGATTAATGTTCTCCTTGCCCGGCCTATCAGTTTAGATGGACGGCCATGTCTTGGTAGGTTTACAGTTGTGCCATACTCTTTCCATTTCGGTTGATGGATTGAACAGTGCTCCGTGAGATGCTCAAAGCTTGGGATATTTTTTTATAACCTAACCCTGCTTTAAACTTCTCTAAACTTTATCCCTGACCTGTCTGGTGTGTTCCTTGGCCTTCAAGATGCTGTTTGTTTACTAAGGTTCTCTAACAAAACCGCCAAGGGCTTCACAGGACAGCTGTATTTATACTGAGAATAAATTACACACAGGTGGGCTCTATTTACTGATTAGATGACTTCTGAAGGCAATTGGTTCCAGTTTTTAGAAAGGGCTAAGAGTAAAGGGGGCTGAATATACATGCACGCCACACTTTTCAGATATTTATTTGTAAAATGTTTTGAAAACCATTTTATCATTTCCCTTCCACTTATCAATTATGTGCCACTTTGTGTTGGTCTATCACATAAAATCCCAATAAAATACATTAGAAGAAAACCTGTTGGAGTCTGCAAAAGTGATAAGTGTATTACACATGTCGCCGGATGCGCATTGCGAATGCGCGAGTAGCGTTGAGCCTCCTCCCTGGATGGTCAATCTTCTGGGACCTGTGACATGTCCCAGAACATTGGAGGGAGGGAGGGGGACAGGAGAACTTTTGGTCGGATCGCCTAGGCTCAACTGCCCCTCTAAAAAGTGATGGATTGCTTTTTAAGAGGCAGTATAGAGTCGGTTTACAACACGGGGGTTGGGGGGCGGTGACCGGAAGCGGATGTTGGCGCTGGTGCGGCGCGGGATGTGAGAACGCCATCTCTCTCACTCCCTTCTCTTGCCTAACCTCACTCCAGCCCCAGTCTCTATCTGCCCTGTGGAGACTCCCTCTGGATGCTCCTAGGAGCCACTGTCCTGTTGGTGTCGGTGGGAGGAGGTCCCCGGTGACGCTTGGATCCCGGTCTATTCTATCGGGCTGTCCCTGCTTCGGGGACGCAGTTCAACTGTTCTGCAGCGTTGCCTAGATACGGGGGGGGAGTGGCATCGCTGGAGCGTACCTTCCATCAGGACTCTGACACGCTAAACCCAGCTGCCAAACAAACGGAGAGAGACGAGATTACAGCTGGGGTTTGATGGTGGTAGTGCGTAAGACCCCCTGCCAAATCCCCTTCAACCAGATAACCTGGAAATGTTATCAGTAGTACTGCTGATTCAGTGGGCTGGTGAAACCGATCTCAAATAAGAACATCAGAGCAGAGATTCAGAACAGAAGCTCCCGGACTGTGGTGAGAGATATCCATTTCTGACTCATGTAACTTTCTGATATTTTTTCTGATTTGTGCATTTTTTTGACCCACACTTTGGTAATAGGGGTTGGTCCACGTAGTAGCTTCCCTGGGTCTTTCTGCACTTTGTACCTCAGGAGACAGCTTTAATAACATATCCTTTACATTTTTATTTATTTATATGTGTGCATATGATTATGCCATCACAGAGCACCACTAAAGTGAGTTAAGCCGCTGCCGCCAAATTAAAGGAGTTTTCACATGGGCAGACCCCTCTTAAAACGAACCAACAGCCAACACATGCCAGTAGGTTATCAAAATTACAGTCAAGGGTTAACCCTCCCACAGAGGCGGCTCTAGGCTTTGTGGGGCCTTAGGCGAAACTTACATGTGAGGCCCCAATCATGCCCATAATGGGAAAAAAAATTCAAGCAATAAAAATGGCTGCAAAAAGATGGACAGATCTAGCACATAGTTCATCAGCACCACTTCCAGGGCACCCTACTCACCCATCAGACATATGCAGCCAATAAAACTTCTGGGGCCCAGCAAGGTGGCAACCCCTCTAAGAATTTCCTGTGTCTTGGGAGAATGGGGAGGGGATGTCACTGAGTCATTCCACATCCACAGAGGAAGTAGAGTGGGGGGATCTCAGCACAGCGCAGGGGGAGAGAGGGAGGGGGAGAAAGAGAGGGGGAGGGAAAGGGAAGGAGAGAGAGAGAGAGAGAGAAAGAGGGGAAAATAGAGAGAGGGGAGTGAGAGGGAGGGAGGGGGAGAAAGGGAGGGGGAGAGAGAGAGAAGAAGGGGAGCAAGAGATTGTGAGCGATAGGGGAGGGAGAAAGGGGGAGGGAGAAAGAAGGGGAGGGAGAAAGAGGGGGAGAGAGAGAAAGAGGGGGAGAGAGAGAAAGAGGGGGAGAGAGAGAAAGAGGGGGAGAGAGAGAAAGAGGGGGAGAGAGAGGGGGAGAGAGAAAGAGGGGAGAGAGGGGGGGGGAAAGAGGGGAGAGAGAGGGGGAGAGAAAGAGGGGAGAGAGAGGGGGGGAGAGAGGGGGGAGGGAGAAAGAGATGGAGGGAGAGAGTAGGGAGGGAGAAAGAGGCGGGGGTGAAGAGGGGGAGGGAGAAAGAGGGGGAGGGAGAGAGAGGGGGAGCAAGACATTGTGAGAGAGGGGGAGAGAAGGGAGAGAGAAGGTGAGCGAGAGGGGGTTGAGAGAGAGGGGTAGAGAAAGGGTGCGCAAAAGGGGAGAGAGAAAGGGGGGAGAGAGACAGAGAAAGGGGGGAGAGAGATAGGGAAAGAGGGGAGAGAGAGAGAGGGGGGGATATAGAGAGGGGGGAGAGAGAGAGAGGGGAGAGTGAGAGGGAGAGGAGGGGAGAAAGGGAGAGAGAGAGGGGAGAGAGGGAGGGTGAGAGGGGGGAGAGAGCCGGAGAGGAGTGTGGTGAGAGAGGGAGGGGGGGAGAGGGGGTAAGAGAGAGAGGGGGTAGGAGAAAGAGAGAGGGGGTAAGAGAAAGAGGGGGGGAGAGAGGGAGTGACAGGGGGTAAGAGAGAGAGAGAGAGAGGAGGTGAGAAAGAGGAGGGTGAGGGAAAGGGGGTGAGGGAGATCTCTAGCCCTGTCCCTGTCTGCAGCCCCTCCTGTACCTCATGTCCCAGTCTGTGAAGGCACTGGGGGGGCAAAGAGCAGGGAGGAGCTGGAGAGTGCTGGGGGCGGAGAGGGCTGGTGGGTGGGTTTGCAGAGAGTGCTGGGTTGTGGGGGCCAGAGAGTGCTGGGGGGCAGAGAGTGCTGGGGGGTGGGGGCCGGAGAGTGCTGGGGGTGGAGGCGGAGAGTGCTGGGGGGTGGGGGGTGGAGAGTGCTGCAAATCCTCCATAGATGAAATATCAATACAACTTAAAACGGTGCAGGAAGAACTGTCACTTGTGAGACATGACATACAGAAGGTACGGGAAAGGACAACGGCCCTAGAAGGGAGGGTTGGCACATTAGAGGATGATGTGAACCCAATGAAAAGGGAGTTGGATATCTTAAAAGAGCAAATGATTAACCACCTGTCAAAACTTGACGAAATGGAGAATAGGATGCGCAGGAAGAACGTACGTATAGTAGGACTTCCTGAACACAGTGAAGGCTCGAATCCCATCCTTTTTTTAGAAAAATGGTTCAAGGAGCTGTTTGGGAACCAGGCTTTCTTGCCTTTTTTTCGCTCTGGAAAGGGCTCATAGGGTTCCCCCTAGACCCCTCAACTGGGAGCCCCCCCAGATCCCTCTTAGTGAAATTATTCTACTACAAGGACAAAATGACCATCCTAAACAAAGCCAGAGAAACAGGCAACATTATGTATAAATTAGAGAACCTAGTGCCGAAGTACCTCAATAAGCAGGGTGACTCTGCAGGTACTCAGTAACGATTTGTGCCAACGTCCCCAGGAATCAAATTGTACTATAGTATTGAACTACAAAAAATATATTTAATAGGGATATTTTATTAGAAAAAAATATATAAAAGACATTGAACACACATAGATTTAAAAACACTTTAGTCTAGATATAAATCCTAATAGTAGTACACCGTATGGATCTTATCCTGCAAATTTGTGTAGCATAAAGAAGGCTATAAAGGTATACAAATATCGCTTAGTCCATATATAGGAGGAATACTTCCCCTGAAAAGTGAACAGAAGACAAGCACATAGTTACAGCAGACAAGATGCAGCAGGTTTGGTAATCCACGGTAATCCACGGTGAGGTGTTCTCTAGTTGCTCAAGCCCCCAGCACTCTCCCAGCACTCTCCAGCGATATTTGTATACCTTTATAGCCTTCTTTATGCTACACAAATTTGCAGGATAAGATCCATACGGTGTACTACTATTAGGATTTATATCTAGACTGAAGTGTTTTTAAATCTATTCTGTTCAATGTCTTTTATATATTTTTTTCTAATAAAATATCCCTATTAAATATATTTTTGGTAGTTCAATACTATTGTGCCCCCAAAGTCCCATACCTAGAGTTTTCCTATTTACAACATTATGTATAATGGGAACCGGGTCTTCATGTACCCCGATTTCTCCCCAGAACTACAGAAAAAAAGGGCTAGCTTTGGGGAAGTCAAGCACAAATTGCAACAACTAAAAGTAAAGTATGTCCTGCTATACCCAGCAAGACTACGAATCAACGCCATGGGAGAGACTGTGTTTTTTTATATTCCAGAGAGAGTTGAGGAATGGATAGTAGCCTACAAGAAGAAAACATTGAAGAGTACGGGAATAGGGAATTTTGCCTCCCTTTTCCATGTAGGGTCCTATGGAACACTATGAACTAGGTCTACACACACTGAAAGACCAATTACTTTGCCACTTTAAAATAATTTTGTTCACATAACATTATTACTTTTTATGATTCAATTATGAGTGAACTACTATTATATGAATTTGCACCAGATTGGGGAGTAAAGGGAGTGGGAGGGGAGGTAGTGAGGAGGAAAATGTTTCCTTCCATGGTAGTGGAGGGATATTGTCCAAAGTTTTTCACTTTTGTGTTTTTTCGTTGTACGTTTAGTTTGTCTTGTCTGTCATATTTGTGATTGGTTGTGTCACAGGAGAGGGGTGGGAAGGGGGCGGGGGGTAGGGGAAGGATTGGGAAAGTGTTATTTGTTAAAAACAGAGTTATCAAAAACACTTAAAATCACTAGAATATGGAACGGTCACTCTAGGATTGCCCCCTAGAAGGCCCAGAGGGCGGGTGAGAATGGGATGTAAAAGGGAATGTAAGAGAGGTAAATGGTGTGTATGGTGTATCAGAGTGTCTGGATTTACCTATACGTATGAGTGCAATACAAAAGTATGTCACAGATTTAATGCACATATGGAATCTCACGAAAAGAAAAAGGGGTTTTTTTTTTTCCCTTTTTCCTTTTTCTTTTTTTTTCTCACAGAAAATTAATTTTTGATTGTCAAAAATATGCACTTTAAAAAATTTACTCTGTGTTCCTGGAACATCCGAGGAATGGGTGATCCAGGGAAAAAGGCGGCAATCCTCCTCATAGCAAAATCTACGAAACAGCTATTTTGTGTTTGCAGGAAACACATCTTACCAAGGCTTCTGTTACTCAATTGAGTTGTCGAGAATATAAGACACAATTTCATTCTGTTCACACTTCTTACTCTAGAGCAGTGGTTCTCAACCTTACTAGCGCTGTGACCCCTTGATAAAATTTCTCAAGTTGTGGGGACCCCTAACGGTAAAATTATTTTCGTAGCGTGGGTTGTCAGCGCCCAAAGCAAGACAAGTAATTTGCGCCCCTAACCCATGGATATTTAGCGCTCCCTGAGTCCCTTCCACTTAGGATGTACCACTCTTTCTTTTTGTTCTCCTTTCCTTCCCTTTTATCTCTCTCTATCCTAATTTCTTGTTTTTTTTCCCCATCCCTCTCTCGCCGTCTTTTTTGTTCTTTCTTTTATTCTTTCTCTCTTTCTCTTTGTTCCTCTCTCTGTTCCTTCTATGTATTCTCTATTTTTTTTCCTTCTCCTACTCCTTGGTGGGGGGGTGGGGGGAATGGGATGAGTGGAAGTGCTGGCGGGGAGTTGGGATGAGTGGCAGTGCTGGTGGGGGAGTTCTGATCAGCCAACTTAGGTGCTCTTGATCAAAGTCATCTGCTGATCTGAGAACTGTAGTGGGGACTTTTAATGACAAAAATAATCACAGGTAGTGTTACTCACTGTGTCTCCGACTTTGTGGTGTCTCGCAGCAGTGACACCTATGCCGAAATCAGGAGATAGGGTCTCCTTCAGCCCCTCCCACTTCACATTCCTCAACAGTCAGCTGACCTCTACTAACTGCCCCCCAGCCATGCTCTGAACTGAATGGGCGGCTGTGAAGAGGCTGAGTGGGCAGCCACAGGCTCCAGGGACAGCCGTTATGGGCGGCGGCGAAAAGGCTGGGAGAGCAGTGCAGGCTTCAGGAACATCCCAGGATTCGGTGACCCCTGGCAAATCGTCATTCGACCCCCAAGTTGAGAACCACTGCTCTAGAGGGACTAGTACTCTTATTGGAAATGACCTGTTTTTTTCCCTTATACACTCTAAGATAGATGAACATGGAAGATACGTTTTCTTACACTGTAGGATTGAAGATAGACCCTGTATACTGGCAAATGTTTACCTCCATCCCCCTTTTGATATCTCAATTCTCTGCAATCTCGTTGACTTTATGATGGGTAGGCCCGGGGTTCTGGTGGTAGTAATGGGGGACTTCAACATGGTAGCAGATTGGAGGTTGGATAAATTTCCCCCTCCCACACAAATCAAGAACAAAGGGAGCACCCATCTAACTGAGTTCATGAGGTAAACTGGACTGAGAGACATCTGGAGAACTCGGAATCCAGAGACCTGCCAATACTCCTGTTTTTCGAGGACTCATTCCACACTCTCCAGGATCGATTTGATTCTGGGGAATGAGGAAATGATACCCCTGATAAAAAATTTAAACTATAAACCAAGGGGTCTGTCGGACCACTCCCCAGTGACTGCAGTATTACAACTGGGAGACCATCTCCCAGCGAGGGAGTGGAAGATAAGCCCCCTTTGGATAGAACTATTTGGAAACTCGAATGAAATTCTACTTCCTCTACAAGAATTTATTGACTTGAATCGTGGGTCTGCTCCGGAGGGACTAGCATGGGACGCCATGAAAGCCTTCCTGAGAGGCCTATTGATTCTACAAATTTCAAAGATAAAAAAAACAGACTAGTGAACGGGAGAGATCAATGGGTGAGGGAGTAGTAATAGCAGAAGAACAATATATCAATAATCCGTCACAGGAGACTCTAAAGACCTGGTTAGATAAACAAAATAACTACCGTTTAGTGACCCTTCAAAGATCAGAAAACATTTGGAGAGGGGGAAATCGTGGGACGCATGTTGGCACAATTGGTCAAGACAAATTCCCCCACCTCCATAGTGCCATCGATTGCTACACGCGACAGGAAGAGTGACTTCCCACCCTCCGGAAATAGCAATCAGCTTCAAGGAATACTATGAAGACCTATACAGATCCCGACGGGGAGGGACGAAAGAAGAACTGAAGAGTTTTTTTGCCGGGTTGGAGCTTCCGTCCCTCGCTGACGGGGATAGAGATTAATTAGATCGCCCCATCATGCTGGAAGAACTTCAAGCGGTCACTAAAGAAATGGCAAGCCAGAAAACACCGGGCCCAGATGGCCTACCGATTGAGATAGATCGGCAATATGGGGGGGGGTTCTGCTGCCTGAGTTGTTGAGGGTATTGAGCCGCTCAATGGTAGAAGATGTTTTGCCTCCATCAATGATGGACTCTACCATTATAACCATATACAAAGAGGGTAAGGACCCACTTGACGTGGCCTCATACAGGCCCATAACACTCCTAAATACAGATATAAAAATTTTTGCAAAAATTCTGGCAGCGCGGTTAAATAAAGTCATAGGGAAACTTGTTCACCCAGACCAGTCGGGCTTTATACCTGGAAGAACTACAAGTATGAATATTAGGCGCCTCTATATGAGCTTACAGATCCCAAGGGAACAAGATGACGAGAGAGCTGTCCTCTCGCTGGATGCCGCTAAGGCTTTTGACTGTTTGGAGTGGCAATACTTATGGAGAGTAATGGAAGCAGTCCAGCTTGGACCAGGATTCATAGGATGGGTTAAGATGCTATATGGTGCCCCAGGCGCCAGAGTCAGGGTTAACAATGAATTGTCTGAGAGATTTGGGTTGGAGAGGGGGAAGAGACAGGGGTGTCCCCTATCCCCCCTCCTCTTCGCCCTTGCAATAGAACCTCTGGCCACCGCTCTTAGAGACTCAAAGAGGATTAGGGGGTATGGAGTGGGTGACTGGAAAGACAAAATAGCTTTGTATGCAGATGATCTGCTGCTGTTCTTGGGGGATATGCGGGAATCTCCAGGGGTGGCAATGAGGATTATTAATAATTTTGGAGTAATGTCAGGGTTGAAAATAAATTGGGCAAAATCCTCTATGTTACTAGTTGACCCGCTGCGTGGCCCCTTGCCAGAGGAGGTAGCCCAGATTCCAGTAGTAAACAAATTTAAATATTTAGGTATAACCATATCTGGATTTCCATCAAGCTACGTTTTGGATAACATCGTCCCACTACTGACTAAATTTAGACATAAATAAAAATCTGGAAAAATTTGCCGATCTCAGTGGCGGGACGATGCAATTTGATCAAAATGATCTGGATGCCGCAGCTTTTGTATGTGTTGCATAACTCCCCGATATGGTTGTATAAAAAATGGTTTCAAAAGATTGATAGATTATTTAGGGAGCTGATCTGGAAAGGTGGGACTGCTAGAATTCGGCTAAGTGTCCTTCAACTTCAGCAACAGGAGGGAGGAGTAGCCCTCCCACACCTATTTAGCTACTTCCTGGCGTCGCAGCTCCAGCATATTGCAAGATGTAATCTAGTAGACCAGGAGCTAAGGAGAAAGAGGCTGCTACAAAATACTCCGCGACTTGATAATCGAAGCTTTGGAAGCTGGCTCTTTCTTCCCAAAAATACCTACCCTAAAACTTATGATGAAAGTATGGGATACAGTAAGGCCTTACTAAATTCACACCATTGTGGGAAAATGGTAAATTGGGAGAAATACAGAAGATCGGGATGGTATGGGAGTGGAAGAGAAGTGGAATAAAGTTGGTCTCCCAACTATATACAAATGGATCCCTCAGGTCCTTTCAAGACTTGAGAGATCAATATGCTCTTTCAAATAAATCTTTTTTTAGATAACTTCAAATCAGGCATGCACTAAGGGAGCAATTTAGGGAAGAGAATATAAAATGGAGTGCAATTCCAGTACTTAAAGAGTTGGTCAACAGCGAAACAGGGAAAGGCCTAACATCTAAACTATACTCACACATTAACAAAAGGAAACTGAATAAGACGGAGCCATCTTCATATAGGGAAATATACTCCTCAGCCCAGTGGAGTAGAATTCTGGAATTAGCCCCAGTGGTTTCTTTGTCCCCCTCTCAAAGGATGTCACAATTGTTTCTGCTTTACAGAACATACTATACACCTTTAAAACTTTTCCGAATTGGTTGCCGATCTGACTCAGGGTGCCCTAGATGTGGGGACCTGGAGGCAGACATGCTCCATGTGTTTTGGAGATGCCCGGAACTGTTCCGTTACTGGGTGGGAGTAATTGAGCACATTGATCGGGTTTTTGGCACTTCCATTGAGAGAGAGGCAAAACGATGCTTGCTGGGATTGGTGGGAGGAGGAGGGAAACTAGGAAGCAGGCAGATGGTGATCTCAAGATGTTTATTCCAAGCAAGGAATCTGATTGCCCGGAAATGGCAATCGGTGATACCCCCCTCTAGGGAAGAATGGGTTAACAACATGAACACTGTTATTCTTAAAGAAAGAACGGTATATATAGGAAAGAGTGCACTCTGGAAATATGAACTGATCTGGAAGCCTTGGTGGGATGCAAGCGTAAACGACACATAGAAACTAGATGCCCTGTAAAAATATAGAGAATGAAACGACTCATTAGTGAATAAACCCCTGAGAGTCTGAAGTATGCGTGGTTGGGTAGAAGGACTGGTATGTGAGTATGGGGTAGGTTCTTTGGTAGAATGATAAGTTAACGTAAAATGGTATACTACATAGTCTTTTTTTCCGGGCTTTAAGGCTGTCCCCTTGAATATTGGGTTTTATTGCTCCTGGATAGACATGTCTGATTAATATTTGTATACATTTTTCTTTTCTTTTCTTTTTATAAAATCGTTGGATTTAAAGAAAATCTTGAATAAAAAATTTGAAATTAAAAAAAAAAAAAAAAGAGTCGGTTTACAAACATTCAGAATATGATTCTGCCACTTCCTAAATTACAGTGTTTTTCCTTGATTCCAGTGGAGATTTTACATGGAACTACTGCTTCACAGCTGCATTTGGCACACAGTTGAATTTAATGAGTAATTTTGACAGGTGATGCTACGCTACCTGTCAAACTTGACACGCCAAGTTAAAATTGCTGCACCGTGAAGCATTGCAGCTGCGGCAATGTAAACAGATGCAAGTGACCACCATGTCTACTTGTACGTGTGTGGTTTGGGGGGGATCATTTACCTGTTTTTATCATCCTCTGATCACCACCTGGCCATAATGGGTGGATGTCAGTCTGAATGAGTGGGAATTCCTAGGCAGACTGTATTTACATATAGAACACCCTAGGTCAGCCATTCTCAACCAGGGTTCCGTGGAACCCTAGGGTTCCTCCAGAAGTGGCTAGGGGTTCCCTGAGCTGTGGCTGATTTACCTCCTGTTTGATGGTGCCTACATAGTTCTGAGCCAATGTGACTTGGAGGAGCCAGTGGTATGACACCAATGATCTTTATAGCTCTCTGTAAGGGGGCCATTCTTACCACCACTGTAAAAAAGGGAATTTTTCTCACTGACCACCAAAGTAAGGGGCATTGTTCCCACTGACCCCCAATGAATGGGTTTTATCAGGGGTTCCCCGATACCTAAAAATTATTTTAAGGTTCCCCTGGGGTAAAAAGGTTGTGAAAGGCTGCCCTAGGTAATCTCCACATGTAATGCTGAGCCTTCATGATTCAAAGAACTGACATCCAATGAATGAACGAGGTACACCAATGACAGTCAGGCTGGGGAGGAAATGCAAATATTATGCAGGAATTCTCCAGCCAGGAAATGAGGCGGGCTCTCTCTGACTTGCTGCAGCTTCTAATGCTCACAGTGTGCAGTGAAATCAGAGTGAGCCTATACAACTGTGTAAGACTGCAGGGAAAGACTGGTGGAATGAGACAGGAAATTGCACCCTTTTTCTCTATTTTTTACAGGAAACGGAGAGATATAACATGCCTGTGTTCCGTCAGATTAGGCAACCCGTCAGAATTGGTAACGGAAGTGACATTCTGTCGATGCCATCTTGCTACACCCCACACTCCTCCACAGAAAGTATACACTGAGAAGGGGGGCAAGGGGACATCTTGTTACGCCCACTGGAGTTTTGCATTTCACAGTTATTTTTAAGAGTTAACGCAGCCTGTAAGGTCAAATACTGATCTCACAGGTTTGCTAATCTGACAGAACACCTCTGCTTTTATAATTCAACATTACAGTCCGATGGATTTCCAAATACTGTATTTCACCATATAAGCTCAGTGCCCCTTAGAAGACGTCACGTATGACAAAACATGTAGGGCGTGGCCTCGCAGTGCTTGCCATCACGTGTTCCTGATTTCTTGTTTGCACGGGCGTTCAGCCTCTGTTTTTATGCCGGCTTTTTTAGATGTAAAGTTTTTTCCTATATTGGAACTTTTTACATATAAATCTGTGGTTTATTTTAACCAATAAATCCCTAACATTACTACACTATTGGAGTTCTTCCCCTTGTTTTTCTTAAATATGGACTCTCCCACTCCTGAGTCTCCCCTCTGATGCTGGAGCAGTTGGACCAGTCGGATCAGATTGGAGGCGGTGGTGCACGCTGACAGGACCCGGACATCAACATTCCATCTGTCCCCGCAGAGGGCTATATCTGCAAGCCCATACGACCTTGCCATAGAGGAGGTCCAACGAATGGGGTAAGGGTACATCCATTACTCCTCTTCTGCAATCAATGTGTATTCGGAAATGTTCTTTACAACTTACTATTTTCCTGGTTTTGTGATGTGATACACCAAAGGGACTTTTTTCTTTCTTTTCACTTTATTTTGCTTAACCTATTCATGGACTGATTATAGGTGTTTTTTGGATGTGTGACTGTTTATATCTTATTTTCAGAATATTCAAAAAAATTTTTCTGATCTTTGAGAGAGGATTTTATGCACTTGTCATTGCTTTATTAATTTTTGCTGGGATTCATATATAAATTGTCTCCGAGCATTATCCCAATCATATTATTGCTAGCGCACAAATTTTTATTTACATATTTAATTTGTGTCATTATGAGTTTTCTGCATCTTTTTGCTGAAAAATATTAATATTATGAAAAATTGACGTTTACCTTCACCATGCAGTACAAGCAGGGGCGGACTGACCATTGAGCCACTCGGGCACTGCCCGAGGGCCCTGGGCCACTAGGGGGCCCCATCAGGGTTGCCAGCCTCAGTAAAACCAGTGACAGTGTGTACAAATCTGTGTTTTTTTTACATCTGTCTGTGTATACATGTATGTGTATACTGTGTGATTGTATACTGTGTGTGTATACTGTGTGGCCCCATAATCCCTGATTGCCTGGGGGCCCCATAATCTCCTATTGCCCGGAGGCCCCATGAGTTATCAGTCCGCCCCTGAGTACAAGCATATAATATTGCATACAAATATGTTTTCATTCATTCCTATGGGCCTCCTTAAGACACGTTACTGCAAAGAAAAAAAAAAGGAAAGTTCAGGGATATTTGTGCATTGCAGAATGCATTGCAAAGCAGTGATGGAAATAGCTCACACTGACATTCTTTTTGACTGATCCTGCATTTAACTACAGTAAAAAAAAAAAAAAAAAAAAAAAAAAAAAAATACACTACAGGCAGACCCTGTGATTATTACTACGTAAGTATTAATTTCTTTGTCGCACACACTGCATCCAAGAAAACCAATGCCCTGCTTGATCCTTTCATCAGAGAACAAACTAGATTTCTTCTGCAGGGCAATACAGGAAAGTGATGAGGCCTGGCCTATCTTATGCCGCGTACACACGAGCGGACTTTTCGACGGACTAGGTTCGGCGGACCGGACTCCGTCGGACAATTCGACCGTGTGTGGGCTCCAGCGGACTTTTTTTTCCCAAAAGTCCGACGGACCTAGAAATAAAACATGTTTCAAATCTTTCCGACGGACTCGAGTCCGGTCGAAAAGTCCGTTCGTCTATGCTAGTCCAACGGACAAAAACCGACGCAAGGGCAGCTATTGGCTACTGGCTATCAACTTCCTTATTTTAGTCCGGTCGTACGTCATCACATACGAATCCGTCAGACTTTGGTGTGATCATGAGTAGACAAGTCCGTTCATTCGAAAGTCTGTCGGAAAGTCAGTCGAAAAGTCCGCCGGACCTAGTCCATCGAAAAGTCCGCCCATGTGTACGCGGCATTAGTCAGCCACACCAAATTAGGTAATATATTACAAAGGAATACATAGTCTTGTAAAGGAATACATGCGCTTGATGAAAATAATCTTATCAACCTGTTTTTGAAAGCCTTGTTTTTTTAGGAATTTACAATTGTACACAGAATGTGCATGAAATAAGTAATATCTGTTAAGCCTGGTACACATTACCAGCTTTTTTTTGTTAAAACCCCCCCCCCCGAAAAGCTCAGGAGGAACCGATGTACTAACTATCTGATGTTAGTACAGCAATCTCCCCTGCTGAGCTATTGTTTTCTGGCAGGGGACCCCCTGCCAGAACACACCAGTCAACACCAGTCAACGCTCTCAACCATTGGCTGAGAATGCTGATCGGATGCCGATTGGTAAATCTTTTTCAGTTCAAACAGCTGACTTCGGTCGGACTGACTGCCATACATACGGGCCGATTCTGCCTGATGTGTACTAGGCTTTAATTCATAGACAGGCTTTGCTTCCTGCTTTCTAGTGATACACTGTGATTGCTCCTGACTGCTTGCACTCAGTATATATAATCAATATATTGAGTCAAGCAACTAGCAGAAGCTCAGCTTCCCTGTGGACAGTTTTTATATTTCAACAGTTGTTTGTGGCTAAATTCTAGTGTACAAAAGTAAATAAATAAAAATATATATATTTTTTTGATGATACAATTTCTAAAGGACATCCTTGGCATTTCAGAGTTACATGGAATGCAACAAAAGATGCAGGGAAGAAATCAGAGCAGTAAACAAAATATGAAAGCATATGGCTACTGTAAGTAAAACCCCACAATCCCCCCACAAATTCTTTAAATATATTCATAGTAAACATGTGAGGACAGAATGTGAATATTGGGAGTTGGTAATAAGGAGATGTCAGATTTATTAAATGATTTTTTTATCTTCAGTTTATACAAATGAAAAAGATGGGTTTGATAGTCAAAACAACCGACCACAGCAGACGGGGATATACAATGTAATACTGACTTATAATCACACACATAGGTTGGACTTGATGGACTTGTGTCTTTTTTCAACTTCACCTACTATGTAACTATGTACCATAATGCTAATAACAATAAACTGAAGGTACTTCTGTGGCTGCTGGAGATCCATTTTCAAAATAGATTGGATAAACTTAATGTGAATAAATAACCAGGACCAGATGGCTTAGATCATTGTTTTTAATAAATTAAAAACACCTTACTGATTGGAATGATACCACCTGATAGGTGTAAAGAAAATGTGGCACCAACATTCAAAAAAAGGGTCAAGATGTATGCTAGGAAACTACAGACAAGATGTATGCTAGAAACCTAACATCAATAGTATATAAAACAGAAAATTGTTTTATACTTACCGTAATTTTCTTTTCCTGGTACCTATCCATGGCAGCATACCTGTGACAAGCTCCGCCATTCTACGTAAGATAGCATACCGAGGGTGGGATTGTATGCTGCCATGGATAGGCACCAGAAAAAGAAAATTACGGTAAGTATGAAACAATTTTCTGTTTTCCTGGTGCCTCCATGACAGCATACCCGTGACAAATAACTAGCTGAAATGGTGGGTTGATGCATAGTAAAAGATTTATTTGAAAACAAATTTAAAATAGGCAAATGCCAGCCTGATAGCCTGTCTGACAGTTTCTACAGATGAGAAAGCTGCCGAGTCTACGCTAACAATCTCGTAAACGCATGTTGGGATGACCATGATGCTAACCTTTAGATCATTTTGATAGATACGTCTGCTCTGGCCGAAAACAACCGGGTGGCATACAGCCCAACTGAAGAGGGGGTTCCAGTCCCCATCCCTTACACCTTCTTAACCAACTTGATTATCCATGAAACTATTGTACTAGAGCAGGGAACTGCAAATGATGGCTCCCCAGCTGCCGCAGAACCACATGTCCCATGAGGCACTGCAAAGCCCTGACATTCACAGACATGACTAGGCATTTTTTATTACAAATAGGTTAGATGAAAGTCTGAAGGGAGTTGTGGCTTGAAGATAGTGTCTTAGTACCGAAGTAATATCATCTTCGTGAAGAAGGTAAAAATTGGATCTGAAAAGATTGGCAGGGACCAACGCTCTGAGATAGTAGAGGAAGAGGAGAACTTAGGGATGAATCCATGTACCGTTCTAAGTTCAACTCTATCCAAGTACAAAAAATAATATTGTTGTCTTCTGATCCCAGAGCCTGAAGTTCTGATACTCCCCAGCCCGGTACCATCGCCACAAAGAAAAATAGTTTCAAGTGAGATTCCACAAGGATGCTGAATCAGATGGGGCAAAAGGCTGTTTGGATAAGGGCTCCAGAGTGATAGAGAGAACCCAAGTGGGAAAGATTTTTTTTTTTAATGGATGGGCTTATCTTCTTGACTGTCTTGAAGAATTTGATTACTAAAGGATCTTCGGCCTCTCTCTTGTTGTCACAGCAGAGATTGTCACCAGCTGTACCTTTTAAATTGCTTAATCCTAATCCTAAACCAAGGTCTGCTTGCAGGAAGTCAAGGAGTTGGGAGGAAGAGGGTACATCAGGATTGAAGTTTTGCCGTTCGCGAAAGATCTAAACTTATTCCAAACCTTGTCACACGCATTGTTCATTGAATGCTCCTGTGCTTTGAGTCGAGTTGAAACAACTCTGGAGGAACATCCTAATGATTAAAGCCTCTGTTTTAACATTCTAATGTGAAGGTTCAATCTGTGAGGATTTTGATGGGTGTGATGCCTTGAGCCAGAAGAAAGGGTTCAGAGGAATATTTACCGGAGCCTGGACACTAAGAAATATTGCCCTGGGGAATCATGGGTCTCACCAGGGCTGATCCTGAGCGGGGTACACAGGGTGCAGTGCACTCGGGCGCCACAGAGGTGGGGGCGCTGAAGCGCCAGAGTGCTCCCCTCCCTCCTCCTCTCCTTGCCTGTAGACGTCTCTCTCCGCCGGTCACCGCCACTGTGTTTCTTGCCCAAGTCTATCCCCCCTCCCTCCTCCTGTCAGAGGAGAGCGGTAACAGCTGGAGATCGGAGCGGCTGTGTCTCTGTGTGCAGAGAGACCAGCCGCGCAGTGACGTCAATGGGGGGGGGCAGTCCATGCCCGACGTGTTCCAGTTCTCTACCTCCTGTGTGTAACTCCCGCCTGCTGCCCAAGCCTGACACGCTCTGTTCATCACCCGGGCGGCTGCACACTGTCCTCTCCTCTCCAGCTGCCGCCCAGGTGTTTTTTAATTAGCTTAATGGAGGGGTGGGGGTGGTTTGTCGGGGTCTATACTAATGGAGGGGGGTTTGTCCTGGGGGGGTCTATACTAATGGAGGGGGGTTTGTCCTGGGGGTTTTGTACTAATGGAGGGGGTTGGTTTGTCCTGGGGGTCTATACTAATGGAGGGGGTTGGTTTGTCCTGGGGGTCTGTACTAATGTAGGGGGGTGGTTTGTTCTGGGGAGTCTGTACTAATGTAGGGGGGTGGTTTGTTCTGGGGGGTCTGTCTAATGTAGGGGGGTGGTTTGTTCTGAGGTGTCTGTACTAATGTAGGGGGGGGTGGTTTGTCCTGGGGGTCTGTACTAATGGAGGGGGGTGGTTTGTCCTGGGGGGTCTATACTAATGGAGGGGGTTGATTTGTCCTGGGGGTCTGTACTAATGTAGGGGGGGTGGTTTGTTCTGGGGGGTCTGTACTAATGTAGGGGGGTAGTTTGTCTGGGGGGGTCTGTACTAATGTAGGGGGGTGGTTTGTTCTGGGGGGTCTGTACTAATGTAGGGGGGTGGTTTGTTCTGGGGGGTCTGTACTAATGTAGGGGGGTGGTTCGTCCTGGGGGGTCTGTACTAATGGAGGGGGGTTGGTTTGTCCTGGGGGGTCTGTACTAATGTAGGGGGGGTGGTTTGTCCAGGGGGGGTCTGTACTAATATAGGGGGTGGTTTGTTCTGGGGGGTCAGTACTAATGTAGGGGGGTGGTTTGTTCTGGGGGGGTCTGTACTAATGTAGGGGGGGTGGTTTGTCCTGGGGGGTCTGTACTAATGGAGGGGGGGTGGTTTGTCCTGGGGGGTCTGTACTAATGGAGGGGGGTGGTTTGTCCTGGGGGGTCTGTACTAATGGAGGGGGGTGGTTTGTCCTGGGGGGTCTGTACTAATGGAGGGGGTGGTTTGTATTGGGGGGTCTGTACTAATGGAGGGGGTGGTTTGTTCTGGGGGTCTGTACTAATGTAGGGGGGGTGATTTGTCCGGGGGGTCTGTACTAATGGAGGGGGTGGTTTGTTCTGGGGTCTGTACTAATGGAGGGGGGGTGGTTTGTCCTGAGGGGGTCTGTACTAATGGAGGGGGGTGGTTTGTTCTGGGGGGTCTGTACTAATGGAGGGGGAGTGGTTTGTTCTTGGGGTCTGTACTTATGTAGGGGGGTGCTTTGTTCTGGGGGGGTGTGTACTAATGCAGGGGGGTGGTTTGTTCTGGGGGGGGTCTGTACTAATGCAGGGGGGTGGTTTGTTCTGGGGGGGTCTGTACTAATGTAGGGGGGTGGTTTGTCCTGGGGGGGTCTGTACTAATGGGGGGTGGTTTGTCCTGGGGGTTCTGTACTAATTGATGGAGGTGGTTTGTTCTGGGGGTCTGTACTAATGGAGGGGGGGCGGTTTGTCCTGGGGGTCTGTACTAATGGAGGGGGGTGGTTTGTCCTGGGGAGGTCTGTACTAATGGAGGGGGGTGGTTTGTTCTGGGGGGTCTGTACTAATGTAGGGGGGTGATTTGTCCGGGGGTCTGTACAAATGGAGGGGGGTGGTTTGTTCTGGGGGGTCTGTACTAATGTAGGGGGGTGGTTTGTTCTGGGGGGTCTGTACTAATGTAGGGGGGGTGGTTTGTCCTGGGGGGTCTGTACTAATGGAGGGGGGGTGGTTTGTCCTGGGGGGTCTGTACTAATGGAGGGGGGTGGTTTGTCCTGGGGGGTCTGTACTAATGGAGGGGGGTGGTTTGTCCTGGGGGGTCTGTACTAATGGAGGGGGTGGTTTGTATTGGGGGTCTGTACTAATGGAGGGGGTGGTTTGTTCTGGGGGTCTGTACTAATGTAGGGGGGGTGATTTGTCCGGGGGGTCTGTACTAATGGAGGGGGTGGTTTGTTCTGGGGGTCTGTACTAATGGAGGGGGGGTGGTTTGTCCTGAGGGGGTCTGTACTAATGGAGGGGGGTGGTTTGTTCTGGGGGGTCTGTACTAATGGAGGGGGGTGGTTTGTCCTGGGGGGTCTGTACTAATGGAGGGGGTGGTTTGTATTGGGGGGTCTGTACTAATGGAGGGGGTGGTTTGTTCTGGGGGTCTGTACTTATGTAGGGGGGTGCTTTGTTCTGGGGGGGTGTGTACTAATGCAGAGGGGTGGTTTGTTCTGGGGGGGTCTGTACTAATGCAGGGGGGTGGTTTGTTCTGGGGGGGTCTGTACTAATGCAGGGGGGTGGTTTGTCCTGGGGGGGTCTGTACTAATGGGGGGGGTTTGTCCTGGGGGTTCTGTACTAATTGATGGAGGTGGTTTGTTGTGGGGGTCTGTACTAATGGAGGGGGGGCGGTTTGTCCTGGGGAGGTCTGTACTAATGGAGGGGGGTGGTTTGTTCTGGGGGGTCTGTACTAATGTAGGGGGGTGATTTGTCCGGGGGTCTGTACAAATGGAGGGGGGTGGTTTGTTCTGGGGGGTCTGTACTAATGGAGGGGGGGTGGTTTGTCCTGGGGGGTCTGTATTAATGGAGGGGGGTTTGTCTTGGGGGTTGTACTAATGGAGGGGGGGTGGTTTGTTCTGCTGGGTCTGTACTAATGGAGGGGGGGTGGTTTGTCCTGGGGGGGTCCATACTAATGGAGGGGGGTGGTTTGTTCTGGGGGGTCTGTACTAGAGGTCGACCGATATGGGTTTTTCTCTGGCCGATGCCGATATTTAGAAATCTCGGTGGCCGATGGCCGATATGTGATGCCGATTTTTTTGGGCCGATATATTAGGCCGATTTTTTTTTTTCTTTTTTTTTTTTTCTTCATCTCATCAAATTTAACAGTTAGACCCCTTTCACACTGGAGCGTTTTTCAGGCGCTTTTGGGCTAAAAATAGCGCCTGTAAAGTGCCTGTAAAACGGCTCCCCTGCAGTCTCAGTGTGAGATCCCGAGTACTTTCACACGATGCGCTGGCAGGATGTTAAAAAAAGTCCTGCAAGCAGCATCTTTGGAGCGGTGTATACCACCACTCCTGCCCATTGAAATGAATGCGCACCGCTGCCAAAGCGCCTGCAAAGCGTTTCGGCAGCGGCGCTTCAGGGGCGCATTTAACACCTTCCTCGGCTGCTAGCTGGGTTATAAGCTCCCCGCTAGCAGCCGAATAGCGCTGCTAAAATGACGGTAAAGCGCCGCTAAAACTAGCAGCGTTTTACCGTCAACGCCTGCCCGCTGCAGTGTGAAAGCAACCTAAAGTGATACAGAAAATTTTTTACATTTAAACATTTATTAAACAAACCTCCAATCAGTTCACTTGTATGTATAATTTAGATAAAAAAAAAAATATATAAAAAAAAACTATATCTTAAAAATAAATACACAAAAACAGGTAATCAAAACTTTTGGACGAAAAAAAATGGGCTAACTTTACTGCTTAGTGTTTTTTTTAATTTATTAGTGTATTTTTTAAAAAAAAATTGCGTTTGAAAGACCGCTGCGCAAATACCGTGTGACATAAAATATTGCAACAACCGCTATTTTATTCCCTAGGGTCTCTGCTAAAAAAAATATATATATAATGTTTGGGGGTTCTAAGTGATTTTCTAGCAGAAAATACAGGATTTTTACTTGTAAGAAACAAATGTCAGAAAAGATTTAGTCTTTAAATGGTTAAACTGAGAAATTCTACACAGGGAGTTCAGCTCATTCAGAAGTGTAAACATTGTATCAATTCAGGTTCTTTTTATCATATTTGGCAGGCTGCCCAGAGAGGGGGAGAAGTGCTTCACAGAAGACTACAGGCAACTTGTATTGACTTTAGAAGTTATTTGAAGTCACGCTGAGTTATATTGGCCTTTTTTATCAGCACAATCAGCCGATGCCGATTAAGAAAAAAAACACCAAATATCGGCCGATATATCGGTCGACCTCTAGTCTGTACTAATGTAGGGGGGTGATTTGTCCGGGGAGGTCTGTACTAATGGAGGGGGGTAGTTTGTTCTGGGGGGTCTGTACTAATGTAGGGGGGGTGGTTTGTTCTGGGGGGTCTGTACTAATGTAGGGGGGTGGTTTGTTCTGGGGGGTCTGTACTAATGTAGGGGGGTGGTTTGTTCTGGGGGGGTCTGTACTAATGTAGGGGGGTGGTTTGTTCTGGGGGGTCTGTACTAATGTAGGGGGTGGTTCGTCCTGGGGGGGTCTGTACTAATGGAGGGGGGTTGGTTTGTCCTGGGGGGTCTGTACTAATGTAGGGGGGGTGGTTTGTCCAGGGGGGGTCTGTACTAATATAGGGGGTGGTTTGTTCTGGGGGGTCTGTACTAATGTAGGGGGGTGGTTTGTTCTGGGGGGGTCTGTACTAATGTAGGGGGGGTGGTTTGTCCTGGGGGGTCTGTACTAATGGAGGGGGGGTGGTTTGTCCTGGGGGGTCTGTACTAATGGAGGGGGGTGGTTTGTCCTGGGGGGTCTGTACTAATGGAGGGGGGTGGTTTGTCCTGGGGGGTCTGTACTAATGGAGGGGGTGGTTTGTATTGGGGGGTCTGTACTAATGGGGGGGGTGGTTTGTTCTGGGGGTCTGTACTAATGTAGGGGGGGTGATTTGTCCGGGGGGTCTGTACTAATGGAGGGGGTGGTTTGTTCTGGGGGTCTGTACTAATGGAGGGGGGGTGGTTTGTCCTGAGGAGGCTGTACAAATGGAGGGGGGTGGTTTGTTCTGGGGGGTCTGTACTAATGGAGGGGGAGTGGTTTGTTCTTAGGGGTCTGTAATTATGTAGGGGGTGCTTTGTTCTGGGGGGTGTGTACTAATGCAGGGGGGTGGTTTGTTCTGGGGGGGTCTGTACTAATGCAGGGGGGTGGTTTGTTCTGGGGGGGTCTGTACTAATGTAGGGGGGGGTGGTTTGTCCTGGGGGGGTCTGTACTAATTGATGGAGGTGGTTTGTTCTGGGGGTCTGTACTAATGGAGGGGGGTGGTTTGTCCTGGGGGGTCTGTACAAATGGAGGGGGGTGGTTTGTTCTGGGGGGTCTGTACTAATGGAGGGGGGGTGGTTTGTCCTGGGGGTCTGTACTAATAGAGGGGGGTTTGTCTTGGGGGTTGTACTAATGGAGGGGGGTGGTTTGTTCTGCTGGGTCTGTACTAATGGAGGGGGGGTGGTTTGTCCTGGGGAGGGTCCATACTAATGGAGGGGGGTGGTTTGTTCTGGGGGGTCTGTACTAGAGGTCGACCGATATGGGTTTTTCTCTGGCCGATGCCGATATTTAGAAATCTCGGTGGCCGATGGCCGATATGAGATGCCGATTTTTTTGGGCCGATATATTAGGCCGAATTTTTTTTTTTCTTTTTTTTTTTCCTTCATCTCATCAAATTTAACAGTTAGACCCCTTTCACACTGGAGCGTTTTTCAGGCGCTTTTGGGCTAAAAATAGCGCCTGTAAAGTGCCTGTAAAACGGCTCCCCTGCAGTCTCAGTGTGAGATCCCGAGTACTTTCACACTGAGGCGATGCACTGGCAGGATGTTAAAAAAAGTCCTGCAAGCAGCATCTTTGGAGCGGTGTATACCACCACTCCTGCCCATTGAAATGAATGCGCACCGCTGCCAAAGCGCCTGCAAAGCGTTTCGGCAGCGGCGCTTCAGGGGCGCATTTAACACCTTCGTCGGCTGCTAGCTGGGTTATAAGCTCCCCGCTAGCAGCCGAATAGCGCCGCTAAAATGACGGTAAAGCGCCGCTAAAACTAGCAGCGTTTTACCGTCAACGCCTGCCCGCTGCAGTGTGAAAGCAACCTAAAGTGATACAGAAAATTTTTTACATTTAAACATTTATTAAACAAACCTCCAATCAGTTCACTTGTATGTATAATTTAGATAAAAAAAATATATATAAAAAAACTATATCTTAAAAATAAATACACAAAAACAGGTAATCAAAACTTTTGGACAAAAAAAATGGGCTAACTTTACTGCTTAGTGTTTTTTTTAATTTATTAGTGTATTTTTAAAAAAAAAATTGCGTTTGAAAGACCGCTGCGCAAATACCGTGTGACATAAAATATTGCAACAACCGCTATTTTATTCCCTAGGGTCTCTGCTAAAAAAAATATATATATAATGTTTGGGGGTTCTAAGTGATTTTCTAGCAGAAAATACAGGATTTTTACTTGTAAGAAACAAATGTCAGAAAAGATTTAGTCTTTAAATGGTTAAACTGAGAAATTCTACACAGGGAGTTCAGCTCATTCAGAAGTGTAAACATTGTATCAATTCAGGTTCTTTTTATCATATTTGGCAGGCTGCCCAGAGAGGGGGAGAAGTGCTTCACAGAAGACTACAGGCAACTTGTATTGACTTTAGAAGTTATTTGAAGTCGCGCTGAGTTATATTGGCCTTTTTTATCAGCACAATCAGCCGATGCCGATTAAGAAAAAAACACCAAATATCGGCCGATATATCGGTCGACCTCTAGTCTGTACTAATGTAGGGGGGTGATTTGTCCGGGGAGGTCTGTACTAATGGAGGGGGGTAGTTTGTTCTGGGGGGTCTGTACTAATGTAGGGGGGGTGGTTTGTTCTGGGGGGTCTGTACTAATGTAGGGGGGTAGTTTGTCTGGGGGGGTCTGTACTAATGTAGGGGGGTGGTTTGTTCTGGGGGGGTCTGTACTAATGTAGGGGGGTGGTTTGTTCTGGGGGGTCTGTACTAATGTAGGGGGTGGTTCGTCCTGGGGGGGTCTGTACTAATGGAGGGGGGTTGGTTTGTCCTGGGGGGTCTGTACTAATGTAGGGGGGGTGGTTTGTCCAGGGGGGGTCTGTACTAATATAGGGGGTGGTTTGTTCTGGGGGGTCTGTACTAATGTAGGGGGGTGGTTTGTTCTGGGGGGGGTCTGTACTAATGTAGGGGGGGTGGTTTGTCCTGGGGGGTCTGTACTAATGGAGGGGGGGTGGTTTGTCCTGGGGAGTCTGTACTAATGGAGGGGGGTGGTTTGTCCTGGGGGGTCTGTACTAATGGAGGGGGTGGTTTGTATTGGGGGGTCTGTACTAATGGAGGGGGTGGTTTGTTCTGGGGGTCTGTACTAATGTAGGGGGGGTGATTTGTCCGGGGGGTCTGTACTAATGGAGGGGGTGGTTTGTTCTGGGGGTCTGTACTAATGGAGGGGGGGTGGTTTGTCCTGGGTGGGTCTATACTGATGGGGTTCTGTACTGAGGGAGGGGTTTATACTTAGTGGGGGGTCTGCACTGACGGAGGGGGGTCTATACTTAGTGGAGGGGGGTCTGTACTGAGGGGCGACTATAGTTGGTAGAGGGGGGGGTGACACCAAGTTTTACCGCACCGGGTGACACCAACCCTAGTGACGCCACTGCAGCCGCGGGCTCTTATTTCCCCTCTCCCGCTCCGCCTTGTGCGCGCTGCTGTACTAGTGAGTGGCGCACTATGTTTCTTCCTCGCCTTCATATCGGCCAGGGAAGAAAAAGAAAAGGAGCAAAGAAGAAGATTGTGGAACATGTAATCCCGAGGACTGGCAGCCCCACTGTAACACGGAAACTGCAGCCCACATAGCATGCTCAGATGAATGGGAGAGAGAGAGAGCCAGGAGCCCGGGAAAGCTTTCAGGGAAGAGCACCCAGGACTCCAGAGGGAGAGGACAGTGCTGAGGGAACACCATCAGAGTGAGAACCCCGCTGCCCTGCACCACCAGAGGGAAATCCACACAGCCTAGTGCCATCCCTGTCGGAGAAAGGAATGGAGTCATTGCCATAATACAGATCTGGGCTCTACCCAGCAGAGTCGCCATGGGCAATTCAGAGTGAGCTGACTCCTGATCAGAGGAACCGTTGCTGTATCGCTGGGTCAGGTGAGAGGGCCGATCGGCCATTATCTACTAACGTCCATAGGAACTGCAGTCTCTGACCATCTCTTGTATCATGTCTGCAGTCTCTGACCATCTCTTGTAACATGTCTGCAGTCTCTGGCCATCTCTTGTAACATGTCTGCAGTCTCTGACCATCTCCTGTAGTATGTCTGCAGTCTCTGACCATATCCTGTACTATGTCTGCAGTCTCTGACCATCTCCTGTAGTATGTCTGCAGTCTCTGACCATCTCCTGTACTATGTCTGCAGTCTCTGACCATCTCCTGTATTATATCTCCAGTCTCTGACCGTCTCCTGTATTATGTCTGCAGTCTCTGACCATCTCCTGTATTATATGTTCAGTCTCTGACCATCTCCTGTATTATATCTCCAGTCTCTGACCATCTCCTGTACTATGATTGCAGTCTCTGACCATCTCCTGTACTATGTCTGGGGGCTCTTTCTAACAGATACTCTAACAGAAGCCCTCTCTGTGTGCATCAGAGAGACTCCCCTCCAGGTCTCATTAGTGTACCCTCTTCCTGTATTTTCTTTATTGTTAAAAGATCATAGGAGGATCCCAGGGTAATGAAGACTTCTTAGGGGAGCATCTCTGTTTTTGAGTCGTTGCCATAGTAACATTTGTAAAAGGGAGGCGTTGGTAAGATGACCATGCCCACGTGGGGGCGCTAGAAATATTTCTGCCCCCAGGCATCTGTGACCCTAGGATCGGCCCTGGGCACTATTAATCCCCCTAATACCAATGATGGGGCATTGTTTACTCCCCCTAATACCAAAGATGGGGCACTATTACTCCCCCTAATACCAATGATGGGGCATTGTTTACTCCCCCTAATACCAAAGATGGGGCACTATTACTCCCCCTAATACCAATGACGGGGCATTGTTTACTCCCCTAATGCCAAAGATGGGGCACTATTACTCCCCCTAATACTAATGACAGGGCATTGTTTACCCCCCCTAATGCCAAAGATGGGGCACTATTACTCCCCCTAATACCAATGATGGGGCATTGTTTACTCCCCCTAATACTAAAGATGAGGCACTATTACTCCCTCCTAATACCAATGATGGGGCATTGTTTACTCCCACTGACGCCAGGACATTTTCTGCTCCCACTGGCCACAACCCGTCCAGTGTGCTGCTGTTACTCACTGTCTGATGCCATCTCTTCTATCTCTGGAACTGTAAAGGGCTCCAGGAGAGAAGAGGCCGTCATTTCCTGTGCCTGTGTTTTATAAGCGCAGGCACATGCTGTTCTGTGATTTGTCAGAACCGATCGGCAGGTCCATGGCAAAAATGATTGGCCTGGACCTGAAGACTGATCGGTGCTGGAGCCAATCACAGCACCCCTGGCTGGCGGGCACACGCGTCCCCCGGCTCGGGAACACAGATCGCGTACATGTACGTGATCTTGCGCAGCGCGGCTGCCCTGTAGCAGTAAAACTGGTATGGGGCGGTCGGGAACTGGTTAATGCGTGAAATAGGTGGCTAAATATTGCAATGCATCATATCTTGGTGTGGTTCGGGGAGTAGTACAATGTGTGTGTCTAAGGATGGGTTGGTGAATGGACGGTCAGCAGAAACCGCATTTATGGTTTGCTGAGAAAGCGGAGTGAGAAGATCGTTTTCTATGTCTATAAAATGTAATAATGGTGCCATCGGGGCCCCGTCTCTTCCCAGATGGCAGGCTTCACACCACCCGAAGCACAGGGCTTTATTCAGTGTTAATACAGGGAAGCGCAGTTCCGGCTCCTCCAGCGCTGTATGTATGTAATTTCATGGGGTGCTGGAGGGTCTATTGATGCTGGCTGCTGGGGATCTATTATCCCGAGGGGGGTGGGGGGTTTATTGTTGGCGGGGAAACTGTTGTTGCTGGGAGGGTCTTATGTTGCTGGGGGTTCAATTATTGCTGAGGGGGACCTACTGTTGAGGGAGGGGTCTACTGATGAGGGAGGGGTCTACTGACGCTGGCTCCTGGGATAACTATTGGTTCTGGTGGGGGGGCTTATTGCTGGTGGGGGCTCTATTGTTGCTGGGAGGGATCTACTGTTGCAGGAGGGGTCTAGTGATGCTGGCTCCTGGGAGACCTATTGGTTCTAGTGGGGGGGCTTATTGCTGGTGGGGGGCTCTATTGTTGCTCGGAGGAATCTACTGTTGAGGGAGGGGGTCTACTGACGCTGGCTCCTGGGAGACCTATTGTTGCTGGTGGGGGGCTCTATTGTTGCTGGAGTTCTGTTGTTGCTGGGGGGCTATTGTTTCTGGGGGGGGTGGTCTATTGTTTCTGGAGGGGTGGTCTATTGTTGCTGGTGGGGGGATCTATTGTTTCTGGAATTCTGTTCTTGCTGGGGGTCTGTTGTTTCTGGGGGAGGGGGTCTATTGTTTCTGGGGGAGGGGGGGGGGTCGGTCAGCTGCAGGGGATCCATTTTACTGTTTTTCTTTTCATTAACTTCTTCAATACCGGACACTTTCACCCCATTCCTGCCCAGGCCAATTTTCAGCTTTCAGTGCTATCACGGTTTGAATGACAATTGCGCGGTCATGTACTCAAATTTAAATTTTTTATAATTTCTTTTTCATACAAATAGAGCTTTTGGTGGCATTTAATCACCACTGGGTTTTTTTTGTTTGTTTATTATATAAACAAAAAAAGACCGAAAATATTGAAAAACACATTTTTCTTTGTTTCTGTTATGAAATGGAACAAATAAATAATAATTCTTCATAATTTTTAGGCCAAAATGTATTCTGCTACATTTCTTTGGTGAATATAACCCAAATCAGTGTATATTATTTAGTCTGTAGGAAAGTTAGAGAGTCCACAAGCTATGGGATATCTATCTGAGAATGCATCAATCCTGATGTACCGACGGCCAATCTCATTTCTTGAGGCCCAGAAATGCCAGGACAGTACAAATACCCCCTGAATGACCCCCCTTTTGGAACGTAGACAGTCTGAGGTATTTAGTAAGAGGCACAGTGGGGTTTTTTGAAGTCGTAATCTTTTGTTGCAATATTTTGGAAAATGAAGAAATAAAGAAAAAACAATGTTCCCCATTTTTTTTGTTTACATATTGTAACCAGCGCAGTACAGTGTCCTCATATAACTGGTGTGGCAGTGATCAGGGACACTAGCGGCCGAAAAGCGCCGCTTAAACAGCGCTAAAGTGTTGCTAAAACAAGCAGCTCTTTAGTGCTAACGCGGTCCCAATGTGAAAATATCCTTATCCTTAAACCATCGCTTTATTAATATAAAAAGTGGTAAGTATTATACTCACAAGATGACAAATGTATCAAGCACATCACATAGTACACCGTCATCCAATCCACATTGCATCAGATCATGTGGTAGGAGAAGGTGAAGAGCCAATAGGCTAACACATTTCGAGGACTAGCCTCTTCCTCAGAGCCCTGAAGAAGCTAGTCCTCGAAATGCATTAGCGTATTGGATCTGCACCTTCTCCTACCATATGATGCAATGTGGATTGGATGACGGTGTACTATGTGATGTGCTTGATACATTTATCATCTTGTGAGTATAATACTTACCACTTTTTATATTAATAAAGGGATGGTTTTAAGATAAAGCACTAGGTCTGGGCGCCCTCTCTGTCTTTTTATGGTTGCACATGGAAGGAGGTTGCGCAATATAGGCAAAAAAATTCCCAGCAGACTTACCAGCCAGCCAGCAAAAGAAACAAATTGTCGTTTCTAACAATTCAGGGTAAAAACAGAGGCTTTTGTTGCACTCATTTGCAAATCTATGCGGAAGCCGCAGCGCCCCACCAAGGCTCCTCTGTAAAATGCGGCCCTAACTCTATATATATGTTTAGTTGCAGGTTTGTCCCTACATAAGATTGTTACTCTTTATTGCTTTCACTAAATATCCTATAAAGAGACCCAGTCACCAGCTACAACTTTTCAATTTACGGGATTTTATTAAAACATAAATGTACTTTATTTATCACAAGTATTTCTATAATGCCGACAATTTACACATTTATATTGCACATTCATATTAGCCCTCTCGGATCTTACAATCTATAGCCGGCCACGGAAGGATTGAACCTCGGCTGGTTCAGCAGGGACAGGCCTGAGATTCAATCTATCCATGGACAGGCTGGTTGTACTGAAATCGATTGACTTCAGTACAACCAGTCTGTGGGATTTATATTCAGGCAATTACTGCCGGCAGTGATCATTCTCTTCTTCCAGCAGGGAAAGCACCCCGCTGGCAAAACACAATAGCACTATGAGAGGGATTCCCCCATCTGTGTTGATGGGGGAAATCAAGCAATTTTCTTTCCGTTCACCCATTGTGTGAAAGAAAGTTGCATAATCTATGGGCTGCTAAAGTCCTTAAGGTTGGCCATAGAAGTGTATTTTTTTTTTCAATCAGGCAGTGGGCGGATCGGAAAAACCAAATGGAATCCCCACCCCCATCTGTTTACATAAAGCAAACACCCTAAAGAACACAGTTATATACAAATGTAACAGTACGACACAAGTATTGTTAAGTAATAGTAGTCAAATTTTATTACAATATCCAATAAAAAAAATCCAATAGATGGGACTATATTGCAAATGTAGAAAACACTTTACAGTAAAAAGGCATTGCCACCCTTGGTGGTAGATGAGTGGGTGTAGCTGAGCCTAAGAGGTATTGCCACCCTTGCTGGTACAAAAAAGTGGTTACTACCTGCCCCCACCTGTAACTGGTCACTGCAGCAAGGAGCATTGCAAAGGCAAACACATAAAAAATAAGACATTTCCACACTCAACTTACCGACCAGCCTGTGACCAACCAAACTGTCCTGTTGAGCAGTATGTGTCAAAGACAGGGGTTTAGTTGCGCACATTTACAAATGCATGCATAAGCCACAGAGCCACGACAAGGCACCCCATTTTCTGTGGAACTTAAGAGGCATTGCCACCATTGGTGGTAGATGAGTGTATGTAGGTGGGAGCAGGGGATACGCTGGGCATGTGGGAGTGAGGGCAGAAACTTGGGGGGAAGTTCCACTGGCCACACTCCATACCCAGGGTGGTAGTGTCCCCTCTTGGTGGTAGATGAGGGGGTGTGGGCAAGAAGGAGTGGGGTGTTAAGAGTTATATGGACATTGCACATAGGTGGGGGCATGGGGGAGTGAGGGCAGATGAAACTTGGGGGGGAAGTTCCACTGGCCACACTCACCCCCTACCCAGGGTGGTAGCGTCCCCTCTTGGTGGTAGATGGGTGGGTGTAGGTGATATTACCAGTATGCTGGGCATGGGGGAGTGAGGGCAGATGAAACTTGGGGGAAAGTTCCACTGGCCACACTAACCCCCTACCCAGGGTGGTAGCGTCCCCTCTTGGTGGTAGATGGGTGGGTGTAGGTGGGGGCATGGGGTATTACCAGTATGCTGGGCATGGGGGAGTGAGGGCAGATGAAACTTGGGGGGAAGTTCCACTGGCCACACTGACCCCCTACCCAGGGTGGTAGCGTCCCCTCTTGGTGGTAGGTGGGTGGGTGCAGGGGGTATTACCAGTATGCTGGGCATGGGGGAGTGAGGGCAGATGAAACTTGGGGGGAAGTTCCACTGGCCACACTCACCCCCTACCCAGGGTGGTAGCGTCCCTTCTTGGTGGTAGATGAATGGGTGTAGCAGAGCCTGAGGCATTATCACCCTTGGTGGTAGATGATTGCACATAGGTGGGGGCAGGGGGTATTACCATTACGCTGGGCATGGGGGAGTGAGGGCAGATGAAACTTGGGGGGGAAGTTCCACTGGCCACACTCACCCCCTACCCAGGGTGGTAGCGTCCCCTCTTGGTGGTAGATGGGCGGGTGTAGGTGGGGGCAGGGGGTACTACCAGTATGCTGGGCATGGGGGAGTGAGGGCAGATGAAACTTGGGGGGAAGTTCCACTGGCCACACTCACCCCATGCCCGGGGTGGTAGCGTCCCCTCTTGGTGGTAGAAGAGTGGGTGTATTGGGTTGTGAGGCAGTTGATCCAGAGGAAGGCGAAAAACCCCAGCAAAGCATGATATAACGTGCTCCAGTTGGGGAAAAAATTCCTTCCTGATCCCCCGAGAGGCAATCGAATATTTCCTGGATCGGCCCTGTGTGGGGGGGAGGGCGGGCAATTGGAGCCCCACCCTCGGTGGTAGGTGAGTGGAGATGTGGGTGTCAGTGTGTGGAGAGCGGGGGAGGAGGGACCATCCCCCACACAGAGCTCTGGAGGGAAGAGCCATTGTCCGGACTACAGCCGGGTCACGGCGTGTCTGTGTGATCTGCCTCCTCTGTTCAGGCTCTAAAGGAACTACAAGTCCCAGCAATCTGGGAGTTGTAGTTCCTCAGAGCCCGAGCAGAGGAGGCAGGTTCCCCGGACACACAGACACGCTATGACCCGGCTGTAGTCCGGACAATGGCTCCTCCCTCCGGAGCTCTGTGGTGGAGATGTTTCCTGGATCAGCCCCGTGTGTGTGGGAGGGCGAGCAATTGGAGCCCCACCCTCTGTGGTAGGTGAGTGGAGATGTGGGTGTCAGTGTGTGGAGGGCGGGGGAGGAGGGACCATCCCCCACACAGAGTTCTGGAGGGAGGAGCCATTGTCCGGACTACAGCCGGGTCACGGCGAGTCTGTGTGAGCTGCCTCCTCTGCTCAGGCTCTAAAGGAACTACAAGTCCCAGCAATCTCTGTCCACATGAGGAACTACAACTCCCAGCATGCACTGTGTAAGTGATGGGGGTTCTGCTCCCAGCCTGGAATAAGATGCTGTGGGACTACATATCCCAGCATGATTTTCTCTATGGAGATATTACAGGTCCAGTGATCTCTACATACCCTAGTCTGCTCCCCGGCCCCTCCTCCTCCTCAGGGGGAATTGCACCTCCCCAGTCCCGACCAGCCCTCCCCCATCCTGGGGGGAGGGGACCCACCACCTGTGGTGGGAGAGGATGGTGGGGTGCAATTACCCCTGAGGAGGGGGAGGGTAGCAGGCTGGGGTATGTAGAGATTGTTGGGACTTTTAGTACATCTATAGAAGAAATCATGCTGGAATATGTAGTCCTGTAACATCCTATTCCAGGCTGGGAGCTGAACCCCCATTACTTACACAGTACATGCTGGGAATTGTAGTTCCTCATGTGGACAGAGATTGCTGGGAGTTGTAGTTCTTCAGAGGCTGAGCAGAGGAGGCAGGTTCCCCGGGCACACAGACACGCTGTGACCCGGATGCAGTCCGGACAATGGTTCCGCCCTCCGGAGCTCTCTGGTGGAGATGTTTCCTCTTCTCCGCTCTCCTCACACTGACGCGCTCCCTTCCCCCGCTCGGCTATTTATCTGATCAAGCCTTGACGTCACCAGCGTAACGGCTCCAGCCTCCAGCTCCTGATTGGCTATTCATCCTCTGGTCACGCCCGTCCCATGCGCTTATCACGCCACTCCCACCTGAGCCGTTAGGTTGCTCTCTGCAGCAGTCACGTGTTGCATGTAACGGTCAGAAGGAGGACACGTGACTTCACAGGAGGAGAGGCATGAAATCCTCCCTGCAGCTACTGCGCATGTGCGGCTCAGAAACGACAGAAGGTAAACAAGCCGAGGTGATGATTTCCATGGAAACCATTAATCCCATAAATGACAGACACTGGAGTCTCCACCCCCTGCAGGTTCCCAGCCTATCTCCTGCAGGCTGCTGCTTGAGTGAGCGGGATGGGGGTGTAATTAAACACAGTGTAAACATTCCTGAGTCCTCACCACCGAGATGGTAGAAAGATAAGAAGTAATACTTCAGCTCTGAGCAATTCGTCTATCAGACGGGATATCACGCCCAGTAGCAGCAGGTTACTGTATAATCAGAACATGGCTGATGGTTGGGACAAAGAGATGTCACCAAGATAGGTAAAAAAGAGGAGGGACAACCATGGTAGAGGTAAGAAAAGTATAGAAAGCTTTATTGGTGAAATATCGATCAGTCACAGAATAGAGCCAACCAGAACAGCCAAATGGGGGTGTGGCCTGGAAGAGGGAGGAGTTCCTGGAGGTGCATTACTTTCCAGGCTCCTCTATGCTGACCAATGGGGTGCCATCTCCTTCTCATGTATCCCGTGTGTCATGTATGTAATCTATGACCGTCCCATGTGTCATGTATGTAATCTATGACCGTCCCATGTGTCATGTATGTAATCTATGACCGTCGTGTGTCATGTATGTAATCTCTGACTGTCCCGTGTGTCATGTATGTAATCTCTGACCGTCCCGTGTGTCATGTATGTAATCTATGACCGTCGTGTGTCATGTATGTAATCTCTGACTGTCCCGATGTGTCATGTATGTAATCTCTGACCGTCCCGTGTGTCATGTATGTAATCTATGACCGTCGTGTGTCATGTATGTAATCTATGACTGTCCCGATGTGTCATGTATGTAATCTCTGACCGTCCAGTGTGTCATGTATGTAATCTCTGACTGTCCCGTGTGTCATGTATGTAATCTCTGACCGTCCTGTGTGTCATGTATGTAATCTATGACCGTCGTGTGTCATGTATGTAATCTCTGACTGTCCCGATGTGTCATGTATGTAATCTCTGACCATCCCGTGTGTCATGTATGTAATCTCTGACTGTCCCGTGTGTCATGTATGTAATCTCTGACCGTCCCGTGTGTCATGTATGTAATCTCTGACCGTCCCGTGTGTCATGTATGTAATCTCTGACTGTCCCGTGTGTCATGTATGTAATCTCTGACCGTCCCGTGTGTCATGTATGTCATCTCTGACCGTCCCGTGTGTCATGTATGTAATCTCTGACTGTCCCGTGTGTCATGTATGTAATCTCTGACCGCCCCGTGTGTCATGTATGTAATCTCTGACCGTCCCGTGTGTCATGTATGTAATCTCTGACCGTCCCGTGTGTCATGTATGTAATTTCTGACCGTCCCGTGTGTCATGTATGTAATCTCTGACCGTCCTGTGTGTCATGTATGTAATCTCTGACCGTCCCGTGTGTCATGTATGTAATCTCTGACTGTCCCGTGTGTCATGTATGTAATCTATGACCGTCGTGTGTTATGTATGTAATCTCTGACCGTTGTGTGTCATTTATGTAATCTCTGACCGTCCCGTGTGTTATGTATGTAATCTGTGATTGACCCATGTGTCATGTATATAATCTGTGACTGACCCATGTGTCATGTATGTAATTTCTGAGGGGGTTGTCACAGGTAAATAATCTGTGTATTTAGATGTCTGCCTGGAGTTCAAAAACAGGACTCCAGGCAGATATAAGAGACCCATTTATACCTCTCATCCATTCATTATAAAATAAAATGTAGGGCCCATTCACAGCTCTCCATTGTGGGGGAATGACAGGGGGGAGGGGTTTGTCATCGATCGATGTCGTTGAATTACTCCACAATTACAGTTTATCATCATCCTGGCCGTGCACATACACCAATCAGGAGTCATTATCATATTCCTCCCATATAATCTTTATTACAAAATCTCATCACAATATAAAGAGTCCGGGTTCGCTTTTCAGATGATTTTTACACCTCTAATTCCAATAAATAAAACTAAATTTGATAATTCTATCATCGCCGTGTAACATTTCCCTGTAAGTCCCATGATAGCTGAGCCGGTGTCTCCAGAGGCAGGAAGTGATCTGTATCGGGTTTTTGGGGTCACGCTGTCGTTAAATGACCCCTCCCCCCCAATATTCCAGCAGATGATATACAAAGTGTCAGATCCGCCCACAAAAAGTCGGAGGGAGGAGCCAGCCCTGACATTCCGCAGGAAGCCGGAACTATTGGAGGCCCATTTATACCAATAATCCATTCATGAAAATATGCTGACCAAAAAAAATAGCAGAAAAACAACAACATGCTTTGGAGGTCTGAACTCCCCTCCCCCCTCCTTATACAATGGGAGAGATTTACTAAACTGCAGCACTCAGAATCTGTTACAACTGTGCATGGGAGCCAATCAGCTTCTATCTTCAGCTTGTTCAGTTAAACTTGGACAATAAAACCTGGAATCAGGGCCGGTGCTACCACTAGGCAAACTAGGCACCCGCCTAGGGCACACTGCTGCCTAGGGTGCCCGGACACTGGTGTTCCTACTCTCTTCTCTCTGTAGCAAACAAATAAGTCTCAGCATCAGCAGGCAGCTGCCGCTCCGTTCACACATAGTGTCAGAGGCACAGCAGCGGCAGAGGAATTTGTCTGTGTCCTGACTCCTGAAAGAATGGAAGCAAGCAAATATTCATTGATGGGCACTGGAAGGCTGCATTGATGGGCGCTTTAAGGCTGCATTGATGGGTGCTGGAAGGCTGCATTGATGGGCGCTGGAAGGCTGCATTGATGGGTGCTGGAAGGCTGCATTGATGGGCACTGGAAGGCTGCATTGATAGACGCTGGAAGGCTGCATTGATGGGCACTGGAAGGCTGCATTGATGGGCACTGGTGAGGCTGCATTGATGGGCACTGGAAGGCTGCATTGATGGGCACTGGAAGGCTGCATTGATGGGCACTGGCGAGGCTGCATTGATGGGCACTGGAAGGCTGCATTGATGGGCACTGGAAGGCTGCATTGATGGGCACTGGTGAGGCTGCATTGATGTGCACTGGAAGGCTGCATTGATGGGCACTGGAAGGCTGAATTGATGGACGCTGGAAGGCTGCATTGATGGGCACTGGAAGGCTGCATTGATGGGCACTGGAAGGCTGCATTGATGGGCACTGGAAGGCTGCATTGATGGGCACTGGTGAGGCTGCATTGATGGGCACTGGAAGGCTGCATTGATGGGCACTGGTGAGGCTGCATTGATGGGCACTGGAAGGCTGCATTGATGGGCACCTTATTAAAAAGGTGGGGTATACATGGGCAGGGCAAAGAGGGTGGAGTCAGGGGTGGAGCTGGGGGGGGGGCAAAATGAGGTTTCGCCTAGGGAGTCAAAAATCTTTGCACCAGTCCTGCCTGGAAGCTGATTGGCTCCCATGCACAACTGCACCCGATTCTGAGTGCTTCAGTTTTAGTAAATCTCTCCCATTGTATAAGGAGGGGGGAGGGGAGTTCAGACCTCCAAAGCATGTTGTTGTATTTCTGCTTTGTTTTTGGTCATTTGATGAACGATTAACCGTTTTGAGACCAGCTGCCGCCGTTTGACGGTGGCACAATGGCCCTCCTGTGCGAATCGTCGTAGCTGTACAACAGCTCGCGCGGGCTCAGTTGCGGGTGGGCGCGCGGTCGCTCTCGCTGCAGGGGAGTGCCCGTGGGTTGGGAGGACTCAATGTTCTCCGGCGGCCCATGATTGACTTGTACACAGGCAGAACGGGGATGTAAACAAGGCAGTTCCTCGTTCTGACGGGTGACATGACAGGGATCTACTGTTCCCAGTGATCTCTGTCATGTGCCAGTAAGCCCATCCCCCCCCCCTACAGTTAGGGAACACAGTTAACCCCTTGATCGCCTCCTAGTGTTAACCCCTTCCCTGCCAGTGATATTTATACACTAATCAGTGCCTATTTTTAGCTCTGATCGCTGTATAAATGTCACTGGTCCCCAAAAAAGTGTCCGATCTGTCCGCCGCAGTGTTGCAGTCCCGATAAAAATCACAGATCGCCGCCATTACTAGTAAAAAAAATATAAAATAATATTAAAAATGCCATAAATCTATTCCCCATTTTATAGATGCTATAATTTTTGCGCAAACCAATCGATATAAGCTTATTGAGATTTTTTATTTTTTATACCAAAAAATATGTAGAAGAATATACATCGACCTAAACTGATGAAGAAATTTGTTTAAAAAAAATAAATATAAAAAATATAGTTTTTTTTTTTTCAAAATTGTCTCTTTTTGTTTTGTTTATAGCACGAAAAATAAAAACCGCAGATGTGATCAAATACCACCAAAAGAAATCTCTATTTGTGGAGAAAAAAGGACCTCAATTTTGTTTGTGTACAACGTTGCACGACCGCGCAATTGTCAGTTAAAGCGATGCAGTGCCGAACCACAAAAAATGCTCTGGTCATTAAGGGGGTAAAGCCTTCCGGGGCTGAAGTGGTTAAGGGTTCCTTGGACTCATTTTGTAGGTTGGAGCTCTTCATGCGATCTTACTCATTCTGGCAGCTGTGGGGTTCGGCGGGGTCACCACTGAGGACACATTTTCAGTGTGATTTGTCTGGCAGAGAAGGTTCGGTGCCTAAGTGCTCCAGTATTAGGAAATCTCCCCCATTGTGTCAAGGAGAGATCTCTTTAGGATATGTCAACTTCATATACAGTATCTCACAAAAGTAAGTACACCCCTCACATTTTTGTAAATATTTTCTTCTATCTTTTCATGTGACAACACTGAAGAAATGACACTTTGCTGCAATGTAAAGTAGTGAGTGTACAGCTTGTATAACAGTGTAAATTTGCTGTCCCCTCAAAATAACTCAACACACAGCCATTAATGTCTAAACCGCTGGCAACAAAAGTGAGTACACCCCTGAGAGAAAATGTCCAAATTGGGCCCAAAGTGTCAATATTTTGTGTGGCCACCATTATTTTCCAGCACTGCCTTAACCCTCTTGGGCATGGAGGTCACCAGAGCTTCATAGGTTGCCACTGGAGTCCTCTTCCCCTCCTCCATGATGACATCACAGAGCTGGTAGATGTTAGAGACCTTGCGCTCCTCCACCTTCCGTTTGAGGATGTCCCACAGATGCTCATTAGGTCTGGAGACATGCTTGGCCAGTCCATCACCTTTACCATCAGCTTCTTTAGCAAGGCAGTGGTCATCTTGGAGGTGTGTTTGGGGTCGTTATCATGTTGGAATACTGCCCTGCGGCCCATTCTCCGAAGGGAGGGGATCATGCTCTGCTTCAGTATGTCACAGTACATGTTGGCATTCATGGTTCCCTCAATGAACTGTAGCTCCCCAGTGCTGACAGCACTCATGCAGCCCCAGACCATGACACTCCCACCACCATGCTTGACTGTAGGCAAGACCCACTTGTCTTTGTACTCCTGACCTGGTTGCCACCACAAACGCTTGACACCATCTGAACCAAATAAGTTTATCTTGGTCTCATCAGACCACAGGACATGGTTCCAGTAATCCTCGTCCTTAGTCTGCTTGTCTTCAGAAAACTGTTTGTGGGCTTTCTTGTGCATCATCTTTAGAAGAGGCTTCCTTCTGGGACGACAGCCATGCAGACCAATTTCATGCAGTGTGCGGCGTATGGTCTGAGCACTGACAGGCTGACCCCTTCAACCTCTGCAGCAATGCTGGCAGTACTCATACGTCTATTTCCCAACGACAACCTCTGGATATGACGCTGAGCACGTGACCTCAACTACTTTGGTTGACCATGGCGAGGCCTGTTCTGAGTGGAACCTGTCCTGTTAGGCCTCTGTATGGTCTTGGCCACCATGCTGCAGCTCAGTTTCAGGGTCTTGGCAATCTTCTTATAGCCTAGGCCATCTTTATGTAGAGCAACAATTCTTTTTTTCACATCCTCAGAGAGTTCTTTGCCATGAGGTACCATGTTGAACTTCCAGTGACCAGTATGAGAGAGTGAGAGCGATAACACAAAATTTAACACACCTGCTCTCCATTCACACCTGAGATCTTGTAACACTAACGAGTCACATGACACCGGGAAGGGAAAATGGCTAATTGGGCCCAATTCGGACATTTTCACTTAGGGGTGTACTCACTTTTGTTAGACATTAATGGCTGTGTGTTGAGTTATTTTGAGGGGGGCAGCAAATTTACACTGTTATACAAGCTGTACACTCACTACTTTACATTGTAACAAAGTGTCATTTCTTCAGTGTTGTCACATGAAAAGATAGAAGAAAATATTTACAAAGATGTGAGGGGTATCCGGCCCTTTGGGCATTTTTCCTCTATCAGCTACAGTGGGGCGTAGGCTGAAAATTCGATTCCAGCTGGAGCATTGACAATGCAGGCATCAGTGCCACTATTCCTGTGGCGTTCCTGCTGGAGTAGACACTACTTAGCATTAGGAATGGGCTCGGGCATGTTCGGATTGAACCCGCCACTGCACACCACCAATCATAGGCAGCGCGTGTATGTGCAGCTGCTGGTCGAGAAAATGCCTCACTGCCTAGGATTGGCGGTGTGCAGCGACGGCTTCCTGGCGGGTTCAGTCCGAACACACCCCAAGCCCATCACTACTTGGCATTATAGACAGGGCACTGGAGAAACAGCAGCAGGCGTAGGAGGAGAGTTTCCTGGTGTCTCAGGGCCCACTATATTCAGACGCTATCCCTGTGAGGGCTCAGTAGATACAGGAGCAGTATGAGGAGGAGAAGGATGGTTTCTGTGCTTGTGTTTAGGAGGGAGGAAGGCATTGGGCAGGTTTCCAGTCATGGGTTTCATCTAGGGCTGCAACTAACGATTAATTACATAATCGATTAGTTGGCCGTTTTTGTTTCGATTAATCAGTTAATAACCTTAAAAAAGTGTGGTGTATAATTTAGTTAACCGCTTGCCGACCGCCGCACGCTGCTATACGTCGGCGCAATGGCAGCAGTGGGAAGATGGGCGTACCTGTACACCCCCTTTAATTTGCGGGGCTATTGGGCACGCGCCCACCGCGTACAGCGTGACCGTGCCCGCAGACTCGATGTCCGCTGATGTCCCGCGATCGTGTCATGGAGAGGCAGAACGGGGAGATGTCTATGTAAACAAGGTATTTCCCTGTTCTGCCTAGTGACATGACAGAGATCTACTGCTCCCTGTCATAGGGAGCAGTGATCGCTGTCATGTGAGTAGTAGCCCATCCCCCACACAGTTAGACTCACTCCCTAGGACACACTTAACCCCTTGATCGCCCCTAGTGTTTAACCCCTTTCCTGCCAGTGTCATTTACACAGTAATCTGCAGTTTTATAGCACTGATCGCCGTATAAATGACAATGGTCCCAAAAATAGTGTCAAAAGTGTCCGATGTGTTCGCCATAATGTCGCAGTCACAATAAAAATCGCAGATCGCCGCCATTACTAATAAAAAAAATTAATAATAAAAAACGCCATAAATCTATCCCCTATTTTGTAGACACTATAACTTTTGTGCAAACCAATCAATATACGCTTATTGCGATTTTTTTTTTACCAGAATACATATCAGGCTAAGGAAAAAAATAGTTTTTTTATATATTTTTTGGGGATATTTATTATAGCAGAAAGTAAAAAATATTGCTTTTTTTCAAAATTGTCGTCTTTTTTGTTTATAGCGCAAAAAATAAAAACCGCAGAGGTGATCAAATATCACGAAAAGAAAGCTCTATTTGTGGGAACATTTGGTGTAATGCCGCATGGCCGCGCAATTGTCAGTTAGAGCGACGCAGTGCCGAATCGCAAAAAGTGCTCTGGTCAGGAAGCGGTTAATATGTAAAGTATAAAAAAAAGGCAATTTATTCTTAAATATCTCTATGCAGTGGTAAATATAAATAACTAACTGTATGGTTAGGGAGTAAAATCTTAAATCCACTCTGAGAATAACGGACAGAAGAGATATACTGTATATACTATTAGAGGAGATATATACTATTAGAGGAGATATACTGTATATACTATTAGAGGAGATATATACTATTAGAGGAGATATACTGTATATACTATTAGAGGAGATATACTGTATATACTATTAGAGGAGATATATACTATTAGAGGAGATATACTGTATATACTATTAGAGGTGATATACTGTATATACTATTAGAGGAGATATACTATTAGAGGAGATATACTGTATATACTATTAGAGGAGATATATACTATTAGAGGAGATATACTGTATATACTATTAGAGGAGATATACTGTATATACTATTAGAGGAGATATATACTATTAGAGGAGATATACTGTATATACTATTAGAGGAGATATATACTATTAGAGGAGATATACTGTATATACTATTAGAGGAGATATACTGTATATACTATTAGAGGAGATATATACTATTAGAGGAGATATACTGTATATACTATTAGAGGAGATATATATCTCCTCTAATAGTATATGCAGTATATCTCCTCTAATAGTATATGCAGTATATCTCCTCTAATAGTATATACAGTATATCTCCTCTAATAGTATATATCTCCTCTAATAGTATATGCAGTATATTATTAGAGGAGATATACTGTATATACTATTAGAGGAGATATACTGTATATACTGTTAGAGGAGATATACTGTATATACTATTAGAGGTTGAATCTAGAAAATATCATCAGACTCAGAGATCAAATTGTTTTTATTTAAAAGAAAAAAAGTTAACGATTGTTTTGCAGATTTTCAAACAGAACTGTAATATATTATATGTTGGCCATACAAAACAATGTTTTCCTTCAAGAAAAAAAAATTAATTTTAAGAACGTTTGTTCGATTTTCTAATCGTTAGTGGGGGTCAAATCGATGTTCGTTTTCAACCACAGTGATGGGAAAATTTAGAAATAATAGAAAACTTCTTGGTCAAAGGAATTTTCAGACAGTGGATGTGGTTTTCGTTCAGAAATGACATTCGTTTTAAAACAGAATGTTAAAAACAAGTGAAAATTTCAAACAACATTCTTTCATTCAGCGAATGTACAAAGATTTTTCGTCTGAAAATTGATCGGTGTGGCCAGCATAAGGCTTGGTGTACACACCTATGCAGTATGCTTTTGATCTGTTTCTGCAGTGCTTTTTGCTGTGCGTTTTGATTTTTTTGGGCACAGCTGCCCACTATGCCCACTATGTATCTTCCCCCCACCTTCATATCAGCCAGGGAAGAAATAGAATAGAAAAAGGAGCATAGAAGAGGATTGTGGGACATGTAGTCTCGAGGACTGGCAGCCCCACTGTAACATGGAAACTGCAGCCCACACAGCATGCTCAGCTGAATGGGAGAGAGAGAGAGACAGGAGCCCGGGAAAGCTTTCAGGGAAGTACACCCAGGACTCCAGAGGGAGAGGGCAGTGCTGAGGGAACATCATTAGAGAGAGAACCCTGCTGCCCTGCACCACCAGAGGGAAAGCCACATAGCCTGGCGCCATCCCTGGCGGAGAAAGGAATGGAGTCATTGCCATAATACAGATCTGGGCTCTACCCAGCAGAGTCGCCATGGGCAATATAGAGTGAGCTGACTCCTGATCAGAGGAACCTTTGTTGCCGTATCGCTGGGTCAAGTGAGAGGGCCGATCGGCCATTATCTACTAACGTCCATAGGAACTGCAGTCTCTGACCATCTCCTGTACTATGTCTGCAGTCTCTGACCATCTCCTGTACTATGTCTGCAGACTCTGACCATCTCCTGTAGTGTGTCTGCAGTCTCTGACCTTCTCCTGTATCATGTCTGCAGTCTCTGACCATCTCCTGTACTATGCCTGCAGTCTCTGACCATCTCCTGTATCATGTCTGCAGTCTCTGACCATCTCCTGTATCATGTCTGCAGTCTCTGACCATCTCCTGTACTATGTCTGCAGTCTCTGATCATCTCCTGTATTATGTCTGCAGTCTCTGATCATCTCCTGTATTATGTCTGCATTCTCTGACCATCTTCTGTAGTATGTCTGCAGTCTCTGATCATCTCCTGTACTATGTCTGCGGTCTCTGACCATCTCCTGTACTATGTCTGCAGTCTCTGATCATCTCCTGTATTATGTCTGCAGTCTCTGATCATCTCCTGTATTATGTCTGCATTCTCTGACCATCTTCTGTAGTATGTCTGCAGTCTCTGACCATCTCCTGTACTATGTCTGCAGTCTCTGATCATCTCCTGTATTATGTCTGCAGTCTCTGACCATCTTCTGTAGTATGTCTGCAGTCTCTGACCATCTCCTGTATTATGTCTGCAGTCTCTGACCATCTTCTGTAGTATGTCTGCAGTCTCTGACCATCTCCTGTTCTATGATTGCAGTCTCTGACCGTCTCTTGTATCATAACTACCGTCTCTTACCATCTCCTGTAATATGTCTGGGGGCTCTTTCTAACAGAATCTCTAACAGAAGCCATCTCTGTGTGCATCAGAGAGACTCCCCTCCAGGTCTCATTAGTGTAGGCTCTTCCTGTATTTTTTTTTATTGTTAAAAGCTCACAGGAGGATCCCAGGGTAACAAAGACTTCTTAGGGGAGCATCTCTGTTTTTGAGTCGTTGCCATAGAAACATTTGTAAAGGGGGGGTGTTGGTAAGATGACCACGCCCATGTGGGGGGCGCCAGAAATATTTCTGCACCCAGGCGCCAGAGACCCTAGGATCGGCCCTGGGTCTCACTGCAAATATTGCAGGACTTTTATCACTGGTTATTGTTGATATTGCAAGTCTCGAGAGAATTTGAGGTAGAAGGCCTAAATTAGATTGCATGCCCAAGGACTTGACAGGGCATCTATTGCTTCTGTCCAAGTGTAAGGTAGATGTGAAATAAACCTCTGCAGCTTGGTATTGCTTGCTGTAGCAAAAGGATGCAGTTCAGGAAAGGTCCACTGGCCCACAATCCAGCTGAATAACTTTGGTTGTAGGGACCATTTGTTGGGATCCAGGAATTCTTGGAATAGGTGATCGTGGGCTGGAAGATAGACTACTCTTAGGTCCTTCAGATTCCCCTCTGCCCAAATGAAGATGGGTTCCACTTCCCTTAGTAAGGAACTGTTGGTTCAGCATTGGTGATGTATGTATGATATTGCAGCTCTATTGTCTATCCGAATCAGAACTGATTTGTCTTTGATCTGAGAGAGCAAATGCTGTTGATGTGAGATAAGCCGCCTGGATTTCCAGGATATTTGCGATGTCTGGCACAATGAACGCCCATCTCTCTTGAACCAACATCTGGTTGCAATGTGCCTCCTAGCCTATTGCATTGGACGTGGCTTTACAGACATCTCCTTCTTTGTCCACTAGTGCAGACCCCTGTGCACCAAATTTTGTTTAATATATGGACTGGGATAGATGGTTTGCTCCATTGCTTCAGGAATTTTAGCTAAAAGGTGCCTGAGGTATCCATGTGTCCATGGGACCATCTGGATACAAAAAGACAAAAATCCCTATTAAGTTGAGTTAGCTCGAGACTGTTATGTAGGACCATGTCCTCACTCTCCTTACTTTCTGAATAATCGCCCACACTTTCTGAGAAGGCAGGGACACCGTCCCTTTTGTGGTGTTGAATAAGGCACCTAAACTGGAGAAAAGATGACTCGTTTGATGATTTACCATCCAACTGTATCTTGATAGTGTAGGCCAGAGCATCCACCTGTGTTCCACTAGCTGGGCTGGATCTTTTGATAAAAGGAGGATATCTGGTTAGTGATAAGAACTGAGACCCAGTTCTCATAAAGAAGCTTGGATGGTGATCCGAGCCCTCGTGAGGGCTCTGAGGGAAGTGCAGGGTCCGTAGGGGAGCTTCTCGAATTGTAGATAGACCTGGTCGACCGAAAATCTCAGATACTTCTGTAACAGTTGTAGTATGGGTGCGTGCAAGTAAGCATGCCTGAATCCCAGGGTACATCTAATTCGGCAGTTCTGGGTAATCAAGTCTGTCTTTCCTCCTGAGACGCGGGAAATGGCTTTCTGTAACCTTTCTGCAAACAGTGATTTACCATCATAAAAATGGTATTTATACTGATTTTGTTTTGACACAGTGTCAGCTGCCCATAGTTCTGACCACAATACCCATACAGCTATCACAAGTAGTGACATTGATCTTGCGAAGTAACAAATTGTATGCATTGCCGCCTCACCAGTGAAGTCTGCTTTGAGCCATAATTCGTCCAAAGCCTTGACTATATTTTCCCTAGGAACATTTTGATGAATCACTGTTTCCATGTTTTTGGTCCATGCTCACAGGGCTTTGGATATAGATAAGGCAATTGCTGACTTCCAAACGTTTATCCGCCATTTGGTAAGCTCCTTTAAGTAGGGGTATATTCATCTGTCTAAAGGATCCTCAATTAAGGCTGAATTATCGATTGGTGAGATGAAATTCTTTGTTATACGAACCACTGTTGCGTCTACCTCTGGGGGACCGTCTGGAATTGCAGAATCTTGTTCCGAACATGGATAAAGTTTTCCTAGGCAATTGAGAGGAAAACATTTTTTTAATTTTGTTTTTTAATTTTTTTCCTTTCCTCTTCAACAATGTCTCTGATATCCATCAGAGTAAGCCTGTGTTTCCACTATTGTGACCTGAAAGTCGCATGATTTTGCAATGATTTTGATGCGACTTGAAACAATGCCTGTGTATTCTTGAGATCTATGGACCTCAAGTCGCATCAAAGTGGGACCAAAGCAGTGCAGGGACTACTCGAAGTCGCACAGATAAACTGTACTCATTGGAAATAATAGGGTACAACTTGTCATGCGACTTTGCAGTCCCAAGTCGCATGACAAGTTGCACTAGTGGAAACCGAGAAGAAAAAAGGAAACCTGCTTCCTTAGAAATGAGAAGTACATCTTTTGACTACTCAGATGTAGCGTTGGCTTTCTCCCAGCCAGCCAATAGGCTGGACTAGGAAAAAGTTGAAATCTGAGGGCCGAGCTCTTCTGAGGTATCCTCAGATGCCCCCCCCCCCCCCCATCATCTGGATGTCTAAGAGGGATACTTGCTGTGTGATGAGAGGATTCTCTCGAAGATGGGCCAGGAATAGTTAACTTCTCTGGAGGAGATTGAGCTAATTGCTGCAATGGAACTGCTGTTGCTTGTTCTGCTATGTATCCCCTGCCCATCTTTGAGTAGAACAGCTTACTTGTTAACCCTCTGACTCTCTGTCTGCTGCAAAGACTCTAAAACAGCTTTTGCAGACCAATTGACTGGTAATGGGATGACCCTGCATGCTCGGCATTGGGATGTGAGAGTTGGTGAATGTGAAGAACTATATCTTTTCACGGATGAACCCTCGCGGCTTGCATGGTATCCTGATCTGGTTGGGGCCTTCATAGGTTTGTTTATGTCGCCTTGATGTCCACTTGTACTTATTCTGGCGCACAAGGCTGAAATACATAAACGTACCAGCATAAGTGCTCTTTTTTTTTTTTTTACTCACCTGGACGACGGTCCCTACCTTAAATGTTGGAGAGGGTCTTGTTCAGGTGGTGTACTGCTTATTTTAGGCAACAGACAGAAAAAGCAGCTAGAGAAAGATAAAGGAGTTAGCAACTGGTATTTTAGCTGGAGCAAGGAAACGGTATTTCTGAGTAAAGAAAAAGAAATTACATTTACCGCTGGCAAAAACAGGGTCCCCTCCAGGGGCTCCCTGCATAGGCAACCTACTCAGATGACAACAGGCTGCCATGCTGAAAGCCCCCAGTAATAAACAATGGAGAGGGGGACATCTTGTGGAAGATACAACCTTCTAAAAAATGATTTTGACAAACAAGGGCAAAAATTTTTAAATTTGCCCCATTCAAGATGGCCACCACAACCTCAGGCCAGACCACGCATGTGCAGCCGGCGGCACTAGGACCTATGCGGCCCGCCCATAGAGCCGGCTCCTGACATCCGCGCATGCGCAGGAAGACGCTGAGGGATTTAGAAAAGCCGGCGCAAGGTGCGCACCGCCCACTATAGTAACCATGAATGAAGGTACAATATCACAAGGAGGGGAAGGTGGTGGGGGAGAAAGAAAGCGAAAAAGACAGCGAGCAACGCAAAGAAAGGAAAGCGAGAAGGAATGGATGACAGGAGGGAAAAATAGAAGGAGTGAAGGCTAAGTGAAAAATAGATATAGCTGTTTTCTCTGCTGCAGGCTTCAGCAAATGCCAGTATATAATGTAGATAGGAGCTCTTAGTTAAGAGACAACTGCTGTCCCAAAAGACCCACAGAAGAATAGGGACTGCACCTGGGAGAGGCTTGAACCCAGCTGGAAGCCGCCAACTGTCAACTGCAGAGGTAAGGGACGTTCGACCACCATTCACTGACCGTGAGGTATAAGGAAAAAAAAAGGAATGCTGGGAGTGCACTAATAATTTTCTTTTATAATATTTACTGGTCCTGAGGGAGGAGCCAAGGCGGAGCTTGTCACAGGTATGCTGCCATGGATAGGCACCAGGAAAGTATTTTATTGAAAGGTAAGGGACTCTATTCAAGAATTTGTTTGCAATATAGGTATCATAATTAATAACCAGCATGGATTTATAAAAGGACATTCATGTCATACCAACCTGGTAATCTTCTATGAAGAAGTGAGTAGAAAGTTAAATAGTGGAAGGCCAATGGGTGTAGTATATCCGGATTTTGCTAAAGCATTCAGATCAACAATGAGGTTCAGTATTAAAAATGTAAAGTTATGCACTTGGGTGCTTAAATATGCATGATGAATATGGATGAATATGTAATGGAAAAGGATCTGGGGCCCTTGAAGATCACAGTATACAATATGAATCTGCAGCTAACAAAGCTTGCAAAATACTCTTGTGCATTAAAAGGGACATATATTTAAGAGATAAATCTGTCATTCTGTCCCTTTTATAAAACACTGTTTTGACCTCATCTTAAGTTCAGGTATGGTCACAAGTCCAGAGGAAGGCCCCTTTCACACTTGAATGACACGACAGTCGTACGACTGTGGACCCAACTTCGCTCTGCGACTGGAAGTCCGACATGCATCCGACTTCAATGAACAGGCATCCGACTTTGATCCCCGACAATACCAGGCACTGTCTGGTAAGAATCTTTAGGGGGAACTCCACGCACAATGTACAAAAAAAACAAAAAACGCATGGGTTCCCCCTCCAAGAGCATACCAGGACCTTCGCTCTGGTATGGGTTTTAAGGGAAACCCGCACGCCGAAAAAACTCTGTGGGGGTCCGTCCCCCCCAAAATCCATACCAGACCATTATCTGAGCAGACAGCCCAGTAGGTCAGGAAAGGGGGTGGGGACGAGCGAGCCGTACCAGGCCGCATGCCCTCAACATGGGGGGGTGGGTGCTTTTGATGTTGATGAGGACAAGGGCCTCTTCCCAACAACCCTGGCCGTTGATTGTCCGGGTCTGCGGGCGGGGGCTTATTGAAATCTGGAAGCCTCCTTTAACAAGGGGGCCCCCAGATCCCAGCCCCCCACCCTATGTGAATGAGTATCAGGTGCATTGTACCCCTACCCATTGACCTAAAAAAAAGTGTCAAAAATAAAACATAGTACACAGGTTTTTAAAGTAATTTATTCAGCTCCAGCATCTCTTCTGACTTCTTCTTCCCTCTCCAGCTCTTCTGTCTCCTCCGCTAATGTCTTCTGTCTCTGTCAGTTCTTCTCCACTTTCCGGGTCTTCTCCACTGATGTCTTCTAGCCCTCTCCGGTTCTCTGCCTTCTCCCTCTGTCTTCTGCCTCTGCCAGGTCTTGTCCGCTGTCTTCTCGCTCTTTTGCTGAGTCTTCTCTGCTGTCTTCTCCCTCTGTTCTTCTTCTGATGTTGACTCGACTCTTTCCCGCTCTATTGCTGGGTGCGCGGTGTGCCACTACTTATATTGGCATGGGGCGGGCATGTTGAGGGCATGTGAATTGGTACGGTTCAGAAGGGGGGGTCGCTCGCTCATCCTCACCCTCTTTCCTGACCTGCCAGGCTGTGTGCTTGGATAAGGGTCTGTATGGATTTTGTGGGGGACCCCCACGCAGTTTTTTCGGCATGGGGGTTCCCCTTAAAAACCATACCAGAGCGAAGGGCCTGGTATGCTCCTGGAGGGGGAACCCATGCAGGTTTTTTTTTTACCTAAAGATTCATACCAGACAGTGCCTGGTATTGTTGGGGATCAAAGTCAGATCCCTGTTTATTGAAGTTGGACGCATGTCGGACTTCAAGTCGCAGGGCAAAGTCGGGTCCACTGTTGTAGGACTGTCGTGTCTTACCAGTGTGAAAGGGGCCTTAAGAAGATGTTGTAACAGTATGGTGCCATGTGTTGGGCTACATGGTCACCACACGTACTCCTTAAAATGGCTATAAAGACAAAAAATTACCTACTTTTCAGGGGTGCCCCGCTGGCGCCCTCTACTTCTTCTCTTCTATGAGTGCCCCCATAGCAAGCCAGCTGCTAAGGTGTCACTCGTGCAGTCGAGCCCCTGAGCCTGGCTATGTGCATTCATAGATACACACAGCTCTGCTTGGCTCCGCACCGGCTCCATCCTCACAGGATTTGATTGACAGCAGCATGGCTCCCGCTGCTGCCTCTGTATCCTGTGAAAAGAGGAATAGAGAAGAGCACTGCTGCAGACGGGCTCAGCGCTTTATTGGGAAAAAACTCAGGTAAGTGTTTAGGGAGGTGGGAGGGATACAATTACTGGGACCTTTCCTACCTTAACCACTTGACCCCCGGACCATTATGCTGCCTAAGGACAAGAGGTCTTTTTCCAATTTGGCACTGCGTCGCTTTAACTGCTAATTGCGCGGTCATGCAATGCTGTACCCAAACGAAATTTGCATCCTTTTCTTCCCACAAATAGAGCTTTCTTTTGATTGTATTTGATCACCTCTGCGGTTTTTATTTTTTGCGCTATAAACGGAAAAAGACCGAAAATTTTGAAAAAAAATGATATTTTCTACTTTTTGTTATAAAAAAAATCCAATAAACTAAATTTTAGTCATACATTTAGGCCAAAATGTATTCGGCCACATGTCTTTGGTAAAAAAAATGTCAATAAGCGTATATTTATTGGTTTGCGCAAAAGTTATAGCGTCTACAAACTAGGGTACATTTTCTGTAATTTACACAGCTTTTAGTTTATGACTGCCTATGTCATTTCTTGAGGTGCTAAAATGGCAGGGCAGTACAAACCCCCCCCAAATGACCCCATTTTGGAAAGTAGACACCCCAAGGAAATTGCTGAGAGGCATGTTGAACCCATTGAATATTTATTTTTTTTGTCCCAAGTGATTGAAAAATGACAAAAAAAAAAAAATATTTACAAAAAGTTGTCACTAAATGATATATTGCTCACACAGGCCATGGGCCTATGTGGAATTGCACCCCAAAATACATTCAGCTGCTTCTCCTGAGTATGGGGATATCACATGTGTGGGACTTTTTGGGAGCCTAGCCGCGTACGGGGCCCCGAAAACCAATCACCGCCTTCAGGATTTCTAAGGGTGTAAATTTTTGATTTCACTCTTCACTGCCTATCACAGTTTCGGAGGCCATGGAATGCCCAGGTGGCACAAAACCCCCCAAAATGACCCAATTTTGGAAAGTAGACACCCCAAGCTATTTGCTGAGAGGCATATTGAGTCCATGGAATATTTTATATTTTGACACAAGTTGCGGGAAAGTGACACTTTTTTTTTTTTTTCATAAAGTTGTCACTAAATGATATATTGCTCACACAGGCCATGGGCATATGTGGAATTGCACCCCAAAATACATTTAGCTGCTTCTCCTGAGTATGGGGATACCACATGTGTGGGACTTTTTGGGAGCCTAGCCGCGTACGGGACCCCGAAAACCAATCACTGCCTTCAGGATTTCTAAGGGTGAAAATTTTTGATTTCACTCTTTACTGCCTATCACAGTTTCGGAGGCCATGGAATGCCCAGGTGGCACAAACCCCCCCAAATGACCCCATTTTGGAAAGTAGACACCCCAAGCTATTTGCTGAGAGGCATGGTGAGTATTTTGCAGCTCTCATTTGTTTTTAAAAATGAAGAAACACAAGAAAAAACATTTTTTTTTTCTTTTTTCAATTTTCAAAACTTTGTGACAAAAAGTGAGGTCTGCAAAATACTCACTATACCTCTCAGCAAATAGCTTGGGGTGTCTACTTTCCAAAATGGGGTCATTTGGGGGGGTTTTGTGCCACCTGGGCATTCCATGGCCTCCGAAACTGTGATAGGCAGTGAAGAGTGAAATCAAAAATTCACGCCCTTAGAAAGCCTGAAGGCGGTGCTTGGTTTTCGGGGTCCCGTACGCGGCTAGGCTCCCAAAAAGTCTCACACATGTGGTATCCCCGTACTCAGGAGAAGCAGCAGAATGTATTTTGGGGTGTAATTTCACATATGTCCATGGCATGTTTGAGCAATATATCATTTAGTGACAACTTTGTGCAAAAAAAAAAAAAAAAAAAAATTTGTCTCTTTCCCGCAACTTGTGTCGCAATATAAAATATTCCATGGACTCGACATGCCTCTCAGCAAATAGCTTGGGGTGTCTACTTTCCAAAATGGGGTCATTTGGGGGGGTTTTGAACGGTCCTGGCATTTTATGCACAACATTTAGAAGCTTATGTCACACATCACCCACTCTTCTAACCACTTGAAGACAAAGCCCTTTCTGACACTTATTGTTTACATGAAAAAGTTATTTTTTTTTGCAAAAAAATTACTTTGAACCCCCAAACATTATATATTTTTTTAAAGCAAATGCCCTACAGATTAAAATGGTGGGTGTTTCATTTTTTTTTTTCACACAGTAATTGCGCAGCGATTTTTCAAACGCATTTTTTGGGGAAAAAACACACTTTTTTAAATTTTAATGCACTAAAACACACTATATTGCCCAAATGTTTGATGAAATAAAAAAGATGATCTTAGGCCGAGTACATGGATACCAAACATGACATGCTTTAAAATTGCGCACAAACGTGCAGTGGCAACAAAATAAATACATGTTTAAAAGCCTTTAAAAGCCTTTACAGGTTACCACTTTAGATTTACAGAGGAGGTCTACTGGAAAAATTACTGCACTCGATCTGGCCTTCGCGATGATACCTCACATGCATGGTGCAATTGCTGTTTACGTTTGATGACAGACCGCCGCTTGCGTTCGCCTTAGCGCGAGAGCAGGGGGCGACAGGGGTGCTTTTTTTTTTTTTTTTTCTTCATTATTTTTTTGCTTTTTTAGTCTTACTTTTAAACTGTTCCTTTCATATTTTTTTTTTTAATCATTTTTATTGTTATCTCGGGGAATGTAAATATCCCCTATGATAGCAATAGGTAGTGACAGGTACTCTTTTTTGAAAAAATTGGGGTCTATTAGACCCTAGATCTCTCCTCTGCCCTCAAAGCATCTGACCACACCAAGATCGGTGTGATAAAACGCTTCCCCAATTTCCCAATGGCGCTATTTACATCCGGCGAAATCTAAGTCATGAAATGCTCGTAGCTTCCGGTTTCTTAGGCCATAGAGATGTTTGGAGCCACTCTGGTCTCTGATCAGCTCTATGGTCAGCTGGCTGAATCACCGGCTGCATTCTCAGGTTCCCTGTTGAGACAGGAGAGCCAGAGAAAAACACGAAAGACGGTGGGGGGGGGGCATTCCCTCCCACGGCTTGTAAAAGCAGTCTAGAGGCTAATTAGCCGCTAGGATTGCTTTTACATGAAAGCCGACCGCTGGCTGAAAAGAATGATACCAAGATGATACCTAAACCTGCAGGCATCATTCTGGTATAACCACTCAAAGTCGTGAATGGCGTACCTGAAGACAAAAAAATGGTTAACAATGGTTAACAATAAAGCACAGTAAACAGTAAAGTATAAATAATTACATACCTGAAAAACAAACATGATAAAACATAATAACAATAACAATAAAACATTGCAGAATAGAATACAGTAAAAAAGAGCAGAACAATAGAGAGAGAGAATAGAGAGAGAGAGAACAATAAAACGACAACTATTTTTTTTTATTTTATATATTTTTTTTTTTACACTTTTTTTGTAACTAACTTTTATAACTGTAACCGGTTCCAGGTTCGGGTCTCTCAAAATGCGATGGCATCTCGGGAGACCCTGTGAAAGTGTGCCTAGTCTGTGCAATGCTGTACCCCACGCTAATACTCAACTAGTGAATGGTAGCGTTCAAAACATTCACCAATGCAAAGACCAGGATTGTCAGGACAGGAGGGACAATAATAGCGGGTGTCATGCCTATATCTGCACTTGCTGCAGACACAACATCTTTTTTGGGGGGTTCGCTGGGTAGGGGTACTCGGGAGGACATAAAAATGCCTCTCATGCAGCTGACTGCATTTGGTTGGGGATGTGAATGGGGGAAGTACGGGCGCTGCAGAAGCGGTGGGTTCCCAATTAGGATTGGCGAATGCAGCAGGAAGGGCACTATGGGCACGACGGGCCTGTGTTTGTCTTTTTGGTGGCAGCGGGACACTACTTGTGCTTGCCACCTCACCAGCTTGAACTGCACTTATGGGACTCGCCACGTCACCAAGTGTTACTGCAGTGCTGGTTTGACTATGACCGGGGTGTACTACGCCGCTGGTGCTTGCCAGTTCCCCAAAACGCTACCAAAAAAACTGTTAGCGATCGCAGGGATCAGGCCTGACTCTGCGAACGCTGCAGTTATGCGTTTAGTGTTTTGTAAGTGTCAGTGATCGATCGATACTGCACTTGGGTGGGCTGGGCCGGGCCGGGCGGAGGGGCAAAACGCAGGTGCTAGCAGGTATCTGGGCTGATCCCGCTAACACTGCGTTTTTGGGAACCCTAAACTGCTGGTGACGCTAGTATAGATCTGATCAGATCAGATATTGATGCGATCAGATACTATACCACTAAGGGAGGTGTACGGTGCGTGCGTGGGTGTTAGCGGTACTGGCGCTAACCTGACGCTGCCTGGGGCTGGTGCTTGCCAGTTCACCAAAATGCTACCAAAAAAACTGTTAGCAATTGCAGGGATCAGGCCTGACTATGCGAACGCTGCAGTTATGCGTTTAGTGTTTTGTAAGTGACAGTGATCGATCGATACTGCACTTGGGTGGGCTGGGCGGAGGCGCAAAACGCAGGTGCTCGCGGGTATCTGGGCTGATCCCGCTAACACTGCGTTTTTGGGAACCCTAAACTGCTGGTGACGCTAGTATAGATCTGATCGGATCAGATATTGATGCAATCAGATACTATACCACTAAGGGAGGCACATGCTGCGTGCGTGGGTGTTAGCGGTACTGGCGCTAATCTGACGCTGCCTGGGGCGACGCATATCACCGCCGGGCGATCAGGGGGCTAAACCTTTATTCGGTAATAAACGGCGGGTGCCCTGACACTATAAAAAATAAACAAACTAACCAGCGTCAACCGTAACGGTTATACGGTGATCAGTGGTGAAAGGGTTAACTAGGGGGCAATCAAGGGGTTAAAACATTTATTAGATAGTATATGGGGGTCCCTGACGCTATAAAACGCTGACGGCGAACCTAAATATTTACCTCACTAACTAGCGTCACCAGCGACACTAATACAGCGATCAGAAAAATGATCGCTTAGCGACACTGGTGACAGGGGGTGATCAAGGGGTTAAAACTTTATTAGGGGGGGTTAGGGGGGTACCCTAGACCTACAGGGGGGTAACAGTAACTGTGCTAACACAGTAACTGTCACAAACTGACACCTAGCAGTAATCAGAAAAAAAAAAAAAAAAACTGCTGGTGTCAGTTTGTGACAGGGGGTGGGGTGATCGGGGGGGGGATCGGGGTGTAATGTGTGCCTGGCATGTTCTACTGTGTGTGTGTGTGTTGGTGCACTCACTCACATGCCGTCTCTCCTCGGGCCGGAACGGAAACTACCGACCCGAGGGGAGATGACATCACTTCCTTTGCTGCTGTTTAGCATACAGCAGCAAAGGAGTGTTCCCATTGGCCGGCGGCGATCGCGAGGGGGGGGCCATGAACGGATGGCCTCCCCCTCGTCTCCGATCGCCGGGGAACAAAACGGGACCGCCTCGGGCGGCGGGGGGGGGGTCCGATCGGACCCCCCACCCGCGGGAGGCAAATCACGTACATGTACGTGATTTTGCCTGCCCGTGCCGCCTTGCCGACGTACATCGGCGTGAGGCGGTCCTTAAGTGGTTAATGCAGAGAAAAAGGTAAAACATGTCTTGACTTTAGAATCACTTTAACCAATTCTCCCATGACATTCATGAGAGTGGTTTCCCCTAAACACCCTGAGATACTTTGGGCATGGGGCTCCATGGTGTACCCAGAGACTCTGGAAGCTTCCATTGCTTGCTTCTTTATGTGAGCCCACCTGACCAGGTTTGACTAGAATTCTACATACAGTACCTGCTACAGGCTTTATAGCAATGACTCTCTACAGCCCACACTGACACAAATTTGTTACCAAGAGTCATTCCCAACAGAGGTTAGAAGAATCTAGAAGTAGAAGGCCTTTTTCAATACTTTACTGAAAAATCTGTTAAATCCATATACTGTATACACAATTCATCCTGGTACTAAGTGATGGCACATTGCTCAGTTACCCAGTGTTCTGCATCCCTATGGAGGGGATGTGTGTTATCCAAAAAGTCCTGCTCCTTTCTTCACATGCTTGGACCAGTTCCCATAATGAACCCCTGGTGGCTCCCTGATAAAACTATGTATATCCTAGCCCTCCACCTACTGTGCCCCACTACTGGAAGAGGCACCACTTCCATTAACTGTAAGTGATCTCTACCTATTACTGGTATTCTGCCTATGGGGGCTTCTACATTGTGCACATCTGTGCACTTGCCTTACAACAACACAAGTTCATAATTTGAGATTTGACAAAAGGAGGTTTAATCTCAAATTGTGTAAGGGCAGAGGCGGCTCTCTAATTAGGCAAATTAGGTGATCGCCTAAGGCCCCGCAGTCAGAGGGGCCTCGCGGTCGACTAATCTGCCTGTGATCAATCACTGATGCTGTCAAGGTCTCATCCCGGTCCGGTGGTAGTGCGGGGAGCGGGACAGTAGAGGCCTCTAGGTGGCGGCAGCGGCTGGATGATAGCACCCGGCTCCAAGGCATGCGGGCGGCATGTCCATGTGGGACCTGCAGCTGAGCTGCTCCTTCTGCCTGTGCCGCTCACCCGACCTCTCCGCACCTGCCTCCTATTTGGTTCTGCAGTCGGGGCCGGGGGGGGGGGGGGGGTCGCTGAAGCTATCCAGCTGAGCTGCAGTGCCCCATGATTGTGAGGAGGAAGGAGCTCTTATGCTGCCTGGCCGACCGGAGAGAAGATGAGTGTCCGTGCAGCCTCCCTGTGTGTCTGAATAGGAGGAGCGGTGGGGAGACTGCACATAGTGGAATTGATTTTTCCATATTCCTCCATGCAGCCGCTGAATGTCTGCAGGAAGGAGAGGGGGAGAAGTGATCATTCAGCGGCTGCATGGAGTAATATGGAAAAATCAATTCCACTATGTGCAGTCTCTCCACCGCTCCTCCTATCAAACTTTTTCTGCATCCCTGTGCTCTCTGGCCCCTCCGTGCACTCCCTGGCTCCGCCCCTTTTGCTCTCCAGCCCATCCTTGTCCTCCCTGGCTCCACCCCCATTTGTCAGCACGCCCCTACTCTCCACTCCAATTCTTTCTCCCCCCATGGCTCTCCAGCACCAACCCCTCCAGTGCTCTCCACCTTTCCCAGCACTCTCTGCCCCCACCCCCCAGCACTCTCCGCCCCCCACCCTCCAGCACTCTCTGCCCCCCCACCCTCCAGCACTCTCCGCCCCCCACCCACCAGCACTCTCCGCTCCCAGCACTCTCCGCCCCCCAGCACTCCCCCCCACCCTCCAGCACTCTCCGCCTCCACCCCCAGCACTCTCCGGCCCCCACCCCCCAGCACTCTCCACCCCCCACCCTCCAGCACTCTCCGGCCCCCACCCCCCAGCACTCTCCGCCCCCCACCCTCCAGCACTCTCTGCCTCCACCCCCAGCTCTCTCTGCCCCCACCCCCAGCTCTCTCTGCCCCCACCCCCAGCACTCTCCGCCCCCCACCCTCCAGCACTCTCCGCCCCCACCCCCCAGCACTCTCCACGCCCCACCCCCCAGCACTCTCCACCCCCCACCCCCAGCACTCTCCGGCCCCCACCCCCCAGCACTCTCCGCCCCCCGCCCTCCAGCCCTCTCCGCCCCCAGCACTCTCCAGCTCCTCCCTGCTCTTTGCCCCCCCAGTGCCTTCACAGACTGGGACATGGGGCACAGGAGGGGCTGCAGACAGGGACAGGGCTAGAGATCTCCCTCAACCCTCTTTCTCACCTCCTCTCTCTCTCTTACCCCCCTGTCACTCCCCCTCTCTCTTTCTCTCTCCTCCCCCCTCTTTCTCTTGCCCCCTCTCTCTCTCCCCTACCCCCTCTCCCCCCCCTCTCTCTCCCCCTCTCCCTCCACACTCCTCTCCGGCTCTCTCCCCCCTCTCACTCTTTCTCTCTCTCCCTCTCTCTCCCCTCCCCCCTCTCTCTCTCCCCCCTCTCTCTCTCCCCCCTCTCTCTCTCCCCCCTCTCTCTCTCCCCCCTCTCTCTCTCCCCCTCTCTCTCTTTCCCCCTCTCCTCCCTCTCGCTCTCTCTCCCTCTCTTCCCCCCTCTATCCCTCTTACCTCTGCCCTCTCCTCCCCTCTCTCTCCCCCCCTCTCTCTCTCTCCCACCTCTCTCTCTCTCCCCCCTCTTTCTCTCTCCCCCCTCTATGTCTCCCTCTCTCTCTCCCTCCCCCTCTCTCCTTCTCTCCCTATCTCTCTATCCCCCCCCTTTCTCTCTGCCCCCCCCTCTCTGTCTCTCTTCCCCCCTCTCTCTCTCTCCTCTTTCTCTCTCCCTCCTCTCTCTCCCCCTCTCTCTCTCTCTCTCCCCCTCTCTCGCCCCCTCTCTCTCTCCCCTCTCTCTCCCCCTCCCCCTCTCTCCTTCTCTTTCCCCCTCTCTCCCCCCCCTTTCTCTCTGCCCCCCCCTCTCCCCCCCCTCTGTCTCTCCCCCCCTCTCTGTCTCTCTCCCCCCCTCTCTGTCTCCACCTCTCTCTCTCCCCCCCTTTTGCGCACCCTTTCTCTACCCCTCTCTCTCAACCCCCTCTCGCTCACCTTCTCTCTCCCCCCTCTCTCTCCCCCTCTCTCTCTCTCTCCCCCTCTCTCACAATGTCTTGCTCCCCCTCCTCCTCTCCCCCTCCCTCTCTCCCCCTCTCTCTCTCCCCCTCTTTCTTTCTCCCCCTCTTTCTCCCTCCCCCTCTCTCTCTCACTCTCCCCTATTGCTCACATTCTCTTGCCCCCTTTTTCCCTCTCTCTTCCCCTCCCTCTCTCTTCCCCTCTCTCTATCTTCCCCTCTCTCTCTTCCCCTCTTTCTCTCTCCCTCCCTTTCCCTCCCCCTTTCTCTCTCCCCCTACGCTGTGCTGAGATCCCCCCACTCTACTTCCTCTGTGGATGTGGAATCAGTGACATCCCCTCCCCATTCTCCCAAGACACGGGAAATTCTTAGAGGGGTTGCCACCTTGCTGGGCCCCAGATGTTTCATTGGCTGCATATGTCTGATGGGTGAGTAGGGTGCCCTGGAAGTGGTGCTGTCCATCTTTTTGCAGCCATTTTTATTGCTTGAATTTTTTTTTCCCATTATGGGCATGATTGTGGTTTTGGAAAGCGCACCAAAGATGCAGCATGCAGGAGAATCGGTGCGTTCTGAAACTGCAGTAAATTCACAGGACCTCATGGAAGTCTACAGGAAAGCGCAGCTAACCTGCATGAAAACTGTGGGTTAGCTGCCTTATAGGCCGTACACACGATCCAAAATTCGGACGAAAAATACAGATTTCGAAGTGATCATACGATAATCGGATTGTTAGTGCAGAGCTTTTGAGAGACGATCATGACAATTCATCCAATATTTTACGATCAGACAAGCACGAAAATTTTCCTTTTCATTTTCGTTTAGTCAGTACAGTTGTCGTCTGAAAATACAATACAAATACATTACAACACATGACATCACTTCTGATTTTTTTTTCTGTCATACGAGAATTTATGTCCCTTTAGTAACCTATTCAATTACTACTTGTGACTATTAAGTGAAAAAAAGTCGGACGACCTGTTGTCCGATTTTCAGATCGAAAAAATGCCTGTAATCTGCCCGAAAGAAGCTCATGTTCTTTTTTGAGCTTAGGGCGTTTTTCAGGCGTTTGCTTCAGGTGACAAAACGCTCAGATGTGAACAGGTGCCATTGAAATGAATGGGATTTTGCTTGTTGGGCGTTTTTCAGGCATTTTTTGGGCGTTTTACGAGCTGAAAAAGATCAGGTGTGAATGCAGCCTTAAGGCCTGTACACACGGTCAGAAAATCTGAAGATAAACTTCGTCCGATGAATAATCTGCCGATTTTCTGATCATTAGTATGCTGCTTTTGACAGCCAATTACGAATTTTCGGCAGACAAAAACTGGATGTGCAGGCTTGAAAATTTTTGATGTGACCACAACGTCCGATTTTGTTTTCATTAGTACGGTTTTCTGACAAAAAAAAAATCTGAAGAGCAAGACTAGGCATGCTCAGAAATGAAAGAACACATACAAAACAATTGAACACATTACGTCACTTCTGACGTTGAATTCTGTCATCCGAAAATTTTCTGATGGTGAGTACCCTCTTCACTTTCGATTTGAGACTAGCATCCAACAAAAAACTGACGAAAATTTGTCCAATAATCTGCTTGCGTGTACAAGGCTTTAAGGCTTGCCATAAACCCCCCTGCTGTCAGAACACATAGATCAGCAGCTGCAGCTAATCAGCTGTTGTCACTGATCGGCAAATGTTTTCTAGCATGTCCCTTCAACAGAGGTCAATTAAAGCGGAGGCTTGCTGAAAAAAAAATTAAAAGCCAGCAGCTACAAATACTGCTGCTGCTGACTTTTAATACATGGACACTTACCTGTCCAGGGAGCCCGCGGTGTCGGCAGCCGAAGCTGATCCGTCCTTCGGCTCTCGGCTGCTGCCGCTGCCATCCTCGGTAAGGGAATAAGGAAGTGAAGTCGTGCGGCTTCACTTCCTGGTTCCCTACTGCGCATGCGCGAGCCGCGCGTCCTCACAGGTCCCTGCTGTATTCTGTGTCTCACAGAATACAGCGGGGGAGGACGGGGTAGGCGGCGGAAGTGGCGTAGGTCACTGCAATCACCGCGGTGATCTATGCCAGGAAGTGGGAGCAAATACCTGTATTAGACAGGCATCTGCTCCCTCCTCCCCCCTGAAAGGTGCCAAATGTGACACCGGAGGTAGAGTTGCCACCTCATCCCTTTAAACCCGAACACATATGAATTACACAGGTTCTGAGGCTAATTAAATGCAGGTAAGGCACCATGTGAGTTTAATTACCACCTTAATCAGCCACAGAACCTGTGTAATTAATATGTGTTCGGGTTTAAAGGGATGAGGTGGCAACCATAAAGCCTGAGTGCTTTTACACTGGAGCGGTGCGCTGGCAGGACGCTAAAAAAAAGTCCTGCAAGCGGCATCCTTGAGGCGCTGTAGGAGCAGTGTATACACCGCTCCTACAGCGCCCCTGCCCATTGAAATCAATGGGCGGCGCCGCCAAAGCACTGGCAAAAAAAAACGCTGCAGCGGCGCTTTGAACCCTTTTTCGGCCATTAGCGGGGGTTAAAAGCGCCCCGCTAGTGGCCGAAAAGCGCCACAAACATGACAGTAAAGCCCCAGTGTGAAAGTGCTCTTATATCAGCATATAGTGCAATGTGCAATATGCATGATATCAGGGAAACGCATGACCACACCAGCACATACTGAAACACAAGAGACTGCTATTTTTTACAGAAATCTACTTTAATAAATCTATATATGCAACAATAATTTAAGGCCTGGTTTACATTAGTGTGATGTGATTTTAATCCAAATAGAGGTGCGATCACGTAGTGTGACTTGTTTGTGATTTAGAGGCGATTTGCAATTTTATGGCTGTGCATTTTTGTACTACTACTACTGCTACTACTACTCCTACTACTGCTGCTGCTACTACTACTACTTCTAATACTTTTTTGGGGGGACCAAGGATTTCCCTGGGAGGAGATTTGAGAATTTAAAAACATTAAATCGCTTTTCAAATCACATTAGAATTATATATACATTTGATTTCTGTGCATTTCTATTGAGGTTTTTGGGGCCAAAATCACGCTGAAATCGCACCAAAGTAGTGTTTTTCAAAATTGCACCATGCTCAGTTGCATTGATGTGAATGGTCACTATTGAAAACAATGTGATTTCCATTGTCATGCTATTCTGCGCAACTTAAGTCACATCTGTGCACTAGTGTGAACCAGGCCTTAAAGGGTAACATAATGAATGCATCCATTTAGGGGAAAAAAGGCTGATGCTAGATCCATTTATTTGGAAAGCAGAATAATAACCTTGTGCTCCCTCTAGTGGCTAATCTACAAATCTCAACAATAAATTACTGTTACAAAATGGTAAGCAATCTGTAGATCTCTAGCTGCAGTAAAACCATACATACCATGATCAGGCCCTGCTGTCATGGCAAGGTATATAATTAGCAAGCAACTAATGTGGTCATTGGGTCAGGCTCACCCCCTCCTGCCTTAGTAGTACTTGTTTAAGCCACCAATCATAGTTATGGGAACTTGCAGTTAAATCTGAACTCCAAGATAAACAAATATTGTCTAAATATAAGAGCTATGTGTATTTGTACTTGAATCTTGGCACACTTTTCTTCCAGCTATGTGTATTTCTTCCAGCTATGTGTTGTAATCCACCTATGAAACTAAGTCCATTTACATCAGCCTGCCCATAGAGCTGCATGGAGCTTCCGATCAGGTCTGCCTAAAAAAAGCGGACAGACGGACCTGATCCGAAAGCCTGTGTGAAAAGGCCCTTAACATAGCTTTACTTTGCCATTAAAGATGGCCAAACAATGATGGAACAAAAGAAATCTAACAGATTCTTCCATTCACACTAAACAGCGTTGTGGGTGGAGGAATCTCCTGCTGTGGTTATCGTGTTCAGTGCATGCATCTGATTGGATGCAACCATTGTTTGGCTGACAATTTTCCAACCGGCTTCTTTGATTTTTAATTACAGGATGTCTGACAGAGTGGTGCCAATAGGGCTACCCACTGGCCAGTTCCTAATGAAAATTTGCTGCCTTTGAAAGTACAGATTAGGCTCTTTACACACGGGCAGATTCTGTTCAGATCAGCAGGGGATCCATTTACGAGTCTCCCCTACTGATTGGAGCAGAGTGGGTGGATGACACTTCAGTATCTGCAGAGCGGACGTGGACAGAGCCCGCTCTGGTCTATGGGCAGCCGACAGGAGGTAGACGTGTGTAAACACGAGTCCGTTTACACCTGCCTGTCCATCAGGATGCATGGACCTTCCGATCAGATCTGCCTGGAAAACTGACAGAACAGATCGTATTGCTCATGTGAAAGGGGGCCCTAAAATATACAGCCATTTTTGCTAGGATTAGCTAAAATGTTACATTGAAATAATGTTTCCATGCTATTCACCGTTTTGTTATTTTGATATCTGGTGTTTGTAATCATTTACTACAAATTCTTCATGTGCACATTTGTACAATTTGACATTGTATCATTTTGAGGCTAAGACAATTCTGGATACTGAGACGCTATGTAGCAGTACCTGTAATGGGTACCTTTTTTTATCATTGCTATGTATATTTGAACCGGCTTGCTCCAGAAGGACCCTACTTATCTTTCTCTACCGTGCATGACCCTGGCTTCTTCCTGACTACTCTTCTGCATACTCCATGGCTTGTCTGCCTGTGTATGACTTTGGCTCCCATCCTCGCAATGCCACTTCAGTCCAGGCTTGCCAGCCTGTTCCTGCTTCTTCCTTGGGTGCCACCTTGCCCGTGGTCACTGCCCTGGTTCTGCTACACACCTGGGACTATGGAGGTCCTGCCATCTGCCCTGACAGACCAGCTCACAGCTAATCATTTCCTCTGTGCTGCAAGCCGCTCCCAGCAGATCTAACTATGTAAACAGCACCCATGCTTCTTTGAGTCTAGCACTCCCTGTTCTCACCTTCAGGGGTGCTTGGCACTTAGCCGCAAGGGAAGCCCTCTAGTCAAATGGCCCTCAGATCAGGTACGTGACACAGGCTTTGTTAGGTCAAATATAGGATACTTCATCTTTAGGGTAAAGCAAACACAATGCATGAGAATCCCAGGTGGAAGCAAGCAAGACTACACAGGAAAAATGAAAAGATTTTTATTAAACAGACAACCATAAAGTCTTGAACGCAAGCGACCCTAAATTATCAGGATCTACTGCACAAAATAATGGGCATTATGATTATTGAAAAGTGATTGATATTCTTCAGTACCTACATGACAAACTCCTGAAAGTTTGGATAGTCTGTAAGTGCCCAGTTGGATTTTTACACCCACTTATGGCCCTACAAAGCTACAGCTGGGTCTGAGACATTGGTGCAGGGAGAGGTGGGGATGACCACCACTTCCTTTTTGCTTAATAAAAAAAAAAAACTGAAAAAAAAAGAATATATATATATATATATATATATATATATATATACATAAAGTATCTTACAAAAGTGAGTACACCCCTCATATTTTTGTAAATATTTTATTATATCTTTTCATGTGCCAACACTGAAGAAATGACAGTTTGCTACAATGTAAAGTAGTGAGTGTACAGCTTGTATAACAGTGTAAATTTGCTGTCCCCTCAAAATAACTCAACACTCAGCCATTAATGTCTAAACTGCTGGCAACAAAAGTGAGTACACCCCCAAGTGAAAATGAAATGTCCAAATTGGGCCCAAAGTGTCAATATTTTGTGTGGCCACCATTATTTTTCAGCACTGCCTTAACCATCTTGGGCATGGAGTTTACCAGAACTTCTCAGGTTGCCACTGGAGTCCTCCATGACATCATGGAGCTGGTGGATGTTAGAGACCTTGCGCTCCTCCACCTTCCATTTGAGGATGCCCTACAGATGCTTAATAGGTTGTCAGTGATCGTCTTGGAGGTGTGTATGGGCTCATTATCATGTTGGAATACTGCCCTGTGGCCCAGTCTACGAATGGAGGGAATCATGCTCTGCTTCAGTATGTCACAGTACATGTTGGCATTCATGGTTCCTCAATGAACTGTAGCTCCCCAGTGCCATCAGCACTCATACAGCCCCAGACCATGACACTCCCACTACCATGCTTGACTGTAGGCAAGACACACTTGTCTTTGTACTCCTCACCTGGTTGCCGCCACACACGATTGGCACCATCTGAACCAAATAAGTTTATTTTGGTCTCATTAGACCACAGGACATGGTTCCAGTAAACCATGTCCTTAGTCTGCTTGTCTTAAGCAAAATGTTTGTGGGCTTTCTTGTGTATCATCGTTAGAAGAGACTTCCTTCTGGGACGACAGCCATGCAGACCAATTTTATGCAGTGTGCGGCGTATGGTCTAAGCACTGACAGGCTGACCGCCCACCCCTTCAACCTCTGCAGCAATGCCGGCAGCACTCATATGTCTATTTACCAAAGACAACCTCTGGATATGATGCTGAGCACGTGCACTCAACTTCTTTGGTCGACCACGGAGAGGCCTGTTCTGAGTGGAACTTGTCCTGTTAAACCTCTGTATGGTCTTGGCCACCATGCTGCAGCTCAGTTTTAGGGTCTTGGCAATCTTCTTATAGCCTAAGCCATCTTTATATAGAGCAACAATTTTTTTTTCAGATCCTCAGAGGTTCTGTGATATGAGGTGCCATGTTGAACTTCCATTGACCAGTATGAGAGAGTGAGAGCGATAACAGCAAATTTAACACACCTGCTCCCCATTCACACCCGAGACCTTGTAACACTAACGAGTCCCATGACACTGGGGAGGGAAAATGGCTAATTGGGCCCAATTTGGACATTTTTACTTAGGGGTGTACTCACTTTTGTTGACTGCAGTTTAGACATTAAAGGCTGTGTGTTGAGTTATTTTGAGGGGACAGAAAATTGACACTGTTATACTGTTTTAATACCATAAGACCTTTCTGATCTTATAGGTTTATTTATTGAGTGACTGTTTGTTTTTGAGTGTTTTTTATTGGTGTCTGAGACTTGCGCATTTTTTTTTTCCCAGTGGAAAGTTAATATACTAGAAGAAAAAATGCTTGATATGTGTTTTTTAGGTGTTTTTGTTGAAGTTTACTGATGACAAAAGCACTTGAAGCTTAAATCTCATGTACTTTTTGGAGATTTAAGCGATTCTACACGCTCAGGTGCGAATGGGGCCTAATACTAAACCGGCCGATGCCGCCCAACTTTTGGCCCACGTGTACTAGGCTTTATTCTCAATCCACCATGAACCTAAAAAGCCTAAGACACTGAATAACAATTGATACTAGAATGAATGATAGAGCCCAGCAGGGCTCCATTGGATAGCACAAAGGGTGTTCTGCATGATTTTTCCCTCCCCTCTTCTGTTGCAGATTGCCAAAAGTGATTGCAGCTTGCAGTAGTGGCTTTTGGTGGGCTGAAGCAGTTCTGCACATAAAAGACGCAGGTTTTCCAGCTCTAGCAGTCACCTGAGAGAAGAATCACAGCAAGGGAGCGACAGTCTACAGCTTCCACCCACCCTCCCCTTCTCATATGTTTTTTCTTGCCATGGTTCTTTTTTTGGAATGTGTCATCTAGTTCAGTTCTGGATGGACTATGTGATGGTAACATCAAAATAAATAAGATTTATGCTTGGGATGTGCCCTTACTACAGAACTAAACCTATTGTGCTGTGTGTTTTTTTTCATTTTGGGTTACCCCTTAAAAATGCTGTGGCCATTATAGTCCATTAAGTTTATTTTTGAGTGCTGTACCATGTTTCTCTCTGTGATTGTATCAATTTGGTATGCTGTATAAGCAACCATGACACTTTTAGGGTATTCCTGCTCTTTCATACACTTGCTAGCAATGTATCTCTTAAAAAATAAAAGTCTGCTCCCAAATTACACACTTCCTGAACTCCCTGAAAAGTACTGGTGACTTAACCTCCTCAACCCCCATGGAATATTTGTGTAGGTCAGTGGATAAACACACGGGCCACATATTTATGATATATGCTATGCTATGCTATACGAAGGATCCACTAAATTACCTTACATGGTACGTTGGGATCTATGGGAAGAGTTAGAAGCAGCGGAATGGAGGAAACTGGCCCAATTCAATTCTAAATCTTACATTAATACCTCCCTGATTGAGGCGAACTCTAAAGTTTTCCTGCTATGGTATCTATTTCCAGTAAGACTGGCGTCAGCAGTCCAGGGGACCTCCTCCAGGTGTTTTCGCAGTTGTGGCCAGGAGGGTACCGTCCTCCAAACATGGTGGACGTGTAGCAAAGTTAGGCGGTTCTGGATTCGCATATATCATTTTATCTATTCCCTCACCCAAGTAAACCTTACAAAGTCTCCACAGCAGGCTCTTCTGGGGAAGCTGGCGGAGGGGACACCGGGACATGTGAGACGACTAATTGCATTCATCTTTACGGCAGCTAGGATATTCATAGCGAGATCCTGGAGGTCGCCTATAATACCCTTTGATCTTTTGAAGGCAAAATTGACATGGATCATGATCAATGAACGTATGGTGGTTATCCACCGGGACAAGTTTGCCCACTTTGAGAAAACATGGACTCCATGGATAAAATACCTGTCAGAATCCATCTGATCTGGAGGGAGAGACACTAGCACCCTGTATAGCAGGGCCATAGCCTGGCACATAGACACTACCACTTTCTTCCTGTCTTTTCCCATCTCCTTCTCTATGGGTTTTTCTCTTATCTTACCCAATTCTTCCCCCTTCCCCCTCTGTTTTTTTTTCTTCTCCCACTCATCTTTCCTTCTCCATTCTTTCTACAAGATGGATTAACCTTTAACCCATTGTTGGTCCGGAGCAACTTGGTCAATAAATATAAAGTGGAAGGGCTCGCATGAGTCCAAGTAAGGGAACAGGCAGCAGTTAACCACATGCCGACCAGCGCACGACGACATACGTCGGCACAATGGCACGGCTGGGCAAATGGGTGTACAAGTACGTACCCTTTAAATTGCGGAATTGTGGGTGCACACACGCCGCCGGCGGGGTGCACACGCACCTGTTGTGTACTCCGTGACCGTGGGTCCCGCAGACTCGCTGTCCGCCAGGGGCCCGTGATCGTGTCATGGAGCAGCAGAACGGAGAGGTGCCTATGTAAACAAGGCATTTCCCTGTTCTGCCTAGCAAAATCACAGAGATTTACTGCTCCCTATCATCGGGAGCAGTGATCTCAGTCATGTTCTAGTGAGGCAATCCCCCCCACAGTTAGAATCACTCCCTAGGACACACTTAACATCTTGATCGCCCCATAGTGTTTAACCCCTTCCCTGCCAGTGTCATTTACACAGTAATCAGTGCATTTTTATAGCACTGATCACTGTATAAATGACTATGGTCCCAAAATAGTGTCAAAAGTGTCCAATGTGTCCGCCATAAATGTCACAGTCACGATAAAAATTGCAGATGGCCGCCATTGTTAATAAAAAAAAATAAATAATAAAAAAGCCATAATCTACCCCCTATTTTGTAGACGCTATAACTTTTGCACAAACCAATCAATATACGCTTATTGCGATTTTTTTTTTTTACCAAAAATATGTAGAAAAATACATATCGGCCTAAACTTAGTTTTTTTATATATTTTTTGGGGGATATTTATTATAGCAAAAAGTAAAAAATATTGCTTTTTTTTCAAAATTGTCGCTGTTTTTTTGCTTATAGCGAAAAAAATAAAAAACGCAGAGGTGATCAAATATCACCAAAAGAAAGCTCTATTTGTGGGAAAAAAAGGACGTCAATTATGTATGGGTGCAACGTCACACGACCGTGCAATTGTCAGTTAAAGTGACTCGGTGCCTTATCGCAAAAAGTGCTCTGGTCAGGAAGGGGGTAAATCCTTCCGGGGCTGAAGTGGTTAATATGTTCAAAGTTAAGCACAGAATGCCCTGTGCATATTATTTCTTCACACTTACTTTATTTATTATTATGCAATAGCTCCCCCTGTTGGGGGTGATGCAAATGATACCCAGGTTCACGGTCTACTGTTCGAATTTTACATCTATAGTAACCTGACTACCCGACCAATGAGTGGGAAGCCACTCATGGGCCCGAGAGATATTGGACTGTTTGACTTTGTCATTCTTTTTCTTCAATGCACCCAGTTCCTTAATATGTTGGGCCAAAGTGGGCTTTCCATAATGTATTACACTTGTGTTAATGGTAAAAATTACCAATAAAAACTATTGAAACAAAAAATAAAAAAATACAAATAAATACAAATAAAAGTCTTGTGAAAGAAAAAGAAAATGTATTAAAAGTAGGTAATGACTTAGGAGTTGATTTACTAAAACTGGAGAGTGCAAAAATCATGGTGCAGCTCTGCATGGTAGCCAATCAGCTACTAACTTCTGCTTGCTCAATTAAGCTTTGACAAAACAACCTGAAAGCTGATTGAATTATATGTAGAGCTGCACCAGATTTTGAACTCTCCAGTTTTAGTAAATCAACTCAACTAAAGTATTTTCTTGAATTGTCTCCGTGTCCTTTAAACAAGGGATAAGATGGAGGGTAGGTAAGCTAAGCTAAGCTAAGGATTATGGTTTCTACTGTCAACTAGCACCTTGGTCACTGTAACTAAGAAACGTACCTAACGGGCACTTGTGTCATTAAATTCTTGTATTGGGAGTGTAGATTATTCTGTTTGTTTATACCCAACTGTTAACTGAGTGCAAGAGTAGACATTGAACTGTTTTTTATTGAAGCAAAGTTAAGATGTCCTTCTTGCTTTGAAAGTTGGGAGGTGTGTTGTTTATTGTTAAGCAGGATAACGCATATTTGTACTGGAAGCAAACCTCTTGGAAATACTGGTACCACAGGCCTAGTTCACATTAATGGGTTTAGTCACCCAAAACTGATATTTTCATTAGGTGCATAAAATAGTTTTACAAGCAGTATTATCCTTCTCCACGCTTCAGTGCTTCCCCACGTGCCCTTTTCTGTGGTCAAGCGTCAGTTCTCTTCCAGGTTGACTGACACCCAGCAACATTCAACCCATGTCCTGTGAGCCCAGCGTGTCAAGGTCCTACCCCCTGGAGTTGTGTCATAAAGTCATTCTGGGCTCACAGGAAAATGCGCCATTGAGCCATGCAACTGCAATAACTTGTGCTGTTCTCTACAGCATCCTGGGTTATACAATAGGTAAAGGTTTTTATTTTTTTTTGTTTTGTTTAGGTTAAGGTCTAATAAGTTATTTTAAGTTTTAGAGTTAGGCTAGGTTCACACTAGCCCACATGGTTAAATACAATGTTTTACCATGTGGGCAAGTGTTATGCCCTGTACACACGATCAAACTTTCCGACGGAAAATGTGTGATCGGAGCTTGTTGTCGAAAATTCCGACCATGTGTAGGCTCCATCGGACAGTTTCCATCGGAATTTCCGTCGCACAAAATTTGAGCTCTGGTTCTCAAAATTTTCCGACAACAAAATCCGTTTGTGTAAATTCCGATTGTGTGTACACAATTCCGACGCACAAAGTGGCACGCATGCTCGGAATCAAGCAGAAGAGCTGCACTGGCTATTGAACTTCATTTTTCTCGGCTCGTCGTACGTGTTGTACGTCACCGCGTTCTTGACGTTCGGAATTTCTGACAAGATTTGCGTGATTGTGTGTATGCAAGACAAGTTTGAGCCAACATCTGTCGGAAAAAAAACATGGATTTTGTTGTCGGAATGTCCGATCATGTGTACGTGGCATTAGTGTTGGCTCCGGTAGGGAGCGGAGTGATTTCAGTGCATCACACAGCTCACTTCTGTTTTTTATCTTTTTTAAACCACTTGCCAACCGGGCCAATTCTGACTCTTCTCTTCTACATGTAAAAGTCTAAACTTCCTGACAGGCTCCAAGGCAGCATACGTGTGGGTTAGCCCCACCTCCATAACTACCCAATAGGACCCCTCTCCCATAAATCTTTGCTCTAGGCTGCTATCCATGTTCCTTTTTTGTCCTCCTCCGTAGGATCAGGTGTTGGTTCTCCTACCTGAAGATGACCTCCCTACGATCGAATCAGCCGAGTGCCAAGTTATGTTCCTCCGATAGGCCCTGACTGTTAAGCAGGGTATGGAGTGTACAGCAGAGTAGCGCTGAAGATTGGATTTGATCCATCTAATGTTGCCTAATGTTACCAGGTGACCATTATCTGCTACAAAGTCTGGTGTGTGTGTGTGGCGGTTCCCTCGGCTCAGGTGATCGTAGGTGAAGGGGTACGTTTTTTTATATATACACACATGGCAGCAGTATTTTTGTGTTGTTTGTAACTTTTTCCTGTGTTTTTCCCTCTCCACTGGTGTCCTAAGCTAGCGCTGATGCTTCCTACGTTCCAGCAGCCGGTCTCTCTATCACTTCCGGGTACTGGCGTGCGCTCTGCGCATGCGCCGACAGGATACGAAGATGAGGCTTGGTTCGTGCACGTCTGACGCCATCGATGACGTCATGGGCGCCACTTTCCACAAAAGCTGTGGAAAGCTTACAGAGCCCCGGGAATGATCGTGTGTGATACGGCGACCTCCCAGGGCAACTATCTTGGCGGTTCAAGGTAAGACAAGCTCTATTGCCTGGGGTATGAGGTCTTTGTCAGCCAGCTAATGTGTGAATCTGTCTCTGCAGTTCCCTATTGTGTTAAAACCATGGATTCCTCACTACCCCTTAGTGGCCAGCCCGCTTGTAACAGGTATGTTTGCAGTTATGCTTTTCTGCCTATACAAGGGAAGAGAGTAGGATTTTAGGACACTAGCTGATTTCTGTCTCTATTTTTTCTGTTTTTCTTTCCTCACAGCCCTTCTAGGTCTGATCCACAGCGCAGTTCCCATAGAGGAAGTGGGTCATCAAAATCACACCACCCGCAGTCTTCCTCCAGGTCTAGCCATCGTAGATCTCCTTCCAGATCTGAACAGTGCAGTAAAGATCCTCCCCACCCCCCTTCATCTCACTCTAGCAAGAGACCAGAAAAATCATGCTGGTGGTGCAGAATGCCTGTTCCAATAGACAAATCTCTGTGATCACTGCTTCTCTAAATCCGCAGATGAGAGGGATGGTGCAGACCAGCGTTTAGAATCTATGGTGAGGTGGGTTGTGAAAGAATCTCTACAGGAAAGAGAGGCTCAACAGCCCCGTGATTCCCTATCAGACCCATTATGCCCTCCAGTGGGAGAAGGTTTATTACACGAGACATGGGAATCTTCCCAGTCAAGTCGCCATTCTGCGCCTATTTCAGACAGCGAATCGGATCTGGAAGATCCTGGCATGGGGTTTGAATATGCTTTAGTCCCTTCCTTGGTAAAAGCAGTAAGAGAGGCTCTGAAGTGGGAAGACCCTGTTACTCCCCCCCCCCCCAAAAAGAGAACATTTTTCAAGCAGCTCAATAGGGAGCGACAATATTTAACTTTTCTCTCTGGGCTGAGTGACATCATATCTGATGAATGGAGCAAGATGGACAAAAAGAGTCTGCCTTTCTTGGGGAGGCCTCTATTGATGTCATCCACCTGATGTCCCGGGTTATGTTGGCGGCTGTTTCAGCGTGTCGTGCCTTATAGCTCCGTCCATGGTTGGCGGATCTGGCTTCCAAACAAGCTTGGTGCCAAATTCCCTTTGAGGGAACTTCACTATTTGGCAACAAACTTGATAGTGCCATAACCCGGGCCACAGGTGGTAAGTCTGGTTTCCTCCCTCAAAATCGATGCCTACAAAATCAGAAACACTTGTTTCCTAGAAGACAAATTTCTGATCGCTCTAGGGAAGCGTGCAGCTACAGGCCTGGTCGGGAGTTTTCAAGGTCCTGGAAATCCAGGCAGTCCTCTTTCAAAAAACCCACAAAAGGTGGTTCCTCTGGCAACCAGGACTCCACTAAGTCCTTTTTTAGATTGGTCCCACTCAGGCATGCAAGGTGGGGGCTCATCTTCTCCACTTCAGGCATATCTGGGCGGCCTCAATCCGAGATTACTGGACCGTCAAGATGGTCTCCTCTGGTCACAAATGGCTCTTCAACAACATCCCAAGACTCAGATTTGTTCCTACAACTCTTCCAGGTTCAGAAGAGAAAAAGCAGGTCCTGTTAACCTACGTGAATTTTTTATTGGATCAAGGCGCAGCCATCCCTGTTCCAGAAAAGAACGAGGCAAAGGCATGTATTCTCCTCTGTTCATGATACAAAAGAAAAACGGTACACGGAGACCAGTCATGGACTGGAAAAGTTCGAAATGGAATCCTTACTTACAATTCAACAGTCAGACTGGTTGATTTCAATCGATCTAAAAGATGCCTACTTCCACGTGCTAGTGGTAACAGACTTCAACAATTCCTCCGCTTTGCGGTAGGCGTACAGCATCTGCAATTCATGTGTCTATCCTTTGGTCTAACAACGTCACCTCGGGTCTTTTCCAAGGTCCTATTATCTGTTGTCGCTCTTCTTTTGTCAAAGGGGTTCGTCTCCACCACTATCTAGACGACCTACTTATCCTAGCTCAGAACGAAGACCAACTTTTGGAGCACAGGAGCTTAGTCATTTCCACCCTGCAAGAATTTGGGTAGCTCCTGAATTTTGAGAATAGCCATCTAGAGCCAACACACCCCCTTGTGTTTCTAGGGGCTCACTTCAATACAGTGGAAGGCACCATCTCCCTTCCAGAAGACAAGATTGGAGTGATTTGAGACAGAATACACGCAGCCCTTGCGTCATCTGACCTCTCCGCTCTCCAATGCTTGAAAGTAATTGGCACAATGACAGCCACCATTCCTATGGTGAAGTGGGCCCAATGGCATACACGGCTCTTCCAAAAAGGGTTCCTTCAACAATGGGATTCTTCCAGCCAGACCCAATGCATATACCTTACTACAACCATGAGAACGTTCCTCCTTTGTCGGCTTCAGGGGAAAAATCTGCGCAATCACCATTCAATCATTCCCATCTCATGGGTCACGATAACATCGGATGCCAGCAATCAGGGATGGGGCGCTCACTGCCTTTCGGAAGTGGCTCAAGGCAGATGGAATTCCCCTTCTCGGGAGATTGTCTTCAACATACTGGAGCTGAGGCCGCTTTTCAGGCACTCCTGTCATTTCACCATCTAATATTGAATTCATCAGTAATGTCAAGGTTGGACAATACAACCGTGGTGGCTTACATAAGGAAGCAAGGTGGAACTCGCAGCTGGTCTCTGATACAGGAAGTGGAGCCAATAATGAGTTGGGCTCAGAAGAACTTGTCCAACATCTCTGCGGTTTACATTCCAGGGATTCAGAATGTACAGGCGGACTTTCTATCTCGTGTTCAAATGGACAACAACGAGTGGTCTCTCCACAGAGGGTTGTTCGAGTGGCTTCTGACCCTGGGAGTATCTCCAGAGGTCGATCTGTTTGCTTCCCCATGCAATAACAAAATGCCCAAATATTATTCGAGGTTTAGAGACCCTCGGGCATATGGGACAGATGCTCTCTCAGATCAGTGGAGGTTTCAGAAGGCCTATGCCTTCCCTCCTGTACCGGTGATTCTTCAAATTCTCCGGAGGCTCAGAACAGAGAAGGTATGAGATCATTGCAGTGATTCCTTTCTGGCCCAACAGGCCTTGGTTCCCTCTGTTATCACTCCTCAGCTATCAAGACCCAGTTCTCCTACCTCTCCTCTACCTCTCAGGCCGGATCTACTGTCTCAAGGCACGACGTTACCCGTGTCCATCCTGCCTACACCTCAGGGTGTGGTTCTTGAGAGGGGAAGGCTCGAAGCTCTAGGTTGTCCTGAAGAAGCTATTCCAACCCTTCTCGGTGCCAGAAGGAAAAGTACTAATAGGGTATATGAGCATATATGGTCTAGATTCACTGATCATATGTCTTCCAGGTAGAATCCCTGTAACTCTCCAGCAGTACAAGACATACTAAATTTTCTTCAATCAGGACTTGACCTGTCTTTAGCAGTCAGCTCACTAAGAGTACAAGTGTCAGCCATCTCGGCCTTCACAGGAGTCTAATGGGAAAATCATTCTCTGGTCTGTCAGTTCTTTAAAGGAGCCATCAGGCTTAGACCTCAAAGAAGACCAAGGTTCCCCAAATGGGACCTCCCTCTTGTCTTGGATTTTCTCTCCAATCTTGGATCAGATCCTGACAAACCTCTTTCCACAAGAGACCTCACGCTCAAGACTACTTTCCTGGTAGCTGTGACTTTGGCCAAAAGAGTTTCAGAAATTCGAAATTTAGGTTCAGAGGAATCTTTTCTGACCTTTTTCCCAGACAGAGCAGTGTTGATTCCCATGTTAGGGTCAAACCCTAAAGTGACCTCAGTCTTCCATGAAAACCAAGAGATTGTCTGTTGTTTTAAAAGTAGGAAGCACAATCAAGATGTTCATCCTCTTGACGTAGGCCACACTCTAAAACAATACCTGGAGGTGACAGCTCCTTTCAGACAAACAGAGTTTCTCTTCGTCCTCCTCCATGGTAAAAACAAGGGAATGCGGCTTCAGTCAGATCAATTTCTTCCTGGATTGTACAGACTATTCAGAGGGCATACAGGGCAAAGGGCTTGGCTCCTCCTGAGGCAGTGACGGCTCATTCGACCCGGAGTATCTCGACTTCTTGGGCAGCTTCTAGGCATGTCGCCACTGAAATCATTTGTAGAGAGGCCTCTTGGTCTTCTATCAACACATTTATCTCTCACTACTGTGTTGAACCACCTGCTCTGTCATCCATTAATTTTGGTTTACAAGTATTATCAGTTGACAATGATAAATAAATGTTGGTTTCTTTGCTCAAACATTTTGTCCACCCGGGTGTGTTTTGCGAGTTATTTCCCACACGTATGCTGCCATGGAGCCTGTCAGTAAAACGGAAAATTTATATTAAATACTTACCATAATTTTCCTTTCCTGGCTCCATGGCAGCAGGAGTCCCTCCCAAATGTCTGGAGTAGGCTAGTTACGGAACATGGATAGCAGCCTAGAGCAAAGATTTATGGGAGAGGGGTCCTATTGGGTAGTTATGGAGGCAGGGCTAACCCACACATATGCTGCCATGGAGCCTATCAGGAAAGGAAAATTACGGTAAGTATTTGATTTAAATTTTCTGTTTTTTTTGCTTGAAAATTACTTAAAACCCCCAAACATCATATATTATATCATATATTACGTTATATATGTTTTAGCAGAGGCCGTAGAGAATAAAATGGCGCGTTTTGCAATTTTTTATGTCACACATTATTTGCGCACCGAGTAAATAGATACCAAACATCTCACACTTTAAAATTGCGTATGCCCGTGGATTGGTGCCAAACAAAGGTAAACTTAAAAATCTCCATAGCCAACAATTGCCATTTTTTTGCAGGTTACCAGTTTAGAGTTACAGAGGAAATCTGGTGCTAGAATCATTGCTCTCGCTCTGACATTCAGGACAATACCTCACGTAAAATTGACGTCCTTTTTTTCCCACAAATAGAGCTTTCTTTTGGTGGTATTTGATCACCCCTGCGCTTTTTATTTTTTGCGCTTTAAACAAAAAAAGAGTGACAATTTTGAAAAAAAACACATTATTTTTTACTTTTTGCTATAATAAATATCCCTAAAAATATATAAAAACACTTTTTTTCTCAGTTTAGGCCGATACGTACTCTTCTACATATTTTTCGTAAAAAAAAATTGCAATATTGATCGGTTTGCGCAAAAGTTATAGCGTTTACAAAATAGGGGATAGGGAATAGGGAATAGTTTTATGGCATTTTAATTTTTTTTTTTTAAATGGCGGCAATCAGCGATTTTTATTGTGACTGCGACATTATGGCGGACACATCGAACATTTTTGACACATTTTTGGGACCATTGTCATTTATACAGCAATCAGTGCTATACAAATGCACTGATTCCTGTGTAAATGACACTGGCAGTAAAGGGGTTAACCACTAGGTGGCAGTGTAGGGGTTAAGTGTGTCCTAGGGACGTGTTTCTAACTGTAGGAGAGATGGGCTGTGTGTGACACGTCATTAATCTCTGCTCCGATGACAGGGAGCAGAGAACAGTGACACTGTCACTAGGCAGAACGGGGAGATGCTTGTTTACATTAGCATCTCCCCGTTCTTCCTCCCTGTGAGGCGATCGTGGTATCCCCGCGGCGATTGAGTCCGCGGGACCCGTGACCCGACTCACGGAGCTTGGCGCGCTAGCCCCGGCGGCGGCGCGTGGGCGCCTGCTGGCCGCCTCTTAAAGGGAAACCTACAGGTATGTGATTCTGCCTGTATGTGCCCTTCTGCTGCAGTATATCTGCGTGAGGCGGTCGGCAAGCGGTTAAATTAAATTTTTTTTGGTATTTATTTTATCTTAAACTTTTTTTTACACTATTTCTTTCATTTATTGTTTTATATTAACTTTGTTGCTATCATGGGTCAGTGACAGGTCCTCTTTATGGAGAGATCTGGGGTCTATTAGATCCTAAATCTCTCTTCTGGCCTCCAATGCAGTCAATCAGACACAGATCGGTCTGATCGGCTGCTTTCCTGACCGCTAGCGGGTTCACAGAGAAGGAGGAACAATGTCAGTTTCTCTCACTCTCTGTTCTGTGCAGCCATCACCACTGGTCGGATGGGAGAGGCTGCAGCGGGAGGGACAACATTCTGCCACCTGCAGAAGTGATTGAGTGCAGCCGCCCATTAAGGGCGCATGGGCACCGCCCCCCTATCCATCTCCACCTCCCCCTATCCATGCGTCCGGCACCTTGCAGGGTGTCGGATGCATGAATTACAATGGCGTTTTTTTTTAAAGCACCTGATTAGAGCCAGAGGCTCTAATAGGCTTCAAAATAGTGTGGACTCGGGGGACAGAGAATGTGAACGGAGCCCACCCAGGTGTGTTACAACAGCTAATGAATATTCGCTATTGTAACACTGATCCTCCTCCTGGCCAATCAGGAAGCGAGTTTTGAGATCCCTCATCCGATTGGCTGAAGGGACAGGCGATCCTATTGGATGCCTAGGAGGAGGGGAGGAGCCACAAGCTGGAAGCCACCGATGGAGGAGAGGACACAAAGCCACTGCCCACTGCCCGTCACCTGCTACCCATCTAGATGGGGTAAGCGCCGGACCGACCGGCAGACAGCGGGGGGAGGTGCTGTACCACTGCATGACCAAGGCAAAATGTAGGTACAGTGTGCTGAGTAAAAGCACTGCATGCAGTACTTTTTATCAGCTCAGCACAATGCAAGGCAATCCACTGCCTCACACTGCATGCTCAGCTATTGATCCTTATAGGATACCTGTGTGCCTTCTCAATAAAGTTTAGTTTAAAAAAAAGAAGGATCTTTTTGCCGTTTCAGGTCCGTTTCAGCACAAATTTTGTGAAGCAGCTCCATAGAGAGCCAGTCAAAATCTCCTGCTATTGCGAATTGGATGCGAAGATTCCGCATCCAATTCGCAATGGCATGAACCCAGCCTCACAGTCTCTATTTGCCATGTTTACTATTATCATTGACAGTGAAGGTAAAAGAAAATCCCAAATTTTGTGTTGTTCCCAGAAAAGTAAGAAGGGAAATCTTCTAATGGGGGCACTAGTTCTGATGACCTGGGGGTCCCCAAAAAATTCCCTTAATTTGCAGGGATTTCCCCTCACTTCCTGTTTTGTCTGTGGGACAGGAAGGGAAGGGAAATCTCCTCAATGGACACAGATGGAAAAAAGAAACTGAGAGGGGTTATAACTTTCCCTTACTCTATCCAAAAAAAAAGTTTGGCCCTTAGTTCTACTTTAATGGTAAAGTTTAAGCTAAAGTTAGAAAAAGCCCTGAGGTGATACTGATTGGTTCCTATGAACTACCATACCTTCCAACTTTTTGAGATGGGAATGAGGGACACCTATCAGCAAAAGTATGCAAGCATAGGACACACCCCTTGTCACACCCCCTTAGAGGAGAATTGTACAAAAAATAAAAGATTGGTTCAACCCACAAGTGTTTTTTTTTTTTTTTTTACCACTACTATTCCTTTATACTAGCTTTTGGAATTTACAAATGCAGCAATTTAGAAATCAGATGAAAGGTTTAGCACTGGAAAACACTTTTTGATAAATAAAAAGTGCATTTTATATACATCTTTATAGATCAGACCAAAATGAGGGACAAATGAGGAGGAAAGAGGGACAGAGGGATATTGCTCCAAATCAGGGACAGTCCCTCGAAATCAGGGACAGTTGGAAGCTATGAACTACTGTGTCTTGACTTACGCAATAATGAAATCGTGAATTGCAAACTTCATGCTAGAGCACAATGTGATTTACTGGGCTGTATGTCAGCAATCAGCATTAAACACCTGCTTGTGAATAGCAGTGATACAACTATACTAGCTGGTTTTTCCGGATGCCTTGGATGGGTGGTGGAGGCTGGCAGCAAAGCAGTAAACGCGACACTTACAGGATGTGACTTGCAGAATTTTTTAATATCTTAGTGTCACATGCAATATACCATTATTGACAATAGGCGGTATTACAGTCAGCTAATTAAAAACTGATATTTCAGTTTTGGTTAAATGCTGTGTTCTAAACTCTGAACTCCATCCACTTGCAACAGCCAAAACTTTAAAGCTTGCCTGCTAAATGGGCTGAAATTCAAGCTCTCGGGGTCCAAGAAAATAATCTTAGCCAAGTGGAAAATTATTTGCCATACAGTGACTGTACCCTATCTGATGGGTATTCAGATTGACCCAGGTCCAATTTTGTCTGATTCCTGATGAACCAAATGAAATTCGATCTGATAATCGAAGGAACTGAGAGGAACGTTGTCAGGTGAACAACAGCTGTGCATGAGAAATTATACAATATATGACAACTTTATATTGCAAGCAAGAGGTGTGCCGCTCCAGGTGAGATAATTAAGTGAATTGAACTTCACACAAGGCTGCAAGTCTCGGCCCACCTGCCGTGGAATGCACCTATGAGAAAGGAATGGCTGCACACCAAGACAACGTGAGTCCGTTTTTTTGCAACACCCCAAGAGTGTAACAACAGTCACCACAGGACTATAGCAAGTACAGAGGTTGATGCGTTTCACACACTTACATTGTGCTTACTCATAACCCCCCCATGTAAGTGTGTGAAACGCGTCAACCTCTGTACTTGCTAAAGTCCTGTGGTGACTGTTGTTACACTCTTGGGATGTTGTAATAAATAGACCTCACGTTATCTTGGTGTGCAGCCATTCTTTTCTCAGATATGACAACTTTATGCTCCTTGTAACATTTCTGAGCCTTCAACAGGGCCCTGTCTGTATAGAATACTATTCCACCTCTCTGATTAAGCCAGTCATAGATGGTTTGAATCTTGGCCGGTTCAGCAGGGACCGGTTGAGATTTGCACCATCTACGGCCAGGCTGATTGTACCCAAGTTGATCCATCAATTGACTTGGGTACAACAGCATGTCAGTGTCAGGTCAATACTCACCGAGGCCGAGATGCCGAGAGCGGCTCGCCCTTACGACCACGCGCACCCGGACCCCCGAAATGAATACAGGAGGCCGGGGGCACGCGGAGGCACGGGCTTCCGGTAGGACGGGGAGTACCAAGGCTGGAAGCGGGTGTCTTGGGATCCGCAGAGAGTAGAGCTGGAAACACAAGCAGAGGTTAGGGAACAAGCTAGTGTTAATCAGGATATCACAAGATCCAACAGAGCGATGGTTAAGCAGGCCAGGGTTCGGTGCACGGGTCAGGCAACTACAATCAGGGCAGTCCAGCAGAGTAGTAGTTAAACAGGCCAGGGGTTTGGTACACAGATCAGGCAGGTTATTGGCAGGATAGTCCAGCAGAGAAGTGGTTAAACAGGCCAGGGGTTCGGTACACAGATCAGGCGGGTTATTGGCAGGATAGTCCAGCAGAGAAGTGGTTAAACAGGCCAGGGGTTCGGTACACAGATCAGGCAGGTTATTGGCAGGATAGTCCAGCAGAGAAGTGGTTAAACAGGCCAGGGGTTTGGTACACAGGTCAGGCAGTAAGCATAAGGATGATCCGGAAGAGTGGTGATTAGACAAGCCAGCAGAGGTTCGGTACACTGATGTAGGCAATAGCAGGGAAACACAGGCTCAAGGAACAGGGGAGGGAGCTGACGACAAACCAGCAACCCGACTGGGCGCTGGTGTCGTCTAAAGTAACCTCCCAGTGAGCGCGTCAGCCTGACGCGCTACCGGGCACCCGCACGGGCGACGGCGCGCACACGCGGGCCGCCGTGCACCCTGCGCGCGCCGCACCAACAGGCCGCGCACGGGTGCGCGTCTCAGCAACAACCCCCTGCGCATGCGCCCCGCAGCCCGGCGAATGGAGGTGACTTGTCCTCCGTGACAGTGCCCCCCTCCTAAGGGCGGACACCGGACGCCCAGGCTAGACATCAACTCCGGATGGTCTTGATGAAAGGTTTGAATCAAGCGAGGGGCGTGTAGGTTCTTCGCAGGTTCCCATGAGTTGTCTTCAGGTGGGTATCCTTTCCATTGGATCAGGTACTGTAGTTGTCTGCCCCGTCTTCTACAACCCAAGATAGCCTCCACCTCGAACTCGTTCTCACCGTCCACCCTGATTGGTGGGGGAGGAACCTCTCCTCTTTCTGGAAAAGGACTGGGTACAACAGGCTTCAATAAAGATACATGGAAGACAGGATGGATCCTGTACGTTTTAGGCAGGGCTAACTCCATGGCCACGGGGTTGATGATCCTTTTGATAGGGAAAGGACCAATAAATTTAGGTCCTAGTTTTCGGGATGGTAACTGTAGCTTGAGATTAGCGGTGGACAACCAAACCTCTTCCCCTATGTTAAATGTTGGATTTTCCTTCCTGCCTCGGTCATACTGCTCCTTGTAGGCCCTTTGAGCTTTCTGTAGCATGCCTTGGATTTCTTGGAAGTTGGTTTGTAAAGATATTATTCTGTCCTGTACCGCAGGAACTGTTACCTCAGGAGTGTCCTTAGTCAGAAACGTGGGATGAAACCCGCAGTTGGCCCAAAAGGGCGTTTGGTTGGTAGCCGCATGAACGGAGTTGTTATACGCAAACTCTGCGTATGGGAGAAGTTTTGCCCAATCATCCTGAGAACCTGAACAGAAGCAACGGAGATACTGCTCCAAGGTTTGATTTGTCCTCTCCGTCTGGCCATTGCTCTGAGGGTGATAGGCTGATGAGAGGCATACTTTAATATCCAGGGCCTTACAAAGTTCCTTCCAGAATTTGGACGTGAATTGTACGCCTCTGTCAGACACTATATTCTTTGGTACCCCGTGAAGCCTTATGACCTCTTTCAGAAAAACGTTGGCTGTTTCTACTGCGGAAGGAGTACCTATCATAGGTAGGAAATGGGCCATTTTGGACAGACGGTCGACCACAACGAAAATAGTAGTGTAGCCTTCTGAGGCTGGCAGGTCCACGATGAAATCCATAGACACATCGGACCATGGTCGTTCCGGAATAGGTAGTGGTTTAAGTAGACCCCAAGATTTGGTGTTCTGGCCCTTGTTGCGTTGACAACGGAGACAAGAGGTCACATATTCACTGCAATCTCGTCTCCATCCCGGCCACCAGAAGGAGCGGGAGATCAAGTCAGCTGTCTTCCTAACTCCGAAGTGGCCGGCCAACCTATGGTCGTGGCACATCTTGAGAGCGGTTAACCGGGTTTGTTGGGGCACAAAAATTTTGCCCCGGACCCAAAAGAGACCTTCGTCTTTCCTCAGGGATTGTACCTCCGGATCGGTACATGAATTAGATGATTTCTTGATTGAAGACATCAGGTCTGTCTGTGTTAACCCAAGAAAATTGTGAGGTGCAAGAATTGTGCTTGGTTCTGAAGTCTGGAGTTCTGCTGAGAACATCCGGGAAAGGGCGTCTGCTTTTCCATTCTTTATGCCAGGTCTGTAGGAGATATGGAAATTGAAGCGCGAAAAGAACAGGGCCCAACGAGCTTGTCTGGGTTTGAGGCGTTTTGCTGTTCGGAGGTACTCAAGATTCTTGTGATCTGTGAAAATCATCACTGGATGGAGTGCCCCCTCAAGTAAGTATCTCCATTCTTCCAGGGCAAATTTTATGGCCAACAGCTCCCTGTCACCTACGTCGTAGTTTAATTCTGCCGCATTGAGTTTCCGAGAAGCAAATGCAACTGGATGTAAGATGGCCTTGGGTCCATGTCTCTGAGAAAGGATTGCCCCCATGGCTATTTCTGATGCATCCACTTCTAATACGAACGGATGGGCAGGATCAGGATGCCGGAGAATAGGAGCGGAACTGAACAGATTCTTTAGCTTCATGAAAGCTTCCTGTGCCGCTTGGGACCACTGGAATGATCCGTGGCGGCGTGTTAATTGAGTGATGGGTGCCACTATGGTAGAGAATCCAACGATGAACTTCCGGTAGAAGTTAGCAAAGCCTATAAAGCGTTGAACCCCTCTTTTATCAGAAGGAGCTGGCCACTCCTGAATAGCCTGTATCTTTTGAGGATCCATTTCTACTCCATTTGCCGAAATGATGAACCCCAAGAATTGCACAACTGATCTTTCAAATTCGCACTTTTCCATTTTTAGGTAGAGCTTGTGCTGTCTCAAAATGGTCAGAACCGTTTTGACGTGATCCCTGTGCAGTTCCAGTGTAGAGGAGAAAATTAAGATATCATCCAAGTAGACTATGAGGAAGTCATCTAGGTATTTGCGGAAAATGTCATTCACCAGGTGTTGGAACGTAGCCGGAGCGTTGCAGAGCCCAAAGGGCATCACTAAGTATTCGAAGTGCCCGAACCTTGATCTGAAAGCCGTCTTCCACTCGTCTCCAGCTCTGATTCGAATAAGATTGTATGCCCCTCGGAGATCCAATTTGGAGAAGATTTTGGCTGACCTAAAGCGTTGGAACAACTCTGGAATGAGCGGCAACGGATACCGATTCTTGATAGTAATGTTATTCAACTGCCGGTAATCCACACAGGGCCTAAGGGAACCGTCCTTCTTGCCAACAAAGAAGATACCTGCTCCGGCAGGTGAGGATGAGGGACGGATGAACCCCTTTTTCAGGTTCTCATCAATATATTGCTTGAGAGCCTCCAGCTCTGTTTCGGAGAGAGGAAAAATACGCCCAAAAGGGATTTCTGATCCTGGCAATAGGTCGATTGGGCAGTCGTAAGGTCGATGAGGTGGGAGACAATCGGCCATTTGTTTGCTGAAGACTTCCTGGAACTCGTGATACTCCTGGGGGACATGCTGGAGGTTAACCGAAGGAGCCGAGATCGTAGCACAGATCTTGGATCTCTGAGGGCGGCAGTGCTGAGAACAGTAGGAGGAGGGAAACGAGACCATCTTTGAACTCCACTGGATAAGAGGGTCATGGGCTTGTAGCCAAGGTAAACCTAGAATGACTGGAAACATGGGAGAGTGGATAAGATCTAGGCGTAGAAGTTCTTGGTGTCCCGAGTCGGTGGTGGCGAGAATAGGTCGAGTCTCCTGGGTGATTGGGCCTGAACTGGGAAGGGATCCATCCGCCAAGTGGACTTGTAAGTGTTGCGTCTTCGGTTGTAAAGGCACATGCAAGGTTCGGGCCAGAGCAGCGTCCATAAAGCAGCTACATGCACCTGAATCAATGATCGCCGGCAGGCGGGATTCCCCTTCCGGTAGCTGTAACGAGATAAACAACATTACGTAAGACTTAGAGGCATTGTTATCTTGGTAAGTCGTTGTTTTGGGTTGAAAAGACTTACTAGGCCTTATCGGGCAGTTGCGCAGGAAGTGGCCGGCTCCCCCGCAATAGAGACACAAGTTGGACTGTCGTCTACGTTGTCTCTCCTCTGAGGTTAGCGGTGGTCGTACTAAACCCAGCTGCATCGGTTCAGAATCGGGAAGTGCAGTAGACCCAGCTGTAATGGGTGAAGACACTGGAATGGGTTGGAGTCTTGGGGTTGCCCATGCCGGGCGAGGATTTTGGAATCGCTCTGACCGACGTTCCCTCAATCGCCGATCTAATTTGGTAGCTGCCTGAATTAACTCCTCCAAGGATTCGGGGGTCTCCATTCTGGCTAACTCATCCTTGAGGAGCTCTGACAGACCTTGGCGGTACTGGTAGCATAAGGCTGGCTCATTCCAGTTAGTGTCGGCCGCCCATTTGCGGAACTCCACCGTGTAATCCTCAATTGGTCTCCTTCCCTGGACTAGATGGTGCAAGATAGCTTCAGCGGTGGCCCTACGCTGTGGATCGTCATACAGCTGAGCCATACTTTCAAAAAACGTATCAATGGTATTAAGCACCGGACTCCCCGACTCCATCAGGCCGTGTGCCCAGGCCTGGGGTTCTTCAGACAGCAAGGAAATTGCAAATCCCACCTTGACCACTTCTGATGCGAAAGTTCGGGGTTGCAACGCGAAATAGAGGGTGCATGCATTCTTGAAAGCCCTGAACTTCTTACGGTTCCCTGAGAACCGTTGCGGCGTGGGAACCCTAGGTTCCGGGAGTGCCATTACAACTGTAGGGCCGGCAGAGGCCTGAGGGAGCGGGCCTTCATTGCTAGGTGCAGGAGCTGCGGCAGCAGGGGGAAGTGCCCCCGTCAGTTGTTGAAGGCGGCTATCCACTTGCGTGTATCCCTCTTGTAGCCTCTGTACTGAATCAGCCAAGGCGGAGACTTGTTGGCATAGGATCTCCAAGGGAGAGCGCGCTCTGTCGGCCTCGGACATCTGGCTGGTTTGTACTGTCAGGTCAATACTCACCGAGGCCGAGATGCCGAGAGCGGCTCGCCCTTACGACCACGCGCACCCGGACCCCCGAAATGAATACAGGAGGCCGGGGGCACGCGGAGGCACGGGCTTCCGGTAGGACGGGGAGTACCAAGGCTGGAAGCGGGTGTCTTGGGATCCGCAGAGAGTAGAGCTGGAAACACAAGCAGAGGTTAGGGAACAAGCTAGTGTTAATCAGGATATCACAAGATCCAACAGAGCGATGGTTAAGCAGGCCAGGGTTCGGTGCACGGGTCAGGCAACTACAATCAGGGCAGTCCAGCAGAGTAGTAGTTAAACAGGCCAGGGGTTTGGTACACAGATCAGGCAGGTTATTGGCAGGATAGTCCAGCAGAGAAGTGGTTAAACAGGCCAGGGGTTCGGTACACAGATCAGGCAGGTTATTGGCAGGATAGTCTAGCAGAGAAGTGGTTAAACAGGCCAGGGGTTTGGTACACAGGTCAGGCAGTAAGCATAAGGATGATCCGGAAGAGTGGTGATTAGACAAGCCAGCAGAGGTTCGGTACACTGATGTAGGCAATAGCAGGGAAACACAGGCTCAAGGAACAGGGGAGGGAGCTGACGACAAACCAGCAACCCGACTGGGCGCTGGTGTCGTCTAAAGTAACCTCCCAGTGAGCGCGTCAGCCTGACGCGCTACCGGGCACCCGCACGGGCGACGGCGCGCACACGCGGGCCGCCGTGCACCCGCGCGCGCCGCACCAACAGGCCGCGCACGGGTGCGCGTCTCAGCAACAACCCCCTGCGCATGCGCCCCGCAGCCCGGCGAACGGAGGTGACTTGTCCTCCGTGACAGTCAGATTTTTACATGTGATTATTGAGAACGGCTTTACCTGCTAGCAATAATCACTGTGGAGGGGATTTACTAAAACTGGTGCACTCAGAATCTGCTGCAGCTGTACATGGTAGCCAATCAGCTTCTAACTCCAGCTTGTTCAATTAAGCTTTGACAATAAAATCTGGAAGCTGATTGGTTTCTATGCAGAGCGGCACCAGATTTTACATTCTCTAGTATTAGCAAATAATCCCTGTGTTTCCTGGCAGGGATCGCTCCCCACGCCTGCAACCCGTGGTTGCAGGAAAGAAAATTGAATCATCTATGGCCTGCCTTAGTCATCTGTTATTCAAATCTTCTGCTGCTGGAACAATTTTCCCATTTTTCACACACACGCCTTGAAAATGTGCCAAAAACTCCCAAAACAATATACTATATATTACAACTTACCAATACTTAAATGTGGCAGCTGCATTTTCTTTTCTCATGCTCATTTTTTACCTAGAGATTCTGCCAGTTACACACTTCCTGTCCGAGGGGGACAACGCTCACTTTCCTATAGTAGAGCTGTACGATTAATCGTTAAGAAGCAAAATAGCGATCTTTTTCCCTTCCTTGATCTTCAAAACTGCAGGTCACGATCAGAGGCGGCTCTAGGCTTTGTGAGGCCTTAGGCAAAATTTAGACATGAGGCCCCACTCACACCCTTTGCAGGGGTTAAGGAAGAACCCGAGGTCGAGCATCCTGCTTGTGTGGGATGTGTACTGTGCCAATCACATGGGATGAATAGGAGAGGAGGGTCAACAAGGATTGGCGCAGTACACATCCCACGCATACAAGCAGCAGCAGTAGTGAGATGCTCCACCCCAAGGTGAATAAGGGGTGGGTGGTATGTGCAGGGGGGGGGCACGGAGTGAATAGGGGAGGGTGGAATGTGCAGAAGGGGGGCATGGAGTGAATAGGGGTGGGTAGTATGCGTAGGAGGGGGGCACGGAGTGAATAGGGGTGGGTGATATGTGCAAGAGGGGGGCACAGGGGGGATCTCTGATCTCGGGCACTGAGCACTCAGCGTCACTCCATGTTCATTCACTCCCATCTCAGCAAGCTGCAGCTCCACCTCCTCCCTTGTAAGATTTTTGCAGACAGCGTTGGAGCAAACTGAGCGGGAGCAGCAGAAAGACGAGAGAAAGAGGGAGGATAATCCATGCCCGGGTGCGTCCGTGTCTTTACAAATGTGATAGGAGCCAGAGAGTGACAGGCGCAACTTTGTCTCATCCATGGGTGCCCTGTGGGACAGCCTCAGAGGTGGCTCTTAAGCAAATTAGGCAGTTGCGAGGCCCCTGTGAGTGTGAGGCCCTAGGCGACCGCCTAATTTGCCTAATTAGAGAGCCGCCTCTGGTCACGATTCTTTCTAACAAGTGCAGAGAGTTCTCACAGCTGGAAAAAAAAAATCCAGGCAGCCTACCAAGTTTGATCACAACACATGAATAAGTAGAAACAAAATATATTTTCCTTCTTTTATCAAAGGAAAGAACTCCAAATGAGGGAAGTTTAACCATTTGGTATATCGCAAATAATCTGCGCTAACCCCAAACGTCTATCTTATTTATAACGTGATGTGGGTTCAAAAGTGAGCAACAGAATATTTCCACACAATTCTACACATATAAAGTAAAATTTTTAAATTACGAAATAATAAACTATCCAGTGAGTGAAAAAAAAGAAGAAAATTGAGACAAATGACTGATAGTCCTGCAGCCTTAAAAAAACTGAATTTTCAGTTTTATCGATATGGTAACTATATTCAGGTGCTCTACTATTGTCAAAAAACAATCAGACTGAGGGAACTCCCTAAGGCCCCATTCACACTAGCGCGTTTTTTGATGCATTTTGCATTTTGCAGAAATGCACGGGAATTTTTTAACATGGGTTCCTATGGAACATGTTCACATCAATGCTTTTTTGTATCTCTGCGTTTTTGGAAAGGGTCGGGGACTTTTTTTCATGCAAAATGCAGCGTTTTGCATGTAATGGATTTCAATGGACAAGCATCAAAAACGCAAGTGCACCTTTTTTGCAGCGTTTTTGATGCGTTTTTGGTGCGTTTTTGATGCGTTTTTGCCGTTTTTTTTTTGTTTTTTTTTTAATTTTTTTACATTTTTTTTTAGACTGTAAAAAAAAACTGTAAAAAAAAAAACCGCAAAACGCAAATCGCGGCAAAAACGCGGCAAAAACGCGGCAAAAACGCGGCTCAAAAACGTGGCGAGCATGAAAAAAAAACCTCCAAAAACGCTCAAAAGCAACATGCATAGGTGTGAATCGAGCCTAAGGCTCGATTCACACCTATGCATGTTGCTTTTGAGCGTTTTTGGAGGTTTTTTTTTCATGCTTGCCACGTTTTTGAGCCGCGTTTTTGCCGCGTTTTTGCGGCGTTTTTGCCGCGTTTTTGCCGCGATTTGCGTTTTGCGTTTTTTTTTTGTTTTTTTTTTTTTTACAGTTTTTTTTACAGTCTAAAAAAAAATGTAAAAAAAATTAAAAAAAAAAAAAAAAAATAAAAATAAAAAACGGCAAAAACGCACCAAAAACGCATCAAAAACGCATCAAAAACGCTGCAAAAAAGGTGCACTTGCGTTTTTGATGCTTGTCCATTGAAAACCATTACATGCAAAACGCTGCATTTTGCATGTAAAAAAGTCCCCGACCCTTTCCAAAAACGCAAAAAAACAAAAAAGCATTGATGTGAACATGTTCCATAGGAACCCATGTTAAAAAATTCCCGTGCATTTCTGCAAAATGCAAAATGCATCAAAAAACGCGCTAGTGTGAATCGAGCCTAAGGCTCGATTCACACCTATGCATGTTGCTTTTGAGCGTTTTTGGAGGTTTTTTTTTCATGCTCGCCACATTTTTGAGCAGCGTTTTTGCCGCGTTTTTGCCGCGATTTGCGTTTTGCGTTTTTTTTTTTTTTTTTTTTTTTACATTTTTTTTTACAGTCTTAAAAAAAAATTAGAAAAAAATAAAAAAAAACAAAAAACAAAAAAAAAAACGGCAAAAACGCACCAAAAACGCATCAAAAACGCTGCAAAGACGGTGCACTTGCGTTTTTGATGCTTGTCCATTGAAATCCATTACATGCAAAACGCTGCTTTTTGCATGAAAAAAAGTCCCCGACCCTTTCCAAAAATGCAGAGAAACAAAAAGGCATTGATGTGAACATGTTCCATAGGAACCCATGTTAAAAATTCCCGTGCATTTCTGCAAAATGCATCAAAAAACGCGCTAGTGTGAATGGAGCCTTAGGCTCGATTCACACCTATGCATGTTGCTTTTGAGCGTTTTTGGAGGTTTTTTTTTCATGCTTGCCACGTTTTTGAGCCGCGTTTTTGCCGCGTTTTTGCCGTGATTTGCGTTTTGCGTTTTTTTTTTTTTTTTACATTTTTTTTTACAGTCTTAAAAAAAAATTAGAAAAAAATAAATAAAATAAAAAAAAAATAAAAAAAACGGCAAAAACGCATCAAAAACGCACCAAAAACGCATCAAAAACGCTGCAAAAACGGTGCACTTGCGTTTTTGATGCTTGTCCATTGAAATCCATTACATGCAAAACGCTGCTTTTTGCATGAAAAAAAGTCCCCGACCCTTTCCAAAAACGCAGAGATACAAAAAAGCATTGATGTGAACATGTTCCATAGGAACCCATGTTAAAAAATTCCCGTGCATTTCTGCAAAATGCAAAATGCATCAAAAAACGCGCTAGTGTGAATGGGGCCTAACGGAGAAATGCAGCGTAGGGCGGAGCCACGAAACCTGACGTCACCACATAGCAGCTGACTAGCTTCAATGCAGCAGTGCCGCTAAACTTTGCGTATTTTTGACCTTCTGCTAACATTTTGATGCCAGCCATGTTTTTGTTTTAATCAAGAAGCTTTTTATCTATTACACTATGGAGATTTTCCTGCTTTTATAATCCACATATGGCGAGAGATACAACCGAAGTCAGTCTGGCTATATAGAACCAACAGCGCATATGAAGGCGTGAGTCTGGGTAACCAGATCAGCTCTTCCATCCGATCAGCTGCTCCAGTCTATGGGATTTCATCACACCGCTACCCCGATGCCAGTGGAGGATCTCGGGTGGATAGATGACTGTATAAGAGGATCTCATCGGCTGTTCCTGCCTGCGGGAGTGGATACATTTTGAGCCCATAAGACCCCCGTGATAGGGGTCCCACGGGTCTGGTAAGCGGCCGCCTTTTCTCATTTTATCGGTGGTGGCTTCTTGTATGACTTTTCATGCACTATAAATGTTTGTTTGGAAATTGAATACTAGTTCAGCAAGATTTATACATATCTATTCATCTATCAACACTTCTCGTCACAGATTGGACTTTTAAGTGTTTTACTGCAATGTTTAAACACTAAGCATCCTCATTTGGCTTTATTTCCATTTGCTTATTAGCACTGCACCTTTATCTTAATCTACATTATTCGCAATTGTCACTTGCGTTGCTGGCAGCTGCTTTGACAGCGCGGTATTCACCTCACTTTTTCATCATGGGAAGCTATCTGCTTCACAAGATTTCTTACAACAGGTATTGTTTGCACTTACTGAAAAGATATAAAAAAAGTTTTCTTGGTAGATTTAAAGCGGAACCTTACCCAAAACAGTCTGATAATAGAGATGGGCTGAACGACCCCTTGTTTGTTCGCGCCAGAACTCTCGAACATCGCAAAAGTTCACAGACGAATAACGAACCCCATTGTAATCTTTGGGACCCAAACTGGAAAAATCAAAAGTGCCCATTTTGAGGGCTTGGATACAAGTTGTTGGGCATACAATGGGGGTCCAGGTACTGCCCTGGGGGACAAAAAAGTTTGTTAAAAATATAATTTTTAAATGACCAGTGATTTACTGATGCTTTAAGTGAAACAAGAAAATGAAAAATTCCTTTAACCACTTCAGGCCCGGAAGGATTTACCCCCTTGATGACCAGGCCATTTTTTGCGATACGGTACTGCGCCACTTTAACTGGCAATTGCGCGGTCGTGCGACATTGTACCCAAACAAAATTGATGTCCTTTTTTTCCCACAAATAGAGCTTTCTTTTGGTAGTATTTGTTCACCTCTGTGGTTTTTATTTTTTGCGCTTTGAACAAAAAAAGGCAGACAATTTTGAAAAAAAAAAAAAAACAGTATTTTTAACTTTCTGTTATAATACATATCCAAAAAATATATATATAAAAAATGATTTTTAGCACAATGGCGACAAATCTGACCCCAAGTGACACTTTTTGGGGACCAGTGACATTATTACAGTGATCAGTGCTAAAAAGAAATGCACTGATCAATGTATAAATGACACTGGAAGGGAAGGTGTTAACACTAGGGGGCAATCAAGGGGTTAACTGTGTTCCCTGGGAGTGTTCTAACTGTGTGGAGGATGGGCTCACTGGGACAACACAGAGATCGCTGTTCCTGATCAATAGGAACAGCAGATCTCCATGTTGATCCCTGTTCTGCCTCTGTGAAGCGATCGTGGGTGGGTGGGTGGCGGACATATAGTGACTAGGGGGTCCCCTTAGTCAGCCTGTAAAGTGTCAGCCATGTATAGAACCTGCTGCAGCAAAACTGACATGTATAAAGGAGAAAAATGACATTTTCCCTTCAAGCTTGGAGCTAACTTGACAATACGCTGCGGCTGGGGGAACATGACTGCCAATTCATTGTTTATCAGTGTTCTCCCCTCTATGTAGGCTCATATTCCTACCTTCCTAATCCTCAGTACCAACATGAGCATCAAGTAATGGTTTTGCATCGTCAAGGAGCAAGTGGCTGATGCTGGGTTCAAATAACTTAGCTGACTCCTTCATGCATGATGCTGAGGCTATGGCAGGAGTATCTGCGGACAAAGAGGCAGAATAAGCCGCTCTGGCAGCTGCGGTGGACTGCGCACTGTCAGCTTGGGTCTCAGAGGAGGATGAGGATGGTTTAGTAAGCCAGTCCACCACCTCTTCTGCATGCTGTGGCTGGATATCAGGGGCAATATCTCTAAACAGAGGAAATAGTGCCCTGCCTAAGGACAGACCTCCTGTAAAAGTGCACTAACGCACTTCAATATACTGCAGTAAATGTGCACTAACGCACTTCAATATACAGGCAGTCCCCGAGTTACGAACATCCGAGTTACGAACGACTCCTACTTACGAACGGCCTCAAATGCCGGCCACTTGTGCTCCATGTGGGTCCTGGATACCTTTCGAGCACTTCCGAACACATCCCACACTGCCGTACTACGCCCCAGATAACATAACAAGCGCCTGGAACATCCCACATCCATGCACAGGCGGCAGCTACACTTACGAACACAGTGTTCCGACCGCAAGTTACACTTACAAATGCAGTGTTGCGACTTACGAACAACTTCGACTTCCGAACAAACCTATTGTCCCTATTGTGTTTGTAACTCGGGGATTGCCTGTACTGCAGTAAACGTGCACTGCGCACTTCAATATACTGCAGTAAACGTGCACTAATGCACTTCAATATTCTGCAGTAACAGTGCATTAACGCACTTCAATATACTGCAGTAAAAGTGCCCTCATGCACTACTATACTGCAGTAAAACTGCCCTGACACTCTACACTGACACACTTCAATATACTGCAGGTAACCTGCCCTGAAAGGCTAAACTGACACTACAGTACAAATGAACAGTCGCACTACACTCACACTGCACTATCACTATATTCATACTAAACTCACAATAGATTCACAATAGCACACTAACTCGCTAGTAGCAATGAACAGAGCCCTGTTCTATCTATCTCCACTTCCATATCACACTGCAAATGGCTGCTCGGAGAAGGAACTTTTTATAGTGCGGGGTGGGTCTAAGAATCATGATTGGGCACCATCATCATTACTATTATCATGGCTCTGACAGTGTTCTGTGCCCTGATTGGGCAAATCCTTCATTGGTTCAGCCAATCAGGGCTTCCAATGCACTGTGCATTGTGGGGCACATAGCGGGCCGAACAAATGGTCGAACGCCCCGACAATTTGGGTGTTCGCCAAACGGACGAACAGCCAATGTTCAGCCCATTTGCCTAACAGTATTTGATAAAAACTAATGTTCTTTAACAAAGATCTCTTTAAAAGAGCATACATTCCACAGTAATAATTATGCTACCATAATTAGTGTGTGCTGTAAATTACCTCCAACATTGCTTCTCTTGCCGGAGGCCGCCATTTTGTTGAAGCCCAAAGCAGTCACTTTCTTATTGGAAACTCTCCCACCCTCCTTGGTCTCAAAAACTATATGTCACTTTCGTATTTATAACGTGTACATTTTCAGCCATGATTTTACGTCTTAGCTCAGCTAAAGAGGAAGGCTGACTGAAGCTTTACAGTATGGAAGTTCACAGGCTGCTGATGAGGGAGAAAGGAGAGAATATCAAGAGATAAGATAAGACACCATCTTTGTAAGTTTAATTCTTTTGTGTCTCCATGGCAGCAGAGTTTGTCCTGTCAACTCTCCTGCTTTTCTTTTCTCCCTTCCTAATCTGTGTTTCAACACAGTCTGTGTCATTCCCATTGCACCCCCCCCCCTCACAAGCAGTAAATCTTTAGGCTGTCAGCAGAATACATTACAACTGAGGGTGTGCAGAGCAGGCTGAAACAGTGCATATACAGGCAGCCCCCAGGTTACAAACAAGGTTCTATAGGTTAGTTCTTAAGTTGACTTTGTATATAAGTTGGAACAGGTACATTTTTTAAGTATAACTCTAGCCCCAACATTTTGTTTTTTACGTTTTGGATAACATAGGGAACGGTTAACTCCCCTGTAATGTTTGTTTTGCTGTCTATGTCCCATGTTCAGAAGATTTCACCTCACTTTCTGTCCCTGTGACCATTGGATTTTGAAAATTTTGGGTTGTTGTGGAAGCAGGGATTGGTGATAAAGCTTCAGTGGAGACACTTTTTTCCTATGATAACTCTTACAGGACTAAATTTCCCTTCCTAGGGGTAGATTTCCTCTCGCTTCCTGTTGTCTCCCTCCATATGAGTCGCATGTAAGTCGGATGTTTGTAACCCGGGAACAGCCTGTACTGGATTTTAAACACTATAGCACTTATTTTTAATGTTTTACATAGCTATACCTACAAAAGGGGCCAATGTGAAGTGATCTATCAGGACTTCATTTTCTGACTAAAGTTCCATTTGTTCTAGGTCAGGGATTCTAATGCCGCGTACACACGATCGCACATTCCGTCAACAAAATCCATGTTTTTTTTCCGACGGATGTTGGCTCAAACTTGTCTTGCATACACACGGTCACACAAATCTTGTGGGAAATTCCGAACGTCAAGAACGCGGTGACGTACAACACGTACGACAAGCCGCGAAAAATGAAGTTCAATAGCCAGTGCTGCTCTTCTGCTTGATTCCGAGCATGCGTGGAACTGTGTGCGTTGGAATTGTGTACACACGATCGGAATTTACAGATTTTGTTGTCGGAAAATTTGAGAATCAGCTTTCAAATTTTGTGTGACGGAAATGCAGATGGAAAATGTCTGATGGAGCCTACACGCGGTCGGAATTTCCGACAACAAGCTCCTATAGAACATTTTCTGTCGGAAAATCCTATCGTGTGTACGGGGCATAAGGCCTCGTTCACATAGGACAATTACATTAATGCCTTGTCCAGGGCTGTGTTTTTACTGGCATGGGTATGCAGAGGTGTTTCATGCATCCCCCGTGTTGGCAGTCCCATTCATGTCTATTGGAAAAAAGATGGTGCACGGACATAGCTGCTGTCTCCAAATAATGACATTCATGCGGGTGCATGGCCCAAAACGCAAGCAGGGTGAGTTTGGGGAAAAACACCCACACTCATGTGAATGTCATATTGGGACAGAGCAGCTGTGTCCGTGTAGCTGCTGTGTCCCAATAGATATGAATGGGACTGCCTGCATGGGGATGCAGAACAACTGTACACAGGGCCATTACAAGGTAGGGGGGGGGGCAAAAGGGGGCAGAAGCCCTGGGAGCAACAACTTTCTGGTGGGGGGCAGGTGAAGCCGACTTACAATGGTCCCTGGTGCTGCTAAAGTATTGCTTCAGCCTGGCTGAACCAGTGTGACCACCGCCGCTGCTGTACACTGTTGCAGTCAGAGCTGACTGTATGCTGAGTGCACGCCTGCACTGGCGCACTAGACAAATTCCCTTCACTCCGCCTGACAGATGCTCCTTAGTCCCGGCATAGTCACAGTGGCGGCCCGTCAATAGGGTGCCACCCCGCGAAGCTAGTCATGAAAAAAGAAAATATGGTCCTTTAAGTGTGTACAGGCTTGTTTTTAACCACTTTCCTACCGTCGTATGTATATATTTGGCCCGGTAAGGAAATGGTTATATCGGGATCATGGTTGAAGCTGCAACCATGATATATTTTTTTTAGTGGCGGCGATTGCCTTCTGAGTAAAAGTAATCTGAGCGGATTTAAAGTATTTTCTTGTTTTGAAGCGACACTGGGGTGGGGGTGGCTTATGCCATTTTCACCCTGAGCACCAGGTGACATTGTCCCAGCACTGCCTGTGCATACCCGTGCCTGTAAAAACACGGCCCTGCACGGGGCACCGATGTAATCGCCTTGTAAGAGTATTGAACCCAATGCATTAGCGGCTAAGGAACTAGCATTTTCAGGAGGTCAGCAATATCAGCCAAAGTATTTCTCTCATATTTCACAAGAGTTCACTGACTAATCTGTGTTGATTTAGGTCAAAAACGGAGAGAGGGGTTTGGGAACACTGTGCACCTTATGAAATGAGACGTGTTGGAGCGCCTGTTATTTGATTGCATTTGGGAAAATGTAGCAGAGTGACAACACTGAGACATGTGATGCCAGCAGCTTGTTCAGTTTCTTAATGTTTGTATTTTATAACACATATATACAGTATAGGTACACTTGACTATATTGTGCTGCCTGCTTAAAGCATCTTTATTTCTAAGGCTTTCAAATAGTGATTGTTTTATAATTGTTTTCCAGTATGGTAATTACACATGCTACTTTGCATCTCACTTTATTGTCTTCATGGTCTTGTTGATCATAATCTATAACTGGTTCATCCACATTAGTAGTGCTGTCTGTGTGTGGGCACTGTCATGTGTTAATAGCAGTGTGGGTACCCCCTGGCTGTTTTAACCCTTTTTTTATTTCTAGTAACTCAGGTTACACAACTAAATTATTCATAGTCTTCCTGCTTAGAGTTCTTTTTTGCAGTGCGTTTCATTAAATCTGTTATCACCTGTACGTTCCAACAGGGGTATTATGTTTGATGTAGGGAACAGACTAATGTCAAGCAATTTCATTGACCTTTCTGGCTATAGCTTTCATGCAAAAAACAGATATAGTGTGCTAGATATACTTAAAATGGTTGTGAAGGCGCAAGGTTTTTTTACTTTCATGCATTCTATGCATGAAGGTAAAAAACCTTCTGTGTGCAGCAGTCCCCCCCCCCCCCAGCACCCCTAATACATACCTAAGCCCCCTCTCGATCCAGCAATGTCAAGGAGAGCCTTGCCTCTCCAGGGACTCGCACTCCTGATTGACTTTTGGCCATTGGCTCCTGCTGTTGTCAATCACAGCCAATGAGCCGAGCGGGAGACAGAGGGGGCAGAACCAAGCCATGGCTTTGTCTGTGAATGGACACACAAAGCAGCGGCTCAACTTGGGTGCCCCATAGCAGGCTGCTTGCTGTGGGGGCACCTGGCAGGAGGGAGGAGCCAGGAGTGCTGACACAGGACCCGAGAAGAGGAGGACCTGGGCTGCTCTGTGCAAAACCACTACACAGAGCAGGTAAGGTAAGGTTATTTTTTTTTAAATAAAAGACAAGACTTTATTATCACTTTAAAGCTGAACTTCACGCTCTCAATCAACATTGACTATTTTTAATCCTTATGCTGCAAGCATTAGTAAATAGATAGGAAAGTAAGTCATCTTTACCTGTTTTTAAGCTTTTTTCTTTTTTTGCATTTCTTCAGTTAATTTCCAGGCCTAGGCAAGTGATGTTATGCATCCCTGAAGTCTTCTCGAGGGAGGGAGGGGTTTCCTCAGCTAAGCACACCCTCCAGACTGCATGCCTGAACTAGCGGGAAGATGGATTCCAGGAAGTAAATGCTACATGAACCATCTGCCCTTACTCAAGATGGCAACCACCAGAAATGCTGGGGGGGGGGGGGGTTTCAAAGTGATTTCTAAGCAAAATAAAGCATGAGGACACAGATGGGAGAGTTTGCTTTAAATATTAAAAATATTTTGGTTTGTGGTGCTCAGATGCAATGTTGTTCCGCTGTAAAGTATAACTAATAGCAAAACTTTTTTTGTAGTTATAGATAGATATAGATGGACTAAAACACCAGTCAGGTTGTATTGCTGTCTGTGTCCCCATAAGGGAGATTCCCTCTCCTTATGTGTCCTGTCTGCCGTTATTACTGAGGGTGAAACTGAAGAAAGTACCAAATTTTGGGTTGTGGTCCAATGCAAGTATTCCATAACTGTTTGCCTACATGGAAGTGGAGAATCGCTGAAATAGGCGGCGCTACTACAATGATTACCGCAGTCTTCCAGGTCTCAAGCGGCTGCTATTTTGCATAGTGAAGACAGGGAGGTGCTCGCTCAACACAGCTGCCATTCGAAGAATGCCTTGTATTTTTTCCTCAATGAATACAAGGCATTATCTGATTTTTTTTCAGGGTGGAAAAGTGGTAACGTTACAATCACATGGGACCCCGGATGACCATGGCAATCACTGTAGTAGTCCGGACTAGAAAACAGAACCCCCCCCCCCCCATCAAACTCGTGTTTTTGAGAGGAGTTTTCATGCAGAAAAGATAACTAAGCACCCAAACAAGTGTGAAATAGCGCAAAAAAGCACAATAAAAAGAAAATGGAAAAATGAATTGAGAGGAGAATCTGTGAAAAAAATGTTTATGCTCAAAAACGCGCAAAAAAACGTGTGAAGGAGCACTAAAAAGCACAAGCTTTTAAAGCAGAGTAAAAGCAGCTTTTTTTTTTTTTTTTTTTTTGAGCTGTAGTGAGCATGAACCCTTAATGATTATAAAAAACCCATTCAGTTTAAATTAGAAATGAAAGGCAAACCATTTGTGTATAGGTATAAAAATAACACTAATAATACCTTTTTTTTCCTTTTTTTTTTATAAATGCTCACATTCCCTCTGTTTTCTGCTACATAAGAGCTGGGGAGGGGAAGCAGCAGCACACTGATCTTCCCATTGAATGGCTGTTCAGGAGAAGTGGGTCAGACTCAGGGCAAGTCTGATCATTGGAGGAGAGCACAGCGAGTTCCCAGCAGAGCTAGAGAACTGACCACAATGTGCTCTCATTCCTAGTGTGGTCAGCTTTTAATAGGAAAGCAGAGGAACTGGCAGGAACACCAGGGATTTCACACAAAGGAGGAAAAACAAAGAGAACAGGATACTTTTTCATACATACAGAAAACACAAAGAGTTCTGAAGCGCTAAAACTGGCAGTCATTAGAAACTTTTGTCATGCCATAACAATTATGCAATGAATAGCTGGACACCAGTGCAGCTGCAAACTTATGGAAGAAAAGTAGACAACAAAAATAAACAAAAATGCAGCGCTCAATGGGACCAGTAGTAAAGAACTATTGCTGATGGTATAATCAATAAAGTTCATTTATTGGATGCATGCTGAGATTTGAAATTAAAAACAACTGTCAATAAAAAAATGAGATGATAAAATTATTAGACTTCATAAGGACAACTCATTATCATGGTTGAAGTAATCCAAAAATTAGTATATACGATACCATCATGACTTCCAGATGACAAGGGGTTAATGTCAGCAAGTGTGCTCCAAGCTCCGATCCTAATTCAGACCCAATGGCTCAATGTGCAGGGAGAAAAATAGAGATGGAGAGACACCGCTCTCTAAGGTGCACTTAGTGGCTGTATTCCGGATATCAGACTCGCTGTGATCCAGGAGGTGTATTGTAGATCGGCTGGCTGGAACCTGGCGTGCTGGAGGGCGCTCTGCTTGTGTTGTGGTGATTTTCTCATATGAAATAGAAAAATATAGCAATGAGCTTTGGGTGTGTTTTCATGTTCACACCCGATTGGGAAATATATGCAATAACTAAATGTACATTTTTTACGGTACATTTTCAAGAACCTCATTAAGTAGACTTGAACTGAAAAATCAAAGGAATAATCTAATTTTAATATTTGATGTTAATTATTTTATTGCAAAATCATATATTGGAACATTGATGAACATGCTTTTCCTTTTTAAAACTCATTCAGGAGACCAATTGCCTTCTTACTTAACCACTATCAGGCTTCTTCAGCAAACAGTGCGCCAAAATGCTAAGTGTGGTTATTCATAGCAGGGGTCAGACAAGGTAGAAGATAGATTATGACTGATATTGTATAATTTAGTCCTTAGCATTTTGCTACCTGCAGTGTTTTTAATAAATAAAACTAGCCTAAAAGTGGTTGTAAATCTCAGAGATGAAATATGAACAAAGTATATGCTTCTATAGTGTGTGCTTGTCTCAATTAAGAGCACTAAGCGTAGTTTCTGTCTGCTGCCTTATTCCTCTGCTATCAGCATGAACATGAATCACTTCTGACACCAAGAGAAAAAAGGTGACAGGGGAGGGACCTCTAGCTAATTGACAGCCTCAGCACAGTTCCTGTGAGCTGTGTGGAGGGGGGTGTGTCCCTTCGCTCCTAACAGCTCTCAGAGCTCTCCTCATTGAGCATTGCAGAGTATAACTTCAGCCATCTGTATTGTATAAGCAGACTCTGGGAACACCAGAATCCAGAGGAATCATACGGACCTCAAGAATGTACCTGTAACCCCCCACTTCTCTTCTGAGGGCATAACTTGAGAGGAATTGGATATTCACATGGGACCGGCAAAGGTGACCTTTGGAATCTATTACTACTAGCAGTGCAGCTGACCTTGAAAGATAAGGGGGCTTCCCCGCACACAGCTGATTGTAAAAAAAAAAAAAAAAAAGACAATAAAAAAGTATGAAAAAAAAAAGCATGGTGTCCTGAAGGGCCTAGTATGAATTTTAAGGGAGAGCCTTACTCCAATTTTTTTTAAAAACGGCGTGGGGTCACCCCCAAAATCCATACCAGACCCTTATCTGAGCTTGCAGCCTGGCAGGTCAGGAAAGGGGGGGATGAGTGAGTGCCCCCCCTCCTAAAACCATACCAGGCCACATGCCCTCAACATTGAGGGGTGGATGCTTTGGGGCAAAGGGCTAATCGGAATCTGGAGGCCCCCTTTAAGAAGGGGGCCCCCAGATCCCGCCCCCCATGTGTATGAGTATCGGGTAGATCGTACCCCTACCCATTCACTAAAAAAGTGTCACAAGGTAATGAAAACGCACAGTTTTGTACAATTCTTTTATTAAAAAAAAACAAATAGTGTCCCAAGATGTAAAACCACCATCTATCACGCCACCCCCCAGACCCGAAAAAAAAAAAAAACGCTCTCACCGTTGGTGAAGGCTGGCTGCCTACTGCAGGCTCCGCTGTCTGACATTTCTTATACAGGTAAGGGGTTGGCTGCGTCACCCGGTGGTCCTGCCCCTTGTGACGTCTCGGACTGGTGCATGCTGGGTCGATGATGTCACAAGGGGTGGGGCCACCAGGTGATGTAGCCAGGTGGCCTGCCCCTTATTTATATTAGAAATGTTAGATGGCGAAGCTTGCAGAAGGCAGCCAGCCTTCACCGACGGTGGGAGCGTCTTTTTTTTTTTTAATTTTCAGGTCCGGCGGGTGGCGTGCTTGACAGTGGATTTACATCACGGGACACAATTTTTTTATTTTTTATTAAAAGAATTTTCAAAAACTGTGTGTTTTGATTGATTGTGACATTTTTTTTTGGTGAATGGGTAGGGATATGATTTACACAATACTCATTCACATGGGGGGGGGGGATTTGGGGGCCCCCTTCTTAAAGGGGGCTTCTAAATTCTGATTAGCCCTCTGCCCGAAGACCCCCACACACACCAGTAATGGTTGTGGGGATGAGGCTCTTGCCCCATCAACATGTGGACAAGGTGCTTTGGGGTGGGGGGGCAAAGCACCCACCCCCATGTTGAGGGCATGTAGCTTGTGCGGTTTAGGGGGGCTTGCTCCCCCCCCTTTCCTGATAGGTCGCATGCTTGGATAAGGGTCAGGTATGGATCCTGGAAGGAACCCCACACTGTTTTTTTTTTTCATTTTGGCATTGCTGTTAAAATCCATATCAGACCCAAAGGGCCGATTTTTTTTTTTTTTCATACTTTTTAATTGTCAGCTTTTTTTTTTTTACAATCAGCTGTGAGCAGGGAAGCCCGCTGACAGCTGATGAGTTATTGGTTGTTAACCACTTCAGCACCGGTAGATTTGGCTACTCGAAGACCAGAGCACTTTTTACAATTTGCCACTGTGCTGGTAATTGTGCGGTCATGCAATGCTGTACCCAAATTTACTTCCTTTTTTCCCACAAATAGAGCTTCTTTTGATGGTATTTGATTGCCTCTGCGATTTTTATTTATTGCGATATAAACAGAAATATATATTCTATTTTCAAGAATATTCTATTAATATCAATATATGATATTTTCTACTTTTTGTTATAAAAAAAAATCCAATAAACTCAATTTTAGTCATACTTTTAGGCCAAAATGTATTTTTTGGTAAAAAAAAATGTCAATAAGCGTATATTATTGTTGGTTTGTGCAAAAGTTATAGCGTCTACAAACTAGGTTAAAATTTCTGGAATTTATGCAGCTTTTAGTTTATGACTGCCTATCTCATTTCTTGAGGTGCTAAAATGGCAGGGCAGTACAACCCCCCACCCCAAATGGCCCCTATTTTGGAAAGCAGACACCCTCAAAAAATTGCTGAGAGGCATGTTGAGCCCATTGAATATTTTATTTTTTTGTCACTTTTTTTGTGAAAATTGAAAAATGACAAAAAAATAATAAAAATTAAACAAAGTTGTCAGCTTGATGTGTCTTCTTTCCAAAATGGGGTCATTTGGGGGGGGGGGGTTTGTGCTATCTTGACATTTCAGGGCCTTCCGAAACTGTGATAGGTAGTGAGGAAGTGAAATCACCATTTTACGCCCTTGGAAATCCTGAAGGCGGTGCTTGGTTTTCAGGGTCCTGTACGCGGCTAGGCTCCCAAACAGTCTCACACATGTGGTATCCCTGTACTCAGGAGAAGCAGCAGAATGTATTTTGGGGTGAAATTCCACATATGCCCATGGCATGTTTGAGCAATATATCATTTAGTGACAACTTTGTGCAAAAAAAAAAAAAAAAAAGTTTGTAATTTTCCCGAAACTTGTGGCAAAATATAAAATATTCCATGGACTCAAAATGCCTATCAGAAAATAGCTTGGGGTGTCTACTTTCCAAAAAGGGGTCATTTGGGGGGATTTTGAACTGTCCTGCCATTTTATGCACAACATTAGAAGCTTATGTCACACACCACCCATTCTTCTAACTGCTTGAATATATAACATATTGGCCTAAACTGAGAAAGAAATTTGTTTCTTTATATATTTTTTGGGGATATTTTATATAGCAAAAAGTAAAAAATATTGTTTTTTTTTTTTCAAAATTGTCGCTCTTTTTTTGTTTATAGCGCAAAAAGTAAAAATTGCGGGGGTGATTAAATACCACCAATAGAAAGCTCTATTTGTGGGAAAAAAAGGACGTAAATTTTGTTTGGGTGCAACATCGCACAGCCGCGCAATTGTCAGTTAAAGCGACGCATTGCCGTATCACAAAAAGCGCTCTGGTCAGAAAGGGGGTAAATCCTGAAGTGGTTAAAATGGTGGGTGTTGCAATTTTTTTTCCACACAGTATTTGCTCAGAGATATTTCAACACTTTTTTTGAATTTTAATGCACTAAAACACACTATATTGTCCAAATGTTTGATGAAATAAAAAAAGATGATCTTATGCCAAGTACATGGATACCAAACACAACATGCTTTAAAATTGCGCACAATCGGGCATCAGTGACAAACTATAAACGTTTTTAAAAGCCTTTAAAAGCCTAGAGGAGGTCTACTGCTAAAATGACTGCCCTCGATCTGACGTTCGTGGTGATATCTCACATGCATGGTGAAATTGCTGTTTACATACGACGTGAGACCAATGCTTGAGCACAGGGGGACAGGGGTGCTTTTTTTTTTTTTTTAAATGATTTATTTTGCTTTTTTATTTAATTTTTAAACTGTTCCTTTCATTTTTTTTTTTTTATCATTTTTATTGTTATCTCAGGGAATGTAAATATCCCCTATGATAGCAATAGGTAGTGACAGGTACTCTTTTTTTGAAAAAATTGGGGTCTATTAGACACTAGATCTCTCCTCTACCCTCAAAGCATCTGACCACACCAAGATCGGTGTAATAAAATGCTTTCCCAATTTCCCAAAGGCGCTGTTTATATCCGGCGAAACCTAATGGGGCGTACACATGGTCGGACTTTTCGGCTACAAAAGTCCGACAGCCCTTCCGACAAACTTTCGACTGACTTTTGGTGGACTTGCGGTGGACTTTCTAACGAACAGACTTGCCTACATACGATCACACAAAAGTCCGACGGATTCGTACGTGATGACGTACACTGGACTAAAATAAGGAAGTTGATAGCCAGTAGCCAATAGCTGCCCTAGCGTGGGTTTTTGTCCGCCGGACTAGCATACAGACGAGCGGATTTCTGGGTCCGGCGGAGTTACGATGTAAAGATTTGAAGCAAGTTCCAAATCTAAAGTCCATCAGATTTGCGGCGGGAAAAGTCCGCTGAAAGTCCGGGGAAGCCCACACACGATCGGATTGTCCGCCGGATTTGGTCCGTCAGACTTTTGTAGCCAAAAAGTCCGACCGTGTGTACGCTCCGTAAGTCATGAAATGCTCGTAGCTTCCAATTTCTTAGTCCATAGAGATGATTGGAGCCATTCTGGGTGCATTCTTGGGTTCCCTGGTGGGACAAGAGAGCCAGAGAAAACCTTGGAAGATGGCGGGAGGGGGGGATGTTCCCTCCCACTGCTTGTAAAAGTCTAGAGGCTAATTAGCCACTAGGATTGCTTTTACATGAAAGCCGACCGTTGACTGAAAAGAATGATACCAAGATGATACCTAAACCTGCAGGCATCATTCTGGTATAACCATTTAAAGTCCAGCAACATACCAGTAGGTTGCTGGTCCTTATTGGGCATATATTGTAATGTTCTTTTAGGAGGATCCAGTTCGTCCTGAAGCTTTGTATAGCACAAAAGCATTCAGCAGAGCCAATTGGAATAAATGTACAGACGCTTTTTTATACCATCGTCTGGCCTTACGGGCAATTAGGTACGGCGCCAACAACTGGTCGTTGAGGTCCACCCCTTCCATGTTAAGGTGTTCCATGTTAAGGTTGTATTCGTGGACAGAGAGGGGTTTCTCCACAACACCAGTTGCTGTAGGAATTTGGACTGTTGTACCTGCGTGAAGGGAGGACAGAAGGAAAACATTCTGTGTATCCCTCCACTTCACTGCTAACAAATTATTGCATTTCAAGCAGGCTCTCTCCCCCCCCCGTCTAAGTCAGGATTCTACAAGCCACTGGGGGCCTCTAAATTTACTGGTACACTAGTGAGACTCACAGGAAAAAGAGCACCTGACTGTCAGCGACTGCTTCATAATGCTACCAAAAAAACTGTTAGCTTTCGCAGGTATCAGGCCTTACTCTGCGAATGCTGCAGTTATGTGTTTAGTATTTTGCAAGTGACAGTGATCGAATGATACTGCACTTGGGTGGGCTGGGCTGGGCGGAGGGGCTAAATGCAGGTGCTAGCAGGTATCTGGGCTGATCCCGCTAACACTGCATTTTTGGGAACCCTAAACTACTGGGGATGCTAGTATACCTAAACCTAACCGATATCACCCGCCAGGTGATCAGGGGGTTAAACCTTTATTAGGTAATATATTGCGGGTGCCCTTGATGCTATAAAAAGAATAATTAGCTAACCAGCGTCACCCGTGACACTAACACGGTGATCACTGGTGACAGGGGGTGATCAAGGGGTTAAACCTTTATTGGTGGGGTCCCTAGACCTATCTGGGGCTACTACTAAGTACCCCAACGCTGATTAGTGTCACAAATGACACCAGTAAAGTGATCAAAGAAAAATATGAACACTGCACTGGGTGACAGTGACAGGGAGTTAAGGGGTTAACTGGGGGGGTTGAGCAGGGGGTGAAATATGTGCCTATATGTACTGTGTCAGTGTAGTGTTGGTGCAACTCACGTTTGGATGTCCTCTCTCCTCTCTCTGTAACGGAAAAGAATTCCAGAGTGGGAGATGACATCACTTCCCTTGTCTGTGTTTACACTTACACAGGCAGGGGAAGATTTCATTCGTCAGAACCAATCAGCTGGTCCAGGCCAGAAAAGGGTTCTGAAGCGAATCCGATAGACGCGATCCCTAGGCGGCCGCGTGCTCGACGTAATGTCGATTTGCCCAGCAGAGCCAACCTGCCACAGTAAAACTGCGGTGACTGGTCCAGGAGTGGTTAAGGATGCAGCGACCGACTTCATGGCCTGCTGCTTAGCAGCTGGCTATTTGTCAAAAAAAACGCATGTGATACTGTTAGCAAAATCCTGGTGGTAATTAACGCATGCTTTTTAAGGCTCTGGTCCATTTGTGAATTGGACTTTTACCGGCACATAACCACATATTCTTTATTTTTATTTTTTGTGAATTGAACTTAATTTACCGCATGCGATAATTTATGCAAATGAGTAACATGATACCTTTATCGCATGTGGTAAACGTTAGTGAATTGACTCCTTTGTGACTCAGTTTGGCTCTGCTGCCCTGGACCTTGGGTCTTTGGCACTAGAACTACTTTTACATGATGAATCCTTGGTTAAGCCTATGTCTGCTATGTATAAAGAACAATTTACCGTTTGTCCAAAAGCTCTTAATAAATGTAGGGAAGTTTGGATGCAACTTATTCAAAAATTTTCAGGGAGAGGATTGGGATGACATTTTGGAGGTTTCTTTAAAGGCACTGGTATCAGCTAGAGATCGCCTCATCCAATTTAGGCTGTTACATAGAATTTATTATGCTCTGGCTAGGCTAGCCTCTATTTATGGTAACGACTCCAGCCAGGTGGATGCCTCACGGGGAGAGGTGAAGAACTGAGTGGATTCCCCAACTTGAAACCTCAGACCAAGCCAGGCAATCTAGGAAGAGGATACTGTAGCGAATTCCATGTAGCTTTGACAAGATCTCTGAAAAGTGTACTTGAGGTCCCCTTGCACCCAGGCTGCCCAGAGGACTTCATTTCTGTCTCTAAAATTAAGGAATTTGAGGATGAAGTTGCAGGGTGACACCCCAGGGGGTCCAGGCTTGGGCAGTATACAATGGGCTCCCTCCACTGCATAGAAGGGAGAGAATAGGGCTGCAGGCAGCAGGGTGCGTAGCAGGTTTTCTACCAAGACAGTCGGATTTCCGCCCTCCACACCTTCAGCAAGGCCCACAATATGGAGATTGTTCCTGTTGCAATTCTCCACATCATCGGCCTAGTACTCCAATGCTCTTATTTCAGTTTGTAGGGAGAGGAGAGCAGTAGTGTGCTCCATCACTGTATCCTCAGTATGGCCCAGGCGCTGTTCCGCTAAAGGAAGATGGGGCCTCACCTTGTCCATGTCCTGGCAGAGGAGCCCCACATCCATCTGCACCGCCTCAATCTTAGAGGTCAGGGCAACTTGACAGGCAGTGATGGCTGTTATCATGTCGGACAGACCCGGCTGAGCAGATGGATCCCTTAGCCCTGCCTGGGACGCCATGTTGGAGATGGAGCGTGTGCGGGCCTCCACGTGGGTGCCAGAGGCCGAAGAAGTTTCCTCTACCAGGGGAGGAAAATGGAGCTTCCTACCATGTCCAGACCTAGTCCCCGATGATTGGTGGTGCATGAGTGGCCACTGTGTAGGGCAGAGAGGACAAATTTGTAGGAGATATAGCAGGTAAGGCTAGGGGAGCTCCAGCACATGCATCCACTCAGGTCGCCATCTTGTTCACGCCCCCTAGCCTCTATTGAGTTTATGGGTTCACTTCAGTGGAATGTTGGAGATGTACTGCCTCACCTGCTGATTTTGATCACATCTTTTGGCACTGTCTGGAGATACACATTTTTTGGTCAGAGGTTCCCTACACAGGAGCTTCTGTCTGTGCCAATCCTTTTAATCATTCCAGTTTGCCTCTTGGGGTTGGTTGAAGACTTGGTACCAAAATGGGAGCAGATGATGTTTCTGTCCATCATGTTATTTTATGCACGTAAATCCATTATATTATATTGGAAAAAGTCAGAGGCACCATCACTAGCAATCTGAAAGGGTATTGTTAATAAATCATTACCATTTCATAAAGCAGCATATGTGACTCGGGGATGCCAGGACAAATTTGAAAAGGTTTGGCAGGGCTGGCTGTCAGATTAGTCAACTGTTGGATGAGGCTTTCTATAGCTCTCACAAGTTGTAAGAGACAGGGAATGTGCTTGTCAAAGGCTACACCTCTTGATGGTTGTTACATTTACATGCTTCCATGGTTATGTACTAGCAGACCTTACCTTATTGATCAACTGGAGTTGTGGACCCCAGGCTGTTGGATTGTAGACAGGAGCACTGGGAGATATTGGAGGATGTAGGATTATCGCCTTCATACTGATTTTGCTATTTCCTTACGGATTTCTTTTATCCTAATGTACAGGGGGGGGGGGGGCGTGTTGCGCATTAGGAGAGGGGGAGGGTTAGGGTGGGGGGGTTTATAGTTAGTTGTCTATGTATAGATAGTTTTGGTCCTTGGACCTGTTAAGACTGGGTATGCCCAATAGGCCTGTGTTGTATACTATACCCTTTTAAAATCAATTAAAAAAAAGAATTTTCAAAGAAAAAAAAATCAAACACATCATCTTCTGGGGTTTATTTACTAAAACAGAAGAGTACAAAATCTGGTGACTAGAAACTAGAAATCAGCTTCCAGGTTTTAATGAAAAAAATTTGTTGAACAAGCTGAAGTTAGAAGCTGATTGGCTACCATGCACAGCTGCACCAGATTTTACACTCTCCAGTTATAGTAAATCAACCCCTGTGGTCTATTGGATGCAGCCGCTTTTCAGTCATCAATTTTTTTTTTTTTTAATAAAGGGATGTTAGGCAGGAGGGTGAAACAGGGCCACCCAATGAGTGAATTTTTAATCCAGTTCCTCAGGAACTGGTGGAAATTTGTACAGTGTATGGCCAGCTAAAGGCTGTATTATGTTTAGAGCGATTGCATTTTTCCATAACCAATAAACTCTGCTAGATGTAATGACAGATATATGGAGTTCTGTAGACAGGACTATTCTTGACCTCAAGTCACAAGAATGGTAATTAACTTCACTATATCCCACCAAGTCAAAAAACATATCCCATGGTTAATGACCGATGTGTTGGTGACCCTGAAGAATGTTTTCTCAGCGCTGCAGCTACTAATTTTAAACCAGCTTATCCATAAATTCCAACAAGGAACAGAGCAGTGTATGTTGAATGCACTTTGCAAGCTGGTGAGACTGTAATACTGGCTTAGTTGTGATATTCAACCAGCAGTACCACGTTAATGAATACTACTAGCTGTAAAAATACATAAAGTGTAAACAGCAGAAGATTACGTGATTATTGGGGAAGTGCAATAATCAGGACTTTCAGAGTATGAGCTGGGAAGACTACACTTCCCTACATTCCCTTTGCATTTGCAGAAAAAAGGCGGTTTGTCCTGTAGTAACCTCACCGATGAGTGGGCCCCAGGACAGGATGTGCTCATCAAGTGAGCTGAGAAGTGGAGGTCGGGTTTTACTTCAGAATTAACTATGCAGGCTCCACATCTATGCAACTGTAACTACTGTATTGAAGCAAAACATAAATAATATAAGGTTAATATGGTGCGCAATGAACATTGATAAAGAAATCTTTTGTTCTTTTATTAAAAAGATTTTTGAAGGACTTTTTCTTTAATTCTATTTCTTGATACCTTTTTCCAAACTGATGTCCTTTCTTTCTAATTTCCTTGCTGTTTTTCTATTCTCTATAAAGATAGAGTGAAGGATGACAATAGAAGGGACCAACAAGGAGAAAAGAGCGCAAAAGCTATTTATAGGTTATGTTTTGCCAACACCGTGGTGTCACCCAGGGTTTGCAAAACATAACAACTGTGAACACCATTATGCCCTAGATAGAAAATGGAAGGGAAAATAAGGGTGGGAAAAAAGGTCCTACAAAAATCTTTTGAAAAATTCAATTAAAGTTACAATTTTATAAATGTCCAGATCTATACATATTGACCATAAATGATTTCCTGATATCACCATACTAATGATAGGCTCTGCCTTTCTCCCCTTCCTCCGGACCAATGAAATAGCATAAATTAAAGACCAGTTAGGCCCCGCCCCATTCTTCTTTTTGTCCTCATACCTCCACGCACCAGTGAAGAGTAAGCAGTACTATGTTCCCCCCTCTGCCTCCAGGGTTAAGCCTCTCCCAGTACGAAGTCCCAGTATCAGGCTGCTAAAAGCACCAGAGTAGCTTGGGAGCTCCTTCTGTGGGTCTCAATGGAGCTGAGCAGTTTTTCCTCTTTAGGACTGAAATCTGCCTTTAGGGTTGGTGTCTGCAACGCTTGTTGGGTTTGGGGAGGCCAGCTTTGCATCCTTCTTACCTTTGCTTTTGTTTGTCTCCTGTCATTTTCTTATTTTCTGCACCTCCTGTTCTTTTCCTCCTGCAGTGGCACTGGTCTGGGTACATTACTCCCCCTAGACAGGTTCTCTGTCCTTTGCTGTCCTAGGCCGGCTGTAGGTATAGCTTATGTTTGTAGGTTGTGTATGTATAGGTTTGGGGCAGGGGGTATGTGTGTGTGTGTGTATATATATATATATATATATATATATAGATATATATATATATATATATAGATATGTATATATGTGCATTGTGGGGGATCAGAGGGGTGGACAGCTGGCTCAGAGACAGCCCATTAAAACAAAAGTGGCTTTATTCAGCAAAATGGCAAAATAAACATAAGATAAGACAGACTTGTCTCGTCACACGGTTGTGCACACAGGTACAGCTCACAGTTCAGCAGCACACAGGCTTATAGGTAATAGTTCATGGCTCCAATCAGAGCTGCAGTCTTTATGTGTAAGGTGACCAGATTTTGAAAATGAAATCCGGGGACATATTTGTTTTTTTTTTTACTAGTAATGGCAGCAATCGACGACTCTTTGCCTGTCTCCGCCGCCGCCTGCCTCACAGCCTGTCAAGTCTAAAGCCCCATACACACTATCAGATTTTCTGCTGATTTTTTCCTTCAGATTTACCAAAACCATATAATATGAGGTCAAACCTTAGGAGTTTCAATTTGTATGCAATCAGCCGGGCCCTTGCACTACATGGTTTTGGTAAATCTGAAGACAAAAATCAGCAGAAAATCTGATAGTTTGTATGGGACTTTACTCTTCGGGCCCCGGCTACTACTTGGTGGGGAGTGGAAGAAGGTCACTCCACCAGGGAAGGCAAGGAGATAAGCAGGCAGGCGGCTGGCTGGGACTTGAGCCAAGGCAGAAGAACATGCGAGCGGAGCGGAGTGGGCATGCACCCGAAACTGAAGAAATAGTACCTCCGCTCGGACCAGCACATGATCATCAGAAAGGGACACAGATAATGGAAAAAAATAAACCCCCATAAGCTAGTAGGAGCGGCAGAGGAGGGGGGTGCAGATTTTTTCTTTTTATTCTGCACGGGCTGTCTTTGAAATTGCCCCAGCCCCTGTTCAGATCCAAAACTGGGAACAGACTTGGTCCGGGGACTGTCCCCAGAAACCGGGGATGTCTGGTCACCCTATTTATGTGGTTAAGCTCACCCAACACACCATCCAGCAATGGACATTTGCACACATTGTCTCTCTCTCTCCTACTCAAACAGCTCCTCTCTGAGACTTTCAGCCCAGCTGACAATATGCAGGTCTGAAGGGGAAATACCTGCCCTCTTCGATTAACTCCTTCTTAACCCTGCCCCAGGCTGACCCTCTACAGTATGTATATATGTTCATGTAAATGTTTGTGTATATATGTGTGTGTTCTTATGTTGGTTGGTATGTATGTATGTATGTATGTGGGGGGGTGTTATATGGAGCGGTGCATGTATTTATATATGCATGCATATTGTTTTGAAAAAAAACAAGGGGAAAGGAGAGAGTGTGTAGATGTATATATGTGTATGTATATATTTAGACATACATTAATAGAGGGAGAAGCGAAGTCACTGTTGCCTTATCTATTTTTCCTCTTCTCTGTCTTTCTGCGGCTGTCCGTCTCTCAGCTGGTCGTCCCATTTCTCCACGGTTTGAGTATCAGTCACCACCCATACAAAAGACCCTCAACGCTTAGGTGTGGACAACCGTGTCGGTAAGTTTTCAGGAACAGAGTGCCCTCTCATGCGGTTTGCTTTGATTTGCTTCAGCTCCGCGCGCCCATGCTCTCAAAGGCCAGAGCCAGAGGCCATAGAAAGGCGGATGTTCTTCAGAGAAGCATAGCTCGGACGCCGCTCCCACTCAAGAGACAGGTTCCAAGGAAAACATCTTAGCTCTTCTTTCCCAGACCCAGCACCCCAACAAGAGTCCTGCAGGACCTGTGGCACAGTACCTATGCCCAGGAGGCTGGTGAGTGAAGTCGGCCTGGTTGAAGTTTGCAGCTGACAGGTAATACCGAATGTCTTTATTACTTATAAGGTGGCACAAAACTTCTGTTTTAAACTCACTGTAATTACTCTAGCTAGCCAGCCCCCTTGTTGCTGGTCTAGCCACTAGCAGAACAACCTGCCTCATGGATCACTCATCCTCTCAGTACTCCTGAGGAGGGGGTGCAGCCTGAAAATGATTTTAGCTCCCTTGCACCAGAGGAATATCTGGAGCTACTTGGTGTCAGTTTTTCTTTGGAGAACTGTGTATCCAGGCAGTCATGCAGACCATTACATGGGTTAAAAGACAAAGTCATATTTACCCTTTCAATGAGCAATCACTTTTCAATTAGGAAACTGGTTTAATTCAAGGCAGATATAGCATTGCTGAAATCCATGCCTACAGTGGGACCGGCTGTTGTCCAATAGGGTGGCAGCTGGGAAGGGCCTGCCACTCAACAGAGGCCCTTACCTTGGTGACGGGTACTTTGGGTTTCTGCTCCCAGGATATGGTTGGGGAGGAAATCCTGATATCTTGGGACCCGGCCAAGATGTATCGGCAAATTTCACTGCGGAAGCAGTAATAGTCTCAACCTGGTGCCTGGCCAAGGCAATGCTATACTCAGTTACAGCTAGGGGTACCCTATGGTTGAGACCCGGGGCTGTGTTTGGCTTCCTAGAAAAAAAATTGGAATCGTCACTTTATAGGTGACTGGCTTGATATGAAACCAGAGACAGCCATGTCGGAAGTGACAGGAGGAGGGTCCGTTCTTCTCCCATAACAGAAAGCAGGAAAGTAAAAAAAATATATATATAACTAAAAATAAATAATAATAAATAAAGGGAGAAATGTGTTTCTCCCGCTAAGTTCCGCTCCTCTAGGGGCAACCTTTCATAAGGTTCATAAATGGAAATCTTTGGGTATGCCGCAGGTACCCACAAAACCCTTTTACCGGGCGCATGCCCAGACTTTTAAGGTAAGTCCCAGAGGGCACGCTTCACGGGTTACTGGACAGTGGATTGTGCAGATCCTTGGAGGATAGGCACTCATGGTCACTTCGGTGGATTCCTCACTGTTCCTTCTCTGGACCTTTTTCTCCCCCTCGGAACTGCCAGATCCACTGCAACCACGGCGGGTACAATACTTACAGACACTTCAGACTCAGAGGGGAGCTGTCCTGGTCCCATCTCACAGGAGAGATTGTAGGATTCCTACCCACCCCTGTTTGTAGGTCGCGGGGGTTGAAGAGAAGCATTCACTTGCAGCAGATGGCTGGAGGCTTTCGCTAGATCGTCAGGATTCTTAGTCTTACATCCCAAAATTTTTTCTTTTCTTTTTTATTCCAAAGTAAGTAAATTTGGCGATTGGTTGGACACCTCTCCGCTTTATCAGTCTACCTTTTAGCCTATGAATATCTCTAAGAATATTTACAGAGGTTCCAATGTCAGTTGCTCTTGGAGAACAGGGTCTCCAGATTCGCCACTACCTGGGCGTCATTCCTTTCTACATAAAAAAAAAGGCCAACTTTTGCTTTCCAACAGTTAAAGTGCCTGTGGGGGCTCTACTGTTCCTCTGTTTTGCTTCCATCAGAAAAGGACGGTGGCGGTCATAAGGAGAATTCTGAGATCAGATGCCTCTACTTCCTGGACGACTTCTAGGTGTCTCAGCCTCCTGGCCGTAATGTTGTCATTCATACCGATGATTCCTTGGGTGCATGGGCACCGGTGCTAGTTTCAACTACAACGGAGGAAACAGGATCCGGTACAGCTATGATCAGTGTCAAGCAGTATGTATAGCGGTTCGCGGTGATGAAAAGACCTTGAGGATGTCACGAACCATCTGACTGGATCAATGTGATGAATCATATCGGCAAAACAGCCTGGAAGGCGCACTGCGAGGGTCTGTCGGTCAAGGCAAGCGGAGATTGCTAGCCAAGGAAGGTAGTCTCGAAAGCGCTGGTCAGGCAGCCTTTTTTATCACTTTGACATTGCTACACAGAATCAAGGGTGACCAGTCATCTTTCGGTTGAGAAACAGGACAGCAATTGCGTATTTTCAGCTCCAGAGAGGATCTCGCGGAAATATGCTATTGAGATATGTAGAACCCAGAATGTCTGGGTAGGAAGATCACCAGTAAATTCTGGAAGCAATTTACCTCCTAGGGGCTAGAATACACGGACATACTGTCCATCATGCAAGCTTGCCAGAGCATGAGGGGGAGGCTTGTCCACAGGTGGCCTATCACAAACAGGCTTCTTTGCTTCTCACAGCAAATGCCAATTTAGGAAGAGGTCTGACTGGGTTTCCGCTCCCCAAAGCAGAGAACAGAAGCTGAGTTTCTCCATGAAACTGCAATCAAGCCTACTGTATATGTTTTTCCCCAGCTTCTCTCATAATGAAATTCCTCTGGAAGCTGTCAAGAATGAGCATGGTAGTCACGACCACCCCTCCATTCTGACCATAGGAGTATTGGTGCTTCCTGGCTATCTACTTCAGAATACAAAAGTTGATTCCCCTTCACACATGCACAGACCAAAGATGCAAGCATAATGGCGGGAAGGGGAAGCTGCAGAACCTAGTTTGCTCCAGAGTTGCTCCAAGAGTGAGCTCTACTTTGGGCTGTGCGAAAGGCACTCTACTAACAGCCTCTATGCCAAGATCTGGAACAAACTTGTGTTTTTTTCTATTTTGCATGGCAAGATATTATTCTTACTGCACCTCTGGTGGCAGCTGTTCTGGTCTTCTTGTAGGTCAGATTGAACATGACCCTTACCCTAAACTCTTTTGAGGTTGCAGGTGACAGCAAGAACAAGGTTTAATTTGGCCAAAGGCCCTTTAGTTTGCAAATATTTGAAGACAGTCAGGAGGTTTTGTCAACCGCGAGAGAGAATCTTTCACAATTAAAATCTTTCGATGCTGTTGGGGTTTATTTCAACAGTTTACTCCAACAGGGCAGTGTTCGGTTTAAGACATCGCTTACTAACCAGTATTTAGCGCAAATCATCAAACAGAAGTCGGTTTGAGTTTCAAGCCCTTAGAGCTTCAGAAAAGCATATTGCTTTTGTTACAGGAGTAGAGCTGCATCCTGTAGTTCAGCTTATATCAGAGGTAGCGACAGCCCTCCATCTATCAATCATCTGTCCATTGCCTAACTTTCCAGATGTTCAAGCAAGAAAACCACACAAATGGGTCATGACTACTGTATAACAGATGTCACTTGCTGCCCCTTTCTTACCAACTACCCACTAGCTGCATACCCCCAACCTTCTACCCCAATAATTGAGACCACACCCATATGGAGTAAAATATTGGCCGTAGCAGCCAATTAACTTTATTAAACATAACCAATAATAATAATAATCATAACATCAACATCACATAAACCGTATAAAAACACCTGACATATCTTTTTAAAACTACCACTCCCATTGGTCTTTGCAGGGAAAAACCCACCAAACTTAAAACTCAAAACACTCAGGCACTGCGGTACTATAACTATAAAATAGGCCTCCAGCTGACAAGCTAGCTCGGAGACAATCAACCAATAGCCCACAGTGCCCCAATAACCAATTCAAGCTAAAACCCTTGTTAGCTGAAATCTCACCAACGGGCCTCATACTAGTGCTGGGTCCCGATCTCTTACATATCTGGGGTTTAATCCTTCACCCGCAAAGGCCAACATCACGCCACTGCCACGACTTCCTTTCTACAATACAGTAATGCCACTTCATCCCTTAACTTACCTAACTTACCACATGATAAAGGGAGGGAGGGTGGGACGCTTGTTCCTCCAACACCAACTGAGCTGGGGAGGGATCTACCCCCAGCTCAGTTAACTCAGCTCCGCCCCCCATACTCTCCAACCACCAACCAACATCTTTCTTACAACCACCTCTACCCAGCAAGTACCCCTCTTAACCCTGTCATGCCCGCCCTCTGCCTATTTCTTTTTTGTCTTTGGCTCCGGGCTTACTTGACTACTGTATAACAGATGTCACTTGCTGCCCCTTTCTTACCAACTACCCACTAGCTGCATACCCCCAACCTTCTACCCCAATAATTGAGACCACACCCATATGGAGTAAAATATTGGCCGTAGCAGCCAATTAACCTTATTAAACATAACCAATAATAATAATAATCATAACATCAACATCACATAAACCGTATAAAAACACCTGACATATCTTTTTAAAACTACCACTCCCGTTGGTCTTTGCAGGGAAAAACCCACCAAACTTAAAACTCAAAACACTCAGGCACTGCGGTACTATAACTATAAAATAGGCCTTCAGCTGACAAGCTAGCTCGGAGACAATCAACCAATAGCCCACAGTGCCCCAATAACCAATTCAAGCTAAAACCCTTGTTAGCTGAAATCTCACCAACGGGCCTCATACTAGCGATGGGTCCTGATCTCTTACATATCTGGGGTTTAATCCTTCACCCGCAAAGGCCAACATCACGCCACAGCACACACCAGGGTAACACCTTACCCTTGTGCGCCCTGCCACACCCTCAAAGCTCGCTGGATCCCATCTTGCAGACCCAATGCCCATAAATCTATCCCCACATCGTTCAGGTGTACCCCATCTCTCTTTAAATATCTCCAGGTATCAACTTCCAATTCCAGGTGCCGTATCGCTAGACCTCCATTTCTCGCTACAAAACTGCTAATCTCTTTGTTGACCTTCTTCCTCGCGCGGTTGATCTTATCAACCGACCTGGCCAGTCTCCAAGTAGTGCGCGCCACGATATCCGACCACACAATGAGCATGCGTGGAAAAGACATCCTGAGCTGCCAAAAATCGAACTTGATGTCTCTCACCAAATCCAACATTGACCTTAAACCCAGATCATTGCCACCCACATGCAATAATAACACGTCCGGCGCTCTGTCCATACGTGCCAATTTGTGAACTTCTGACACTGTCCTACCCCACAGCATTCCTGGCACCCCAAACCACCGTAGACACACTTCCTGCCTGGAAAACCCCAGTTGTCTCCCATCCCTTCTTGCATCTCCCCTCCTGGCCCCCCAACAGACATACGAGTGGCCAACGATCCACACAAGGCATTGCTGTCAACCTGTAAAAAGAAAACACAAACAAAAAACCCCCCTAAACATGAATACCTCCCAACAAATCACCGACAGAACAACACATATCACCATGCTCCTGCATTACTTTGCACCCCATCAGAAAACTTTTTATTTTTATTTATTTATTTATTTATTTTTTAATATACCTACAACAAGTGCGGGCGAACATAAGACCTAAACCGCCTTGATTCCCATCTCCCAATCCTCTTTACTGCTGCCTCGTCCAATCCCCACCGAACAGCTTCTGTAGCCGCCCCTATCCTAAACGAGTGAGATGAAAACTTTTCACCCTCCACACCTAACACCCTCAAACATTTCTTGAAAATGGCAATAAATTGAAAGCGAGATAAAAACGACCCATCCTGATGTATTAAAAAGGGGGCCTCCCCCCCCGGGCGTATCTCTACAAACTTTTGCACCAAATGTACAGGGCACAAGGGAGAACCGGGCAGTGAGAAAACCTGCACAGTCCTACCCTTGCCCCGCTGATCCGTTTTTGACTTTTTAACCAATATGGACAACCTGTCCTCCCAACAGCTGACATCCGACCCTCCCAACCCCCCTTTCTCTTTCTTGGAGGGACTAACTAACTCACTAATCCTGAATGCCCCAAAGAACGCTAAGGCGAATGCCGCCTTGAACAACACCACCTCGTATCCTGGCGAACAGACATTATCCAAACACCCAACAATCCGATCCAACAACTGGAACGAAACTGGCCGCCTGGAGTCCCTCCCCGGCTTAGCCCGTCTGTACCCCTTCAATGCCTGCCTCACCCAAAAATCCCTAGTAAGATCAGGTAAACCTTGAAACTTTAACAAAAACGATAGAGCTGCCAACTTCTTTTCAATCCCAGACACCGACACCCTATCCTCAAAATTCCTGGAAACGAAGTATAAAACTAACAACCTGGGTTCCTGGTCTTCGTGTCCTTCCTTCACCTGTCTCCGCAGAACTGCCCATTCCTGCCATACTCTGTTGTAAGCAGCCCACGTCGCATCGCTCACCAACCGTTTGATCCATCCTGCTAGTCCTCCAAGGCAATCCTCCACAGCCAGTCTGGACACGGGACCCCTTCTTGTTCCGCCCCTGGCACCAATTCCCAGAATCTGTCCCACTGAAAGCGAGACAGTGCATCAGCCACGACATTTTCCACCCCTGGGAGGTGCACCGCATAGATAAACACGTTTAGCTGTAAGCATCGCAGTACCAGGTGTCTAAGCAACCTGATCACCGGCGGTGACGCCGCTGATACCTTATTGATCACCTGCACCACTCCCAGGTTGTCCCCGTGAAACCTAACCTTTAAATTCCTAAACAACTCACCCCATAACTCCACTGCCAATACCACCGGGAACAGTTTCAAGAGCAGCATGTTCTTCAGCAAACCTGCGTCCTTCCACGACTGCGGCCATGGCCCTGCACTCCACTTACCTCGGAAAAAGGCTCCAAACCCTGCTGATCCCGCCGCATCCGTACACAACTCCATATCAAAATTACTCACTGGCCCTGACATCCACAACGCCCTGCCGTTGAACTTAGCCAGGAACGTGTGCCAAACTTTCAGGTCCTCCCTGTGAGCCTTCAGCAGACGCACGTAGTGCCTGGGAGATTCCACCCCCGCCGTACTTGCAGACAGCCGCCTGCAAAACACCCTTCCCACAGGCAAAATTCGACACGCAAAGTTCAACGTACCTAGCAATGATTGTAGCGCCCGTAATTGAACTTTCCGCAGCCCGCTGATAAACCGAATTTCCGCCTGTATCGCCGTCAGCTTATCCTCCGGAAGCCTACACTCCATTGCCTCGGTGTCCAGAATGATGCCCAAGAAACTCAACTCCGTTTTGGGACCTTCCGTCTTCTCTGGAGCCAACGGGATGCCAAACTTCTCTGCAATATGCTCCAACGTTGCCAACAGGACCGCACAAACTTCCGACCCAGGAGGTCCCACGCAAAGAAAATCATCCAAGTAGTGGATGATGGAGCTCAATCCCGCGACGTCTCGGACCACCCATTCAATAAAGGAACTAAACTTTTCAAACAACGCACAGGATATCGAACACCCCATAGGTAAACAACGATCTATGTAGTATTCATCCTGCCAACAACAACCCAGTAAACGAAAACTTTCCGGATGAACCGGTAACAGGCGGAAAGCAGACTCTATGTCAGCTTTTGCCAGCAATGCCCCTTGGCCATACTTCCTAACCCAAACTACTGCCGCATCAAATGACGTGTACGACACTGCACACTCTTCCGGATTGATGGCATCGTTCACCGACCCCCCTTTTGGGTATGACAAGTGGTGTATCAGCCTAAACTTATTAGGCTCCTTCTATGGCACCACCCCCAGTGGGGACACTACTAAATCTGGTATTGGCACTTCTGCAAAAGGACCACTCATGCGGCCTAACCTAACTTCCTTCTGTAACTTTTCACCCACCACTTCCCCATGAAGTAACGCTGACTTCAAGTTGCGCGCCATCGGGGGTGTGTCAACCAATCGAGAAGGGATTCTAAAACCCTCCAAAAATCCCCGAGCTAGTAATCGTGCTGCCTCCCTATCCGGGTACCTATCTAGGAAGGGCTCCATCCTTCCCACTCTCACCGGCGTTGTCCCCTTTACTAACAGACTCTCCGACACGGCCTTTTCCGTGTTTGAAACACCGCGATAGCGGGTGACTCCCCCCGCAGCCTGAACATTCGTGCTTGTACTTGCACGACCCTCCAAATCTACATGACCCTTCATTAAATTGCCAACAAACCCCCTTTTTTCTTGTGGCCGATTGACCGGAGTTGGCTGATCCACCGCCCCCCCCCTGAAAAAACGGACCCGTCGTCCTAGTGGAAGTCATGAGTCGCATCCATAGGCTGATGTCCTTGTGGTCCCATCTCAACGCCGGGCGGATGGCCCTCCGCTGTCGGAATTGCTCATCATACCGCAGCCAAGCCGTGCCCCCGTAGACTCTATAAGCTTCTCCCACGGCGTCCAAGTAGCAGAACAATGCCGAACAGTGCTCCGGATTCTTCTCCCCGATCACACTCGCCATGATCGCAAAAGCCTGCAGCCAGTTCGTAAATGTCCTTGGTATTAGCCTATACCTCCTTTTTTCCTCATCCTCTTTTTTAGTATCTTCTGGCTTGACTCTAAATTAAACTTTTCCAGGGGCAATAGAGCAAAAATCTCTACGTATTCCCCCTTCCAAATTTTTTCTCTCACTTCCGGCTTTAAATGTGCTCCCAGCGGACCCTCAAAGCACACATAAACTTCGCATTTTGCGGCATCCGCCAGCCTCACTAAGTCTTGTTTCTTTACCCCTTCCCCCGCAGCCCCTTCAGGTGTCTTATGAACCTCTGCCTGCACAGCCGCCCCTGCGACTTCTGCCACGGGCGCCGCTCGCGCCGCACTAGGCCCAGTAGAAATACCCGTGCCCGCGACTGACTCCTCCCGCACCCCACGCCCCTCCCCAGGATCAACCCATGCCGCCGCCGGAGACTGGCTCCCGCTTGGCCCTGGCTCAAACCTCTTTAGTAATTCCTTCAAGCCTGTGACAAAACCATGCGGTCAGCGACCTGCGCGGCCAGATTAACAGGCACGGTCGCTGTCGACCGCCCCGCTGATACCGGACCCCCCCCACCCCCCGCCCCCACATCACACCCCACATTACAAGAATTATTAATACATGTCTTCTTACCCTGCTGCCTGGGAGCGTGTCCACCAGCCGAAGGTCCCGTCACCACCGCCACCGTCTCTTCTCGCTGCCCATCGCCGTCCGACTGCGACAGCTCTCCTTCCGACCTGTCTTCCTCCAGATCTGCTCCGCTCACCGATGGCCCTCCAGCAGCTCCACTACTGGATTCCGCGGATGTGCCATTCTCCCCGCTCCTCATCCGCGCAGAGGATCCGCCCACCGATTTCTTGGTCGCCTTTCTCGGCCCAACTACCTCCTTTCTGTAGTGCCGCCCAAAGCCACTACCCGCATCCCTCTCTCTCTCCTCTTTCACCGTGGGGCCACCAATCGCTGAGCCAGCTTGACCGGCTGCCGCAACATAGTCCATGCTTTGCTGTAGCCCCGCCCCTGCCGTGGATCAGCCTAGGGCCTGGCTTTCAGGGCCTGAGCTATCTTCCCCAGCATCCGAAATAGGCCCGCCGTTCATCACTCCCAGGCTCCGAAGTGAAAGGGGGAAACGATCGCCTCCTACCCCCCTCCTGTTGTGCCGCTAATCGCTTCGCGGGTGGCCCAGAAACCGGCCGACCCGCTCGCCCCTTCTGCGCCTGCGTCCGCACAAGGAGAGGCACAGGGGCGTCAGGCGAGAAGCGAGTAGGCGGCCTGGTTCGCCTACCTCTCGCCGACTCGTTTTCTACCGCCGGGGCCACTGGGGAAGACTCACCCAGCGCCGCTGCTAGCCGGCCCTCCAGCCATCCAGGTCCCCTAGACGCCGCCTCGGCCTTTAAACGGGCAAACAGGTCTTCCACTGCTGCCATGCTTGCACGCTTGTTCCTCCAACACCAACTGAGCTGGGGAGGGATCTACCCCCAGCTCAGTTAACTCAGCTCCGCCCCCCATACTCTCCAACCACCAACCAACATCTTTCTTACAACCACCTCTACCCAGCAAGTACCCCTCTTAACCCTGTCATGCCCGCCCTCTGCCTATTTCTTTTTTGTCTTTGGCTCCGGGCTTACTTTTCCAGAGCTTGAAAGAAGTTTCTGTCCACAATTGCTCTTTTCAGTTCATATGATAAGTCTTTCACTGTTCCAGATGGAATTCATCAGGCAAGAGAGGTTGCCTCCTGGACTTTAGCAAGATTGGTTTTGCAGATGGGAAATGGGTCGTGAGCCTCCTTCAGTGGCAGGATGCATCCTCTTCCAGAGGGGTTGAGCCCTGATAGGCGGCCCAGTTGAAAGCATCTATAGATTCATTCTACAGGAAAGTGGCATGCTTTTCCCAGCATACCTTTTCAACCTTTACAGAATAGATCTGGGTGCCTTGTCATCAGTGGGCTTCGGAGAAATGACTGTTCAGGCTTCTGTCGCATTTTAAAATATATATATGTATATAATGTATATAAAATAATTATTTTGGTTTGTTAAGTAGAACCCACCCTGTCAGCTAGGATATGTATCACTAGTATGCTGCCATGGTGGCGTCAGGAAAATGGAAAATTGTATCATACTTACCATAATTTTCCTTTCCTGACGCCAATCCATGGCAGCATACGGACCCACCCTTGTGCGTTTCAGTATCTAGCTAATTACGAAGAATGGGGCGGGGCCTAACTGGCCTTTAATTTATGCTATATCATTGGTCCTGAGGGAGGGGAGAAAGACGGAGCCTATCACTAGTATGCTGCCATGGATTGGCATCAGGAAAGGAAAATTACGGTAAGTATGATACAATTTTCCGTTTTACTGTATATGTTATAAAGTGCTGTGCAAACTGTTGGGCTATATAAATCCTGTATAATAATAATAATAATTTTCCACAGATGTATAGCTCTACATAACAGATAACTAAGATTAAACCACTGATAATATGTTAATATTATTACCCTATAAATCTCTTGAATGCTAAAGATAACTACTGATTATCTTTTTTTTTCTTTCTGTTTCTTTAGCAATTCAATTGAACCTTTGCTTTCAAGCTGAACACCAGGAATAGCTCATTTTACATAGTTACAGTTGTCCAGTTTGGACTAATGTAAGTATGCATATTTCATACCTGTGGGATACCCTGTTGAAGCTGGAAATCACTGTAGTAGGCACTACTACTATAATGAATGCTAAGTTTTATCTGACTGGACGAGGTAGAGATTGTGACAGTACCATGCCACCTCTCCAACCATAGAACACTTTGCATTCAATGAAAAAAAATGCCGTGTTCCATGAATGGTCATCTCTTTGCTGGTGACCAATAAAAGTGAGAGAAAATTCGGGTAGTCCTTTAGCAAGTAGAGGGAAGAAATCATCCAATATAGACACCTGTTCTGGTGATAACTGTCTAAAATGGAAACTCCTCTCACTTGGAGATTTCCTGTCATTTCGCGTTGCATCTCCAGAAAAGGAAGTAAACAGAAATCCTCACAGCAGGACTAAAGAGAGCAAAAAATAATCTAATAGGATTTTTATCTATTCTTTATTCTATTAAAAAATAACTATGGCTATACATACAATTGTTGGTACACTTATGGTGCATCCACGGAGGAGGCCATGTCATGGAGAGGAAAGTAGTAGATGAGCAGTGGGGTTTAGTTTCCAGGAGTGAAGAAAATGCTGGTTACTTTTGAGTATGGAGAAGCATAATGTTACTCATGAGATGTGAAAGCACTTGTGCATATCTCCCAACTAGGGATGAGCCTGATCTTCGTTTGAGACGAACATTACGTGGTGTTCGCGGCAAGTTCGAAAGCCGCGGAACACCGTTAAAGTCTATGGGACATTAACATGAAAAACATTAACATGAAAAACCAAAAGTGCTCCTTCTAAAGGCTTATATGCAATTTATTGCCATAATAAAGTATTTGGGGACCTGGGTCCTGCCCCAGGGGACATGTATCAATGCAAAAAAAAATTTTTAAAAACGGAAGTGAAACAACAAAAATGAATTATTCCTTTAAGTATTATGCCTGGGGGGTGTCTATAGTATGCATGTAAAGTGGTGCAGTTTTCCCGTGACATTTCTAAAGGAAAAAAAGTAATTTAAAACTGATCGCTGAGTTGTCGGGTCTCAGCAAAATAGATAAAACTCATGAAAAAAAACAACATGGGTTCCCCCCCAGTCCATTACCAGGCCCTTTGGGTCTGGTATAAATATTAAGGGGAACCCCCGAACCAAAAATTAAAAAAAAAACTGCGTGGGGGTACCCCCCAAAATCCATACCAGACCTGTTTTTAAGGGGAATCCTGCGTCAAAATAAAAAAAATGGCGTAGGTGTCCCCTCCAAAATCTATACCAGACACTTATCCAAGCACGCAACCTGGCAGGCCGCAGGAAAAGAGGAGGGGGATGAGAGAGCGCCCCCCCCTCCTGAACCGTTCCAGAACACATGCCTTCAACATGGGGAGGGTGCTTTGGAGTAGCCCCCCAAAGCACCTTGTCCCCATGTTGATGGGGACAATGGCCTCATCCCCACAACCCTTGACCGGTGGTTGTGGGGGTCTGCAGGCGGGGGGCTTATCGGAATCTGCAAGCCCCCTATAACAAGGGGACCCCCAGATCCTGGCCTCCCCGGTAAATTGGTAACGGGTACATTGTACCCCTACCATTTCACAAAAAAAGTATCAAAATAGTAAAAATGACAGGAGACACTTTGGGACAAGTCATTTATTAAAAGATTAAAAAAAAAATGTCCCACAATGTGAATCCATCTCACACCACCCGACGGACCAAAAAAAAGAAAAAAAAGCCGCAATGTACCCGTTACCAATTCACATGGGGGGAGGCCGGGATCTGGGGGGTCTCCTTGTTAAAGGGGGCTTCCAGATTCAGATAAGCCCCCCTGCCCGCAGACCCCCATAACCACCGGGCAAGGGTTGGGGACAAGGTGCTTTGGGGGGCTACTCCAAAGCAGAGGGGCTGCAATGGTGAGAGAGAGAGAGAGAGAGAGAGAGAGAGAGAGAGAGAGAGAGAGAGGGGGGGGCTGCAATGGTGTGAGAGAGAGAGGGGCTGCAATGGTGTGTGAGAGAGAGAAAGGGGCCGCAATGGTGAGAGAGAGAGAGAGAGAGAGAGAGAGAGAGAGAGAGAGAGAGAGAGAGAGAGAGAGAGAGAGAGAGAGAGAGAGAGAGAGAGGGGCTGCAATGGTGTGTGTGAGAGAGAGAGGGGCTGCAATGGTGAGAGAGGGGCTGCAATGGTGTGTGAGAGAGGGTCTGCAATAGTGTTTGAGAGAGAGAGAGGGGCTGCAATGGTGAGAGAGAGAGAGAGAGAGAGAGAGAGAGGGGCTGCAATGGTGTGTGTGAGAGAGAGAGGCTGCAATGGTGAGAGAGAGAGAGAGAGAGAGGGGCTGCAATGATATGTGAGAGAGAGTGCAATGCTCTGCAGGCCATTTATTTTTACCTGTAAAAAAAATGGGTTTGCTTTGAGAGAGAGAGAGAGAGAGACAAGCATAGGGAAAGATAGAAAGGCAGAGAGAGAGGAGAGAGAGAGAGAGAGAGAGAGAGAGAGAGAGAGATGCACCGTGAAATGATGAGAGAGAGAGATTATACAGATTGCAGCACCTTAATTCTTCCACTCCACGGCTGTTCACTTCTCCTATTCTCCTGCAGTCCTGCTGTCCTCACTCATGACTCTGCATGCAGACTAGTGGGCGGAGCTGGCGCCGCACAGGCCAGATGGAAGGAGGAGAAATCAAGCAGCACCATGGCGTTCTCCTGCTCCCCTCAGGCATATCACTCAGTTCAGTGGGCGGCACCGGATCAGAAGAGGAGGCATTGCGGCGGCCGCCACTGCTCTTCATTTTATTGACAGGCAACTGGGAAAGCTCCGAGCCAAAAGCAGCCCCAGGGCACTAAGTGCAGGCAGCCTTGGCTGGGGTCGCTGCCCATGTGAAAAGACAGCCCTGTGCAGGGGTCAGGAGTGTGTAATGTACAGAATGCAGGGGACAGGAGTATGTAATGTACAGAATGCAGGGGTCAGGAGTGTGTAATGCACAGAAGACAGGAGTCAGGAGTGTGTAATATACAGAATGCAGGGGGCAGGACTGTGTAATGCACAGAATGCAGGGGACATGGGTGTGTAATGCACAGAATGCAAGGGACAGGAATGTGTAACATACAGAATACAGGGGACAGGGGTGTGTAATGTACAGAATGCAGGGAGCAGAAGTATGCAATGCACAGAATGCAGGGAACAGGAGTATTTAATGTACAGAATGCAGGGGGCAGAAGTATGTAATGTACATAATTCAGGGGACAGGAGTGTGTAATGTACAGAATGCAGGGGACAGGAGTGTATAGTGTACAGAATGCAGGGGACAGGAGTGTGTAATGTACAGAATGCAGGGGACAGGAGTATGTAATGCACAAAATGCAGAGGACAGGAGTGTGTAATATACAGAATGCAGGGGACAGGAGTATGTAATGTACAGAATGCAGGAAGCAGCTTCATCCATTCCCCCAATCCCAATCCGGCTCCATCCACCACCCCGATCCAATCCTGACTCCATCCAACATCCCGATCCAGTCCAGCTCCATTCACCATCCCGATCCCATTCTGGCTTCATCCATCCCCTGATCCCATCCCAACTCTATCCATTCCCCGATCTCATCCCAGCTCCATCCATTCCCCAATCCCATCCCAGCTCCATCCATCCCTCAATCCCATCCCGGCTCCATCCTTCCCCCTGATCCCATCCCAGCTCCATCCTTCCCCCCATCATCCTCTTCCCCATACCTCCCTCCTCTGCTAAGCTCGTGTACACAGAAATAATCACAGACCTCACAGGAGCTGTTGGGGGGGGAAGCCCTGGGTGTGAGGGCCACATGAAATGGCCTGGCGGGCCAGATTCAGCCCGCAAGAATTGTGTTTGACGCATGTGATGTAAAGGTAATAATAGGTGGTTGAGACGCAATTTTATCAACCCCTGACCACTCACCTTAACCACTTCAATACCAGGCACATATGCACCTTCCCGCCCAGACCAATTTTCAGCTTTCAGTGCTCTCACACTTTGAATGACAATTACTCATGCTACACTGTATCCAAACAACATTTTTATCATTTTCTTCTCACAAATAGAGCTTTCTTTTGGTGGTATTTAATCACCACTGGGTTTTTTTTATTTTTTGGCGATATAAGTGAAAAAACTGCGAAAATTTTGAAAAAAAAAACACTTTTTTTAGTTTCTATTGTAAAATTTTGCAAATAAGTCATTTTTCTTCATACATTTTTGGCAAAATTTATACTGCTACATACTGTCACTGTCACTGTCTACAAACTATGGTGCCAATCACTGAAAATTGATCACATCTGATCACACCTGATGTACTGAAGACCTATCTCATTTCTAGAGACACTAACAAGCAAGGAAAGTACAAATACCCCCCAAATGACCCCTTTTTGGAAATTAGACAGTACAAGGTATTTACTAAGAGGCATGGTGAGTTTTTGAAGTTGGAATTTCCCACAATTCTTGGGAAAATTATGATTTTTTTTTTTTTTTTACACAAACTGATCATATTAACAGGTTATTTCTTTCACACAGCATATGCATAATTGCAACTACACCCCAAAATACATTCTGCTACTCCTCCCGAGTATGGCGATACCACATGTGTGAGACTTTTACATAGCCTGGCCACATACAAAGGCCCAACATTGAAGTAGCACTTTCAGGCGTTCTACAAGCATAAATTGCACATATCCTTTCTCAACCACCTGTTAGGCCCCTTTCACACGATCGGACCGTTCAGGTCCACCTGTCAGTTTTGATGGCGGACCTGAACGGGCACTCCATGTTAGTCTATGGAGCGTCGGATGTCAGCGGAGACATGTCCGCTGACATCCGATCCTGTCCGATCCGCTAAAAGCACAAGGATGGCCCTACGTCAAGGTCCGTCGCTATCGCATTGGGTGAGATCTGATGAAAACGGACATGCTGTCCGTTTTCATCCGATCCCTCCATGGGCGGCAGCGGCTCAGCGGAGATCAACGGACAGATCTCCCGCTGAGCCGGCGGACCGAGGTGGGCTCCGTAGAAACGGAGTCCGCCTCGTGTGAAAGGGGCCTTACACTTTTGAAGGCCCTGGAGCACCAGGACAATGGAACTGTCCACAAAATGACCTCATTTTGGAAAGCACACAACCCAATATAATCTGTGAAGCATAATGAGTCTTTTGAACAGTTCTTTTTCCAGAAGGTTTTGGAAAATGTGGAAAAAAAATGAAAATGCTTTTTTTTTTACACAAAGTTGTCCATTCATAAGATATTTCTAACACATAGCATGTACATAGCAAAAATGACACCCCAAAATGCATTCCGCTACTCCTCCTGAGTATGGCGATACCACATGTGTGAGACTTTTACACAGCCTGGCCATATACAGAGGCCCAACATCCAAGTACCACCTCCAGGCATTCTAGCAGCATTAATTACACATATAATTTTCTGACTACCGATCAGGGTCAGTTAATTAACATGGAACACAGGCAAGTGGGGAAATGGCAGTCTGTTAATAATAAGGGGAACTAATATTGGATGGATGTATGATAATTTTTGAAGCAATTGCCGATGCACAGGCCAGGTTGGGAGGGACATTGGGGACAATAATAGCTGGTATCTCTTCTAATGCCGCGTACACACGAGCGGACTTTACGGCAGACTTTGCCCGGCGGACTTTTCGACGTACTTTACGACGGACTTTCTGAATGAACGAACTTGCCTACACACAATCCACCAAAGTCCATCGAATTTGTACGTGATGACGTACGACCGGACTAAAACAAGGAAGTTCATAGCCAGTAGCCAATAGCTGCCCTAGTGTGGCTTTTTGTCTGTCGAACTAGCATACAGACCAGCGGACTTTTCGACCGGACTCGATTTCGACGGATTGATTTAAAACATGTTTAAAATCTAAGTCCGTCCAACTTTTGAGCAAACAAAGTCCGCTGGAGCCCACACACGATCGAATTGTCTGACGAAATCCAGTACGTCAGACCAAGTCTGCCGTAAAGTCCGCTCGTGTGTACGCGGCATTACTCCTCCTCTGCTGCATACACAGCATTTCTTTTGGCGTCTTCTTCCAGATTCTGTGGGGAGAATGTGATAGGGAAAGTGTTGCTCATGAAGTCGACTCACGCTATCAGAGCGAATGCTTCCTGGGGTGGGACCTTGTTGGTAAATGAGGGCAGTGACGATATCTCCAATATACTTGAAGTAGGTGATTTGTTGGTTTTGAGTTTCTTTTTGGTAGCAGACAAACAAATTAAAAAGGGCCATGTGAAACAGGTGGAAACTTCTTTCTAATCATGTCATATCATGTCCTGGACATGACAGCGGAAATATATGGGCATGTGGTGGATGGGGTTGGTGGACCAATATGCATGGACTTCGTTCTTTTTTGTAAGCCCCATATTAAACGTAAGGCCCAAAAACAATTTAAATTCGTCCAGTGTTAGGCGTCGCCACTGGAACATGGGGGCATAGGAAGAATTAGGGTTGGCAGCAATAAATTGGGATGCGTACAGGTTAGTTTGATCTACCATATTCTGCAGCAAATCTTGTGGGAAAAATAAACAAAAATAATCAAATTGAGAAAAATTTGTAGTGTCGGGCTGCACACCTGGCTGTGCAGTGAAAGGGGGGATGATAGCGGATCTTGAGTTGGCAGGCAACCATAAGGGGCTTGCCAGGGCATCGGGAAAGTAGGACTGGGGCTGGGTTCTTCGGGTTGGGCGTGTGACTCCAGTACTTGTACTGGGCTCCTTTTCCTGGGGTCTGGCGCTGCTGGTGGTGGGCAGATCTGATCTTGGTCCTGATCTCATTCTTTTGGGAGGGATGGTTTCCTCTGAGGACTCAGACTCTGATTCACTACCCTCCACTGGCTCGTATTCAGAATCAGAATCGGATGATGGGAGCTCCCCGCTGCTCTCATCATCCGACATGGTAAGAAGGGCATATGCCTCCTCAGGTGTGTAAACCCTTTGCGACATTATGGTAGTGCTTTTTGGCAGGCCTATGTAATGGCACTGCTGGTGGTAGTGGTGTTACCGATGTGGTATTAGTGGTGGGCCTGTGTGGCGGTATTGATGGCGGTACAGGTGGCAGTATGGGTGGTGGTGGTGGTACCGATGGTGGCACAGGTGGTGGCAGGTGGCGGTACTGGTGGCAATACTGGTAGCAGACCTATGTGGTGGTATAGATGGTGGGCCTGATGGCGGTACCGATGGTGGGCCTGATGGCGGAACTGGCGGTGGTACCGATGGCGGTACTGGTAGCCTGTGTGGCGGTACCAATGGCAGTGGGCCTGTGACAGATGACTGACAGTTGGGCTGATTGATTGACAGTTGGGCTGATTGATTGATTGACAGATGGGTTGATTGATTGACAGATGGGCTGATTGACTGGCTGATTGACAGATGGGCTGATTAATTGGCTGGGCTGATTGATCAGATGGGCTGATTGATAGATGGGCTGATTGATAGATGGGCTGTTTGATGGGCTGGGCTGTGTGACAGGTTCTCTTTATTGGGGGGGGTCGTGTTGTGCACAGTATACAGACAGAACACTACACTGATAGCTCACTTACTGATCTCTGCTCTTTCCTCACACGATCGGTGTGTGAGGAGAGAGCAGAGATCATATAGTAACTGCTCCTCAGTGTTTACATTTGTGACCGGCTGTGATTGGACACAGCCGGTCATGTAGTAAACAGCCAATTTCATTGGCTGTTTACCGTGATCAGGGAAGTGCTGTGTGCAAGGGACACCTGCCTTCCTCGATCCCTGCCCAGCACTCCTCTGGCGGCGCGTATGGCGCGTGCCGCCGAGTTTGTTATGACATGTGATCGGCTGTGACTTTGACACAGCCAATCACGTGGTAAACAGCCGAATTCATTGGCTGTTTAACGTGATTGGGGAAGCGCTGTGTCCGAGGGGACCCTAATGTTAGTAGGGAGGCCCCCACCATAGTGTCCTCTGTACCCCCCATAGTGTCCTCTGTACCCCCCATAGTGTCCTATGCCCCCCTCCACCCCCCCTCCACCCACACACACACTGTGTAGGTAGAACTCTACTACCTTACACAGGTGTACAGTGAGTAGAGCAGAGATCGATATCACAGGGCTGGATGGGGGCGGGAAATGCTGGTTCAATTTTTTTACATTAGCAGGCTGGTGATTGGTTGTGATTGGCATTGCCCGGCAACCAATCACCTGCTGTGCAGTGTAAAAAGTTAACTCCAGCAGTTGCCGCCCCCATCCAGCCCTGTGATACTGCCGCTCACCGCTGTCCAATGAAGAGGAAAATGTCCGCGGGCCAGGTGCTAGGTGCTCGTGACTTAATCAATCTGATGGGCCGGACATCTAGCGGTTGCGGGCCGGGTGCGGCCTGCGGACCGCCGACCCCTGCTGTAGACCACAATCTTTTACCCTCTCGCCTTGAAATCATATTTGGAGTCTCAGAATTGGCTCTGAAATAATGGTTTAAATCATCTCTTACTGAAGCTGTCACTTTGTTTCTTTTGGTGGATTCCAGTCTGAAGTTGCTCCAGTCAGTTCAGTGTTCCTCAGGGCTCAATCTGGGGGCCCCTTACTTTTTAACATTTACATCTTTCCACTTGGCCAACTGCTTAGATCACAGGGGCTCAATTATCACTTCTATGCTGACGACACTCAGGTATACATCCACACTAAACTGGATTCTACTTTGGCTGATTCTCTCCTATCTAACTGTAATTGTCATATAAAAACTTGCATGGTCCACAATTTCCTTTAATTAAACTGACAAGACTGAAGTCATGCTTATTGGCACCCCCCCATCAATTATGTTAGGCCAGTCCTGGTAGCCTATCTTTAGATGGCACTGTCCTTGAGCTTCAGCCTAAGCTGAAAAATCTAGGGGTGAAATTTGATGCTAGTTTAAACCTTTAACCTGCATGTACAAAATGTTGTCAGAACATCTTTTTTCCACTTGAGAAACATTGCTCAGATGCGTTCTATGCCATTATACACTGTAGCTGAAAAGCTGATATACACTATACACTTGTTTTCTCCCAACTTGACTATTGCAATGCTCTACTCGCTGGTGTACCTAAATCCACTATTAATCGACTTCAATGTGTATAAAATTCTGCAGCCAGAATCCTCACTAGGTCTGATAGAAGTGACCATATTACTCCAATTCTGGAGCCCTTGCAATTACTACCTGTCAGGTTTCGCATAGACTTTAAGATCCTCTTGCTCACCTATAAGGCTCTTCATTGCTTGGCTCCCCATTATCTGTTTGAACTTTCATCAACTTACCCCCCCCCCTTGTAACCTCCGCTCCTCAAAATCTGGTCTCCTGTGTGTGCCCCCTTAGTCCCCTTTCACACCGAGGGCGTTTTGCAGGAGTTATAGCGTTAAAAATAGCGCCTGCAATCCGCCCTCAAACAGCTGCAGCATTGTCTGCCCGAGGGCTTTCACACCGGAGCGCTGCGCTGGCAGGACGGGAAAAAAAGTCCTGCCAGCAGCTTCTTTGGAGCGGTGAAGGAGCGGTATGTTTACCGCTCCTCCACCGTTGCTCTCCATTGAAATCAATGGGGCAGCGCTGGGATACCACCGGCAAAACGCCGCTATTGCATTTTAACCCTTTCTCAGCCGCTAGCGGGGGGTAAAAGTGCCCCGCTAGCGGCCGAAATGCGCCGCTAATCCGACGGTAAAACGCCGCTAAAAATAGCGGCGTTTTACCGCTGACGCTGCGGTCGGCCTGGTGTGAAAGGGCTCTTACAGAGGCGTAACTAGAATCTTCAGGGCCCCGGTGGAAGAAACTATGAAGGGCCCCCACCAGGGGCGTTGCTGGGTCTACAAAAGATCTTGGGCTAGAGCCCATAGCAGCGAAGTAAAGAAAGTCATACACATGTATATAATATACGTGTGTGTGTGTGTGTGTGTGTGTGTGTGTGTGTGTGTGTGTGTGTGTGTGTGTGTGTGTGTGTGTGTATATATATATATATAAAACATCAGGGTCCCCAAGGAGCCTCCTTTTACATCAGGGTCCCCAGAGAGCCTCCCTACTTACAACAGGGTCCCCAGAGAGCCTCCCCTTACATCAGGGTCCCCAGAGAGCCTTCCCTTAATCAGGGTCCCCAGAGAGCCTCCCCTTACATCAGGGTTCCCAGAGAGCCTCCCCTTACATCAGGGTTCCCAGAGAGCCTCCCCCTACATCAGGGTCCCCAGAGAGCCTCCCTTTACACCAGGGTCCCCAGAGAGCCTCCCTACTAACATTAGGGTCCCCAAAGCTCCCCTCCTTACATCAAAGTCCCCAGAGAGCCCCCCCTTTACATCAAGGTCCCCAGAGATTCCCCTTTACATCAAGGCCCCCAGAGAGCCCCTCCTTACATCAGGGTCCCCAGAGAGCCCCTCCTTACATCAGGGTCACCAGAGAGCCTCCCTACTTACATCAGGGTCCCCAGAGAGCCTCCCCTTACATCAGGGTCCCCAGAGAGCCTCCCCTTAAATCAGGGTTCTCAGAGAGCCTCCCCTTACACCAGGGTCCCCAGAGAGTCCCCCCTTACATCAAGATCCCAAAGAGAGCCCCTCCTCACATCAGGGTCCCCAGAGAGCCCCCCTTACATCAGTGTCCCCAGAGAGTCCCCACTTACATCAGTGTCCCCAGAGGGCCCCTTCTTTACATTGGGGTCCCTAGAGAGCCTCCCCTTACACTAGAGTCCCCAGAGAGCCTCCCTACTTACATTAGGGTCCCCAGAGCCCCTTCATTACATCAGGGTCCCCAGAGAGCCCCTCCTTACATCAGGGTTCCCAGAGAGCTCCTCCTTACATCAAGGTCCCCAGAGAGCCTCCCTACTTACATCAGGGTCCCCAGAGAGCCTCCCCTTACATCAGGGTCCCCAGAGAGCCTCCCCTTACACCAGGGTCCCCAGAGAGCCCCCCCCTTACATCAAGATCTCAAAGAGTGCCCCTCCTTACATTAGAGTCCCCAGAGAGCCCCTCTTACATCAGTGTCCCCAGAGAGCCCCCCCTTACATCAGTGTCCCCAGAGGGCCCCTTCCTTACATCGGGATCCCCAGAGAGTCTCCCCTTACACCAGAGTCCCCAGTGAGCCTCCCTACTTACATTAGGGTCCCCAGAGCCCCCCCATTACATCAGGGTCCCCAGAGAGCCCCTCCTTACATCAAGGTCCCCTGAAAGCCCCTTCTTACATCAAGGTCCCCAGAAAGCCCCTCCTTACATCAGGATCCCCAGAGAGCCCCTCCTTACATCAGAGTCCCCAGAGAGCCCCCCTTGCATCAGTGTTCCCAGAGAGCCCCCCCCCCCCTTACAACAGTTTCTCCAGAGGGCCTCTACCTTATATCAGGGTCCCCAGAGAGCCCCCCCTTACATCAGGGTCCCCAGAGAGCCTCCCTACTTACATTAGGGTCCCCAAAAAGGGTACCCTTACACCAGGGTCCCTAGAGAGCCTCCCTACTTATATTAGGGTCCCCAAAGCCCCCCTCCTTACATCAAAGTCCCCAGAGAACCCCTCCTTACACCAAGGTCCCCAGAAAGCCCCTCCATACATCAGGGTCCACAGAGAGCCCCCCCTTACATCAAGGTCCCCAGACAGCCCCCTCTTACATCAGTGTCCCCAGAGAGCCCCCCTTACATTAGTGTCCCCAGAGAGCCTCTCCCTTAGATCAGTGTCCCCAGAGAGCCTCTCACTTAGATCAGTGTCCCCAGAGGGCCCCTTCCTTACATCAAGGTCCCCAGAGAGCCCCTCCTTACATCAGTGTCCCCAGAGAGCCCCCCTTACATCAAGG